>OX376056.1:23048476-24248476 GCA_947361185.1 Charanyca ferruginea
ATGTTAGTAAATCGTAACGTATATGCTACTGTGCGTATAAGTCGAGAAAGGTTTGAAAACCGATTAAAATCAATTAAAGATATAGCCTTAGAAGTAGTCAATAAAGAAATCTCAGTTTTAGTTTCAGGCAATGATTCCACTGCAGTGGTTGGAAAAGAAGGCCACTCGCTTATATCCTGGTTTAAAAAATTTGGTCCCGACCACCATAAATTATGACTCTGAATTTGACTTACATCAATTCCTCGAGACACAAGATCAGCGGGGTTAAGATGTGTGGGGACATGTCTCCAGGTACAGTTATTAGCATTCGTTTTATCAACTATTTCTGCCACACGATTGCGCACGAATGGTTGCAGCTTACTCGGTAACATTTTCAACCATCCCAGCACTATTGTAGAATCACTCCAAAATGTACTACTTTGAATTGGCGCGCTAAGTGACTCAGTCACCTTTTTATATAGCCTCACTCCAACCAAGGCGGCGCAGAGCTCGAGCCGAGGAATTGTAGTTGGCTTGATAGGAGCCACTCTACTCTTTGCTGTAAGCAGACGCACCATAACTTTATTATTATTGATACTCCTTACATAGATGCATGCACCATAAGCAGTTTGTGATGCATCACAAAATATGTGTAATTCAATAACCTTCCAAGAATCACAAAAAACTAAACGTGGGATGCGTAAACTATTCAAAATGAATAACCTACCAACAATATCTTTCCATGTATTAGCGACATCTGGTGGCAAACTGTCATCCCATGATAGCTTGTGTAACCAAAGTTTTTGCATTATTACTTTCATTGGAATAATACAGGGAGATAATAGACCAAGAGGGTCGAATATTTGGGATGTAACTGACAGAACCTCACGCTTTGTTATATTATTCGATATTGACGTATTACTAATTGAAAAACATAGCTCATCGGAGTCTGTTAGCCAGTTAAGACCCAAAGTTTTACTTGGCTCATTTGAGCCAATGTTTAAATTTAATGATGAACTTGTGACTTGATCTGATAAAACCTGAATATTGTTGGATTTCCACTTCCTAAGTGGCATACCAGCGACAGCCAACTCGGCAGTGACTTTCTGGCGGATGTTTATGACGTCAGATATTGTATCACCGCCTGTCAACAAATCATCGACATAAAAATCATGGATTATGATACCAGCAATCTTCTCATCCTTACAATCTAAGCCAACTTGTTTTAAACACCGAGTTGCTAAAAAAGGTGCACTTGCTGTTCCATAAGTCACAGTATTTAATTCATATGTTTTAATAGACTCTAAAGGGTTCTCGCGCCACAAAATTCTTTGTAAGTGTCTATCATCAGGGTGTACGATCACTTGTCGATACATTTTTTCTACGTCAGCAGAAATAATGTATTTATGTTTTCTAAATCTAAGAAGTAAAGACATTAAGTCATCTTGAACAACCGGACCTACCATTTGTAAATCATTAGATGAAACACCTGAAGTAGTAACACTGCTAGCATTAAACACTACTCTTAATTTTGTGGTTATGCTATGCTCGCGAAGAACACCGTGGTGTGGAATAAAATATGCCACTTTGTTTGAGTCAACGGTACACTCAGACATGTGTCCTAACGAAATATACTCTTTCATGAAGTCACAGTAAAGAGTGTTTAAAGCTGGCTGACTTTTAAATCGACGTTCAATCGAAAAGAGACAATGTTTTGCTCTAGCCAGTGAGTCACCTAAAATGTGGTGTGATTGTTTGAGTGGTATCCTAACACAAAACCGACCATCCGCCATTCGAGTGGTGTTTTGTAGGAAATGTTCTTCACACTTTGCTTCTTCTTCAGAATATGAAGATGACTGATTGGGGACTTCTTCAAGTTCCCAGAAACGCGATAAAAGGTTTTGAATGTCATCTCCTGATGTGGGGTTGTGAGAAGAACTACCATTGAGTTTTGCAATGTTAACTTTAAGAACTGATGGTAACCGTGATACTTGGACGCTGTTAATAAATGGACCTGAAACTAGCCAACCTAGCCTAGATTCAAATAGTATTGGTTTACCTTCACCTAAGTTGATTTTTTGCCGCCCCAGTAGGTCCCAGAAAACATCTGCCCCTATTATTAGATCCACTGCCGATGGCGTGTGGAAATGAGGATCAGCTAAACAAATATCGCTTGGGATATTTAAATTATTAATGGATAATTTATGGCAAGGTACTTCATCCGTTATGTTTGGTAAAATAAAACAATAAAGATTAGTAGTGAAGTTTTCACTTAAAGATTTTACAGAAACACTGCACATTTTACTAATATTTGTTTTGGAATTATTGATGCCCTGTACAGATTCATTAACCTGTATGGTAGGTAAATTCAATAAATTACATAACTTATCTGTCATTATACAAGAAGTACTGCCAGAGTCCAGTATAGCCCGAGCGAGATGCTCGCGGTTATTTTTATCATAAACTTTTAATAATGCAGTAGTCAATAGAACTTGACTTTTGCTTTTATCATTAAGATGAGTTGTAGCGCGTGCAGATAATGTCACATTTGTATTGGGTTTATTTTCAGCTTGGCTAACATCTACAGTAACAGTACTGTCAGTGTGCGAAGTAGAAGAATTAGACACAGCTTTCTGTGCCGCACCTGCTACGTGGACCAGTGTATTGTGTTTACGCTTACATATTTTGCAACCAAAAGATTTACAATGATTTGAATAATGACCAGACCGAAAACAATTAAAACATACCTTGTATTGAGGAAGAAGTTCAAGCCGTTTCTCATTGCTAAGACCAAGAAACTGTGGACAGTTAAGTAAATTATGTTTATCACTACAATGCGGGCATGACACCGGACAGGAACTGGTATTATTTTTATTTTTCTGTTGTGGTGTTTCATTGCTCACTGATAACATTGATTTATGCTTATTAGATTTAGGAGTACTATTATTAGCCTGGTTACGAGATAAATCTAATGTTTCAAGCAAAACTGCACGATTTCTTAAGAATGCAAGGAAGATTTCTAATGTTATGGTTTTATCTTTATCTACATGACCTTTTTCTTCCTCCCACTGTCGATAAGTCCTTGAATCTAATTTGTTTGTAACCATATAAATTATTAACGTATCCCAAAACTTAACTGGCTCACCTAAAGATTCTAACGCACATAGGTTTTTGTTTAAAGTATCAATTATGTGTTTTATATTATCTGAGGATTCTTTATTAACCACTTCAATTTTAAATAAGGCTGCTACATGATTTTGGATGAGTAGCCGCTTGTTATCAAACCTTTCACATAATAAATTCCACGCAATGGAATAATTATTAGCCGAGAATTCAATAGCCCGTATGACTAAGGCTGCTGTCCCTTCCAAGGAAGCTCGAAGGTAATGAAACTTATTTATTTCATCAATTTGATCATCCAAATGTATTAAGCTTGAAAACGTGTCATGGAACTCTAACCACTTGTCATACGTCCCGTCAAACTTAGGTAGTTGAATGGTTGGTAGCCTAACCAGTCTAGTATTGCTAACGCGAGACACCTTATCCTCATTAACAATGTCATTGTGTCTGGATAGTAATTCTTGTGCCTTCGCAACAACTTTGAAATATGAGGTTTCAAATTCATTACGTTCTGATAACTGTGTTTTCATGTCATCAGCTATGCATTCCAACCTTAACTGAACGTCGTCATATTGCGAATAAACAAGTTCAATCTTACCTAGGCGTAACTGCAGTTCGTTCATCTGAGTTTGAGTTAAAGAATCCTTTTTAAAATCCTCTAAGTAATTACAAAATACCGTTAATCGACCTTTGTAACTCGCTCGTTTCTTTATGAGCTCCTTTTCTTCCTTATCAGTCATTCTTTGGGAAGCAGGTAATCAAACTGAAACGTAACAAGTATAAGTTTTAATAAATATAATATTGGTTTAGTAATTAACTAAACTTCAGTACACTATATACCTAAAAGTCTTAGCTGAAAGCTGAATCGAATATTAAACTATAAAATTGCTGTTTTTAACTTGATGTTTGATCTAATATAAAAATAGAAATCAAGATCTATTGGTAACTATACAAACATCATAATACCAATACCATTAAACAAAATACTAATCTGCTTACTACACTATGGACAATATATTGATGTGATTGCCGGTTTAAACTACTTATTCATCTAGATAATAATATGTCATAAACTTTGCAAACATTAAGTTATTTAATGTAACGGAATACAATACAATGTATCTATTAATTGACAAAGTAAGATTTCAGATGATATGTATTGCAAGATAACAAAGGAAACTGCTTAGATTAATGGTTAACAATGATTGAAACCTAGTTTGCTGCTTAATTACCTTTAATACAATAGATTGACTACAAATTATAACAATAATTTGGTAATCTGAAAAGAAATCATACATGTGCAAATGAACAAAGAAGTTAGATACCAAACTTTTACTAACCTTTACAATTCCATTAAAAAACGTTAAATACTACCTGAATATAAGTAATGGGTTCTAAAATAAATGTAGATAGGAACACTGCACTGTATTGTACTGCAATATGCTGCGATGTGACCCTTTTGACCTTAGCCAGCTACTCACAAACTCCAAACGGCAGTATTTTCCGATGAATTTTATATTTCCTGGATTTATCCGTATTCCTGGGTCACTTATCCGGTTCGATATGGACCAAATTATGTTGAGATGTGTGATCAGGCAGGATAAATGAAAATTAAAAACTGGACTTGTAAAATGCGTATGTATTCCGGAGAACAAAAAGATGGACACATATTATAATTATGTAGGTAGACGTTAAAATTAGTTCACCATCACTAAGCGCCTGATAAAGTCTTCAATGCAATAAGTTGCACGATGTAGAAATGTCTTTTGCGGATATCACTTATTCTAGGTGCCTAAATCTAAACACTGGCCTAAGTCAAGATTACATAAATTTACAGTAATAAGAGTTAGAATTTATGACAAATACATAAATAGTCACAAGTTCCTGCTGAACAAGTTGCACGAACACCGGAACAACCTGTTTCCCTCATACGACTTTTAGATCTTGAGTTGAATGATAAGCAGTAAATTTTTAGTTTGTTTATGTATACTTTTATACCTATCACTGTAAAGAAAAGTTGCTGTTTAATGTATACGACTAAGATAATTTCTGATTGGTAAAGGAAAGCTACCTAGAATTGCTTGAAACTAACTTTGGAACCGATACCATCTATAGATTACGTCATAGGCATACATGTGGATATAACTGCTCATTCAACTGACATAATCTTATAATAGCTTCCACCAACACACACGTTTCATGTCGAAAGCGTTTTTTCTAGAAAACCTCAGATTACACAAGCAAATTCTACAGTAAGATAAATCTATAATATAGGTCGCCAAAGACAATAAACATATTGTAAACTCATACGATTGAACAGAAAAGCTGCACATAATTATGAGAAAGTGTTACACGGTAGGTAGTTTAATACATAATAAAATGCGACGATAAAATGGCTTGTTATGATGAGTAATACGAACTATTCAGACAGACGGTGCCAAGGAATCCATATGAATGCATAAGACTTGATGAGTGAGTCAGACGAACCGATGGATTTCCTACTTTCTGAGCTTCGGTGTGGGAGGACCTTAATCATTTTGCAAATTAGGTAAGGCCTTGAATGTCATGTATATACAGATTGTTTTAATAATAATAATAATAATAATAATATGTGGGAACATTTTCACACATGGCCATCTGACCCCAAACTAGGGAGACCCTGTACTATGGGTGTCAGACAGCTGATATACATACACAAATACATTTTTTTATTTTGTAAATACATACATATATAGATAAACAACACCCAGACACAAGGCAAACACAAGTTCTCATCACACAAATGTTTACCCTGGGCGGGAATCGAACCCGCAACACGCTGCGCAGCAGTCGATCGCTCAGCCACTGCGCCAACCGTGTCGACAGACATAACACAGAGACATATTCATTGATTTTCTTTTTGAACCAGTAGGAGATTTGTAATCTTCATGTGGTTTTGCTTTAACATCTTTACTTAATAACAGATAAAGATTAAAAAATGGTGATTAAATTGTTACCACAAAAACGTACTTTGGTGCTGCCTTCTCTTGACATTAATATTCTTCAATCGTATTAAACGTGACAGACATTCACTAATAATGGTACCTACCTACATAAAAGAGACTTATGCATCCAATAACCGATATCATCATAACTTCGTTGTCACCAGTCGTTGGGCCTTACCCTTGATCTCTCGACTGTGGTGTCGGATTGCCGTCCTATCAGACCATGATAGTGAGGGAAAAGGGAGTGCACCTGCGTTTGCACATGTACTTGTGCACTATAATATATCTTGCATACCTGATTAGCCTCCATTGAGATTGGGCACCTTAATTTGGTCGGGTTTGATTTTATCGTCACAACCTATTAAGAACAAATAAAAACAGAAATAGTATTTTGCAAAACCATCTGTTTTTTTTTTTAGAAATGACCACTTAGGTAATTTCTAGAAGTACAACTACGATTACAAAACATCTATCACTAATAGAAACTTACACTGACAGCCAAATGTCATAGTATATGTTTTATGTTACTTCAGTTCAGCGTGGACGAAGTCACGGGCAGATGCTAATTCTTTATGGCTTAACATCAAACAGAAATTCTACAAAGTTTAGTACCTACCTAGTAAATACTGTCAAACTAAACAACGTCGGTAAACACGAAGCCAGTGAAGCTGAGAATGTTAATGGTGCTTATGAAATAGAACGGCATGTAACATTAAATTCGTTGAGTGGCCATTCATAAGTAGTGTTAAACGGCCACTTTGGCACAATTAGTGAAGGCGCCAATCGACGAGGCGATGCACACAGCGGCGCATGATTTCGCTAATGTCACGCAAGTACTGTCCTTTACTCAATTGGAACATTGACTTTTAATGGGCCAAGGCATGACTGGAATTCGGTCGGCAGATAATTAATTAAAATGAGATGTAAAAAACTGGCTTGTTAAGCCTTTTAGAAGGACATTAAAATATTTCTAGACTAAAAATATTTGTTAATATTCTTAATTAACAATTTATATTCATAGACTGAGTAATTTTCATTTAAGTCATATTGACGTAGGTATGTTCGATACTTTTCTTCAATAATTATTATCAACTTGAGAATGTTGAATCAACCACGAGCAAGTATTAGCATTCCTACTACTCCAATAATCACAACAGATTCTCAATACTTAACGGAATTCAAATCGCTCTAACAATGCGTGTAAATATTGTATGTAGAAAGTATCACGAACACTTAATTGAAGCAAACAATTTTGCTGAATCACGTGAACAATCGTGTAAACAAACCTAAGTTCGTTTAGTTTCTACAAGGTAGTATCTGCGGCCTAATTAACGTCCAATACAACCAAACAATTACAGCTCATTATCACATATTAAGTAACGAGGCAAATTGCTGAATAATACGAAATCGACTCTGAATGTGTATCTTCAACTCCTACGATAAATAATACTTTAAACAAAAAAAGCAATGGATAGTATGCGATGCGAAAATGTATCATAGAGGTGTTGAGGCTCGTTAAAGCCGTGGAGTGGTCCATGCGAGTTGTTTTATTGTGCAAATCAGCAGCTTCAATTAGCATAACAAACGGGCGATGTACGCACGGGCAGTTTCACTGGTCGAAGTGCGCTGTGCGGTGTGGTACAGTGCGGTAGGGTGCTTGGTATCGGCCACACGTCCAAACGGGATGGTTGGAATAGTCGTGTTCGCCAGACCGTGCCTTTCAGCCGCATCGACTTTCCAATACATACATTGAATTTAAGCTCCAAACTTACATGTATGGAATTGACATAATGTAGAGGTAACGCTTTAAAAGTTCCTGTACGAAAATTTGGAAGTTAGTAACCTAGTAGATTTGAACTACTGACTGTACATTTGTGTAAAAAAACTGTAAATTTGCATTTGGAAAACGATATAACTACAACAATTTTACAAAAAAAAGAAAAATATTGGATAAGTATAAACCAAACAGTATAATTATGTTTGTTGGTCTCATAGAACGCCTATAGGTGGCATTGTTTACAACCTTCTTGTTAGGGTTACTTTAGGTTACCGGTCAGTAAACTGTCTTGTAATTTTAGCTACTCTTAATAAATTCTATTAGTTCCATATTTATTTCTTCTTTATTTTCTCAAACCCCATCAAAAAATAGAACTAGATCAAGCAAAATAAT
Source organism: Charanyca ferruginea (assembly GCA_947361185.1). Classification (NCBI taxonomy): domain Eukaryota; kingdom Metazoa; phylum Arthropoda; class Insecta; order Lepidoptera; family Noctuidae; genus Charanyca; species Charanyca ferruginea. The sequence goes on from OX376056.1 coordinate 23,056,730, forward strand.
TAACTTTCCTGTCATGCAACAAATAGAGACCTCAAAAGAGGCCAACGCATTAAGTAATTACTGTAGATTCGATTAGAATCGGTCTAGAATTCCATTATGTGAGTGACATCCCAAGAGATGCGGCATCCGTTACAGCCAGGGGACGTACGCACCAAGTTATTGTAATGAGAACGACAAGGGATATTTATGCCCCACCACGCGTCCCGAATACGCAATGAGTCTTAGATACTCGAATATTCAATATAGGGACAGGGTCTCGAATTGGGATATTTGCAACATCATTTACTACGCAAACATGTTGACAGGTGTTGATTTTGGATCTTTGTATTTACAAAGGTTTTTGCGTTTGCGAATATGTTAGTAAATTGACACAAATATATACTACTGTGATTTGAAATTTTATTCCACAGTGGGCCAAATATACGTGTCCTTTTATTCATGATGTCAACCTTTATACGCCCACTGCTGTGCTTAGGTGGAAGCTGCTGCCCATCCTCTGGTCAAAATCGATCTGTCGCCTTCTACGACAACCACGGGTAGAGATGGGGCAGTGCATTTCGCGGCCGGCACCACATGGCTTATTTAATGTGGGAGCACTTTCAACTAATTATCCTTTGCTAAGCATAAGGATATAATCGAGCTTAGTTCTACCCACAAAGTAACTTCGTGGTTCTACCAATCAACAATATATCAATAAACTATCTACGTCAAACTAATTGAAATATGGCAAATGAGTTCCATTACTATCCAGCAAAACAGTTCAATGTATATCCAAAACTTACGGTTAGAGAGGTTAGGTTTCAAATAAATAGACAACTAAAACTTAAAAATACTAGACATCGTTTTTGTTGATATGGTTTATTTCTACAAAAACGATGTCTAGTATTTAGTTGTCTCAATCAATGAAGTCTTCCACAAATAAAGTTATTTCATGTCTTCCTTTTTGGGAAGCCTAACCCAACCGGCCAATTGAATGTCTTTCAAAAACCAATTTTTCACGTCCAACTCCTAGAAAAATGCCTAATAGCGTCGGAAAGCTGTGAAAGGGTCTTTCAAATCCTTTCACAATAGTGTGAGATGACCTTTTTTTTTCATGGATGTCCTCCGCCCTGGGGCGGGCGGAGGGGTCTGTCAGACTCTTACTGACTAAAAACCACCCCGGTGTTCCATCTCACACCTACGTCGGGGGTCGCGGGAACTGGAGATACTTCCGCAACCCCCGGCTGGTGCCGGCCGTTGGGCGGGGGCCGAAGGGCGTTGTCTGCCCTCCGCCGACGCCCGGTGCGCCTGCTGCGGGCAGGGTGGGAGGTTGTGATCTCCCTCTCCCTTTCCGCAGTCTCCTTCTGCGACATGACACTTTCGCAGAAGGAAACCACCGCGTCCTAGGACTCTGCGCTGTCGACCATCGACTCGACCACGGCCGACAGCGACAGGTCGCTGCCTACTTCTGAGACGAGGGCACGGCGCGGCTCCTCCCAAGCGGCACACTCTGCCAGCGTATGCCGCGCCGTGTCCTCCCGGCAGTCGACGCAGTGGCGATACCGGGCGTCCGGCTCCCTGTTTATGTGACACAGGTACTTCCCGAAGCAACCATGCCCCGAGAGCACCTGCGTCACCCGAAACGACAGAGAGCCGTGCCTTCTCCCGAGTCAGCGCTCGAGCACTGGCCGGACCGCCTCGATGACGGCGGTAGGGCGTGAAAGCCTGTCCCGCCATTCCGCCACCAGGACCTCGCGAAGCTGAGACCGACGCAGCTCCATGTGTCGCTGCATCGGTCGCTCGCCCCGCGCCCGCACTTCCTCGCGCCACCGGAATAGTGACGCGAGTACCTTCGCCTCCAGGTCCCAGGGCGGGGATCCGGCCAGTGCACAAGCCGCCTCGTAGGAGATCGTGCGATATCCCCTGATGACTCTGACGGCCATCGCTCGTTGCGGCTTTCGCAGCACGGCGATGCTTCCGGCCGTCAGGTCTGCCGCCCAGATCGGGGCCCCATAAAGGGCCATCGATCGCACGATCCCCACGTAGAGCCGCCTGCAGACGGCGCTCGGGCCCCCCAGATTGGGAAGCAGCGTTGAAAGCGCCCCGGCCGCGCCCAACAACTTGGGCGCCAGCCGCTGGAAATGAGGGCCAAAATCCCATCGGCTGTCGAGCACCAATCCAAGGTACTTCATGGTGGACTCGACAGCTATTCTGGCCCCCCCGACCACGATGTGTGATCCCGGCGGCGGCGTCCGCCGAGGACCGTGAAAGATCACGGCCTCCGACTTGTTGAGGGCCACCTCCAGGCCGAGGTGACGGATGCGGCTCACCACCTGTGAGACCGCAGCCGTCACCAGCAACGCTGCCTCCCTGTACGAGCTCCCCCGGGCCATGACCAGCGTGTCGTCAGCGTAACACGTCAGGTCCACGCCAGGCTGGAGCTCGCCCCTCAGCACCCAGTCGTACCCGATGTTCCACAGGGGCGGTTCTAAGACGGAACCCTGCGGAACACCGCACGACATGCGGCGCTGGTGCTCGCCATCACGTCCCACGTAGGTGACACACCTCTCGGACAAATAAGCCCCAACTATGCGGCGGAGGTAGGAAGGCACACGATGATAGCGCAGTGCCTCCCGTACACAACTCCAGGGCAGGGTGTTGAACGCGTTGGAGATGTCCAAGGACACCGCCAACATCACCCCGCCCCGGGACACCGCTTCCTCCGCCAGGACTCTCACCCTCGATACAGCGTGTATGGTGGAGCGCCCATGCCGAAAGCCATACTGGCTCTCGTCCAGGTCCGGCCCCTCTTCGCACAAGTGGCCGACGAGGCGGGCTGCGATTATCCGCTCAAACAGCTTTCCCACCTCGTCCAGCAGCACTATGGGCCGGTACGCGGACGGAGAGTCCGCAGGGCGCCCCGCCTTCCTGAGCAGGACCAGACGACCAGATTTCCACAATGTGGGAAACTGGCCCCGCTCAAGGCACGCTGTAAACAGTCCTTTAAGTTGGGGCTCTAGCTCCTTCAGAGCGAGGGCTAACGCTAGGCCGTGAATCCCGTCGGGCCCCGGAGCCACGTTCTTGGCCCGGAGCCGCAGCACGGCCGCCCCCATCTCTGCCTGTGTCACCTCTGGAACGCTGATGGCGTTCTCCTCTGTGGACTCTGCGTCTGTGGGCAAAGCCATCGGCGGCGGAGTATGCTCCGCTCGTGCCGGGAAGAGGGCTGAGACAACCTCCTCCAGCAGCTCTGGTTGGAGACTCCCCGTGAGTGGAGGCGCCGCAGACCGAAGTTTCCCTCGAACCGCTTGATATGGGCGCCCCCACGGATCCCGGTTTAGAGTCTCCAACATCTCCTCCCTGGCTTGCGTCTTCGCATCGCCGATGGCCAGACACAGAGTCCTCTTAGCCGCGCGGTACACCTCATACAGCGCGGCTTCTTCATCCGGGACCCGACAACGTCGCCTCCGGTATCGGGTGTACCGGCGTCTGACCGCTACGCACTCAATGCGCATACGAGCGATCTCGGCCGACCACCAGTACACCTGGCGCCCCGCTGACTGTGCGTGGACCCGGGGCATGGACGCGTCGCAGATTTGCGTCATCGCCCCGCGGAACCACAGCGCCTCCAGTTCGACGTCGACGGGTCCGTTCGTCTCCGACTCCCGGAACCAGGCCTGGACAATGGCGGCCTCCTCGAGAAGTTCCCTGTTCATGCGCTTACGAGCCCAGCGCGGACCGTTCGTTCGTGGGGCCGATGGACTGCGGCCGCCCGCGGTCTGGGCGGAGACGTCGAAACGGATGTAACGATGATCCGACAACGTCTCCACCTCCACGGTGACACGCCAGTCGCGGACACGGCTCGCGACAGCAGGGCTAGCGAACGAGACGTCCACTATTGACCCGCCCCGCTGCCGCACGCACGTGTGAACCTCACCCCGATTCAGAACGGCCAAGCCAGTCGCGACCGCCCACTCCTCCAGCACCTCACCCTGAGCATCGGTCACCGGAGATCCCCACGCCGCAGACTTGGCGTTGAGATCCCCCAGCAACAGCACCGGGCGAGGGTGAAGACGGCCTACGACGGCACCCAGCTCAACAAGGAACCTCTCGAAGTCAGCTAGGCTCTTGTTGGGCGAAAAATACGCACCAACTATGCCAATGCCGTCCGCGAGGGCCGTGTCCTCGGGACGGGTTGACGGTTGACTATCAGAGCCCCGCTAATGATAGCCACCAAGCCGTCCAAGTCTCCCACCCAGTTATCCCTGGAGGGGACGAAGTACGGCTCGGCGACCACAACCACGTCAATCGACCACTCTGCCATGCTCTGGAGGAAGAGGTCCTGAGCTCTGGCAGAGTGGTTGATGTTGCCCTGGAGGAAATGGTACAGCGCCATTTATGCGCAGTCCATTCCCTCCGGGTTCGCACCATTCCTAGGCCGGGAGTCGGCCGATGAGGCGCCAGCCAGCGAGGGGGGTAAAGGGCCCCCAGCAGCCTTGGCGCCCCGTCTCTTCCTGGGGGGCGCACAGGCCTTTCCACCCGCTGTGTGCCCAGCGGGCCTCCCTGCAGCTGTACAGAGGCTGCAGTTTGGCGCCGCGGAGCACTGGGCCGCCTTGTGGCCGGGCTGACCGCAGCGATAACACTGATCGCTGCGGTCGACCTGGCCGGTGCACCGAGCCTTGACATGCCCAATGTCAAGGCAGCGGAAGCACCGCATAATCCTGGGTTGCAGCAGCTTCGCCCTCGCTGCAACCCACCCCACCAACAGACGCCCAGCATCAGCGACTTTGTTGGCCGCCGCCACCGGACACCGCACCCAGATCGCGCCGAGCCCGGAAGCGTCGACGCGAAGCTCGCCCGTCCGCACGTCTGCAGGCGGACATCCACCGACACGGGCGACGGCCGCCACGACCTCATCCGGAGTAGTCGAGTCGTCCAGACCGTCAACGCGCAGCTCAGCGGTCTTCGTCGGCCTGGACACCCGGACGTCCTCCGGGTTGAGGACTTCCCTCAACTTGGCGGCCAGGATGTCCGCCTTTTCTGCGCTCGATGCACCCGACACTTCCAGCAGCCGCGCCCCCGTGATCGCCGGCCTCATTTTGAAGCCGGACGGTGTGCCAAGGTCAGGGAACGCGACTTTGGCCTTCGCCTCCATTAGGACCTTGTAGGAGAGGCCCCTTTCGACGGCTCCGGGCTGCAGCGTAATCACTACAGCCGCGGAGCGAGGGGCTCTGACCCTAGGCGGTCTTTTGGCCTTCTTTGGAGCCGATGCCAGTGGTGCCGGTGCCGGCGGTGCCGCCTTCTTCTTTTTTCGACGGCGGCGCTTCTTGGCCTCTGTCCAGCCCTCCGTCTTCTCGGTGGGCTCGGACGCGGTCGCCGCGGCCGCCGTCGTCTGAGAAGCGGGTGCGGATGCGCCCATCGCAGTCGTCCGTGAAGCGGACGCAGATGCGCCTCTCGCGGTCGTCCTCGAAGCAGCCGCGGATGCGGTTTTATACGCCGCCTTACTGGGCTTCTTAGGCCCTGCCGCCACCGCGGCCGCAGTCGCGGGTGCCGTCCCCGGTTTAGCGGGTACCGGCCCCGGCTGAGCGGGCGTCGCCTTTCTCCGCTGGTCCGCAGCGAGCGGTGGGCGGAGGGTCTCGGGTGGTAACAGCCTCGACTCCAAGGCCTCGAGGCGTGCCCCCACCATCGTCCCACACTGCATCATGCAGATGCGCGCGATCTTCTCGATCTCCGCATCCGCAAGTGCAGGGCTCGACGACGGGGCCGGCGACGGGGCCGCAGCGGAAGCAGTGCCGGCGGCCGTGGAAGCCATTCTTTGGGCGGCAAATTGCCGCTTGAGGTCCTCTACCTCGGAGCGGAGACGGCGGTTCTCTTCCCACAGCATCGCCGTCTCATCCGTGCTCGTACGATTTACGAGGACCCCAACCGCCTCTCTAATGTCGTCAGCCGCCTCCTTCAGGGCGCGCGTGAACGTGCCCTTCAGGTTGCCCGATTTGGTGGCAACCTTCAGGACGACATCCACGCCGTCCAGAACTTGGCGACTGAGCGCCACCGCCGAAACACCCTCGCCGGCCGCCAGCCGAACTCCACGCCGCTCTCGTGCCTGGCGGGACAACTCAGCGACTTCGCATTCCGCGACAGCCTTTCGTTGCGCCCGTTTCGCAGCATTTGCCTCCGCCCTGTTCGACCCCAACCCCAAGGAGCCGTCACTTAGGTCCGCGATGGAGGGCCCGGAGTCGCTCGCCATGCTCTCCACGTTATCTGACGGAGCCGGCGTATCGGGCCGGGACACCGGCACGAACCGGCCCCGCCCATCGCGCTCCGATAAACGAGCGGGGGCGCCACTCGCCACCGCGCGACTCTCCCTCTCCGTGCCGCTGGCACCTTCGGGGCTGGCAGATTCTCCTCACTAGAGGAGAGGTCCACCGACCTCGAGCCCTCGCCGCGGGGGCGCTTTCTAAAAGCGCTCTCCGCCGCCGCAATCTTTACAGAAGCGACCTCCACCTCGTGCAGGCGCTCCAGGCCGACCTGTGGCTCCCTGCACACGTTACTCCCATTCACCGCGCTTCTCACGCTCATCACCGATGCGACATCAGACTCTGATGCCACATCCACCTCTTTCTCTTTTGTTGTGTTGTTTGTTTTTAAATTTTCCATTGTTGTTCCCACGAATAGTGGGGGATATATTCTGTCTCAACGGACGAAAATTATTTTCCATTCAGCTTTTGTCCTCAACTGAGAACATGGCGTCCGTATAATAATATACGAGGCTTTCTCTAAAAGAATTTAAGTCTTTTCTTATTGAAGAAAATATTGTCGATATCTGATGTTAGTTTTTGGTAACTTTCACCATGGGCGGAATCAAATAATATTGGTTTAGAAGCGTGACCATTTTCACTTTCTTTTGAAGGTGCAACCAAGTATAGTGTGCGGAACGAACAGTGAAATGCGTAATACATAAACGCATAAATAAAGTGATGTGTAAACAAATAAACAGTGATTAGTGCGCGATAAAGCAATACAGTGATCAGTGCGTGATTAAGACAGTATAAAGTGATTGTTCGCGATAAACAGTGTAATTAATAGTATCATAATCATAATCGTAACAAGACAATGTTAATTTTATATAGTTTAAAGTTAGCAATAAGCCTATCCTTTGTTTGTGTGCAAATTGTATATAATGTGTGCCACATTGTGATTGGCCGCGACCGCTTACTCGAAAGATTATATTAGTACACCGACTACTTGTCGAAATATGTCTCGAGCCGGCCGCAGTCAAAACTTTTGATAGGATATTAGAAATATCTTGTTCCGTACCCTACCCACAACTTGTGCCTATGTGGGCTATATTTTGCTCCTTACACCACCCACTACTTGTACCTACGTGGGCTGGAATAAATATAGGGCAATATTGCTCAGCCAGTCACCCTGGCTCTGACGGTATCACCAATAAGGTGTTCAAACTCCTCCCCGCCCATCTCATAATGCTAATGACCGCCATCTTCAATGGCGCTCTAAGCAACAACATTTTTCCTCAGGCATGGAAAGAGGCCACCGTTATCGGCATTACGAAACCAGGCAAACCCAAGTCTGATCCCACCAGTTACCGTCCCATTAGTCTACTCAATGTTCTAGGCAAAATCTACGAGAGGCTTATTTATAAGCGACTCAAAGACTTTGCCGAAGCAAAGAGTCTCATTCCCGACGAGCAGTTTGGCTTTCGAACCGAACACAGCTGCGTCCAACAAGTCCACCGCATCGTCGAGCACATAAGCGCTGGTTTTCAGCGTGGCTTGATGACGGGTGCGCTCTTCTTTGACATAGCGAAAGCATTCGACAAAGTCTGGCACAACGGCTTACTATACAAGCTTTACCAACTCGGAGTGCCAGATCGTCTCGTGCTCATCTTGCGTGACTTTTTGTCTAATCGCACCTTTCGCTATCGCATCGAGGGTGCGCTCTCTTCACCCCACCCGATACGCGCTGGCGTCCCTCAGGGCTCCGTAGTATCCCCCCTCATTTTCACGCTGTTCACCAGCGACATCCCCAAAGATAAAAAGGCCCAGTTGGCTCTTTTCGCTGACGACACGGCCATCTATTACTCGGGTCGTAACCCAGACTGCATAGCTCGTACCCTCCAATCCGCGGCAAAAGCCTTAGGCGCTTATTTCCGGAAATGGAGAATCGAGGTAAACCCCATCAAGAGTCAGGCAGTACTCTTTTCCAAACCGCGTTCGTCCCCCTCTCTGCCCAGTCCGATAACCATGTTCGGTAAGCCTATCCCTTGGGAGAAGCAAGCCAAATACCTAGGTGTGATTCTGGCCCACCATCTTACTTTCGGAGAGCACATAAAGACGGTGCGTTCGCGCGCCGCTTTCGCTCTCGGTAGGCTCTACTTCATGTTGAATGCACGCAGCAAATTGTCATTTAAGTGCAAATTGCGCATTTACACGGCGTGCATTCGTCCCATCATGACGTACGCCTGTGCTGTATTCGCACACGCGAAACCATACCGTCTCCATAGGATGCAGACCCTCCAAAACCGTTTCTTGCGAAGAATCACAGGAGCCCCTTTTTACCTTCGCAACGAGAACCTCCATCTCGATCTAAAAATACCTACCATCCAGCAGTTCATGAAACGCTCCGCCAAGCGCTTCTTCGACACTGCTGAGAAGCACTCTAACCCGTTAATCGTATCGGCCGCCCGGTACACTCCCTCCCGTATTAGTAAGACTCGACGACCGAGACATACTCTGACCGACCCTGACGATGCTATTACTCTCCTCCAGGAGAGCAATAAGGCCACCAGTACAGTTAAGAAACACAGACACAGACCGCCGTCATTCCGTCCTCGCCGCCGAGGCCCGCCGCGACGACCCCGTACGTCCCCTCCCCGACCCTTGCTCGTGCTAGCCCGCGCCGCTGAGCCTGTAGTTTTAAATTCGTCCCTAAATAATGGAAATCCGATCCAGCCTGTCCCTTTGCTGTCCTGTCCCAGCGACGCCCTAAGCCGAGGCTCGTACCCCACAGGGGATGCCCTTAGCGTGTAGTCGCTTAGTTTGTAAGCTTTTTTGCCCTGGCTGGAGGCCCTAAAAATAATAATTTTTAAGGCACCACAGGAAAGTCCGGTTAAGCAGCCGACAACCTCCTAGGTTGACCTGCGAGATGCCAATCCGAAAAAAAAAAAAAAAAAAAAAACTCAGCCAGTCAGTCGCTCTCGATACGCCCTACTAACAGTAGCTCTTACTATGTCCGACAGTGTAACGGTCTTTGCTATTTACTCTTTGTATATAGTTGTAGTAAATAGTGTTTAAATTAGTACTAGTGAACTTTTTATACTTGTGAAAACTATTTGACTATTGTGAATAAATCATCTCTGTGTTTTGTGAAGACAGTGTTGTTTCATTTAAAGATCCACCAATCCAGTGATAGGGTGTACTCTGTACATCGAATGGTCCTTCGAGCCGGATTTAGTGGATCTAGTGAATCTAGTGAACCTAGTGCATAAAGTGCATAGAGAAAAACCTAGTGCTACAATAGTGAAATAAGTTATAGTGTTATAATAAGTGTAAAGATCGCTAGTACACAGGAGCTATCGGTTTGCAACATGCCAGTGACACGCTCAGAGGGAAAAGGCCGCAAGCCGGCTAGGCAACAACCTTCATCTGAAGATACCGCCGCGACCTCAGCATCAGGAACTGGCACGGACTCTGGAACGGTCACCACGAGGACTACAGCTACGGAAACAACAGCCGCCACAGGTACCACGGAATATACTGGTGCCTCGGCACATACAGAATCCTTCACTGTGTCTTCACATACCGCTGCCGACCCCGCCAGCTCTGTGCCACCCCCTGCTGTGATCGCTGCCTACGTCGCAGCTAAGGCTCACTCTGTTACGCCCTCCGCGGCTACGACATTACCTGTTGAAGTGACCATGAAGCAATCGATGAAGCCGCCTACCACTGTCGATAATAGTAGAGAAGCGAGACCCGCAACAGAAACTTCTACAGTAAAGCGGGTCAAGGGTACAGGAGGTCTGCCGCTGCCGAGCGGACCAAGAGAAGCCCGCCCTTCTAGTAAGAAAGCGGGATCGACTAACAGCAAGATAAAGGCCTACAAAGTTGCAAAGGCGAAAGAAGACTTGCTACGCCTGTAGGTTGAATTAGCCGCCGCACGCCTAGCAACTTTAGAGACCGAAGATACAGAGGACGATGACGATGATGTCTCAATCTACTCTAAGGAGGAAACAAATCGTAGAGTCGATAGTTGGCTGGAAACACAGAGAAACAGACCCGCGCTCGCAATCGCTGACCAACAGAAAAAAAATACAGAAGTGCCAGTGATCACTTGCGTGGAAAATGTTCCAGAAAACACAGAAGAGTGTCATCAAACACGTCAATCACCGGCGGGAGGTAAGTCAGATCTCACCGCACTTGCCGAAGCAATCACGCGCGCCGTCAGCGCTGCTCAACGACCAAAGTTCGTTGAGCTACCTTTGTTTAACGGATCACACCAAGAGTGGTTGCCGTTCCGTGCCGCGTATTATGAAACAGAGAGCATGTTTACGACGATTGAAAACACAAATAGACTCAGAAGAAACTTGAAGGGAAGAGCAAGAGAAGCAGTGGAAGGTCTGCTTATTACAAATACGCACCCAGCTGAGATTATGAAGACATTGGAGTCGAGATTTGGCAGGCCAGAGTCTATCGCCACGATGGAAATGGAAACATTACGAGCCTTGCCGCGCCTTACAGAATCGCCGCGCGACATTTGTATCTTTGCTACAAAAGTATCTAACATTGTAGCGACTTTGAAAACTCTCAGCTGCATACATTATTTGTACAACCCGGAAGTTTCGAAGACAGTCGTAGACAAGCTCACGCCTACACTCCGCTACAGATATTATGATTTCTCAGCTGTACAGCCAAGAGAAGATCCAGACTTAGTGAAGTTGGACAAGTTTCTCAAAAGAGAAGCGCCTTATGTGGGCCATGCGCGTTACCCGAACAAGTGACATCCATTACAGTTGCCACTCAACAGAAGAAAACACAGAAGATCCATAATGTCACAGAGAAGACGGCCGCACCGAAGTGTCCTGTATGTGAAGAAACGGGTCACAAAGCAGCCGATTGCGAGCAGTTCAAGAAGTTAGATGAAAATGGCAGATGGGACGTAGCTAAGTCCAAACGCCTATGCTTCAGATGTCTTCGATACAGAAATAAGACGCATAGTTGCCGACCCAATCAGTGTGGCGTCAACAGTTGCAAGTATTCGCATCATAAGCTGCTGCACTACGTCAAGAAGACAGAGAAGGCGGAAGCTCAAGAAGACAAGCCAAAGGAAGCAACAGAAGTCATTAACTCTGCTTGGACATTGAAGAAACAGTCATTCCTGAAGATCCTACCGATACAAGTCGAGGGTCCGAAGGGTATAATCGATACCTTCGCACTGATGGATGATGGATCAACGGTCACGTTAGTCGACGATAGTGTTGCAAAGAGCATCGGAGCGACAGGACCTATAGATCCGTTAAAAATAGAAACTATAAATGACATGAAGGCATCTGAGTCAGGATCACGACGTGTCAACATTAAGTTGAAGGGATTCAATAATCACGAAGAGCAAGTACAGGCACGCACAGTGAAGAACTTACATGTGTCGTCTCAACAGATTCCTATAGAAACGGTGGAAGGATGCGAGCATTTGACAGATATTAGAAGTCGTCTCACGTACACAAATGCAAAGCTACAAGTTTTGATCGGGCAAGATAACTGGCATCTCCTGTTGACCTCCGAAGTCAGAAGAGGAGATAAGAGCCAACCGGTGGCAGCCAGACACGAACCCTCGGACATAACGTCGCCTTCGTGTCTCACGTCACGGAAGTGCCAGACGACAACTTAGAAGAACTTGTGAAGCGATACTTTGAGATGGACGCGCTATGCATCAACCCCAGGAGACCGAACACAAACCCAGAAGAGCGAGCACTCCAAATGCTAAAGAAGAATACATTTAGAACAGATGAAGGAAGATTCCAGACTGGTCTTCTCTGGCGCAAGGAGGATGTCAAGTTTCCTGACAATTATGACAGCTCGCTGAAACGGCTCTTCAATATAGAGAAGAAAATTGATAGTGATCCAGATCTTAAACAGAAATATACAGAACAAATGGAAGCTCTCATCGCTAAAGGTTACGCTGAGCCAGCTCCAGCACAGAAAACTCCGAGCAAAACTTGGTATTTACCACACTTTGCTGTTGTCAATGCAATGAAGCCAGATAAACTTAGAGTAGTCCACGACGCGGCAGCCAAGACAAAGGGAGTAGCTCTTAACGATATGTTACTCAAAGGACCTGATCTCATACAGTCTCTACCGGGTGTTGTTATGAGGTTCCGACAGCACATGATCGCGGTCACAGCAGATATTAAAGAAATGTTCATGCAAATCAAGCTACGAACTGAAGACCGCGACTCACTGCGCTATTTATGGCGCGGGAACCGAAGAGATAGCCAACCTCCAGAGGAGTACCGAATGACGTCCCTGATCTTCGGCGCATCAAGTTCACCATCGACGGCAATATACTTCAAGAACTTTAATGCTAAACAACATGAGGAAACTCACCCTGAAGCCGCAAAAGCCATAGTACAGAAGCATTATGTTGACGACTACCTCGACAGCTTCAAAAGCAACGAAGACGCAGAACGCGTCACGAAAAGTGTGCGAGAAGTACACTTAAAAGCTAGCTTCGAATTGAAGCAATGGAAATCGAACTCACCAGCACTGCTAGAAGCACTAGGTGAAGACAAAGAAATAGAAGATATGGAACTTTACAGCACAGAGGAAAAGATAGAACGAGTACTGGGCGTGATCTGGAAGATCAACTCAGACGAGCTCACTTTCAATCTCAACTTAACGAGAATCCCATCGACAACAATAGAAGGGAGGAAGCCGACTAAGAGAGAAGCACTTCGAATAGTTATGTCACTGTTCGACCCACTCGGCTTCGCCTCGCCTGTCACTGTAAGGGCAAAACAGCTCCTACAAGAAGTCTGGCGAAGAGGAACAACATGGGACGACGAGATTGACGAAGACCTGGCAGAACAATGGGAAGACTGGATGAATCATCTAAAGAATCTCTGCCAAGTGACCATACCGAGACGGTATATCAACTACAGTGACGCCGCCTCATTGGAACTCCACGTGTTCACCGATACCAGTGAGTCTGCCTACTCAGCGGTACTATACTGGAGGGCCGTAACCGCAAACGATGACGTTGGACTGTCGCTTATAATAGCCAAAGCAAAAGTGGCATCGCTTAAGTTAACGTCTATACCGAGGATGGAGTTACAGGCAGCAGTCATGGGAGCAAGACTAGCAGAAACCGTAGTAGAAGAACACGAACGTAAGCCTGACCGCAAGGTGTTCTGGACAGATAGCAGAACAGTACTCACTTGGATAAAGTCAGGGTCGCGTTCATACAAACCGTACGTGGCTCATCGCTTAGCAGCAATCGAAGAAACTTCTAAAGTTAACGATTGGCGCTGGGTCCCGTCCAAATTAAACGTGGCGGACGACGTAACAAGAGACGTCCCACCAAACTTTAACAAGGATCATCGCTGGTATAGAGGCCCTGACTTCCTCTATGAAACAGAAGATTTATGGCCGACAGATACATCGGCACCAACGATAGAAGAACCCACTGGTGAAGAGAAATTACACCATGTGAGTGACAGAAAAGGGTTGAAGTTAGCAGAAGGCTTACCTGACCCGACTAGATTCTCCAACTGGGATCGCCTACGATATACAACAGCACGAGTTCTTCAGTTCATAGAGCTCTGCAAACCTGTCAAGCAGAGCGTGAATTACAAGAGGATGAAAAAGAATACAGAAATAGACCCAAACTGGAGTAAAACGAAGAAACCAGCGAAGAAACAGACTACAGTAGCAAAGAAAATAGCTCCACTAAAAGGAAAGAAGCTACTGCCCGTCTCCGCTGAACTACTTAGGTCAGCCGAAGAGCTTCTGATGCGCTCATCGCAGGAAGACTCCTTCGAAGAAGAAATAAACGACCTGAAGAAGAAGAAAACGGTCAACAAAGAAAGTCGTCTGTACCAACTGAGCGTCGAGTATATGAAAGATGCCATAAGACTTCGAAGCCGTATCCAAGCCGTCCAAGACTTGCCGGAAGACTTCAAGACACCACTGATACTCGACGGCGACCATCCCACGGTCAGACTGTGGATACAGTCGATACACCGAAGACTACATCACGCCGGCGTAGAAGCAACGGTAAATGAGTGCAAGCAGCAATACTGGGTGCTAAGGTTGCGCCCTACGACACGGGCGTTACTAAGAAAATGCCTGTTCTGCAGGATGAAGACACTGGTGCCACCGCACCCACGAACAGGAGATCTCCCTGCATGTCGCCTAGCTCACCATAAGCGGCCCTTTACATACACTAGGGTCGACTACTTCGGGCCTCTATCTGTAACCGTCGGACGCGCTCGTCAAAAGCGCTATGTGGCAATATTCACGTGCCTCACTACAAGAGCCGTTCATTTGGAAGTAGCCGGCTCACTCAGCGCCGATTCAGCAGTGATGGCCATTAGAAGAATGATGGCAAGAAGAGGATGTCCGACTGAGATATGGTCAGACAACGGGACCAATCTGAAAGCAGCGGACAAAGAACTCAGACAAGCAATCGACGAGGCAACGGCGGAAGAATCGGCGAAGAGAACCATCGCGGGGCGCTACATCCCTCCCGGGGCTCCCTTCATGGGTGGAGCCTGGGAATGCATGGTGCGATCAGTGAAGTACTCACCACCCTTCTAACTGAGGTGGAGTACACAGTTAACAGTCGTCCACTGACCCACGTGTCGGTCAGCGCAGAAGATCCGGAAGCCCTGACCCCCAACCACTTCCTGTTGGGGGGACCGGGACTAGTGCCCCAACCGGGCACTTTTCAAGAAGAAGACACCATATCACGATCAGCTGGCGAGCCGCTCAAAGGCTCGCTGACCTTTTCTGGCAACGCTGGGTCAAAGAATATCTCCCGGAGCTGCAGCACCGGCGGGAGCCGCAAGGGCGAGGGCCCACGATAAGGGTCAACGACCTCGTTCAAATCGTTGACTCCAACCTGCCTCGCAACACGTGGGCGCGAGGCAAAGTCATCGCGACGTACCCTGGTCCAGACAACATCGTGCGCACGGTGGACGTGCGCACCAAAGGAGGCGTACTACGGCGGCCAGTGAGGAAGCTGGTCCTCCTGCCCCTGCGCGCAGACGAGGTACCCGCACCGGCTACAGATGCGACACCGTCGCACAGCGGGAGTAATGTGCGGGACGAACAGTGAAATGCGTAATACATAAACGCATAAATAAAGTGATGTGTAAACAAATAAACAGTGATTAGTGCGCGATAAAGCAATACAGTGATCAGTGCGTGATTAAGACAGTATAAAGTGATTGTTCGCGATAAACAGTGTAATTAATAGTATCATAATTGTAGTGTATGTAGAGATATCAATATATCACGCTACAAACCGATAACAGTATTATTATGACGTTGTCTCGGGCGCATACGTCGCTCGGTTATAAATACCGGTGCGAGAGGTGGGGCGGCCAGTCGTTGTCGGACTGCCGGCCTTGGCGGTGGTGCGTTGGCGAGCCAACTAGTGTGTTAGTGAGTGTGCATATTATATATTCTGAGTGTGCATATTATACATTGGCGACGAGGATAAAACCGTGAGTTTTTATATTTTATTGGAAAAAAAATGTGTAATAATGATGATTATTCATGTTTACAAGAGAAAGTAACATTTATTTTTGAAGGTCGATTGAAATAATGTTGTTTTTCTTAAAAAAAAAAATTAAAAAAAAAAAAATAGAGAAATAGAATAATGCGTAATAATGGCGCTTATTCATGTTTATAAGAAAAAGAGAAAATAACATTTATTTTTTAAGGTAGATTGAAAAAAATAGTTTTCTGAGAAAACAAAAAACTTATCTAAGAGGAACACAACTTTGTTATATTCTCTACTCTTTAAAGCAGATAAAAACAGTCTCCTACAGGTAGATAATTATTTGGAAGGAAATATACATAATATTGTTACATTTCAAAATGGATGGATGGAGAGGGAGAGGAAAGCTAAGGAAAAGATGGATGGATTGTGCGAATAATATGAATGGAAAAGGAGCCAGTGAAAGCATGAGGTTGGACAGGACGGAATACAAGACGAAGACGTGTTGTGCCAACCCCAAGTAACATGTGATAAGGGCAGAAGAAGAAGAAGATTGTTGCATTACAAAATCAAATGGGAGTCAAACTGGGGACCTCAAGCTTGGTTACTTGATTTGTGCTATCTACAAGATTAGTTCTAAAACAGCAAATCAAGAAGCACAAAAGCAGTAGAATATACCTACTGGTCATTAAATTGACATGTGTCGGAAACGACTGTGATAGTAGTAGATTATATCTACTGGTCATTAAATTGACATTTGTCGGAAACGACTGTAAAAGCAGTAGATTATATCTACTGGTCATTAAATTGACATGTGTCGGAAACGACTGTGATAGCAGTAGCTCATACCTACTGGTCATTAAATTGACATGTGTCGGAAACGACTGTGAAAGCAGTAGCTCATACCTACTGGTCATTAAATTGACATGTGTCGGAAACGACTGTGAAAGCAGTAGCTCATACCTACTGGTCATTAAATTGACATGTGTCGGAAACGACTGTGAAAGCAGTAGATTATATCTACTGGTCATTAAATTGACATTTGTCGGAAACGACTGTGAAAGCAGTAGATTATATCTACTGGTCATTAAATTGACATTTGTCGGAAACGACTGTGAAAGCAGTAGATTATATCTACTGGTCATTAAATTGACATTTGTCGGAAACGACTGTGGTTGCAGTAGAATATACCTACTGGTCATTAAATTGACAGTTTTATTAGGAAAACAGGTCAGCAGTAGTTGTTCCTGTTTATATACATACTGGACACACTGGATGTGGTTAAGGAAAACTAAACAAAGTCAAAGTCAAATCATTTATTTCAATTAAACCATGAAAAGGCACTTTTAAACGTCATATAAAGAAAATTGAATCTAGTTACTCATTCCAAGTGGTAGTTTCGTATGGAGAAGAATGGGCAAGAAACTCCATACTTACTCTTTTAAAAAGAAAATGTTTACAATATTTTGTACGTACAGGAATTATATAATTGTACGTGAATACCTCGCATAAAAACCACTAGTAACCACAAAGTATTAAAATCTAGAAATGACAGCTAAGTTATGTATACATATACATAGTGTTCACATATTTACAAATATTGAAACAGTAAACAACCACCCCTCATATTTCAACCACAATAAATTAGTTTGTGAGCCAGAGTAATCTAGAAGTACAGTAAAGAAAATGGAATATACATACATTAAACATAAATGATAATGGGTTTATTCTGTGTCAGTATGTATTTCTATCATACGGGTAAGTCTGAAATGGCTAGTAGCCCCCATTAAATTGGAAAAACCTCCATTAAATTAGAAAGTGGTTGGAATAACCCCCATTAAGTTGGAAACTTTATGATAATTCTGTCATTTCATCATGGTAATTATTGTGGGAGCGTCATGTGTGTGTAGTCTGTATAGAAGATAGAAACAACACTTCCACTTAACTCACTGTTTATTACAGCAATTTCCTGTAGCGACATACTGTAGTATGTACAATTCTTTTGCACTCGAACGGATAAGAGAAGCTAAGATGAAAGTATAGAGCGAAGGAACGGAAGAAAATAGATGATTGGAAGAGCGATGAAAGAGATAAAAGCTTATGCGCGAGTATGAGGCGTAGCGGCATAGTGACACGCCGTTGCCACAAGTGGTAATAAAAGACCTTCATCCAATTGGAAACTCAATAGTGCACTAAATGGGAGGCTAGCTTAGCATTTATCAAGAAAAAATACGTGACGCTGATATTCTGCTGAACCCCTGCAGTGACATGCGGACATCAAGTAGATGGATGGATAGGTGTTGACAGACGTTGTAGTAAAGTTTTATGCGCGGACTAAAGTTCTCCAACAAAAGATCTCAAGGAACCTTCGATTAATGTATATGACGGCGCAACCGTCATTATTTTGTAAACTGCGAGTGCAACGGACAAGCGGTGAACGAGCGACTGAACGACGTCACGTCAACTCCGAACGCTATATAAGGCAGCGCACTCTGCGACTCGGCTCAGTCGTTCGTCGGCCGCTGCCCAGTGCACAGGTTACGTAATCACTGAGTAATCATTTGTCGGGTAGTTTTTATATTCAGTATAGATTAATTTAGTTTTTTACTAAATTGAATTAATGTGAAATTAAATAAGGTTTATATAATTAAAATAAATAAGTGATTGAGCGAAGACTTTTTTTGTGTTTTTTTTAAATAATGTCGGACCCTGACGCTACATCAGAAGCGGGATCTGAAACCCACTCGCACACCATGTTCGAGATGCAGCTAAGGAATATGATGCAGGTGATCGAAACATCAAAACTCAATCAACTGCGGGTAAACCGGCGCATAAGGCGGTGAACTATGTCAAAAATCACATAGCATCTAACGGAAAGTCGCAGGAACAATCTAAAGGTCAGAGTGTTGATTTATTATCAAGTGAAAAACTGTTTGAAAATTTTATTCGAAATGCAGCATCGCTAAATAATGAAATTAATTCACACGATTAATTAAAGATCCTAGTTCAGAATACAATAAGCTATCTTTACCTGAATTTAATCCCGATTTTCGAGAAAGTGATACTAGAGTTTGGTGCAATACCCTTAATTTGTGCATTCAAAAAATCTAGCAGTTGATTAATTATTACAACGAGTAAAGCCCTTAATTAAGTGGTCGACTGCTTCTTGGTTAGCTTAGAATACTTTACCTGGAATAACCTGGCATGTCAAGGTGTTGCTACAACTATGGCAATCTGGGCCAAATGGCAAATTAATGTTCGAATAAAAGCTACCGCGATTCTTCTGCTAACTCTCAATCTCAGTTTTCAGGAAATAATGGATCGCAACGGGCCTAAGACTGCGTTTTTAAGAAAGTATCGACGCCGATGACCTGTGATGACTTTCTGTGGCAAGCCGGGGCACATCGCTACACGCTGTCCAAAGAAGGAGGCTGACTCCGTTAAAAGTCAAGTTGAAAAATGAGCGGATAGCTATACCATTAAGCCAGCTACTGATCTATTATCTACCGAATCTGGTGAGTCGTATTATTTTTATTTTGTTTCTGGTGCCGAATGCTCTCTTGTTAATCAATCTGTTAAGCCGTAATTTCGTAGGTAAACGTACCTACATTTGCTTGTTCAGGGTATAGGTTTTGCTAAAGTAGACTGTACCTACTGAACAAATTCTTTGTGACGTATTAATTGGTGGTAATCTTTTACGATTTTTATTTCATGTGTTCCTCGGTTATTGTTTGAAATATAATGTGATGATTAGCGGACTTATTTTAAACCTTAGTTTTACAATGAACGTGTCTATTTCATGTACTAAGGGCAAGCCCTATCTAGGTTTTTGATATGATGCGTAACTAGGCCATTAAACCTTTTGGCATTAATAAGATAAGAGAGCAAGCGGCAACGAATATGAAAGTGAGTGTTTCAAATTTGATTTTGATTCTGATACTGAATGTTCTTTAATGTAGGATAGTATTTCTTGCAAATTAAGATGTCGAAGAGTAAATGATGTGGTATTTTTAGTGGCTATGAAATAATAATGTCAATAGTACTTTGCAATAAATTGCTGTGCCAGGTAGTAAATAATGATTTTGACGAAGACATTATTTCACGACTACCTACGTTACGTGTTTAGTGATATTTAATTGGGTCAAGAGATTTTTTTGTAACGGTTTTCGAGTTAGTATGACTGCAACTGAGTTTTCTTTGTCAAAGGACAAGATTGTACCTAAATGTTTGCAATTCGAGTAATGGTTACCTCTTGCATAAAAATGATTTTATTTGCATTGACATTTCGTTAGATTGAAAATGGCGATAATGTGAAATCCTTGACAACATTTTTCAACAATATTCGAACTTTTCATAGGTAACCGGTTTTCCTACTAGTCGCGTGACTACTGGCGAGTTAGAAATTGGGCTTATTAATCAGAAATTCTACGGTTTAGAAGCGTCCATAGTGGTTACAGTACAGTTCGGTACATCTCAGTACCGTATAGTTGATCGTGTTACAAAAGCTAGTCCATTAGAACTTTGATAGGTTATATAGCACGTCCACTTTATCTTATAGCTAACGACAATGACGACATTATAGACATTAGGAAGTTAGCATCTTTATGCATTGAGAACTCGAAGTGGAAGTCTAAGTAGAAGTAGAAGTTGAAGAAAAAGTCGAAGTGGAATTCAAAGTCGAAGTTGAAGTAAAGTCAAAGTCAAAGCATTTATTTCAATTGGACCATTTGCAGGCACTTTTGAATTGTCAAAGAGTCAGTCAGTCAGTCAGAAGGTTGAAGTTTAGTTGCTTGTTCGTTTTGGAACGTCGTCGTCGTTTTGGTTTTGGAAATTTAAATTACGTAAAGTTTGAGGTCATAGTTTTACTTGGCGGTGATCGCTATAATTTAAAAGCACTGCACTGTAACAGAACATAAAAGTAAGCTTATGACCGCATAAGAAGGATGCCACAAGGTGATAACTCTAGCGAATTAGACGTGATTAGTGAAGGGTTAGATGTTGAAGATGCGGGTGAAGGCCCATCAACTCGTTCTAAATGTTAATGCACAATGTATGTCTTTTGTCTATACTTTTGACTTACCGAAGAGAAGGACCAGTAATGTCCATTCTGTTTTGAGCTTATCAGTGTGAAGGACTGATACTAGCCGTTTGATACTGGGCTTGCCAGAGAGAAGAACTGGTATTGTCCCATGTATGTAAGGCATGACAGCGAGAAGGGCTATTGCTGATCCACTGTTTCATAACAGATTACCAGCGAGAATGACGTTGACTATTGTTAATGCTGGGTGCATTAATATTGTGATTCAGTTCCTTTAATTTTTTACCTTTATGAAACCTGTAGTATTCCTTCTGATGCGAGTTTATTTATTGAGATAGACAATTAGTCAGGTAGGCCGAGCCTAATATTGTCAACAAATGGATTTTGTTTGGTTAATTATTGTTCTCCTTGATAAAACTTATGGCCAGGTTAGCCGAGATCGCTGTGATACCTCACATTTGGTAACATTGTTCACAGGTACACACGAGGACGTGTGACGAGTCAGTATGACCGTGTCGCAGCAAGCGATAATTTAGCGATAAAGAGGATTCGAATTGATTATTGTAGTACCTACTACGGCTATAATGATGATGACGTGACGGCGGATGTTAGCCAGAGTAATGTTGTTCATGAAACTGATCGTGATAATGATAACATAGCTGTGATTGGTGACGTTGAGGATGAACTTTCCGATAGCGACACTATATCTGCTAATAGTAGCACTATATCGGCTAGTTCACGTACCTTGAGCGCTACTAGTGATAATATAGAAAGTCCATCATCAGATTTACCAGAGTCAATAAGTGTTGTAACTGATGCCATTGTACACCACGATGAAAGTAATTAATTAAAAAAAAATGTAGGACAAAAAATGAGAGAAGTAACACAAAAAAAAAAAATATATACAGGAAGTAAAAAAAAAAAGAAAAAAAAAAAGAGAGAAAAAAAATGTAGGAAAGAGTCATTGAAGGGACAATCCGGTCCAATGACTCAGCTAAAGGGGTTGCGATCCGGCCTAGCCCTGCGGCTATAGGGATTGCAATCCGGTCTAGCATGTTTGGCTATAGGGACTGATATCCGGCCTAGCATTCGCTAAAGGGATATCTATCCGGTCTAGCACAATCGTCTCCAGTTTTAATACTGATGAGATAGCATAGTAGTTGTGGAAAGCTGAAGGGTTAATCGGACCAGCACATTATTGAAACCTTTTGTTAAAGATAGATAGAGATTATGTCAGGATGGACGAACAGGTTGTTGTCTTGTTCCCAGATGCTCGGACGACGCTCGAGGACGAGCGTATGTCAGTATGGCCGTGACGGCGCAACCGTCATTATTTTGTAAACTGCGAGTGCAACGGACAAGCGGTGAACGAGCGACTGAACGACGTCACGTCAACTCCGAACGCTATATAAGGCAGCGCACTCTGCGACTCGGCTCAGTCGTTCGTCGGCCGCTGCCCAGTGCACAGGTTACGTAATCACTGAGTAATCATTTGTCGGGTAGTTTTTATATTCAGTATAGATTAATTTAGTTTTTTACTAAATTGAATTAATGTGAAATTAAATAAGGTTTATATAATTAAAATAAATAAGTGATTGAGCGAAGACTTTTTTTGTGTTTTTTTTAAATAATGTCGGACCCTGACGCTACATATATAATGGTTGTGGACTGGGATTCCGGAGTTCCCAGACCTGCATTATTTTAGTATATTTGAGGTTTTGAGGAAAAAACAACAAACGAAAAAGGAAAAGACAATGGAGGACAACAGCACAACACAACAAGGGACCAGCAAGGGGCAAAAAGGAAACAAGGGGCAGGTACAAGTACTAGCTAACTTTAATATTTTCATTTCAGCAATTTCCAAGGATTTGAGGATGTTATACTATCCTGATATTTACAACAATCCATTAATGACTGAGCCCACCTATGGAAGTGACCGAGATCTAACTAAATATATAACTGGCGATATTTGTATTCAGCTGCTTTATTTACTTCAAACAATGTTACATGGTTACATGTTTGTGTTTCAGATCTGCTTACGTAGATATCTAAGCCAGTTGGTGTTTATTTGAAAAAATAGCACCATGCGGTTTGTGTATGATGTCATGCAGTTGGCGGGTTGGTTCAGTCACGGATCCCAGATGCTCTGCAAGGGATTTGGGTCTCAACGGTTTCATGGAAATCAGAGTGCTTCGTGACCATGGCTTTTTCAACACCTTCCTCAGCTTTGTATTGTCACAAATGCAAGGAACTTGGTACAAATAATCCGTCTTGGAAGTTATTGGTGCCAATTCAGTTGTGCACGAGCTGAACTCATTTTAGCTATTTATATCTTTCTCTCCAATAAAAACAAGAAAGAGACAGATATTAATAAGACCTGTCCATTTAAGTCTATCTGGAGTGTTCATGCAATTACAGCTGTCATGTCGGGGTGTATTGATTTAAAGCACGGCGAGGTTCAAGAAAAAACTGATTAACATCTCTGACTTGGTTCTTATCTGTCGCCCCCTTTTCTTCAGCTGCCTGGCGGTAGGAAATGCCATTTGTCTGGGTTGTGAACGAAGGCATTTGTGCTAGTATAACCCGATAACCTATTCTATCTCGAGTTTTATCGTACTGGTGATAGATAGGCCTATCTGTCGCTGGTTGAAACGTCCCGAAGATTTGTGAAAGATTATGGAATCATGCTGGCACGCGTTGTTTACCAACCCCATCATAGACCCCCTCTGATGATAACTATTTGTATGAAAGAGCCAAAGTACGTGTCCCAACGGCTATTTGTTTATTTGTTTGATAGAACGGTTACTAAAGACTAGATTTGGTTATCAGCCGAATTGTAGGGATACATTATATTCTAATAAAACATGTCCGACTCAAGTGAAAATAGGTACTGATTTTAGTTCGGTTAGTTATAGTAACAGAGTTATCCCCCTGGGAAAGTGCTTTAGAGGTTTAATCACATAGAACCAATAACAGAATTAAAATCGTATTTATAATATGAGTAAATTAACCTGTAATTAATTTACAAATAAACTCCATTTAAATAAATCAACAATAAGATAGTGACTCAACATAATTACTTCCTGAGTTTTAAACTGTCAATTATGTTTAATTTCTACACTCCAGCGCTACCGCTTTGCTTAGCAAAATGCAGTCAAATCTTGATGATTTACTACGTTAAACATACACAAGTTTTATAAAAATAATGATTGTTTATAGTGTCGTTGGTTGTAACAAAACGCATGGGACGGGGTATCCATTGTCCCCGTCAACGTTATTGATGACTGTGAGACAAACTGTCTATAATCAGTGGCGATCTGCCGGGATGGCGGAGCGCAACGGTGCGGTGCTATCGCGGAGGGTTGTGGGTGAACCCTGTGGTTGCGTCCAGGAAGTCCAGGCGGACACCTTGGGTCTCCGGAGGGTGATTTGATTAGGAAAATGATTTCTCAATCAATTTGTAGTAGTCGTAAGACGTCGGGTGGATGAGCAATGTATGTTTTTGGAAAAATACTGGTTGCGTCAATTAATTTGATAAAGGAGGGAGATATAGTGTATATAGGTGGGTACATACGCTGCCCGTGTCTTGTCTAGTGTCACTGAGTCGGTGTCACGAGGGCTGCCGGCGAGAGTGCGTAGTTAGGCCATTGGACAGTTGCAGTTGCTGGTCAAGTGGTAACATACAACTACGTTAAAACAAGGAAGGGATGTAGTGTATGTAGAGATATCAATATATCACGCTACAAACCGATAACAGTATTATGACGTTGTCTCGGGCGCATACGTCGCTCGGTTATAAATACCGGTGCGAGAGGTGGGGCGGCCAGTCGTTGTCGGACTGCCGGCCTGGGCGGTGGTGCGTTTGCGAGCCAACTAGTGTGTTAGTGAGTGTGCATATTATACAATAATCATAATCGTAACAAGACAATGTTAATTTTATATAGTTTAAAGTTAGCAATAAGCCTATCCTTTGTTTGTGTGCAAATTGTATATAATGTGTGCCACATTGTGATTGGCAGCGGCCGCCTACTCGAAAGAGTTATTATATTAGTACACCGACTACTTGTCGAAATATGTCTCGAGCCGGCCGCAGTCAAAACTTTTGATAGGATATTAGAAATATCTTGTTCCGTACCCTACCTACAACTTGTGCCTATGTGGGCTATATTTTGCTCCTTACACCACCCACTATTTGTACCTACGTGGGCTGGAATAAATATAGGGCAATATTGCTCAGCCAGTCAGACGGTCCACTCTTCGCTCGACGCTCGCCGCGCACGGACGTGTCGCCGCTTCGCTCCACGCTCTGCCGCTACGCTCGTCACCTGCTCTCGCTGCGCCCGCCGCAACGATTCCTGTAGTCAGCCGACTGCAACCAACTGTTCAAAAGTTGCCTTTTTCAAGGCGACGGCTGAAATTCATATTCCTTTAAACAGAGTCAGTCGTGTAGCTTCACTTGGCCCCTTCAGGGCAAAACCACAGTTTCGTGGTACTCGGTGGATACCTTACGGTGCCAACGAAGCCGAGTGGGTGTTGCCCCAATCACACCCGCCAAACCCCTTCAGGGCGAGGCAGTCAATTGGAGTCGGGAGCTAGTGTTTCGGCCTTGGGGGGTCTCCTAGTCGAACCTAGTCTCTGGTTTCCTTTCACAGCCACACACCTAGTGTCGGTTGGGCGTGTCTACACCCTTCGCACTAGACTGGCTAGGGCCCCGTTCGCACAATAAGACTGGCGACGGGTTTACAAGCTTTGGGCTCACCAATAGGTACTCACCTCCCTGTCTACACCCGACAGGGAGGGTTACACATCCCCGGGCCACTCCACCCGGGGAGTTAGAGTTAGGTGTTAGGTTTAATTTAGGCTTCCCTGAGAGTTAAATCTCCCAAAATTCCCTCCCCAACTTAGCTTTCCCTCCGACCATGTCGGACGCTGAAATATTAGCGTACGTCAAGGCCCGCTTATGGCCAAGCGCCAAGTTCCATACCGATCTAGAGATATGGCTAGAGAACTCGTCCGCGTCCCGTAAAGCAGCCGAAGCTAGCGTCGCTGACTTCAGTGACATATTTGATAGCCCCTTTTCCCCCGATAACGCCAACGAAGGCACACCTGTGGCGGCATCCTCTATGCCACCGCAAATCCCGTCCCTATTGTCAATTAAGACAACAAGCCCGTACGCGGAAACACCTATTGTTTCCGAGCCCATTGTTCCCGCGACAATTGTTCCCGCGGCTATTGTTCCCACGCAGCTGCGCTCTGCGTCGCCATGTTTTTCAGAAACAATGGATACTTCTGTCCCCGTCTCTGAGCCATCTCACTCCGACTCTGAGGAAGCCCACTCTGCCTCCGCGTCCTCGGACGACGACTACCAAGTTGTCGGTCCGGGAGGCAAGAGAAAGAAGGGTAAGAGTCCCTCTCAGGCCACCAAGGCCAAGAAAGCCGTAGCCGCGCCCCCCCCTCCCCCACCCCCTCGGTTTCGGCCCCCACCGTCTCAGCTACCTCTCGTCCAGAGGGCAGCCGTCCCACTAGTCCCTTGTCCACTGCTGCCCCCAATCCTTCAGTTTCAAAAAAGAAACTACCCGCCCCGCCTCCCTTGTTCATCCAGGACAAGGCGAAGTGGACTGACGTGTCCAAATTGTGTAACGATCGTAAGATCAAATACACAAGCGCTCGACCCAACAGGGTATCAAAGTTCAAGTTCCCACGGTGAACGACCACAGGGAACTTACATCCCTGTTAAAAGTGAGGAACATTTCGTTCCACACTTATTCCCTGCCCGATAATAAACCCACCCGTGTGGTAATCCGACGCGTCCCCAAAGAAATCTCAACGGAAGAGATTCTCGCCGACCTTCAGTCGCAAAATGTCCCAGTATCCGCTGTGCATCGTCTGCACAAAGCTAGGGGTGCGATTGCATACGACTCGGTTCTTGTCGTGTGCGATCACACCGACGGCCACCATCCGATCTTTAAAGTAAAGTCGGTATGTCACTTGTCGGGCATCTCGATCGAGAGGCCTTATAAATCCGATACGGTTGGACAGTGTCACCGCTGCCAACTTTACGGTCACGCCCAACGCAACTGCTACGCGACCCCTAGATGCGTCAAGTGTCTGGGTGAGCACGCAACTGCTGACTGTCCCCGTCCGAAAGACCGCAATCTGTGCACAGAACCTCCCAGCTGTGTGCTATGCGGCCAATCAGGTCACCCCGCCAATTACCGCGGCTGCCCCAAAGCCCCAAAATCCTCTTCTCCCAAGTTGACCAAGCGTGCGAACGCTCGTCAACAAAGGGAAAGCCCCTCTGTTAAGATTCCCTCCTCAGAGATGCCCGAGCGTCTCAGCCCTCAGAGGCCCTCCCATGGAACTCGCTGAATCATCAGAGAGCGTTCTCTGCATTGAGGCCCTCCCAATCTCTGCCCATGCCAGCGCTGATGGATTCGCCAGTCCCCGCGCCGAACCTAGCCTCCGCGACCACGCCCCCCATACCTAAGGTCGCCCCCGCCGCTCCTAAAGCCGCCACCGCTGCTCCTAAGGCCGCCCTCGCCCCATCTAAGGCCGCCCCCGCCGTTTCAACCGCGCCCTCAGCCTCCCGCGTACCTGCATCTCTCCCTACCGAGAGGATAGGCGAAGTCATCAACCTCGCCTACCAAATTTACCGCAACCCCGCTGCTGAAGCTATGGCTAGGGATATACTCGCGTGCAAAGCAAATATTAGCGACATCCTTAAGGTGTTCAAAGCGTATCCGGAGATTACGCAAGCCCTAGATAAACTTTACCCTTGCTAATCCAATGGATAAGGAAAGGCTGTGTACTAATAAACCCCGATCCCTTAAGTTAGGATTCTTTAACGCCAATGGCATTACTAACCAACGTGATGAGATCGCCAATTTCCTCCGCGACCATCAACTTGATATCCTCCTCATACAGGAGACCTTTCTTAAGCCCCATCATCGTGACCCGAATATTGCCAACTACCGTATAGTTCGCAATGATAGGTCTCGTTGTCACAAGGGCGGTACCCTAATATACTATAGAAAGGCTCTATACTGCATTCCTATGGACCCTCCTCCCCTCGCTCGCCTCGAGGTCTCTGTCTGTCGGCTCGGCATGACCGGTCATCAGCCGTTAACTATTATATCAGCATACGTCCCTCCATCACCATCGGAGGATGATCCTATCCTCCTCAAGGATGACCTTTCTGCTCTTCTTGGCCTGGGTGACTCCGTCTTACTGGCGGGCGATCTCAATGCCAAACATCCCTCCTGGAATAGTAACAGGACCTCTTCCAGAGGTAGGATCGTGTTTAACCTCTGTTCTCAACTGAACTTCGACGTCATCGCCCCGATGACTCCCACTCATTTCCGCCACGATCCCAACCATCTTCCCGACATCCTCGATATAGCGCTGCTCAAGAATGTGAACCTCCGTTTGCAATCTATAGAGACGCTACACGAGCTTAATTCCGACCATCGTCCAGTGATATTAGAACTAGCTCCCCGTTCAGGTCCCTCTGACCCTAGCCAGCCCCCTCCGACCCAAATTATTACCGACTGGAGGAAAGTAAGCGAAAGCCTACAATCCTCCACGTCGCCTCACTTGGACGCTATCCCCGACCACTTGGTGACAGTCGCAGACACGACGGGCGCGATCGACTCGTTCACAAATCATGTACAATCCGTCTTGAACGATTGTTCAAGGGAGGTTCCGGCGATGAGTGATCATCGCTGGAAACTGGCTGACGATGTGCGTGATCTGTTGACCGAGAAGAACGCGGCCGTCCGTGCGTACAGTGCCTTCCCCTGCGATGCGAACAAGGCTCACATGCGCTCTTTACAGCGTGCTGTAAAAAAACGCATCGAGGAGCTGCGCTCCAGCCGCTGGGACAAGACACTTAGCGAACTCGAGCCCACCCACCTAGCCTTCTGGGAACTCCAGAGGAAGCTCCGTTCTTCTAACGAGGCCTCCATGCCCCCTCTCATTCGTTCCGACAGTAGCGTCGCCTTCGACAACGATGAAAAGGCTGAATGTCTAGCCGACAGCCTAGAGTCTCAATGCACCCCCAGCTCTCAACCAGTAGACGAAGCTCACCTTTCTGAGGTCGACGCCGAAGTCGAACGTAGAGCCTCTCTCCCACCCGTTGAAGACCCTGATTATCCTCTGCCTCCTGTCACTCCCGACGAAGTGCACGATATCATCAAGAGGCTCAAACCCCGGAAAGCCCCTGGCTCTGACGGTATCACCAATAAGGTGTTCAAACTCCTCCCCGCCCATCTCATAATGCTAATGACCGCCATCTTCAATGGCGCTCTAAGCAACAACATTTTTCCTCAGGCATGGAAAGAGGCCACCGTTATCGGCATTACGAAACCAGGCAAACCCAAGTCTGATCCCACCAGTTACCGTCCCATTAGTCTACTCAATGTTCTAGGCAAAATCTACGAGAGGCTTATTTATAAGCGACTCAAAGACTTTGCCGAAGCAAAGAGTCTCATTCCCGACGAGCAGTTTGGCTTTCGAACCGAACACAGCTGCGTCCAACAAGTCCACCGCATCGTCGAGCACATAAGCGCTGGTTTTCAGCGTGGCTTGATGACGGGTGTGCTCTTCTTTGACATAGCGAAAGCATTCGACAAAGTCTGGCACAACGGCTTACTATACAAGCTTTACCAACTCGGAGTGCCAGATCGTCTCGTGCTCATCTTGCGTGACTTTATGTCGAATCGCACCTTTTGCTATCGCATCGAGGGTGCGCTCTCTTCACCCCACCCGATACGCGCTGGCGTCCCTCAGGGCTCCGTAGTATCCCCCCTCATTTTCACGCTGTTCACCAGCTACATCCCCAAAGATAAAAAGGCCCAGTTGGCTCTATTCGCTGACGACACGGCCATCTATTACTCGGGTCGTAACCCAGACTGCATAGCTCGTACCCTCCAATCCGCGGCAAAAGCCTTAGGCGCTTATTTCCGGAAATGGAGAATCGAGGTAAACCCCATCAAGAGTCAGGCAGTACTCTTTTCCAAACCGCGTTCGTCCCCCTCTCTGCCCAGTCCGATAACCATGTTCGGTAAACCTATCACTTGGGAGAAGCAAGCCAAATACCTAGGTGTGATTCTGGACCACCATCTTACTTTCGGAAAGCACATAAAGACGGTGCGTTCGCGCGCCGCTTTCGCTCTCGGTAGGCTCTACTTCATGTTGAATGCACGCAGCAAATTGTCACTCAAGTGCAAATTGCGCATTTACACGGCGTGCATTCGTCCCATCATGACAGTACGCCTGTGCTATATTCGCACACGCGAAACCATACCGTCTCCATAGAATGCAGACCCTCCAAAACCGTTTCTTGCGAAGAATCACAGGAGCCCCTTTTTACCTTTGCAACGAGAACCTCCATCGCGATCTAAAAATACCTACCATCCAGCAGTTCATGAAACGCTCCGCCAAGCGCTTCTTCGACACTGCTGAGAAGCACTCTAACCCGTTAATCGTATCGGCCGCCCGGTACACTCCCTCCCGTATTAGTAAGACTCGACGACCGAGACATACTCTGACCGACCCTGACGATGCTATTACTCTCCTCCAGGAGAGCAATAAGGCCACCAGTACAGTTAAGAAACACAGACACAGACCGCCGTCATTCCGTCCTCGCCGCCGAGGCCCGCCGAGACGACCCCGTACGTCCCCTCCCCGACCCTTGCTCGTGCCAGCCCGCGCCGCTGAGCCTGTAGTTTTAAATTCGTCCCTAAATAATGGAAATCCGATCCAGCCTGTCCCTTTGCTGTCCTCTCCCAGCGACGCCCTAAGCCGAGGCTCGTACCCCACAGGGGGTGCCCTTAGCGTGTAGTCGCTTAGTTTGTAAGCTTTTTGCCCTGGCTGGAGGCCCTAAAAATAATAATTTTTAAGGCACCACAGGAAAGTCCGGTTAAGCAGCCGACAACCTCCTAGGTTGACCTGCGAGATGCCAATCCGAAAAAAAAAAAAAAAAAAAAAACTCAGCCAGTCAGTCGCTCTCGATACGCCCTACTAACAGTAGCTCTTACTATGTCCGACAGTGTAACGGTCTTTGCTATTTACTCTTTGTATATAGTTATTATGTAGTAAATAGTGTTTAAATTAGTACTAGTGAACTTTTTATACTTGTGAAAACTATTTGACTATTGTGAATAAATCATCTCTGTGTTTTGTGAAGACAGTGTTGTTTCGTTTAAAGATCCACTAATCCAGTGATAGGGTGTACTCTGTACATATAGAGTTATGATTATAACTGCTATTCTCATTTTCTTACGTACACATCTAGTTTTGGTATTTAAACCAATATAAAAATGCTTGTTAATTAACTAAAAGTATACTAAAGAAAAATAAAAAGTAAACATTAAAAGTCACACAATAAAAGTATATTACTTCCCGATCATAATTAATACGTTCATTATCATAATTATGGCGCATTACCGAACGATTCATTCTGATAGACAATTAACCTGGTCTTTACGAATTTTATTCATATTTAATCCAAGCTCATAATTGATCAAGTCATCAGAATCAGATTTTTTGTTATTGAGTACAAAAATATTAATGCTTGAATACCAACAGCTGATAACGCTCATTAAGCTTCCATCGATTTACACAATTAAAATCCTCATATTTCATTCCCACATGTGGTTGCGTAATCAACAACCAACATTTTCTTAAAACCAATCTGCCTTTAACAATTTCTTACTAATTAATCTCAAGATCTTATCGTGGCATAAAAACCGAATTAAATTGCATTGTCAACGAAATTAACAATTAAGGAGTTGCAATAACTTTAAATATAAATTACTTTACATAATCGGTTGGTGATATGTGTTTTATGGAATCAATATCAATAAAGTGGATAAACGTCGCTCTGCAGTAATAGTGATGTAACGGCTGTCCACCGTCTTGCACGAGTGATTCCATTCTATGGCCAGTACACAGGCAATAACTATAGACACATTGGCGAGGCTTTTTTTCAGTACATATATTTTACGGGCAGCTAAATTATCTTTTTTCAAATTATCGTTGCTTCACGATAAAAATAGTAATACTGGGTGTTGTAATAACTACGTACCCAAACTGAACCATTTTCTGTAATTCTCTTTTGTGAAAGTCCTCCCTCTCTCCTCATTTAAGGCGACGATATACGCCGTCACAGAGAATAGTATGCGCTGCGTCCAAAACTCTCAAAGTTTTGTCGAAAAAATTAAATAAAAGATAGTATTCCTTAACTTAAAAAAAAGGCGTATACTTAAAATATCGTTTAAATGTACCTGGTAGATTTTGTGTGATTTATAATGTTTTGTCCGCGTCAGACACAACTTCACAAGTTAATTAAAGTATTTGATATGAACTTAATAAAAAATATTCACATATTAAATGATTATGAGAATGTTCTAGTTATATTTTTTTCAAATCATTTACGCTACACATTTTGACGTGATTGTCAGTTTAAAATCTGTAAAAGTCGCTTGTTAGCGCCTTAATCGACTCTAAATCCAACGCTGTTACAATATCAGGTAACCCTTTCGTGCAGTTACATGCACATTATTAGCATACTAAATACACGACTAAGAGCACCAGTGACATCACTATGCCCAGCACGACTGCGTTAATTATTTTGCTTTCACTGTTGATTGGTGCTCCATCACCTTAGCAACAACGATTTTAATCAAATTTGACCGTGGTTAAATATCAAAAGGGTGACCACTGCTAACAAATCGAGAGTATTTGTTTATTAAATAAAAACAAAAGTGAAGATGCTGTCACTTTGAACGAAATTACAAATAAACAAGAAGGTAATGAGGGGTATCAAGGTGGACTGTATGTGTTGTTATGTTGTTGTAGGGTCTTGAAGACGTAGAGGTAACGTTTGCGAAAGAAAGCAGAAAGTATTCAGGTAACATACGTTTATTAACGATTTCAGTATAGGGCAGAGAGAGTGCGCGGGAGTAGAAACCAGAGTGACGAGTGGCGCGGACCCTCCCTGTATTTATAGTTTGATCCACATAGTAAAGTAGTGGGAGGCGTGGGGCATGGTTCGAGGCGCGCGCTCGGCCAATAGGAGCGTGGCTCTATTTGCCTATTTACTTCTACTTAGTTATATCTATGAGCCCCATTTCTGCTAAGAACCATGCCCTTAACCTTTATTATCTTATTATCTAAGGGAAAATAACGTATAACACCTAATCTCTTTACATTGTAAGTTATTCCCTACTATCAAATGGTTTTTATTTGTAGGTAAACCTTAAATAACATTTATAAACCTTAATTATCATTTATACACCTTAAATAACATTTATATTTATTCCTTACATATGTACAACTAAAATATCATTTATTTATCTTATTTTTAAGTAAGCGAAGACGTCCGTAACATCCTCCCCCCGGCGCAGGGATGCCGTAGCCTTATTTTTCCCCGCCGAGGACGGCTAGCTTCGTCGCTGGTCGCCGGAGAACGCCCGCTGTTGTCCTGACGTCGGCCGCTCGCACCTTGCCGTCTGGTCCCTGGTACACCGCCTCCACGACGCCACGGGGCCATGTGCCTCGTGGGAGAGAGGCGTCGACGATGACGACCAGGTCGCCTATTTGTAGCGGTCGTCGCTGGTCATCTGATGCCCCCCGAGGCACCAATGTTGGTAGGTACTCGCCCACCCAGCGCCGCCAGAAGTGGTCGGCGAGCGCTTGGGCGGCCCGCCATTGCTTGCGGCTGGCCTCCTCGCAAGGCCCAGTTTGGGGAAGGCCCGAGGAGGTCCCAATGAGGAAGTGATTGGGTGTGAGCGCCTCCGGATCCATGGGATCGACAGAGACGTGGGTGAGAGGCCGAGAGTTGATGGCATGCTCGGCCTCTGTCATCAGTGTGAGCAGCACCTCTTCCTTCAGCGCCTTTTGGTACAATGTCGCCCCCAGCGCCGTCTTAACGGAGCGTACCAGCCGCTCCCAAGCTCCCCCCATATGCGGCGCCCCTGGTGGGATGAATTTCCACCGCATCCTATATTCGAGGCCGAATTGAGGAAAGTGTTTGGCCCATTCTTGATACGCTGACCGTAGCTCGACGTCTGCGCCCCTGAAGTTGGTACCGTTGTCCGAGTACATGACGCGGGGCCACCCCCGCCGTGCCGCCATTCTTCTTATAGCCATTAGTGCCCCGTCGGTAGACAAACTGGATACGAGTTCTAGGTGTACCGCCCTCGTGGATAGGCAGGTAAACAGGGCCCCCCACCTTTTTTCGTGTCTTCTACCTATTACGACGGTCATTGGCCCGAAGTAGTCGACCCCGCAATAGGTAAAAGGTCGTTGCGCTTCCGTTAGTCGCTCCGTAGGTAAGTCTCCGGTGGTTGGCTTCCTTGGTGTCGCTTTTCTGACACGACAGAGTTGACATCGCTGTGCTATGGCTCGTACCGTAGGTCGTAGGTTGACCACCCAGTAGCGCTGTCTTAGGTCGTTGATTACCCGCTCGTTGTTCGCGTGACCGGCCTTACGATGCGCGTTCTCCACTAGTAGCCTTGTAAACTGGTGTTTCCCGGGCAGAATCACTGGCGTCTTACTTATGTCCGCGACCGCCGCGTGTCCGATTCTTCCCCTGACTCTGAGAACGTGATCTTCTATGTAGGGATCTAGCTTATATAGACTACTGGATTTAGGTATTGGTTTTCCGCTTTTAATTGTTCGTATTTCTTCACTGTATGCTTCGCGCTGCGCTTGTTTGATCCACGACCTTTCGGCCCTTTCAATAAGGTCGACATTCATTTGACTGGTCCTGTCCGCGCATTTTCTTCTGAAGAGAAGTGGTACAGCTGTTGCTCGTAATAACTTTTCATATGATGAAAACCTCTTGATGTCGGGCAGATGTGACGGTCGTTCCCCGGTTGCTTCGACGTTCGCGTACACTACTTCGTCCTTGTTTTCGTGTTCTTTGGCTTTTTCCCTCGGCCAGGACTCTTCGTGCTCGTACAGGAACTCGGGGCCGATGAACCATCTGTCTTCAGGTCTCGCGTGTAGTTCGTAATCAGGACGTGTTGCGTCGTCCGCCACGTTGTGCTCGGTGGGCACCCATCTCCACTGACTGGCTTCGGTCAGCTCCGCTATTTCACCCAGGCGATGCGCGACGAACGGGGTGTACTTCACGGCGTCTTTCTCAATCCATCGCAGAACCGTCTGTGAGTCCGTCCAATAGGTCACGCTCCTGGGCTTGTCTCGGTGTTCCTTTAATATCACGTCAGCCAGTCGCGCGCCGATCACCGCTGCCTGTAGTTCAAGTCGCGGGATGGTGACCGGCTTTAAAGGGGCCACTCTAGCCTTTGCCGCGACCAACCTTATTGTTATTCGTCCGTCCGACTTCTGGATGCGCCAGTAGGCGGTCGCTGCGTATGCTTGCTCGCTCGCGTCACAGAATACGTGTAGGTCGGTGAGGTCGCTTGGGTCGCCGCCATAATACCTTGGTATGCGGAGTTCAGTTATCCTATTTAGACTTCGCATCCAATCTTCGAAGTGTTGTGCGTCTTCTTCTGGGATTTCTTCATCCCACCCCACGCCTTGTTTCCACAAACTTTGTAGTATAATTTTCCCGGTGATGGTAAAATGGCTGATGAGACCCAGGGGGTCATAGACCGCCATCACTGCTCCGAGGGCCTCGCGTTTTGTGGGCATCCTGTCGCTGCTTTTCACCTCGGGTGACAGACGGCTCAGGCCCGTGTTGAACCCTAGTTCGTCTGAGCCTGTCTGCCACAGCAAGCCAAGCGTTCTGTCGGTGTTTTCTTCACGTTGTCCGAGTCTGACCTCGGTGTCACGTACTTGAGTGTTCGGTGCGATGTTATTCAGTACCTCAGGACAGCTCGAACACCATCCCCTTAGGTTGAAGTGTGCGTTCCGGTGGACTTCTATTACTTCACGCGCAGTCTTTATCGCCTCGCCTTTCGTCGCGAAGCTATCTACGTAATCATCCATGTAGTGACTGGACGTGATTGCTCGTACGGCGTCCGGACATTGATCGGTGAACAGCTCCGCGTTGGCGTCCCGCACCGAGTGTGCGATGAATGGAGAACACGACGCCCCGAAGATCATAGACGTCATTTTGTACCGCTTCGGTGGCTCGCTCCGGCTCTCATCTCGCCACAGGAACATCTGCGCAGCCTGGTCTTGACTTCTGATTTTTATTTGAAGAAACATCTCTTGGATATCTGCGGTGACCGCTACTGGGCGCTCTCTGAACCTGAACAGGATCCCCGGTAATGACTGTAGGAGATCGGGTCCCTCCAGTAGACAGTCATTAAGACACATCCCGCTGTACCTGTGCGCAGCGTCGAACACCAGGCGCATCTTCCCCGGCTTGTTGGGGTTCGTGACCGCGAAGTGTGGCAGGTACCATGCCTTATGGTTATCGCCTTCAGTCCCGTCGCACTCTTGAGCGTAGCCCTTGTCTAACAGGTTCTGAACCAGGGCGCGGTACTGCGTCGCGAAGTGCGGTGATGCATCCATTTTCTTCTCGATGGTTCTAAGTCTTCTGAGGGCACTGTTGTAGTTACTTGGCATGGGGGCGTCTTCGTCACGCCACGGCAACCCGACTTCAAAGTGTCCTCCTACCTTCTTCAGCGTGTTCTGGACCACGGCGACCGCCTTCTGATCTTCTGGTTTCACTTTTCTGGCTAGAGAAACTCCTAGGGCGTCGATCCTGTAGTGTGATTTCACCAACTCTTCTACACGACGTACATCATCCGTCCGCGTGGCCGCAGACACGTCGTATAGGTGAAGCACCACCTGCCCCTCTTGTTCCTGTAGCGTCGCGCGTGGTGCAGTTCCATGTATCACCCAGCCCAGTTGAGTATAGGAAGCCGCGGGTTCGTTTTTCTTGCCTGTGCGTAGTTCCCGCGTCACTACTAAGTGCCAGTTATCCGCGCCTATGAGCACCTTGGGTGTGGCTCCCTCGAAGAATGCGCCTGCCTTTAAGTCTTGGAGGTGTGGATAGTTAATTAAAGTCGCTCTATCCACCGTCTGGCCGTGCAGTTGCAAGTCCTTCATGGTTCGCGCGCGTAGTTCTTGGTACTCGCCGCTCTGCCCGCAAATCTGCAGCCTAACCTCTTGGCTTCGCTCTTCTTTTTGTTGTGACGTCACACCTTGTATACGTAGAGTTGAAACCGGCCCGTTGACTCGTATCTGACGCGCTAGTTCTTCGTCGACGAGTGATATTGTAGAGCCTTCATCCAGCAGGGCGAACGTATTTATTTGTCCGCCGGGCCCTTTCAGCGTCACTGGACACATCTTCAGCAGCACTCGTCGCGATGCAGTGCCCGTTGCGGAGACTGTCATGACAGATTCCTGTTGGTTTTCGGCGTCGGCTGGTTTACCTGGTTCTTCTGACTGAGTGTTCTTGCTGTCCGGATCCTTGTGCAATAGCGCGTGGTGGGGGCGGCTGCATGTTCCTTCTCCGCACCTCTTTGCTCGGCAGTGCTCACGTCGATGACGATTTATAATACATTTAAAACATACCTTTGCAGTGCGCGCCCACTCCCACCTCTCGCTGACGTTCAGCTTAAGGAACTTTCCGCACTTTGGTACTTCATGATCACCACCACAACACAAACACTCAGTCTTCCGTTCCGTACTTGAAGTCGCGTACACAGTTTCCCGGCCCGGCTTCTTCCTAGTGTTCACTTGCGGTGCACTTCTTACTTCTTTCTTCATCGCGGGCGCGGGTGTCATATGCGTGAAAGCGTACTTCATCGCCCTATCCGCCTCCCGCATCAGGAACCGGGATAACAGTATAATTTCCGGCTCGCGTGACGACTCCATAGCTTCGGAAGCGAAGTCACACCATCTTGACTTTATATGCGGGCTCAGCTTCTCGATGACGTCACGCACTAACATAGGGTTCCATATATATCCTTTGTTATCCATCTGAGATAACACACACACTATATTTTGAAGTTTCACTGCGAAAGAATTCAGATCACTGGCCGCGCTTGTGAGCCGAGGTAGCCTTTTCAAGTCTTCCATAACTCGATCCATAAGTATTTCCGGCCTTCCATAATACTGCTCAAGGGTTCTCACGACTACTTGTGGGTCCGAGGCGGTGTACAGGAGCGCTGACACTGCTTCACGTGCTTCTCCCTTTATGCAGTTCCGTAATCTTGCCATGTTTTCAATCGCAGAGAACTTGTACATTGTTGACGAGTCGTTGTATGCCGCCTTGAACGGCAACCACTCGGTGGCCGCTCCCGTGAATGTAGGTAACTCGATCACCTGTCGCGGCGGCGGGCGCACATGCATCATTTTTTCCAGGGTATCGGCCAGCTGCTCGATACCTCTTCCGACACGGCGTTCCCCTCTGGTGGGCGATCGTGATACCGACCGCGGTCTTCGCTGTCCGTGTCTCGCGGGTGTGGTGGCATTGACACACGTAGCAGGTTCCATGTGGGCGTCGGCCTCTTGCGCTGCGTGCTCGGCGAATGTTCGCGGGGGCTGCTCCCTCTGCAGCCGGTCCGCTCCATGGGGGTGACTCCGGTCGACACTTTGGAGCCACTCGTCCACTCTATCCTCAACCGTATGCACTGAGCCTTCTTCTCGGGCCTCTGCTTCTGCCTCAATCACTGATACCTGGTACTCGAAACGCTTGTTGACGAGCGCCTTTTCTAATTCCAGCTGCTCGTTCCTTATTGCCACGATTCTCTTCTGCGCCTCGTACTCCGCCTTCTTGACTCTGGCTACGTCGCTGCCGTACGATCTTCTGGACCGTATTGTACTCGCTGTGTCCCTTATTGAAGTATCACGCGTAGCTGTCATGTTTCTTGAGTCCATTGTCCTGATCGCGGCGGGCGTCGCTGGGTAACACGACGCTGACGGGGTGACGATCGACTCCCTATGTTCGCACGCGGTCGCGGTGGCTCGACTCGCCATCGGGCGTGGAGCCTGTGCGGCACGCGGGCCGTCGAACACGGTCGGCGCAACCTTCTCCGTCGCGGCGGTGACGGAGGGTGCGTTCGCGAACGCGGGGGCGGCGGGCACGATCCCGGCCGCGGGCTCACCTTGCGAGGTGCGCGGGATTGCGGACGCGATGGTCGACGGTGATCTCGGGGGTTCTTCGAACGTTCGGGGACGGCGACTGTCGTATCCTGACTCCGATCCGCTTTCCTTGGCCGCAACGCTTCTAGTCTTCATGCTTGAATCTTGATTATTATCCGGCTCGAATCGGACCAGCTATCAAGGTGGACTGTATGTGTTGTTATGTTGTTGTAGGGTCTTGAAGACGTAGAGGTAACGTTTGCGAAAGAAAGCAGAAAGTATTCAGGTAACATACGTTTATTAACGATTTCAGTATAGGGCAGAGAGAGTGCGCGGGAGTAGAAACCAGAGTGACGAGTGGCGCGGACCCTCCCTGTATTTATAGTTTGATCCACATAGTAAAGTAGTGGGAGGCGTGGGGCATGGTTCGAGGCGCGCGCTCGGCCAATAGGAGCGTGGCTCTATTTGCCTATTTACTTCTACTTAGTTATATCTATGAGCCCCATTTCTGCTAAGAACCATGCCCTTAACCTTTATTATCTTATTATCTAAGGGAAAATAACGTATAACACCTAATCTCTTTACATTGTAAGTTATTCCCTACTATCAAATGGTTTTTATTTGTAGGTAAACCTTAAATAACATTTATAAACCTTAATTATCATTTAAACACCTTAAATAACATTTATATTTATTCCTTACATATGTACAACTAAAATATCATTTATTTATCTTATTTTTAAGTAAGCGAAGACGTCCGTAACAAGGGGTGTTTATAAAAACAACATACCCGTTTACTACTTACTGTCCATCAAATAAGTCAGCAATTTTGAGCAAAAATTTGTAGTAAACGACTTTTATTTATGGTGTAAAATATCACTGTTTATTGCAGTGCGTAAAATTAATATTGTGCTTTCGCAAGCATGCAACTGTATAGAGATCCCCCAGTATTTAAAGTTTAGCTATCCTAACTAGTCCTAACTAATATTATTAATGCGAAAGTAACTCTGTATGTCTGTCTGTCTGTCTTTTCTTCACGCCTAAACTACTGAACCGATTTGTGTGAAATTTGGTACAGGGTAAGTGTGAACCCCAACAAAGGACATAGGCTACTTTTTATTCGACTTCGACTTCGACTTCGTCTGCGTCCGCGATAACCGACATATACGCGGACGAAGTCGCGGGCAAAAGCTAGTATCCTATAAAAACAGAAAAAACATGAAAATGATTGGATCTTCAGTATCGTGTCCAGAAGGTTCCCAGGTATAGTGTAGAACATAAAGTTCTCGTAATGATAGAAATTATATATTATTATATTACTTTCGGCTTTGTTCAATGTCATAGTCACCCGACTTTTTACACCCGTCATAGTCAGGAATAATTTTCAATCCAAAGCTTTTGCTTTAGTATAATTGAAATCCTGAATATTAATCAGCCCAAGAAGGTGCCTACCCTGCAGCAAAAGCCAAAGGATACAATTAGCATAGGTATTCTGTGCACCAATGACATCACTATGTACAACAACAACTTCGCTTTCATTGCTGATCGTCAGTCCAGTTCAGTTGACAGTTTTCTGTCGCACCGCAGACGACTATCAGTCATGCGGCGGCAGTTACGAAATGACGCATGCAACCATTTCTATTTGAAGTGGTAATCAATATGTGCCAATCTGTGGTAACGTGCATGGTGTGCAATTTGATGTATCTGAGTTAGTGTGCGTTGTAACAACTATTGTTATTGTAAATAGAGAATACTAGCTTCGGTCTACAATTTCATCTAGACCATCAGAAGCCGTGAAAAAAATCAAACTTCTAAGTTTACGTGAAAAAAAGATACCTACGGGCATATATGTCGCAAAAAACGTACATTTCGACACTCTCAAGGGAATCAAAATTTATAGGGTACTTTCTGTTAACTAGAACTATGAAATATGACAAGTAATATCGTTTTATATACTATAAATACAGGGACATATCTGAAAACTATACATTTGTAATTAAAAATATATTATATTCTTTATTTATAACGAGCTCTTGCCGCAATTTGGTCTTGCCGCAATGTTAGGAACGTTAAAAATTAACCTGTAATATCGCAATTACCCGTCATTATAACACAAAACTGGATCTAGAACACCGTACCATAATTGGAAAAGTTCACAAACGCAGTCATTAACCGTGCCAGTACATGTGGCCGAGGAAGGCAGAGAAACGGTATCCGACAGAATCCGACTTAGTTTTTTCAATTGGTTAGGGGAGATTTAGTACGGGTTACAAACAGTGATCCACGAGTGAAAGTCGTGGTGGACGTAATTGGACTAAATTACCGTCTTCGACGGACCCTTGGGATAATTGCAGGCCCAACAGACACTTTTTCTATTAGAAACTAGCTTCTTTAAACGTTCTACGGAGTCATTTTGGATTCATGACGCTTGGGGCATGACTAGCAACAT
The DNA here is from genome assembly GCA_947361185.1 of Charanyca ferruginea. Taxonomy (NCBI): domain Eukaryota; kingdom Metazoa; phylum Arthropoda; class Insecta; order Lepidoptera; family Noctuidae; genus Charanyca; species Charanyca ferruginea. The sequence goes on from OX376056.1 coordinate 23,097,940, forward strand.
TAACTTTAGTACAAACACAAACTAAAACGTATGTGATGATGAAATTATAGTTTTACGGTGCGTTGAGAGTAGAGCAGTAAAAAATAATGGTAATAAAAAGCAATCGTATGGAAAACAAAGTGTTACTGTTCTAACGGCTCTATCTAATAACGCATTAGACTTGATCAAATCAAAGCATTGAAAATGTATTTAATGATAAAGATATTAGATTTATCACAATATCATAATAAACATGGGAAACTTAGGCCGAATCATCACTTAAGATCAGGTGAATTGTGGTCAAACGCAAGCCTATTTGATAATAATAACAAAAAACGGGCAGCGTATAATTGTTTTTTTCTAAGTAACAAAATAGATATTAATATAGATAACTAGTTTTTGCCCGCAACTTCGTGCTCGTGAATGTCGGTTATCGCGGATCCAGACATAGTCTATGTTCTTTGTCGGGGTTGAAGCTATATTCATAGGATACTAAATTTCATCAAAATCGGTTTAGCCATTTCGTCGTGAAAACGTAAAAGAGAAAGAGTTACATTTGCTTTTATAATTTTAGTATGGATTAGGATCTAGCTGAAAGCTTCTGCTCAAAAAAAGACGTTATTATTGTTTTAGTTGCAACAATAGTTTTTATCTCCGTAACTGGTACAAGTAAACATACACAATTAGAAGCCGTAGAAGCCGGTTTTCTACCACATCGTGCTGCAAAAAATACATGCGCATTTCTGGATTAAAACTCTTTGTCTTATAAATACGGACCTACATAATCTAAAGGACATTGCATCGTACTCGTACATTCAGCTACATTTGTCGAGAACCATGTCCATCATCATCATCATGACGATGAGCATGGTTCATGATTGTAAAAATGTTGATATGCTTTTATGTATGCCCCAGTATAAATTCATGTCACTTAAAATACTTTAAGTTTCAAATGAAAAAAATCAAGTTTAATATGAAAAAAAAACAACGTGAATTAATGAGAATTATTTGACGCAACCTTGACTATTCAAGCAATTTATGTTCACAGAAAATAATAAATACAAAAAGTAATCAACAAGCCATATAAACAAAACACGACAAAAATGCTTTGGACGAAAGGAAAAGTATATTTTTATGTTAAGTAATATTATAGATGTATTAATATATTAAACCTGTATATTGCTGCTTATAATCCCACGCAGGTGTAAATGAAATCTGTTTCAAATGTTTGGTTTATGTTAACGATAATTATCAAAATGTTCGTGTTATTCAACATCTCTGATACTACTAAAACTATTGATAAACAGGAAAATACTATCGTAAGAAACATGAGAAAAGCAGAAGTGTTTGTGCGTTTAACAACAAACGTACTGCAAAAATACAGACAAGCGATATTTTTTCCGGGTAAATACTTGGATTAATCGGCGAGTCCGAAGTAAACACTGGTCATAAATAGTCGTTGAAGGGAGAACCGCTAAATAGCGCAGTTGATAGCATCGCCAGTGACGAGGAATCATGGTGCGATAAAGTTAGCCCCTAATAAAAAGACGAAGTACTGGCCAGATTATTGGACGCCTCTTATCGAGTGACTGAGGCCGCCCCAAATTGAGTGAGCGAGAATTATGGACGAACTTTCTACTACCAAGAAATAAAAGATAATGAAGATCCCGATTAGATAAATGCGGTAAACATTTGGATAAGTATAGGACTAATGTCTATAAACGTTTATGATAGTGGAAATGTGTGGGAATGGACGATGTTAATTTTAAATATGTAGTTAAGAATATATTGCAGATAATAGTTGAAATCGTTGGAATCACTTTGCGCAGAAAACGTTTTGGCTTATAATAAAGCATAATGTTATAATTCTAAGAAATATGTTTAAACAGTCGTAATGCGAAAGAACACAAATGAATACAAATCTATATGTCGGATCGTCACTGAGCGATCGAGGAGGAGTGCCGAGCGGTATAAGTACATCGTCAGGAGTATGGGCGTTCCCATTATCCCATTAGGGATAAACAAGACCTGTAAAAACAATTACACACTATTAGTAAAGAAAACACAATACAAATGGTAATCAGTAACAAGAATAAAGTAAGTTAAAGGTACAGCAACAATACAGTTAATCGAACAGACCATTAAGGTCCCACATTCGTACAGTGGCCAAGCCACCCAATGATAAACGAACAAACCCTTAAGGTTTACAGTTCGTACAGCAGCCTAAGCCACCCAATGATAAACGAACAAACCCTTAAGGTTTACAGTTCGTACAGTAGCCTAAGCCACCCAACGATAAACGAACAAACCCTTAAGGTTTATAGTTCGTACAGTAGCATAAGCCACCCAAATACAAAGTGTATCGCTCGCTAGCAGCAAGCCTATACAGCTATGTGGATATACAGTAGCGCTGTACCAGGTAAACCGACAGTATTGTCGGGAGCAGGAACTCTTTACTGAGTCGAATCCGAGGATCGACTGCCATACTTACGGAGTGCACGCTCTTTTATAAGGCGATGCCCCCCATCTTGCAACCTCTCCATACAAGTCTGTCCATGCGCACGGAAGTGCGTCACGCGTTTACTTGATACAAAACACTAAAATGTGCTGAATCTAATAAGATCTGTAATCAAATAACACAATGATAATTGTCATGAATAAACAATAGTGATTTCATAAAGAAATTCGTTTTACATTCAAAGTAACGTGTCAACCATTGTTTTGAATAAAACCATCGATAATAATTATCGAAATAAAGTAACCACAAATCAGTGTGCACACACTATTAATCATGTTTCGAATTAATAGACAATAATTGATAGTAAAATCACATAAATTAACAATAAGAAACACAAATCATAACAAATTTAGTTAACACCCACAATGTGATTAATAAGCTGTCTCCGACATATATAATAAAATGAATCGTTGTTCGTTAGTCTCGCTAAAACTCGAGAACGGCTGCACCGATTTGGCTAAATTTGGTCTTGAATTATTTGTGGAAGTCCCATAAGTGTGAAAAAAACAGAAAATTCACAAAAAAGAGTAAATAGGGACAGAACAACGACTGTCGCGCCAGCTTGTTCCAAATAAAATAATTTATTAAAGATAGAATAATACCGATACTTGATACAAGTTTTGATCATCCCTTTGTGCTTACGTAACCTAATCTTTATTAGATTCTCAAACCAATGTTTGTTAAATGTTTTGTGCTAATAAAAGCAATATTAAGGGAACGAGAAGCTACGTAAAGGAGGAAATGAAAGCGACGAGAGAATGAAATTGGAAAACTTGTTACTTGAGATGAAAAAGGAGAAAATAAAGCTCTAGTAAAAGTTAGTGAAATAGGGTAAGCTTGAATGTTTTTATTTACCTGGGGTATCGTGTTTGATCTGTAGGTAGGTTATATCCATACTTCGAACTTTTTGTATTAATGCAAATATTTGCGTTAAAAACATAGGCAGTATGCTTATTGTGTACTTTGTATATGATTTTTTTTGTGAGGAGATACGAAATATTCAGTAATTTTATGGATTTTGTGGCAAATAGGGTTTGATAAAAAGATTTGCACAACTGATTCTTGTTGAGCGCGGGATAGGATGAGAGGGTTCTGAACCTCCCTTGTATTTTCATGTGAGGCACGCTTAAACAAAATAACTCACCTTTTATTCCAGTTTCCGATCTCAGCGTAACGTCGGCCGTTCGAGCTTCCGCACCTCCTCACTTCATTTCCTTTAAACGTCTGAACAGAGTTCCCGTTAGGTGTTAATATTCCGTTCGTAGTATTATTGTTCCGTTCCCGGTTTCTCGGGAATGTTCCAGTTCCTGAGCGAAAAGTTGCCAACTGCGGAGCTTGTTCTACGTCGGGCGTGAACTGCTGAAGCGGAAGAGTCACATTTCCACTCCAACTATTGCGATTCACGGCGAAAGTTTTGAACGTTCCATTACCGTTCGGCGATGGTGCCACTCCACAGAAACTGCTTCGGTTATGACTGTTCTTTATAAAAGCACCGTTTTGCAGAGCCACTTGAGGCTTGATTGGCACCAGTGGTGACGCCTGGTCAATGGACATCGTACTTTAATAAATGTAGGTGCAACCTACGTTTGATCTATCTACATTTTGGTCTGTAAAGGAAAGAATTGTCTACATTAGGGGTGTATTACAAAGCCGTTAGTTGTAACACCACCAACAGAGTGTAAGCGTGCTGAATTTAGGGCAGCGATTGCACGGCAATCAATATCGAACCGTTGAAGCTTTGTCAACGAACTCGTTGCTAAGTGACATGCCAGCTTAGATATAATGAAGAGGGCATCGAACAATAGAGTTCAATTTAGGTTAATGGGCATTTGAGTTCCGCAATGTTCTACACTAATCTGATACGCTGACGAAGGCACTTGCATTACCTACGTTTGTAAATCTATTTCCAAATAACAAAAGCACTATCGTTTAATAGAATTTTTACTTAATTGTAGTTTTTATGACAGTTTAAAATCCATCAAATTAGAATTTCAAACGAAGTAGAAATTCAAGTGAAGGATGCTATTTGGTAATAGCTGCCGGAGCTATAACGCATTGTTGCAGACTAGCGACAAAAACGCGGTTTTTTGATCTCCGGTAGCCTAAACAATACAATTTGTACAAGTCAAATGGACAAAAACATTGAACGATTCACAAGAACTTTTTCCTAATCCTGAGGTGATTCCGATATCTTTTGCGTTTACGCAATTTGATTTAAAAAAAAACTTGCTCAAAAACGATACTTCTAATTCGGTTTATGCTACGTTTAGAATTTGCAGGTTAAACTACTTTTTGTATTTCATCTTTCCTATACAATTAATCTACTGGCCCTCATGAATTATCCTGCGTTCGCCCGTCTGCATAGCAACAATTGACCTTGTGTATGATTGTATGCAGCGACTAGGCGCGTCCCATTGTCCATTGTACTCAATGTACTTCATTTATTCACATTAAAAGGTGGAAACTCTCCATTCGTTTTACCACCTTGACCCACTTGCACGCTTACATTACAGTACTCTTTAACATTACCTTATACTACCATTCTATGGTAAACAAAGTACAGTAGGTGTATCATTTGTAGTAAATTTAGAACGCGACGTTAGTTACTTCAGTTTGTTTTTATTTTGTGGTTTTGATATAGGTACATCATAATGGCACTACGAATTGTATTATTGCCTTTAGATATTCAATGTGCTCCTTTTGTGTAACGTTCAAGATTATAATAATTTAAACATTTACTTTTGGAACACTAGGATAACATGGTTTCGCAGTTATAAAAACAGTATCGTAATTCTTAACTGAGCTAGCAATTAGTCGAATCCATTTTTAAATCGTAAAATAATTAACACTAGCATTTATCCGACATCTGTAATTTATCTGACACCTGGTGCACATCAACTACTTACTGAAAAAAGGAGTTACATTCAGAAAAGGATATCAATTTGTGTCGAAAATAAATGTCACGTCAATCGTCGGATATATTTGACCCAGTAAGGTGCGGACACTGGTAATTTGCGACGGTCGTTCGTCGCCATCTCCGTTTAGTTATATAACCATTACATAAGGCAACCGGTGACTGAGTTGTTCAACTAGCCACCTCGGATTCGCGACGCCTCCGCTTCGGCCTAATTGATCGGCGAGCAGCCTTATCCGAAGACCATCTATAAAGTCTGAGTGCTGAATTATAATGATAGCTTCGTTCGGATCTACTTTCTTACAACTACTTTCAAATATATAGCTGCCTGTTTAATTTATCTCATGGAAATTGAGAACTATATTTACGAGTCTCGTATTCTTAGATACACTGTCTTGTAAAACTTAATCAGCTTTGCTTTAGTTTTCTCTACGAATTAGATTTTTGATTCTATTTCCCACTCTGTCTTAAAAAGCCTAGTCACTTTACATATGACGAAACTGGGGAAGTTTTTATGAATAGCCAGAAGTGTAAACAAAAAGCAATTAAAAATAGTAAGCAACACTCGCCATCAACGCTCAACATCGGCCAACGCTTCTATCTTATGCAATGTAAACATTAGCAGTATCCATTTCTTGTACATTATTGTATCGGTCATGTCATGAGTGATTGAATAGAGCGAGAAGTTTCTAATTCTTATTCAATTTTTTCTATACTTTTGAAAACATGCAAACGTTATTTAACTGTTACCATTATTATACGTTCGTTACTTTGTGCAAGTTCTGTAACAGCTATTACGGTTTGCTCATCGTTCGTGTCTTCACGTGAAAGACATGAAGTAAGATTGTTTTGAATAGTTACATCACTAGTAGCTTAATGGTTTTTTTTTATATCTCCTCGAATACCTTGACTTCTCTATTTTTAGATTCGACAGTATAAAGAACTCATTTCACAATGTAGGTTACTATTACGTTGTTTGTACTATCTTCAAAAAATATAACAAAAGGTACATACCTGATTGTTACATTTGGAGGTTTTTTTTATATACAAGGCACCTAGTCGCTGTTGTATACTTTTAGCTTTTTTAAACCATTAGAATATAATAATTGTAAGTTTAGTTTTCGTTCCGTCTTCAATAGAATAACAATTTAACTAACGACGACACGGTTGGCGCAGTGGTTGAGCGATCTGTCCGAGAGGTGTGTCACCTACGTGGGACGTGATGGCGAACACCAGCGCCGCATGTCGTGCGGTGTTCCGCAGGGTTCCGTCTTAGGACCGCCCCTGTGGAACATCGGGTACGACTGGGTGCTGAGGGGCGAGCTCCAGCCGGGCGTGGACCTGACGTGTTACGCTGACGACACGCTGGTCACGGCCCGGGGGAGCTCGTACAGGGAGGCAGCGTTGCTGGCGACGGCTGCGGTCTCGCAGGTGGTGAGTCGCATCCGGCACCTCGGCCTGGAGGTGGCCCTCAACAAGTCGGAGGCCGTGATCTTTCACGGTCCTCGGCGGGCGCCGCCGCCGGGATCACACATCGTGGTCGGGGGGGCCAGAATAGCTGTCGAGTCCACCATGAAGTACCTTGGATTGGTGCTCGACAGCCGATGGGATTTTGGCCCTCATTTCCGGCGGCTGGCGCCCAATTTGTTGGGCGCGGCCGGGGCGCTTTCAACGCTGCTTCCCAATCTGGGGGGCCCGAGCGCCGTCTGCAGGCGGCTTTACGTGGGGATCGTGCGATCGATGGCCCTTTATGGGGCCCCGATCTGGGCGGCAGACCTGACGGCCGGAAGCATCGCCGTGCTGCGAAAGCCGCAACGAGCGATGGCCGTCAGAGTCATCAGGGGGTATCGCACGATCTCCTACGAGGCGGCTTGTGCACTGGCCGGATCCCCGCCCTGGGACCTGGAGGCGAAGGTGCTCGCGTCACTGTACCGGTGGCGCGAGGAAGCGCGGGCGCGGGGCGAGCGACCGATGCAGCGACACATGGAGCTGCGTCGGTCTCAGCTTCGCGAGGTCCTGGTGGCGGAATGGCGGGACAGGCTTTCACGCCCTACCGCCGGCCTCGCCATCATCGAGGCGGTCCGGCCAGTGCTCGAGCGCTGGCTCGGGAGAAGGCACGGCTCTCTGTCGTTTCGGGTGACGCAGGTGCTCTCGGGGCATGGTTGCTTCGGGAGGTACCTGTGTCGCATAAACAGGGAGCCGGACGCCCGGTGTCACCACTGCGTCGACTGCCGGGAGGACACGGCGCGGCATACGCTGGCGGAATGTGCCGCTTGGGAGGGGCCGCGTCGTGCCCTCGTCTCAGAAGTAGGCAGTGACCTGTCGCTGTCGGCCGTGGTCGAGTCGATGGTCGACAGCGCAGAGTCCTGGGACGCGGTGGTTTCCTTCTGCGAAAGTGTCATGTCGCAGAAGGAGGCTGCGGAAAGGGAGAGGGAGATCTCAACCTCCCACCCTGCCCGCAGCAGGCGCACCGGGCGTCGGCGGAGGGCGGACAACGCCCTCTTCCGGCCCCCCTAAATGGGTCCAGGGGCGGCAGACTCGGGGACGTCTGTCGCCCCCCACATACACCAGGACCCGAGGTGGCGGCGCGTAGTGTTCCACGCGCGCCCCTCTAAGACGTCCGGGGGGGAGTCTAACACCTCACTCCCCCCCCTGACAAGAGAAGTGGCCCGCTGCAGCGGGCCGGCACCAGCCGGGGGTTGCGGAAGTATCTCCAGTTCCCGCGACCCCCGACGTAGGTGTGAGATGGAACACCGGGGTGGTTTTTAGTCAGTAAGAGTCTGACAGACCCCTCCGCCCGCCCCAGGGCAGAGGACATCCATGAGGATTTTCCACCCCGTACCAAAAAAAAAAAAAAAAAAAAAGTGGTTGAGCGATTGACTGCAGAGCTGCGTGTTGCGGCTTCGATTTTCACACGGAACAAATATTTATTTATTTATTTATTTACACTTCTTGCACAAAGGTACAAAGGCGGACTTAATGCCTTAGGCATTCCCTACCAGTCAACCCAGGGTGGTGAAGAGATAACACGGCAGGTGCATATAAAAACGCGCCACGGCTTACCTTGACCATTTTGTACCTATGTCTTGATTTCTGTGTGAAATATTTTCTTGTTTCGTACTTTTTAGATCACTTTTTGTTGTAGTCGGGTTTTAGTTTTTAAACTGATTTTTTTTATTTAAACCATTTTGGAGTCACAGCTAAGTATTATATATTTAAAAGGTACTAGTGAACCCCTTTCTAATGATACTAAACCGGTATGCGTATCTTAATTTATTTGGTAATCTTTCCTTTTTTTAAATAATTTGTGACAAGTCGCAACTAAATATTATATATTTGAATGGTACTAGTGAACCCCTTTCCAATGATACCAAACACGGTATGCTTGTCTTCATTTTTTTATTTAATCTTGGTTTTTTGTCCGCCAGAGGGCGCCACATTGAATTCGGTGACACGTCATATAGCCTATAACCAGCGGACGATCAAGACGCTTCTAACGATACCTCATTTGTTCAGTTCTGATAAGTAGTTTAGGAGCTATGAGCGAACAGATGAACATACATACATACATACATACATACATACATACATAGCCTGTCAAACTCATAACCCTCCTTTGGTTTTGCCGTAGTCGGGTAAAAAGAGGTAAAGATTTATTTGTATTTTTGTTTGTAAGAAGTAATCTCTGAAATTAAGGCTCCGATTATAAAAATCTTTCACTAATAGAAAACTATAAGTACTATTGCCTAGTATCATAGGATATAATGACTTTAGGTATATTTGACTTCTACGTGGGCGAAGTTGTGGGCAACATAAACCAGAAGCACTTTTAAATAGTCAAGGAGTCAGTCAGTCAGAAAGTTGAATGTCGAAGTAGGTATACCACATTTTATACACTAGACTGGGCTTAGGTTTTATAAGAGAAATACCGTTATCCAGTATTTGTTGAAGAGGCTATCTATAGTTATTATGAATATGTATACCCCTACAATAACCTTTAGAAAATGAAGGAAAGAACATAATACTCGGTATTCGAACAATTACTAGAGAACCTCCGTGCATGCGTAAAAACCGATCAGATGTCAGAAAGGTGCAAGGCAGGTGTAAAAGAATATAATTTTATCGGCTAACCACGTAAGCTATATTGAAAGACATTGTGAATACTCGATGACGTCTGTAGTGTATGTAGATATCAGTATATCACGCTACAAACCGATAACAGTATTATGACGTTGTCTCGGGCGCATACGTCGCTCGGTTATAAATACCGGTGCGATAGGTGGGGCGGGCAGTCGTTGTCGGACTGCCGGCCTGGGCGGTGGTGCGTTGGCGAGCCAACTAGTGTGTTAGTGAGTGTGCTATATATATTGTGAGTGTGCATATTATACATTGGCGACGAGGATAAAACCGTGAGTTTTTATATTTTATTATAAATCAAATGTGTAATAATGATGATTATTCATGTTTACAAGAGAAAGTAACATTTATTTTTGAAGGTCGATTGAAATAATGTTGTTTTTCTTAAAATACAAAACTCTATGAAAAAAACAGAAATAGAATAATGCGTAATAATGGCGATTATTCATGTTTATAAGAAAAAGAAAAAATAACATTTATTTTTTAAGGGAGCTTGAAAAAAATAATGTTTTCTGAGAAAACAAAGAACTTATCTAAGAGGAACACAACTTTGTTATATTCTCTACTCTTTAATGCGATAAAAACAGTCTCCTACAGGTAGATAATTATTCGGAAGGAAATATACATAAAATTGTTACATTCCAAAATGAATGGATAGAGAGGGAAAGGAAAGCCAAATCAAATCAAATCAATTTATTTAAAGAAAAGATAGATGGATTGTGTGAATAATTTGAATGGTAAAGGAGTCAGTAAAAGCATGAGGTTGGACAGGACGGAATACAAGACGAAGACGTGTTGTGGCAACCCCAAAGTAACATGGATTAAGGGCAGAAGAAGAAGATTGTTGTATTTCAAAATCAAATGGGAGTCAAACTGGGGACCTCAAGCTTGGTTACTTGATTTGTGCTACCTACACGATGTTCTAAAACAACAAATCAAGAAGCACATAAAAGCAGTAGAACATACCTACTGGTCATTAAATTGACATGTGTCGGAAACGACTGTGAAAGCAGTAGCTCATACCTACTGGTCATTAAATTGACATGTGTCGGAAACGACTGTGAAAGCAGTAGCTCATACCTACTGGTCATTAAATTGACATATGTCGGAAACGACTGTGAAAGCAGTAGATTATATCTACTGGTCATTAAATTGACATTTGTCGGAAACGACTGTGCTTGCAGTAGAATATACCTACTGGTCATTAAATTGACAGTTTTATAAGGAAAACAGGTCAGCAGTAGTTGTTCCTATTTATATGCATACTGGACACACTGGATGTGATTAAGGAAAACTAAACAAAGTCAAAGTCAAATCATTTATTTCGGTTAAACCATGGAAGGGCACTTTTAAACGTCATATTGGGAAGATTGAATCTAGTTACCCATTCCAAATTGTGGTTTCGTATGGAGAGGAATGTGCAAGAAACTCCATACTTACTTTTAAAAAGAAAATGTTTACAAAATTTTGTACGTACAGTCAACAGCAAAAGTAGATGATCAAAATCAGAAATTCAATACTAATTTACTAACACTAATTTATATAATTTATTACTAGTTTATTTATTAAAAGTATGTGATTGTCGCACACATACTTTTGAATCACTTCGACGCCACACAGTTCTGACGCGAACTCCGTTCATTAGTGTTGAATTTCTGATTTTGATCATCTACTTTTGCTGTTGACTGTACAGAAATTATATAATTGTACATGAATACCTTGCATAAAAACCACTAGTAAACACAAAGTATTAAAATCTAGAAATTACAGCTAAGTTATTTATACATAGTGTTCACATATTTACAAATATTGAAACAGTGGACAGCCACCCCTCATATTTCAACCACAATAAATTAGTTTGTGAGCCAGAGTAATCTAGAAGTACAGTAAAGAATAGAATATACATATATATTACGTATTAAACATAAATGACAATGGGTTTATTCTGTGTGGCTAGTAGCCCCATTAAATTGGAAAGTGGTTGGAAAAACCTCCATTAAATTAGAAAGTGGTTGGAATAAACTTTATGATAATTCTGTCATTTCATCATGGTAATTATTGTGGGAGCGTCATGTGTGTATAGTCTGTATAGAAGATGGAAACAACACTTCCACTTAACTCACTGTTTATTACAGCAATTTCCTGTAGCAACATACTGTAGTATATACAATTTTTTTGCACTCGAATGGATAGGAGAAGCTAAGATGAAAGTACAGAGCGAAGGAACGGAAGAAAATAGATGATTGAAAGAAAGATGAAAGAGAAACTCAATAGTGCACTAAATGGGAGTCCAGCTTAGCATTTATCAAGAAAAAACACGTGACGCTGATATTTTGCTGAACCCCTGCAGTGACATGCGGATATCAAGTAGATGGATGGATTGGTGTTGACAGGCGTTGTAACAAAGTTTAATGCGTGGACTAAAGTTCTCCAACAAAAGATCTCAAGGAACCTTCGATTAATGTATATAATGGTTGTGGACTGGGATTCCGGAGTTTCCAGGCCTGCATTATTTTAGTATATTTGAGGTTTTGAGGAATAGACAATGGAGGACAACAACACAACACAACAAGGGACCAGCATGGGGCAACCAGAAAACAAGGGGCAGGTACAAGTACTAGCTAACTTTAATACTTTCATTTCAGCAATTTCCAAGGATTTGAGGAAGTTACACTATCCTGATATTTACAACAATCCATTAATGACTGAGCCCACCTATGGAAGTGACCGAGATCTAACTAAATAACTGGTGATATTTGTATTCAGCTGCTTTATTTATTTCAAACAATGTTACATGTTTGTGTTTCAGATCTGCATACGTAGATATCTAAACCGTTGGAGTTTATTTGAAAAAATAGCACCATGCGATTTGTGTATGATGTCATGCAGTTGGCGGGTTGGTTCAGTCACGGATCCCAGATGCTCTGCAAGGGATCCGGGTCGCAACGGTTTCGTGGACATCGGAGTGCTTCGTGACCATGGCTTTTTCAACACCTTCCTCAGCTTTGTATTGTCACAAATGCAAGGAACTTGGTACAAATAATCCAGCTTGGAGGTTATTGGTGCCAATTCAGTTGTGCACGAGCTGAACTCATTTTTGGCTATTTATATCTTTTTCTTCAATAAAAACGGGAAAGAGACAGATATTGATAGGACCTGTCCATTTAAGTCTGTCTGGAGTGTTAATGCAATTACAGCTGTCACGTCGGGATGTATTGATTGAAAGCACGGTGAGGTTCAAGAAGGGACTGATTGACATCTCTGACTTGGTTCCTGTCTGTCGCCCCCCTTTTCTTCAGCTGCCTGGCGGTGGGAGATGCCATTTGTCTGGGTTGTGAACGAAGGCGCTAGTATCATATCAACAGCTCTTCGCAGTTACGGTCAAACCCGGTAACCTATTCTATCTCGAGTTTTATCGTACTGGTGATGGAGAGGCCTATCTGTCGCTGGTTGAAACGTCCCGAAGATTTATGAAAGACTATGGAATCATGCTGGCACACGTTGTTTACCAACGGGGGGGTCTATGATGATAACTATTTGTATGAAAGAACCAAATTGTAGGGATAAATTATATTCTCATAAAACATGTCCGACTCAAGTGAAAATAGGTACAGATTAGTTATAATAACAGAGTTATCCCCTGGGAAAGTGCTTTAGAGGTTTAATCACATAGAACTAATAACAGAATTAAAATCGTATAATATGAGTAAATTAACCTGTATTGAATTTACAAATAAACTCCATTTAAGTAAATTAACAATAAGTTATTGACTCAACCAAATTACTTCCTGAGTTTTAAACTGTCAATTATGTTTAATTCCTACACTACAGCGTTACCGCTTTGCTTAGCAAAATGCAGTCAAATCTTGTATAATGATTTACTATTTGAAACATATACAATTTTTATATAAATCATGATTGTTTATAGTGTCGTTGGTTGTAACAAAACGCATGGGACGGGGTATCCATTGCCCTCGTCAACGTTATTGATGACTGTGAGACAAACTGTCTATAATCAGTGGCGATCTGTCGGGATTGCGGAGCGCAACGGTGCGGTGCTGTCGCGGAGGGTTGAGGGTGAATCCTGCGGTTGCGTCCAGGAAGTCCAGGCGGGCACCTTGGGTCTCCGGAGGGTGATTTGATTAGGAAAATGATTACTCAATCAATTTGTAGTAGTCGTAAGATGTCGGGTGAATGAGCAATGTATGTTTTTGAAAAACACTGGTTGTGTCAATTAATTTGATAAAGGAGGGAGATGTAGTGTATGTAAGTGGGTACATACGCTGCCCGTGTCTTGCCTAGTATCACTGAGTCAGTGTAACGTGGGCCGCCGGCGAGAGTGCGTAGTTTGGCGATTGGACAGGTGCAGGTGCTGGTGAAGTGGTAACATCCAACTAAGTTAAAACAAGGAAGGGATGTAGTGTAAGTAGATATCAGTATATCACGCTACAAACCGATAACAGTATTATGACGTTGTCTCGGGCGCATACGTCGCTCGGTTATAAATACCGGTGCGATAGGTGGGGCGGGCAGCAGACTCTTCGCTCGACGCTCGCCGCGCACGGACGTGTCGCCGCTTCGCTCCACGCTCTGCCGCTACGCTCGTCACCTGCTCTCGCTGCGCCCGCCGCAACGATTCCTGTAGTCAGCCGACTGCAATCAACTGTTCAAAAGTTGCCTTTTTCAAGGCGACGGCTGAAATTCCTATTTCTATAATCAGAGTCTGTCGTGTAGCTTCACTAGGCCCCTTCAGGGCAAAACCACAGTTTCGTGGTACTCGGTGGATACCTTACGGTGCCAACGAAGCCGAGTGGGTGTTGCCCCAATCACACCCGCCAAACCCCTTCAGGGCGAGCCAGTCAATCGGAGTCGGGAGCTAGTGTTTCGGCCTTGGGGGGCCTCCTAGTCGAACCTAGTCTCTGGTTTCCTTTCACAGCCACACACCTAGTGTCGGTTGGGCGTGTCTACACCCTTCGCACTAGACTGGCTAGGGCCCCGTTCGCACAATAAGACTGGCGACGGGTTTACAAGCTTAGGGCTCACCAATAGGTACTCACCTCCCTGTCTACACCCGACAGGGAGGGTTACACATCCCCGGGCCACTCCACCCGGGGAGTTAGAGTTAGGTGTTAGGTTTAATTTAGGCTTCCCTGAGAGTTAAATCTCCCAAAATTCCCTCCCCAACTTAGCTTTCCCTCCGACCATGTCGGACGCTGAAATATTAGCGTACGTCAAGGCCCGCTTATGGCCAAGCGCCAAGTTCCATGCCGATCTAGACATATGGCTAGAGAACTCGTCCGCGTCCCGTAAAGCAGCCGAAGCTAGCGTCGCTGACTTCAGTGACATATTTGATAGCCCCTTTTCCCCCGATAACGCCAACGAAGGCACACCTGTGGCGGCATCCTCTATGCCACCGCAAATCCCGTCCCTATTGTCAATTAAGACAACAAGCCCGTACGCGGAAACACCTATTGTTTCCGAGACCATTGTTCCCGCGGCTATTGTTCCCGCGGCTATTGTTCCCACGCAACTGCGCTCTGCGTCGCCATGTTTTTCAGAAACAATGGATACTTCTGTCCCCGTCTCTGAGCCATCTCACTCCGACTCTGAGGAAGCCCACTCTGCCTCCGCGTCCTCGGACGACGACTACCAAAATGTCGGTCCGGGAGGCAAGAGAAAGAAGGGTAAGAGTCCCTCTCAGGCCACCAAGGCCAAGAAAGCCGTAGCCGCGCCCCCCCCCCTCCCCCACCCCCTCGGTTTCGGCCCCCACCGTCTCAGCTACCTCTCGTCCAGAGGGCAGCCGTCCCCCTAGTCCCTTGTCCACTGCTGCCCCCAATCCTTCAGTTTCAAAAAAGAAACTACCCGCCCCGCCTCCCTTGTTCATCCAGGACAAGGCGAAGTGGACTGACGTGTCCAAATTGTGTAACGATCGTAAGATCAAATACACAAGCGCTCGACCCAACAGGGTATCAAAGTTCAAGTTCCCACGGTGAACGACCACAGGGAACTTACATCCCTGTTAAAAGTGAGGAACATTTCGTTCCACACTTATTCCCTGCCCGATGATAAACCCACCCGTGTGGTAATCCGACGCGTCCCCAAAGAAATCTCAACGGAAGAGATTCTCGCCGACCTTCAGTCGCAAAATGTTCCAGTATCCGCTGTGCATCGTCTGCACAAAGCTAGGGGTGCGATTGCATACGACTAGGTTCTTGTCGTGTGCGATCACACCGACGGCCACCATCCGATCTTTAAAGTAAAGTCGGTATGTCACTTGTCGGGCATCTCGATCGAGAGGCCTTATAAATCCGATACGGTTGGACAGTGTCACCGCTGCCAACTTTACGGTCACGCCCAACGCAATTGCTACGCGACCCCTAGATGCGTCAAGTGTCTGGGTGAGCACGCAACTGCTGACTGTCCCCGTCCGAAAGACCGCAATCTGTGCACAGAACCTCCCAGCTGTGTGCTATGCGGCCAATCAGGTCACCCCGCCAATTACCGCGGCTGCCCCAAAGCCCCAAAATCCTCTTCTCCCAAGTTGACCAAGCGTGCGAACGCTCGTCAACAAAGGGAAAGCCCCACTGTTAAGATTCCCTCCTCAGAGATGCCCGAGCGTCTCAGCCCTCAGAGGCCCTCCCCATGGAACTCGCTGAATCATCAGAGAGCGTTCCCTGCATTGAGGCCCTCCCAATCTCTGCCCATGCCAGCGCTGATGGATTCGCCAGTCCCCGCGCCGAACCTAGCCTCCGCGACCACGCCCCCCCTACCTAAGGTCACCCCCGCCGCTCCTAAAGCCGCCACCGCCGCTCCTAAGGCCGCCCTCGCCCCATCTAAGGCCGCCCCCGCCGTTTCAACCGCGCCCTCAGCCTCCCGCGTACCTGCATCTCTCCCTACCGAGAGGATAGGCGAAGTCATCAACCTCGCCTACCAAATTTACCGCAACCCCGCTGCTGAAGCTATGGCTAGGGATATACTCGCGTGCAAAGCAAATATTAGCGACATCCTTAAGGTGTTCAAAGCGTATCCGGAGATTACGCAAGCCCTAGATAAACTTTACCCTTGCTAATCCAATGGATAAGGAAAGGCCGTGTACTAATAAACCCCGATCCCTTAAGTTAGGATTCTGTAACGCCAATGGCATTACTAACCAACGTGATGAGATCGCCAATTTCCTCCGCGACCATCAACTTGATATCCTCCTCATACAGGAGACCTTTCTTAAGCCCCATCATCGTGACCCGAATATTGCCAACTACCGTATAGTTCGCAATGATAGGTCTCGTTGTCACAAGGGCGGTACCCTAATATACTATAGAAAGGCTCTGTACTGCATTCCTATGGACCCTCCTCCCCTCGCTCGCCTCAAGGTCTCTGTCTGTCGGCTCGGCATGACCGGTCATCAGCCGTTAACTATTTTATCAGCATACGTCCCTCCATCACCATCGGAGGATGATCCTATCCTCCTCAAGGATGACCTTTCTGCTCTTCTTGGCCGGGTGACTCCGTCTTACTGGCGGGCGATCTCAATGCCAAACATCCCTCCTGGAATAGTAACAGGACCTCTTCCAGAGGTAGGATCGTGTTTAACCTCTGTTCTCAACTGAACTTCGACGTCATCGCCCCGATGACTCCCACTCATTTCCGCCACGATCCCAACCATCTTCCCGACATCCTCGATATAGCGCTGCTCAAGAATGTGAACCTCCGTTTGCAATCTATAGAGACGCTACACGAGCTTAATTCCGACCATCGTCCAGTGATATTAGAACTAGCTCCCCGTTCAGGTCCCTCTGACCCTAGTCAGCCCCCTCCGACCCAAATTATTACCGACTGGAGGAAAGTAAGCGAAAGCCTGCAATCCACCACGTCGCCTCACTTGGACGCTATCCCCGACCACTTGGTGACAGTCGCAGACACGACGGGCGCGATCGACTCGTTCACAAATCATGTACAATCCGTCTTGAACGATTGTTCAAGGGAGGTTCCGGCGATGAGCGATCATCGCTGGAAACTGCCTGACGATGTGCGTGATCTGTTGACCGAGAAGAACGCGGCCGTCCGTGCGTACAGTGCCTTCCCCTGCGATGCGAACAAGGCTCACATGCGCTCTTTACAGCGTGCTGTAAAGAAACGCATCGAGGAGCTGCGCTCCAGCCGCTGGGACAAGACACTTAGCGAACTCGAGCCCACCCACCTAGCCTTCTGGGAACTCCAGAGGAAGCTCCGTTCTTCTAACGAGGCCTCCATGCCCCCTATCATTCGTTCCGACAGTAGCGTCGCCTTCGACAACGATGAAAAGGCTGAATGTCTAGCCGACAGCCTAGAGTCTCAATGCACCCCCAGCTCTCAACCAGTAGACGAAGCTCACCTTTCTGAGGTCGACGCCGAAGTCGAACGTAGAGCCTCTCTCCCACCCGTTGAAGACCCTGATTATCCTCTGCCTCCTGTCACTCCCGACGAAGTGCACGATATTATCAAGAGGCTCAAACCCCGGAAAGCCCCCGGCTCTGACGGTATCACCAATAAGGTGTTCAAACTCCTCCCCGCCCATCTCATAATGCTAATGACCGCCATCTTCAATGGCGCTCAAAGCAACAACATTTTTCCTCAGGCATGGAAAGAGGCCCCCGTTATCGGCATTCCGAAACCAGGCAAACCCAAGTCTGATCCCACCAGTTACCGTCCCATTAGTCTACTCAATGTTCTAGGCAAAATCTACGAGAGGCTTATTTATAAGCGGCTCAAAGACTTTGCCGAAGCAAAGAGTCTCATTCCCGACGAGCAGTTTGGCTTTCGAACCGAACACAGCTGCGTCCAACAAGTCCACCGCATCGTCGAGCACATAAGCGCTGGTTTTCAGCGTGGCTTGATGACGGGTGCGCTCTTCTTTGACATAGCGAAAGCATTCGATAAAGTCTGGCACAACGGCTTACTATACAAGCTTTACCAACTCGGAGTGCCAGATCGTCTCGTGGTCATCTTGCGTGACTTTTTGTCGAATCGCACCTTTCGCTATCGCATCGAGGGTGCGCTCTCTTCACCCCACCCGATACGCGCTGGCGTCCCTCAGGGCTCCGTAGTATCCCCCCTCATTTTCACGCTGTTCACCAGCGACATCCCCAAAGATAAAAAGGCCCAGTTGGCTCTATTCGCTGACGACACGGCCATCTATTACTCGGGTCGTAACCCAGACTGCATAGCTCGTACCCTCCAATCCGCGGCAAAAGCCTTAGGCGCTTATTTCCGGAAATGGAGAATCGAGGTAAACCCCATCAAGAGTCAGGCAGTACTCTTTTCCAAACCGCGTTCGTCCCCCTCTCTGCCCAGTCCGATAACCATGTTCGGTAAGCCTATCCCTTGGGAGAAGCAAGCCAAATACCTAGGTGTGATTCTGGACCACCATCTTACTTTCGGAGAGCACATAAAGACGGTGCGTTCGCGCGCCGCTTTCGCTCTCGGTAGGCTCTACTTCATGTTGAATGCACGCAGCAAATTGTCACTCAAGTGCAAATTGCGCATTTACACGGCGTGCATTCGTCCCATCATGACGTACGCCTGTGCTGTATTCGCACACGCGAAACCATATCGTCTCCATAGGATGCAGACCCTCCAAAACCGTTTCTTGCGAAGAATCACAGGAGCCCCTTTTTACCTTCGCAACGAGAACCTCCATCTCGATCTAAAAATACCTACCATCCAGCAGTTCATGAAACGCTCCGCCAAGCGCTTCTTCGACACTGCTGAGAAGCACTCTAACCCGTTAATCGTATCGGCCGCCCGGTACACTCCCTCCCGTATTAGTAAGACTCGACGACCGAGACATACTCTGACCGACCCTGACGATGCTATTACTCTCCTCCAGGAGAGCAATAAGGCCACCAGTACAGTTAAGAAACACAGACACAGACCGCCGTCATTCCGTCCTCGCCGCCGAGGCCCGCCGCGACGACCCCGTACGTCCCCTCCCCGACCCTTGCTCGTGCCAGCCCGCGCCGCTGAGCCTGTAGTTTTAAATTCGTCCCTAAATAATGGAAATCCGATCCAGCCTGTCCCTTTGCTGTCCTCTCCCAGCGACGCCCTAAGCCGAGGCTCGTACCCCACAGGGGGTGCCCTTAGCGTGTAGTCGCTTAGTTTGTAAGCTTTTTGCCCTGGCTGGAGGCCCTAAAAATAATAATTTTTAAGGCACCACAGGAAAGTCCGGTTAAGCAGCCGACAACCTACTAGGTTGACCTGCGAGATGCCAATCCGAAAAAAAAAAAAAAAAAAAAAAAATGGGGCGGGCAGTCGTTGTCGGACTGCCGGCCTGGGCGGTGGTGCGTTGGCGAGCCAACTAGTGTGTTAGTGAGTGTGCTATATATATTGTGAGTGTGCATATTATACAACGTCAATTCACTAATTAACGTCAATACGGAAAGAAAACGGTCAATGACAAACATAAAACTTGCAGCACTGCACAGCTCTCAAAGTGAAATAAATGTCAAACAATTTCGCGGTAAAATCCATATTTAGTCGTAAAAGTGTAGGACTAAAGCATGCATTATTATTACACAAGAATCAGGAAACAAACAAAAGTAGATTGTTACTCATCTCAACTAGTTTAAAAAAATTACAGGAATGTTTATAGTACAATGTCTGGATATGAGTACGTTTAATGATAGTACAAAATAGATGTAAATGTAAAGTTGAACCCAATAATAATTGTGTCACAATTCATGGTCTTAAGGGGCTATTTAACGACTTTTACAGATTTTAAACTGACAATCACGTCAAAATGTGCAGTGTAAACGATTTGAAAAAAATGTATGTTAAACTAGAACATTCTCTGAATCACTTAGTAAGTGAATATTTTTAATTATATTCATATTATATAGTTTAATTAACACGTGAAGTTGTGTCTGACGCGGACAAAACATTGACAATCACACAAAATCTACCAGGTATAATTAAACGAAACTTACACCATCTTACAGACAATTTTATTATCTATCTTTTAGTATACGTTTTTTTTTTAATTTTGAAAGAATACTACTTTTATTTAATTTTTTCGACTAAACTCTGAGAGTTTTGGACGCAAAACTGATGCAGAACGGACGCAGTCTGCGTCCAAAACTTTCAAAATTTAGTCGAAAAAAATAAATAAAAGTAGTATTCTTTCAAAATTAAAAAAAAGGCGTATACTAAAAGATAGATAATAAAATTGTCTGTAAGATAGTGTAAGTTTCGGATAATTATACCTGGTAGATTTTGTGTGATTGTCAATGTTTTGTCCGCGTCAGACACAACTTCACGAGTCAATTAAACTATTTAATATGAACTTAATCAAAAATATTCACTTTCTATATGATTAAGAGAATGTTCTAGTTTAACATATATTTTTTTCAAATCATTTACACTGCACATTTTGACGTGATTGTCAGTTTAAAATCTGTAAAAGTCGTTTAATAGCCCCTTAAACATTTCAAGTCAACAGACAAATGATTCACCCGCGGCGCACGGAATGCGGCAGCGTGGAATATAGATCATAAACAAATGCACGTGCGGTCGTATCTATAGGCTGAAGCACAATAAATTGATAACCAGTAGTGGGCTCGGTTTCAACGCTTTTGTTGGATATATCGAATACATTAATAATTTGGTAATTGATTGGAACATTAGCTGAAGCTGTTACGCACTCTCATACATCGTTCGGAAATATATTAGCTACAACTTGCTCTAATATTTTGCGATACACCACGTCACTGTTGAGTACCTAAAGGTGGGGTCCAACTAAGGTAATACGAAATCAAAATCACTGAAGAGGCCAAATTACATGCAGTTGTTCTAAATGGATGCAATGTTTTCTTTGCAAGGTAAACAAGGCTCTATTAGAATGCGAAGGTAGTACACGGAACCAAATATAGCAACGTAGTGATTATTAATCTTACCATATAAGATTTAATCGAATATGCAAACTTGGTACTTAAGAATTATTAGTCTAAAACTTATAATGCTCACTAATTGCAGTATACTTAGCTAAAAAGATCTTGCAATTTAAACGTAGGAAGTTGTACGGCGCATGTAGGCGAATTGCAAACTCAAGCTATTATTCAATAGGATGTTCGTATCTCGCCTTTAGCAGTGATTGAATTGAATTAGGTTACAGTACAACAACCTGTCATATAACAAGATGTAACCTTGGCCTAGACATGCTTCTAGAGATAGGCACAGACCTTTTACGAGTACGTGACATAGCTCGCAACTCTATATCGAAGAGTAGTATTACTTAACTTGGAGTCACGTGTTGATAGAAAAATAATTTTAATAAATATTGAACTGGTAGCTATCATAAAATTTTAATTCAAAGAAAGAAATTAATAAATTATAAGGATTACTATAAAGAAACCAATTTTTAAACACTGAAGATACGCGAGTTATGGATTGTAATTAAATTCTAATATAGAAAACTATAACTGATACTGCTACATTATTTATAAAAGATAAAACACTAAAAAAAACAGAACAACAGTTAGCGAAGAACCCCGCAGAGAAGGGTCTACACGTGACAACTATTCCAAGTGTTAAACAAAAAACAACACTTTATCTAAGTGAAGGGTTTCAGAATGTGCAGGGATCATAACCACGCGATCTGTATTCAGACCACGCTCCGCACAGGAAAGCAAAAGCCGCAATGTGTCTTGAGACTTCCAACTCTTGCTCAATATTTCTATTATTGATACTGGATCAGCCCTAAACGTCGTATATTAGAACCCACAGAAAGTTGCAAGTGAGATCTAAAGAATGTTCTACCATTAAAATTCTGAGCACCAAGAGAAACCTATCAGTTATCCAGTAGATACCAAATGAGTAAAGTTACATGAACAATTTGTCGCACTTTTTTCCTCGAGCTGTGATTAATCTTTCGAGTGAGCGTCTCACAGTGTTTGTAGAGTGGTATCGATTTAAATGGAATACTACCTACTTGGAAGTATAAATTACGCACTTGAAGCTTGATCGCAAGAACGATTTTCGCGCAAAAACTTCGAGGTTGGTTTTTTTATTAGTTATCGCTGTCAGAGATCTAATTTTTTGCTCGTATTTAATATTTTTAGAACACCGCAGTTGTATGAATATCGTCTCATCTTACTCATTGCGCGTTGTGGATGGACCTTGCGGTTTAAAAACATGTGTTTATCTAATCACTGTATCGTAATCAAAACTAGTGATAGCTGTATAATATTAAGCAGTTTATTTGATAAGACCTGTTCAATTCCTAATAGAGACACGCACACGGATTATAAGAACGTTTTGTAAATAATTCAGTAGAAAATTAATAAACAACTTTATCGACGAGGTAACCAATACAGATCTGTATCGTCATAAAGAACAGTTACTTTTTCCATGCGCATCATAATCACCCTAATCAATATTGCTAGAGGTTTTTAGAACAGGATACGCAAAGGTCGGTTTAACTGTGTAAGGTCGTTGCAATGCTCCTCAGGTCGGTCACACAAACACAATGAGTTGACACAAGCAAACGATGCGGGCATGTCACGGGTACCTACCTTGATGAAGATGACATGAATACTGATGTAGGAGCAAATCTTGTTACACGTGGGGAACTAAGAGATTTGCATAAGATATTTGGAGGAAATCGTTAATCAACATACGAGCAGGAAACAGATATTATATACTGCTATTAACGGTCTCCGTCAATTAAGCTGTTCGCCAGGACATGGAGAATTGTGAAGTACGAAAATGTATTTGTGATTAAGTTAAGCGTAACAGGGACATAAAAACCGCTTAAAACTGTAACGTTGTATCGTTACTTTACCTGAAAACAATTAAAATCACAACCAAATATCAACAATTAACCTCACCATAACAAATAAATGTCAAATCACATTAACAGATTATTAATATTTAGGGACGTCCAAAGTTACTATTAGCTATAGTACTAGTGAAGTCCGCCTAATTGTGGTATCCGAACGTGTGAAATGAGGAATGTTATCTATGCCAACTACCGTATTTAAGCCACGACGAAGGACATGACAGTCCTTTTTTCGAATTCCGGCATCGGCAAAGATAGACAGAGTTACACCTGTTACCCATTAAATGTTCTTCGCCAATTTACTCGCCAGCCAGTTTAAATTGACTAATAATAGTCTTAAATATTAAACTCAGTGAATTTATAACCCCATATTGGGTAAGTGTTGAACAGCTAACTTTACATTTCGTGTTCCTACCTTATAGGTTATGTTAGGGCGTGCACCTATGTAATCGTTTAGCTTCTTCTTATTGCAGCTTAATACGCCTTACGCGTTATTTCTAATGCAGATGCAACCTATTTGCTCCTAGCTCAGTGCATTTTGTTACACGTAGGTACCTATTTACCACGCGGTTCGAATCTGCAAATCATGTCTTGTTTCTTTGTTAAAGTCAAGTCATCCATTGTTCATTGTAAACTCCGTACTGATTGTGACAACCACACACACCTTCATTAGCGCACTAGTACATCTCGCTTTGCTTACGCTTTGGTGTCACAATCAGCGGAGATGACCTTCGGCCATCTTGTGACACGCTGGACGTTGCATTCCAGGGTCCAAAGTTCCGGCTGAACACCTGGATTCTTATTAATCCGCGGACATCAAGTGCATCCCAACGTTGGGTGCCGCACCACCGCTCGTCCACACCGCCGGACAACAGCTCCGCGCCCCCGGGTCCCTATTTATCCCGCGTGGCCGCGTCGAGCTCACTTCGGGTCTGGCAACATCACCTGCCGACCGTCACCACACCTGGCGTCTCCAGCGTGGCACACCGCTGTGATCGTCGTGCCCAAGGCTGAGCCAGGAGAGTACAGTGCAACTCCCAGGGGAGGTTGAAAGGGAATTAGTGACCGTAGACTTACCCACTCCTTTTATTAATATATTTATTTTATGTTGACCGGTTACGTTGGCTTTCATTCATCTCCACGTAACCCCTACGTCACATACAATAGGGTATTTTCGTCAGATAGATTTCCAAAAAGTATTGGACACGTGTTTTTTTTTCACGTAAACAAAAAATGAAGACGTCGAGTGCGTCGAAAACTCGTGTGACGTCATTATGTCAGTACACTTTTACTGGCGAAGTGACGTCACAAACCCCCACTCATAATCTTTGATGCGTTTTATCTTCGTTAGTTTTAATTGATTTGATAAAACAAAAAATACGTATCCAATATTTTTCGATAATCTAACTGACGGACTAATTAGATTATTTTGGTAAAATACCTTATCGATGCAATATTTTTGGCCCGTCGTCAAATCTAACTACACTGTTTATATCATCATGTAGTGAATGATTTTGCTTTATTTAATGCAGCACATCCAATAACAATGGACATCTGGCAATACTTAAACAGAAATATCTTTTGATACACAAATAGTAAGAAACACTAATTTCGTTTTGACATCAAATACGACTGATTTCGTAATTACAGATGTCTGACATTAGCTTTGCTTATTAATTATATAACTTCCACTGAAATGATAGAATACAAGCTTTATAGCTTTCTATATCTAACTCCGCTGTAATCTTGTCGAAAATATAATTTGAACAACTTAATCAATAAATAAACTTTGTCAACAAACATGAATGTATAGGAATTGTATCTGTTTGGTTCCCTAGTTTTAAATACTTTACATTGTAATATTACTGTTCTGGGTAGCATAGTTTTATCAAATATAATATTTAAGATATTATGACTATTTCTTCTTGTTTTTCCTTAAATAAATAAAATCGAATAAAATGTATATCTATATAATTGAAAACCAATCAATCTAACAACGGATCTAGACAGAGTAGGCAATAACAAGTTGCACCCATAACTTGTGTTTAAATTACAGCTAATTAAAGACATAATATGTAATCAAAAAATATTGTACCTACTCAAATTAACATCGTGCAAAAGAAACCGAAAGGTGCTATAAAACATGCTACTGCGAAACTAGGACCGTTATCAAAATCAAAAAACAACGATGATTTACAAATACTAATCTAAGAGTTGTATAAAATTCAATCAATGGAGTTCCCAGCTTTTGCTCCTCTTCACTTGAATCATCTCTAAATAGGGCCGGTCATTAATCAATGTACAAAAACGTTGACGCGGAAGGAGTTTAAAAAGAAGGAAGGCGCAAAAAATGTTTTATTATCCGTTGAAGGCACGAGCACGCCCTGCCTATCAATATTCATTGTCCTTGTTAGAGTAAAAAGGTTTTTTTGCTTATTTGTTTTTAGGTTAAACGATCGTTTAACGATTCTAAAGTATTTTAAAATAATCCATACCTACTCTGATACCGTTAAAAGATATTTGCAAGGGAAAAATAAGACACTAATGTTAAACGGATCAAAGAAGATAAAACAATATAAATGTGTGACACAGCGTGAAACCGATTGATTTCTCCATAGGGTTGGCTCTGCCGTACGTAATAGTACTCGCAGATGTTTGGTAAAAAATCTTTCGAGTAGAAGCCCTCTTGTAAGTGGGTCACTGAGCAGGGAACATGACGAATCGCTTCCATCACTCTTTAATGTTGCTGCAAGTGGGGGAGACGAGATAAGACTTAGCCACTCTCGCATTCGAGCATTTTTGATAAATGCATTTTACAAGTTAGTAAACGAGGATAAAGTGCAAAGAATTTTATAAGACGCAATAAAACTTGAAATAAAACGTAAAAGGAGAAACGATAACGCTAAAAAAAGAAATGGAGTCAATTAATATTAAACAGTACCATAGAAGGTTGAATATATTTATTTAGCAGACATTCTAAGAATTTTAGGCACATGGCACATACAGACCGGGGCCTATGAAGTTGGTCCGCTACTTGCAATATAAGGAGCTGCACCGAACAATGGGCTTCGTTGTGTTTTCCGGAACGACCTTAAGCGTATACATTAGCGAATGTTCCACTACATTAAAGGGTAATTAAAAAGCTATGAAGAGCAGTAGCGGCCGGTGGCCGAGCAAGAAACCCAATTAGTGGTGCCATAAAATGGTTGGAATTCTAGTCTATCAAACGGAAACGGTACTTACATGAATTCTGGAGTTGGAAAAGATGTTTAGTGAAGACGAAATTTCGATAAATATAATATAATTGCGTATTCCAGAGGAGAGGCACGATTGCGGAGTCACGGCATTTCGTAACCACGATCGGGCACATTCCATCGCGGCGCCGGTGCAACGCCCCTACGGGATAGACCTGCGACGGTTACTGATGATACTAACACGTATACTGTAGATAAACATACCTGCTTGTTGCGAGTACTACCTACACTAATTTTTTAGGAGTACAGTCGAACTAGTGGGCGGCAGATCACATAGAAGGAAAATTAAAGTGTGGGAACTGCTAAATAGGTGAAGGTGCTAATCAAGGTAATGCAAATAATTTGTCTTGGCCTCAATGTTCTTAACTGAAGTGAGACTTTGTTAATTTATACATTATGATAATGCAGCTATAATGACAGTATTGTTGATCTGTGAACTATATTTGAGCTACTACAAAGAAGGAACTCGCAAAATGGCACAAACTGGGCCTTTTAGTTAAGGTCTTCGCTCATTTTATTAAGTTTGCATTTGTATGCTTCAACCAAAGTTGTTCAGTAAAATTGTTGTTATTATTGTAAACCTTTTGTAATTTAATGCTTATGCATGCAGAGACGTATTGCACCTCAAAACCGGAAAACGTTGCAGAACTGTCGAGGAACACGTGCAAAAAGAAGGCCGCTTGCGCAATCGGCAGTGAGTTATCAAAGATTGTTGTCCTCGCTAATGCAACGAATATCTGAACTCTTGTACAGCTCTCTAACGGTGTTTTGGACTGCTGTGTTCGCATTATTTTGGTGAATTGCTATTATTGTAGTCAAAAAAATGCGGCTCTCATTAGACGTTAGTTTTACGCCTGGAGCGTGACGATAACGTCATCATTGGCCAGTTCTATAACGTCTTATTATAGTTCGCTGACCGCGTGAGTGGCCAATCGTGCATAAGTATTACTATAAGAACTTTGTTGCGTATTTTGCATAATACACCAATGCATTCTAAATTCAACATCTGTGGGTATGAAGCAATTCTCACGATTGTATCTCAAGGTAAACGTTAATGTACAACACATGTTTTGCCCATACAGAAAATATACAGGTGCCGCGACAATAGATCAAAAGGCAAAGTTGTTTCATTTTCCCAGCAGAATGAAGGTAATTAATAAAGCTAACGAAACGAACATGATGCCAGAGTTTGCAATTGCTATTTCTTTCTTAATGAAACAGCGGGACCGGAATTCATAAGACCGTTACAGAACTTTATAAAAACGGAACTTTTATAAATGTAACTTACTTTTTAGTACTCTCTCTAAGTAGTATGTTGAGCATTCCTAATTGTGGTATTTGTGTGTTGTTATTTAATTAATATTGTTGCTGAACCACAACTTCAATAGTAATCAATCAATTATGGAATGGTATCAAGTTCAATAAGCTGTTAATAAATAAGAACAATAAGATTAAATTAATGGCCAACGATAAACGTGAAAACTGCCAAATACGGGAGATACAGCTATAATCTATAATCTGAAGCTCTGAAGCTATAATTGAAAAAGCGATTAGAAATGAAATATTGTTAATCTGACATGCGATGAAAAATATCGTTGCAAATCCGAAATATAAAGGGGAAGGCCAATGTTAACGACCTACACCCTATGGACAACAATGAGACAGATCCGAAAAAAGGGTCTTACACCATCATGGGGCGCAATTACTGCTTCAATGGGCAACCAAAAACTGCTGATACTGTAGAAATAATGTGGCACGCGCCTAGCGCCTTAAAACCCCGTCAAACCCGTTTAGAAATGTTTTATGTGAGAATTTAATTGCTAATCCTTGAACAAATGTTTCTATTCGACCATTTTTACAATATTGTATAACAGCTTAAAATAAATCGGTAGCTGAGAAGAACCACTTTGCTTTTGTAATTAATGTCCACGTTTCACTTGGAGCTTAATTGACATAAACATTTGAATGTTAAAAAGCTCTGTGAGTTTAGGTCCTAAATCTAATTAAATACTTATATTCGAAACTTAATTCAACAAGTTTACCCAAGCTGGCTCTGTTCTAACCGTTTCAGAAACCCGAGGTATAAAATCAAATTTGTACTGCATTAAGTGTGCCTACGTTACATCTAAGGGTTCGGTTAACCAGAGGCTGGGGTGTACCAGACGATCAATTTCAAGGGCCCCCTCGCCTTATATTCAAATCCCTTCTTTGTCATTCGCATTTCATACAGTCGGTGATTCACCATAAACAGTCATCTCAAACGCATGTCTACTTGTCCCAACGGTCGATAACTTTGAATTTATTAGGTAACATTCAAAACAAAACAACATCAAGTTGAAATGTTGCTGTGTATAATAGACAGATTGCCTTGTGAGTTAAATGATGGGTAGACAAACTATGTGTATTACTATTGTTAATATTAGTTCACAACATTAATGGTTCGATGAACTTTCATTTAAAAGTTTAATATTAGTTATTCCTGCCTAATATCTACCTACATTGGGTACTTATTTAAACAATATGTATTTGTCCTAAATGTGCAATTCTTGTTAGTGCAAAGAACAACGTAAGTTGTAGATAATACTTATCAGTAGCGATAAAGCAACTCTGTTGGTGATATTATTTAGAAACAATAATGGAAAGAAAAAAATATATAAAAAGAAAGTATAACAATAATTAGTTTACTATAATAAAAATCATACATACTACAAAAACAAAACTGTTGCAAACGTATCACTAACAACAAAAAACACAGTAGCGCAAATAAAATAATTCCAAGCACAAACTCTAATGAACTTCTAAAGTCGGATAAACTTAAAACATTTACCGGCAAACCCGCGAACTTTTTCAAAACACTTCACAAAAACGACGACGATATCAAATTTTCGCGTGAAATTTGATATGTGTACTGTATCGAAACGGTTGGATGGGCGCGGGGAACACAACGCGCGCCGCGACGACCGGCCAACAACTGACGTTGACTCAATGCCCGGCTGTCGCCGTCCCACTCCAGTACGCATGTCCGGAACTACATCCCTTCATAATTACCCACACAGTATTTCCCGCCTACATGCCACATAATAACAATAGTTTCAGTCATAAAAACGAAGAAAAAGTTGATAGCTGTACATAAACGGCTGTTAAGTTAGAAAAGGCCGGCAATAAATGTAGAGACAAGGTCGATCGTGATTGTTGCAACATCGCCTGTAGCAAAAGCTAACAGTTCGGGTTTTACACCTGGCTGGTAAAGATAAGGAGATTTAAAATTGCTCTAAGCCCATAAATACTGTCTGATTTTTAATCTCGGAAGGGGAAATTATTTCCGTCCATCTTTATGATCTTCCACTTGGATTGACGGTATTGTTGGAATTATTAAATGGTCTGGGGATAATTTTATTTAACTCACAAAATTATCTACCTATTTCAAATGTTACGACACTCATTCCAACCAATTTAGGTTTATTGAATCTGTTTACTTTATTTGCAACAGTTTTCGCAGCATAAAAATCTGTAGTAAAGTTTTCGCTGACTAATCGTTCTGCATCTTCACCTTTTATAGTTGCAATAAAGATGACGAAGACGTAGTTTAGTCGTGTATAAACAGTCTTTAATTTTCATATGTTTGTTGTTTAATCTTTTAGTACCTATGTATCTTTTTTTAGTCGTTATGGTATCATCAACAGCCTCTTTATCTTCATCAGTAAGTTTCATAATTGAACACATGCCTCTCAAGATTACGTATTCAACGATCTGTATCTTTGCTGCAGCTTATTTGTCAAAGCTCGCAGTAACAGCACTTAAAAGCAGGAACGCATAATGGCAGCACCATGACTGAATAATACTTTCATATCTCAATATTCCTCACTTTCACTACGGTGACACAATATGGGTTAAATGAAAGCGAACATTGTCACAATACACAATAGCTTTTGAGCTCTCAGAACTACATATTTCGTGTATACTTACG
The DNA here is from genome assembly GCA_947361185.1 of Charanyca ferruginea. NCBI lineage: Eukaryota > Metazoa > Arthropoda > Insecta > Lepidoptera > Noctuidae > Charanyca > Charanyca ferruginea. The sequence continues at coordinate 23,128,519 of OX376056.1, forward strand.
TGTAATTTAAAGAAGTACAAAGACAATGTTATGTCAACTTTGATATTGTTTCAAGTTTTGGAAAAATCTTGTAGTTAAGATTGATTAAGTATTAATTAATATTTATTAATCATTGTAATTTTTGGATTAAGTCGAATACCGTTACAAAATAATGTATCTGTTTGGGCAGGATTCCGAATGTCTTTTTAATTTCTGACAACCCATTTTTACTGGTGTATTTCCAAGGTGTCTCAGTAACTTGCAAGTGTCAACCGATAAACTATAATTAAAGATGGAGTCATTAACTAACTTTTAATCCCAGTGTCACTTCTGGAGAGGAATTAAATAGATATCGGCATTCTTTTCCATCATTAAAAACTAAACACTTCAAAAGTTTAGACCTAGATAGACGCTAAATAATACTTTTAGTATCAATGTGTCAATAAGCAAATTACTCACGTGAGTTATATTTATTTCCATATCAGCAACATCGGTATGTGTACAAACAACACAATAACACGATAAGCGACCATTAATTTGCTTGCCAAATGCATTCATGGCGCTTACTCATCATAATCGATTAATTTTAAATGCAAGCTCTCATCGGGACCTTGAGTGTGTATTTATTCAATTTCTCAATTGACGCTTGTTAAAAGATAAATGTTTATGCAATGTAAATGCATAGGAACAGCAATATAAAAATAAACCTAAAGAGGTCATGTTTGATAACATATTTGATAACCTCGGCGAGGTAATATACTTTATCTCTGAATTTACCTTTATTACAGGTAAATTGCAACATTGTATGTCAACGTTACGCGGCAAATAGATTATTTTTCTATTACTCTCAGATAACATTACCTACATTGTCGAGTCCATTACTCCCAAGACTTGTAAATAAAAAGTCGTCAAAGTTCGGTTCTAATTGGAAGAAGAAGATTAGGGATATGAGCACTATGGTAGGTAATTTGCAATGCCTCATATCTTTACTTAGACATCTAAAGTGAGAAAATGTATGAATACCAGAATCACATATTATCTCACATCTGAATTTGACACAGTTATGACATTATATAATTATGACCATTGAGCCACAAGAAGAATCTTGACCTGACTAGACGCACACACTCGAAAATTATGACGTGGCAGACAAATCACAAATCAATATTCTCACGTGATTTTCCGCCAAATTATGATACTTGAAACCAAGTAAATATATACTCAGTTAAATACTGACCATTCAATGGACACGCGAACAAGTAACGCTACTTCGAAAGTGCATGTTGAATGTTCCACTGACATTGAACCACCTGCTCACTTCGTCTTATGTTAATGTGTCTTACCTAACACTTAGTTAACTTTAACATTGTTGTTCAAGTTTACGGTTAGAGATGCCGCTTGTTCATCTTCACGGATTTTGATAAGCATCACCATAATACGGGACTTGAGTGTTTTTTTAATCTTATGAGACTTTTAAGTTATGATTAACTTTGTTGGGTAAATCATACCGCATGCTTAATAAATTTAATAATAGACTAGGTTAGACTTACTAAAAAAATATTTTGTTTAGAAATCGCAATAAATGTTTTTGCGATCAGGACTTGCTTTATACAGGGTGTAACAGAAAGGGGGTATACATCCGAAGGGAGGTCAATGTACTCGTAAAACTGAATAACATTCAACATAAAAAAAATCGAAATTCAAAAAAAATGATGGTCTCTTCATAGAAAATTTTAACTTGCCGCCTTTATTTAAATTTTGCCTTACTTAAATTTTGTATGAAGAGACCAACAATTTTTTTTTGAATTTCGATTTTTTTTATGTTGAATGTTATTCAGTTTTACGAGTACATTGACCTCCCTTCGGATGTATACCCCCTTTCCGTTACACCCAGTATAGTGGTTATAATGTTGTCACTCCACCTAGAAATTAGACATCGATAAAATTCCGATTCTGATGTATTTGTTTTAATCAATTTGGACCTAAACCTTAAATCGGTCAGTTACCTTTCGAGTACATAAGTATTATTATGTTTCTGCCTACACTTGGATTTTTATCTTTCCTTCATAGATTGTGGAATATACTTATATCAAAATCAACTCCAAAAATTGTTCCAAAACTTCTAATCTCTTTGAGCATAATGAAGCCCTACGAAAAACATCGTTTTTTTTTAAACGGTACATCTGTAACTAGAAATCAAAGCTTTCTTACTAACAATCCCTATAAATACACACATAAATATCAAGATAAAACTACGAGTAAGTGAAATGTATGTCACAAACAATGATATTTAAAATGAAACAATTTCCCATGGATTTTCACCCATCGTGACGGTGAGAAATTACAATTCTCGCCTATGTCGTGCTTTTTCATTTTAGAATCGCACGCGAGACATTGAGTCTAGTCTAGACATAGGGAATAAGGTCAAAATGTCAGGTACAGGCATCGATATATTGTGACCTCATTCTGTTCGTGGTGAAAAAGGTGATAGGGACTGAATAATTGTACCTAGATGTGTCATAACTTATGTACGAGAAGTATGATATTTTGTTAATTTTTAGTAATATTCAAACTAGTACTGGTTTTTACCTTGGCCAGAGGATAAGCATTGCCATCCAGCGTGGCAATGCCGCCAGTCTCTTGGGCACATTCCCTGATGGCGGCGATGTGGAGGAATATTTTGATGCCCTATTAATTTTAGTTTTTTAGCTTATATATTATAGGTTTTCTTTTATTATTCATGTAAATAAGTTAGGTATTGTTAGAGAAAGTTTCTCAATTAAAAAAATTGTTAATGTAAAAAATAAAAATAAAACTAGTACACCCGTTCTTGACCACTGTACCACTTTGGGAACACTTAATAAATGAGGGTTGAAAAGAAAAGTTTTGACAATAGTTAATCTGGTGTTACCTTATTGTGCAGTCGAGAGTGTGTTCAATACGTAATAACAACAGATTATACAAATTTGTTCAAAAATCTTTCTTTTTGGAGACACTGAAGTTCGTTGACCAGAGTACAGTACAGGTAAGCGTACTTTTGTTATTATTATTTATATATATAGTGACATAAACATTGGTGTGTCAATTTGGGTACAACGGCTACAAGGGTACTAATACTTTAGGCCCTTCTAAGATCTGCTTTGCTGCATGCACAAAAACTCAAACAAAATTAAATGCCTTCAACAATGTATACATAGAGTACCTACTACCATGATTTATCGATATGACACTCTTTAACTCATTAGTGGCCAAATCAAAAATACTGAGCGGATATCCAAAATTCTTTTATTAATTGAAAATTTAGCAATTACACGAGTAAATAGTAGAACAAAAAAAAAAAGGAAAAATAAATTCATGAATTTTCAGTGGTGTTCTCAAATAGGCACAATGGCCGCTGATGAGTGAAAATTAGCGAAACAAGGTTTTTCAATACACAGGGTTTTCTTGCACTTCTTTTAAGCCTTGCGGCCTCTGATATGGCATATAGCACATCCCACTCCTTCTGGAAGCTTTTCAGGGACGTGATCAACCTCATCCAACTATTATCTTTCAATATTGCATGATGAAGGTCAATGGCAACACCAATAATCTCATCTAAAGACCAACATATATGTTTTCGAAGTAGTTCGTGATAGCCCGACGTTATGAGAATACCCAAAAAAGTTTTCAGCTCTGTAGCAGTGACATTGAAGCTGTGCCATTATTTTGAGTGGCATAGAATTTGCAAAACTCAGCAATTATTGTAAAACTTCTTAGGCAAAAAACTTCTCAAATATGGAAACGGGTGTCAAATCTTGTAGTTGCTGCTCATAGCTTCTTCTAAGCCTCTGGAGTCATTAGTGCCACTAAAATATTGCTTGAAATACATATTGGTTTTAAAAATGAAATGGTTATTTTTAGGCCTAGAAAGTTTCATTTTGCTATCGCTTGTCATGGTTATAACATGTATCTATTATAGGTACTTGAGCATTATTTTATTATAATTAATAAACAACCAATTTTAATGCCCCTTGTAGGTTCTTTTAGCAATCTTTTTCCTTTTCAAAATAATAATAATAATAAAATTCTTTATTTTCAATTTTACAATTTGAAATGAGCACATCTGACTGTTACATTTTTTCTTAAAATTAAATTGCTTATATTACTGATTTAACGACCTCTGGCACCCAAGCTAAGATTAAACTTGTGTTATGGGTGCCAGGGCTGTCTCTAATTATAACATTTTCTTAAAAAAAAACAAACATTACGGAGGTAAGTTTTTTCGAAGCTATAGTTTGAGTATAACTAGAAAATAAAGTTTATAATAAAACAAATAGTGTTAAGCCTCTCTCTAGTGTGTGTGTGTGTGTGTGAATGAGTATGTATGATGAGTTGTGTGTATGGTTTTAGTTTAGGATTTGTGCAATACTGTCTGTAAAAAGTAGGATCTACTAAAAAATCCAGGCTACTTTAGATTCTAGGAAATATTCGATTTCAGGTTCGTTCCTCCCATATCAGTTTTACCACATCAATTACAGGAAATCTATTCCCGTTTGAAATCCAGCTGCTAGCACACTAAATCATTTGATCTGGAACATTTGATCGAAACCAATCGGATGAATAAAGATGTTCAAATGTGGGTAGCGTTTCAAGACAAACTCATTTATTTCAGTTTGCGCAGGAGCAACAAACAAACATTGTCTGTTCTGCAAATACATCAAACAGGTTGTGTTCCGCCTGAAGGCGTAGAACGTTAAGAGATAAGTATTGGATACCTACTAGGAAAAATATTGTGTGATAAGGATCTATACGTATAATTTCTATTCGACTTACTAAAACTCATTCTCAACTCATCGTAGTTTCATAGTTTGCAGTTATGCATGTCAGGGAATTTATTTAGAATATTAGAAGTTTCTTGTTAGAATGGTTAATGATATAGTTGGTAGGTTACCTATGTATAGTCACCAAAAGAGATAAGTATCCGTGTCGTCGGGAATACTTAGTTGAAGTTTACTTAGAAACCAGTGGAAGCTTTCAAATGAAATTTTATTAAATTATTGAACTGTTTATTCTTTATTAATTGTATTTTATTTTATTCATGAACACCCATCGGTTTCTACGTAAACTTCAACTATTCCCGACGACATGGATAGATACTTATCTCTTTTGGTGATCGTACCTAGAACCTCCCGAAAAAAGCTTGAGCGAAGTTGAGTCGCTAGTAGTTATTAAAATTGCATTTTTCATGAAACCAATCTTAGCCTAGTCTGAATTGAATATACATTCTACAGACTTACATAGAGGTTAGATAGAGGATAAAAAGTTAAAAATTATTTTTATCAGATCAGACTACGCCTAAGCGTTATATCGCGAAAATAAACATTTCGTTTTTGTTATTTGTGTGGTTTTTATCTTAGTTCTAATTAATATGCTTATTCTTGCTTTAATTTTAGCACTTACAATGTAGATTATTATAATTAATTTCAAACCACATTTAATAACTTTATTTTAAGGAAAAGAAAGAATTTTTTAACCAATACTAATATTGGAACAATAGGTACCTTAAATACACCATTTTATTATGAAGCTTTAATCCATCATCCGTGGGCATGAAGCCGACATCAAAAATATACACGAAACCCGAAAATTACATAAACATAAAGGTCCCTATACAATCTCTCGTGTTTGCATTGGCTCGGCAAACATCGGGGTAAAGAGCGGAAACGTTATTACAACTCAGCAACTGTACCAATGCACAAAAAGTATCGTTGATACTTTTGAAGCAATCTTTATTTAGATATCCATTGCTGTTTTTATACGGGACGATATTTCGACTGTCGCTTGTTGACCAGCAACGGATGCTATGAAACTGTAATTATTAGAGTTCATGTCAGGTATAAACACGTGAATGAAATGTCCTGATAACGGCGGATACTTGAAACAAACTCCACTTTAGTTAAATTCTAATGATTTTGGTATTAAGTTAAGCCGTGCATAAACACGAGTGTTTATTTCGAATTAATATTAAACTGTACCTACCTACCGCTGTACAATGGCTTTTATAAACCAAAATATTAACATTAGTGGTTAGAATAATGGAAAATTATTGTGTGTAACAAATAAGACAAATAAGTTTTCATAAAGCTGTAACTTTTAAAAAGTACTCGTAATTTTAACACCAACTGTTTTACGAAAGGACATTACATCTCGCATATTTCGGGAGGACTCAGGAATTATCATAAACCGCCTCCATTATGTCATAAAACGATAAATATGCTGTAAAACCATAAATGGAGGCAGCGAGCCATACCATAAATTGTGTTGAATTGGCCCACTTTGCACTACTGTTGGCGACGAAACTCTGAAGAATGGGCATTTTTTTATAATAACGATTTATGTATAGGCCTATGGAGTTTTATGATACTTATAAAAGTAATAAGTTGTGATCTAATAAATTGTTCTATAAATAAAAATTTCAGAGCACGCCGCGGTTTAGCGAGTCAGCTAAAATAAAGACTATAAAACTTTTTTTAGTGTTCAAGCTTTAGACATGTCAGAATCGGATTCAGGAACGATATAAATTTGAGTATTTTATTTAGTTTACATGGATCTGCAACTGTCTCGTCAGTTCACATTTGAACTCATTCATCGGTGATGGGTATTACAGAATACTACTAATTTGGTTCTTAGCGTTAATTTGGATTCGTGATAGTTTTGACTAGAGTTTGTATTATTTGATTATTCGTGATAACGTTTACGGGCTCACGTTATTCTGTACAGCATTCATTCAGGATAAGGTGATTCGTGAAAGCATATTCAGGGTCACGTTATTCGGGATAGTAGGATTTATTGGGGATTCGTAAGGATGATCTAGACTCCTTCGACAAAGACTAGTCCCAAATATAGCTCTGGAGGAGAAGTGGAAGGAGAGACATTTGGCCAGCAGTGGGAAAATTCAGGGAGAAAAAAGTGATTCGTGATAAGGTTCATTCGGCCGAACGTTATTCAGGATAACTTTCTTGTGGAATATTTTTATTTGAATTTTATTTTAATACCATTTCATATTAAATCCAGACTTAATATTATAAATACGTGTGTTTGTTATGCTTTCATGACCAAACTGCTAAACCGATTTCGATAAAATTTGATACAGAGTCAACTTAATAATAATAATAATATGTGGGGACATTTCACACACGGCCCTCTGACCCCAAACTAGGCAGACCCTGTACTATGGGTGTCAGACAGCTGATATACATACACAAAATACATTTAAATACATATAGATAAACCACACCCAGACACAAGGCAAACACAAGTGCTCATCACACAAATATTTACGCTGGGCGGGAATCGAACCCGCAATTCGCTGCGCAGCAGTCAATCGCTCAGCCACTGCGCTAATCGTGTCGTCAAGGTAGGTAGGTCATAAGGTCCTATTAAGGACATAAGCATACTTCTTAATCTTCGTCGGCATCAACGATAACCGATATTCACACAATCGAAGTCGTGGGCAAAGTAATATATAAAACTTCCTTTGTTCCGAAACTGACACAGAAAATACACAAGTGTTAGTAAAACTATATGATTATCTCAGAATGTTCATCTGCCACATATTTTATTTGTTTATACCAAAGTATATTACAAGTGCGGTGATATATTTTTCTGTAGGCTCATAAAATTTCACCCCGTCTCACTTTCCTATTTATATTTCATCTGTGAAGTGCGTTTGTCACGAAACGTAAAAATACAACGGTTTTACTATTACTGGCAACTTTGTGTGTGAGTAGTCTTATATATACATTGTTTATATATTCTAATAAATAGACTTGCGTTTGGCCGCAACTCACCTGATCTATACTAATATTATAAAGCTGAAGAGTTTGTTTGTATGTTTGTTTGGTTGAACGCGCTAATCTCAAGATCTACTGGTCCGAATTGAAAAATTCTTCTTGTGTTGGATAGTCCATTTATCGAGGAAGGCTATAGGCCCATGCGAATCCGGGTCGGGTCGCTAGTTAATGATAATAGAATTTTAGATTTTTTTGAATTTCCAACGTTAGTTACATTGTACACCACAACTTAAGACTATGTATTAATCAAAGTAAGTACTTACAATAAGTTGTATGCGAATCCGGGTCGGGTCGCTAGTCTTAAATAAATGATGATGTGGCCTAAGGTGGAGCTCGCTTACCTAGGATGAACTGGTTCACTCGTGCCAAGAAGATACCCAGATTATACTTATCGGGGAACAGAGAGGCCGGCAATGAATTCCACAGTCTGGCAGTTTGCACAATAAATGTGGAAGCAAAGCGCTTGGTTAGAGATCGTGGAACTTCAACCATGTAGCGGTTACGGTTTAGTCTTACGTAAGTACTTATTGTTAATATACTCTGTGAGTATGCAATTATTTATTAAATATTTAATCAGGAAGAAAACTTTCATTCGAAAATAAGCAAGTGAAGATACCACTGTGGACAAGAAGCGCTTGTAGGGCCTTGTCGTAACTGTAGAATGTACTGCCTATACTTAGGGCCATACTTATGCAATCCAAATTAAGTTTAAAACAAGCCAGTTAATGTATATGCACTTAGAAAGCCGCTGTTTTTAAGGTCCCGTACCTCAAAAGGAAAAAACTGAACCTTTATAGGATCACTTTGTTGTCCGTCTGTCTGTCAAGACCCTTTACCTCGGGAACGCGTAGAGGTATCGAGTTATAATTAAAACCATATACTCAAGTCTACAGTCCCTTGATGCTGTATAAAAATCAACCCTCTATGTTAACATAAAAAAGTTACGGCCGTTTATGTCGCAAAAAAACGCATTTATAATATTAAGTAGATTAAAGTATGAATAGTAGGTACCTATGGATTAGTATAGAAGTATGGATATTTACCTACAAATATGTACGAAACCCTCGGTGGGCGAGTACGACTCGCACTTGTCCGGTTTATACTTACCATTTAAACAAACATTTTAGAACCTTTACATCGTATAAATACAATTGCTTACGAAAATTGCGGTGAAGATGTTTCACAAACAATGCTTAATCTACACACAGTGAAACAGTCGTAAACGTCTAAGTACTTATATCTACGTAAAAACTTAAATAATTAATTAAACTAAAAATCAAACAATTCTCATAACATTCTCTGACAATATAAATGACCAATAAAAGCAATATTCATTAATGAACTATTCATTAAAAAAAATTATACCGCGAATTAAATTATGAAACTCCATTATAATCGCATTTAGGTACTTTACCCACGAGATACAGCCCGGATTAATTAATACGACATAATTAATTGTCGACTAACGCATATTGTAATTAACTGGGACGTGCATGATTATCTATGTATGGAAATACATGCGAATATGCTTCTTGGGACAAGGTGGAAGATTATTCATAATAATTAATTAATTGCTTATAGGTACGAGTGCTATTAGAAGTGGTCGTTTTCATACTAATCTTGAATTAAAAGATGATTATGAGGTATTTTTTCTTCTTACCCAAATAAATTAACTAAGTGGTACGGAACTAACCAGAGAATGGGCAGCAGCATTCTCTGTGCCTTTGTAACAACCATACTGCGATCGCCAACCCGCCTGCCAAGCGTGGCGATTATGGCAAAACCCCCCCTTGGGGAGGCCTATGTCCAGCAGTGGACGTCTTTCGGCTGAAATGATGATAATGATGATTAAAATAAATTTATTAAGATCACATTCACTAATATTTTTTTTATGAATAAATCCTTTCAGACACATTGAACACTGCGACAGTCGTTTTATGAAACGTAAAAAACCTAAAAGTAATGAATAATACATGGGAAAAATCAAGACAACCAAATATCTTATTTGCATCTTAGTAAAATAGTACCTTGGAGTAACTTTCTAACACTCATTTCAAGAGCAAAGTGTAAATAAAGAGAAAATTTAACCGCAGCAGTTCCATCCTCGGCTTTCCTTACTTTCTCTGCTTACTGTAACGTTTTCATGCAATTTATATCGGTTTTACTTTTTATTCCGTTTTTTCTGCCTTTATTTGTAATAAAATATTAAATAGGTAATGATTAATTTGACTATTTAGAACCCCTCATCATTAAACAAATCCCAATTGATAATTTGTCATCTGATCATTAAAACCAATTTTATTCTACTTACTAACGAAGAAAAATCACTTTTTACTCCCAATTAATTATCTTTGGATTCCGTAAAATCAATAGTCGAAGAATCTTTTAAGAAATTTGGGCATAATTAAAACAATTCGTGAAGTATTTCCTTCAGAGGGTAACTAATGTAATGAAGGGGAAGCCATGAATTATTTTTTAAGTGGCGAGCCAACCCTCTGGCTTACTTAATTGATTTTAATCGCTACCGGGATTGTGTCCGAGACTGTACCCGATATAAATGATTTAGAGACTGGTTTAACCATATTCAACCTCATTTTAATAGTATTGTCTTTAAAATTGAATTATGAAACAAACACTGTTCCAAAATAAAAGAATAAGACTTTTTAGTCAGCTCGAAGGCTGTTTTTTTTCCTTGAATAGTTCCAATCATTACCAGGGTTTAGTTTCAGTAAAAATAGTGCCTAAAAGATCCAGATGAGAGCAAGCTCTTCTAGTACCTACCTACCTATCAGAAAAACAATGGACCAGAACTGATTTAGATTTTAAAAGAAAACTAGATCGATGATTAATTATTAAACTATGTAGCTAATTTTCAAAGTTGAGGTAAATTCAAAATTGATAAGTAAAAGGTAAATGAGTATAAGTTGTTTAAAACCTCATTTTCCTTTGTTTAACCATTACATTGCACCAGTCGGTGTAGGCGTTACATCATCACAGTCGCAATATCAAGTTGGTATTAAAAAATGCGTAACCTATAACCGTAAACGTTTACCTATCTTCTTTTTTAGGGAACCCCTAAAAAAGAAGATAAGTAAACGTACCTAAGAAAGGTACCTACGGTTAATTAATAGGCATTTCATTGAACCCAGCCGCCTCAGTTTTAAAAAAATGTTGAATGATAAAACGTTTCAACGGTAGCTTAACAATTTGTCTTTCAAATGGTTTTCACAGCAGCTAGAAACTATTCTTTAATTAAACATGTTTCTCTTTTTACTTTTATTTGGTCTGGCCAGAGACTTCAGCACTAATTTTAGTTGGATTATCCTATTTAGTTGGGCAAGTTGTACAAAGAAGAGGTACAATTAGCAATGCGAAGAGTCCTGATTGTGCCAACTAGACGCCAGTATAAATTGTGTTAACAGCCGGCTGAGGATGCAAATTGTTACCTAGAAATGTCTTTCTAAGTTTCTGAGAATAGATGGAAGGAGAGACGTGCGTGACATTTTTAGCTGACATTGCGGTGTCTTTGATCTTTTAAAAGTTTTATTTTATCCCAATGTCAGTATTTAATTAAACCTGATGCAAGACATTGTTTCACATTTCGATATAAATTGTGCACAATTCTGTTAAAACAAGCAAACCCCAATATCTCAACAATTGAATTAATTACGTCGAATGTGTTACAGTAAATACAGTTTAATGTACATCTAAAGCTTATGATAAGAATAGATTCAAAATTAATCAGCGTTGACCCAGAATAATTACACAAATACTTCAAAAAGCGGGACGAATTTAGACGTGGGTTAGTTTGTTTTGATAGAACTAATCACATTTAAAACTTAAAAATAAACCAAAACTAATATTTAAAGTATCCCAATACATAAACTTACCAAACACTCAACAAAAGTCGTGCCTATTTCAAAAATCACACCCATACTTACTTATCTTAATCATTTACCAACGTAATTCATACAACAGCATTAAAATTTTCAAACCACTTCCTACGAAGATATAATCTTTATCTCCATGTAAATTATAGTGGGTGCCCCTTCGCGATATTCACTTAGCGAACGGTTCCACTGAAAGGGGCTTTTGTTACCTCTTGAAGAGAGAATACATTACCTACATGCTGTATAATGTATAGGTGTATTATAATTGTATAATATACAGGGTTACTGGTAACTCGACGTATTTCTTGCACGACGTCATAGTAGGGTTAAAATGCAACAAATTAAGCCACCAAATGTTCTACCGAAGTTCAGTAGTTTTTGAGCTAGCTACATTTTCAGTTTTTTTATGAAAAATCCCAGATTAAATCATTTGGAGCCAATTTAAAAATGATTTACAGCGCGACTGTACTAAAATTTAAGTTAATATCATAGTTGATGCCGTAGCACATCTTTGTTCATAATTAAAAGTTCAAAAATGCCAGAAACCTTGGCAAATATCACTAAACAAACATTTATTTTTTTGTGACTTTTGCTGTTACTTCATACAAAATGTTGTCTAGTAAAAAAAATAAATACTACGCCTTATGTACAAATTAGTAGGAAAATATCCTTGTCTTATCACCTATTTAGAAAGGTATGATTGTCAATACTTTTGCATGTGTGACAAGGAAGGGAAGAGTTTTATGGCGAGCAGGTAAATTGTGAGACGGTCAACCTATTGTTTCGTATTCCTATTATTCGTAGTTTTTATCTGCGCTTAGACTCTAAACACTCGGCAAGCATTGTGATTGGTCACTATTGTTCTCTCGGCATGACCCGGGGTGCGACTTTACAAAATCTGGTCGTCAGTGGTAGTTAGTTTCAACTCTACGTTGCGCAAGCTCGTGTTTTGCTATCTAGCTATTTCCCTAACTGTTGCCGCGTATCTTGCTCTTGTGCTGTGCTGTGCCTCCGTAAGTGCTTACTATGGCTGCATATTCTAACCCTGAATACGCTGACATAATGTACTGTTACGGACTTAGTGACGGTAACGCTGCTCAAGCGCGGAGAGAATATCAACTTCGCTTTCCCAACCGCCGACTCCCACACGTTAGTGTTTTTGGATCGACTTATCGGCGATTATCTGAAACTGGCAGCGTCCAAAGAAGCATGCAAATTGACACTGGTCGTTATCGGAGAACCACGCCTGAGGACGAGGAGCTGATTCTTCAACGTTTTATTGACGACCCTAACACATCGACAAACATCGTAGCGCGTGAGCTTGGTATGTCACTGTGGAAAGTCTTACATATATTATTATGGCGATTAGCGTCGTTAAAATCTAAAGTTGATTCAGAGAGTCAGTGGGTTTAGGAACCGTTTGATATTGGTTGAAAATGGTTGAATACGCATTAAAAGTGTCGAATTGACGACGAATAAGAATGTAGGTAGGTATCCAAAGTCGATTGTGTTATGTTCAAATTAATCTTAGTTATGTAAATATTATAAAAACGCTTTTAAAAAGAGTAAAACATTGTGTCATTTAAAAAAAATAATAACATAATGATTAACTTTATGAATTAGACTTATAAGAAGAATATAGTGATCCCAAATCTTTGGTATACATACCCACGCGTCATACGTAGCTATGATAAGGAAATTACCTGAAACAAAAATAAATTATTTAATTGAATAAGTATGTGGTTTTTACTTAGGTTGAACATTCATAAAAATAAAGAAACAATACAAAAATATCAAAACAGTGTCACAAAATGTTTAACACAAAACTGACAACACTATACTTTCGTTGGCACTGTTTTACTTCAAACGCCTGACAATTTAGTCACAGCAAGCTATTATGTTGCAGCGGCGCATTGCAACTCTCATCAGGCACGCACGCTTTTTTTCTTTATTGTACCTAGAAGGCATCAAGAAACGATATATGCTATTATTTTTTTAATTTTTGTATTTAAGCAATAATACGCAAATAAATGTTTCATGCTGCAAATTGTAGAGAAATAGGTATTCAAACTTAGATTTATGAAATATATGCCAACTTACACCATAGTCTACGTATTACTATTTTAGGATAGTTATTATCATAAAATAGTTAGACCTATTGTTCAACAATTACTTATTACTTTTGGCGTACTAATGATGATGATGAAAACAGTTACTTCCATTCTATATTTTTGTATCAAACTTCCCGTTGTAATGTATGCTATAAATTTAACTGTTCAGAATGTGCAGCTCGCGTCTAATAATTTATTTCACTAGCATTTAAAATTTCCATACAATCTTAAAACAAGAAATACGTAACAAAATTATTCTTATCACATTGGTACCTACAAAACTTTGCAGACAATTTTTAATCCAGTAGAAAAAGGTAGGCGCGTTACTTGGCTAAAAAAATTATCTTCGAAGCCATTAAAGTCTTAAGTCGCGCTTAATTAGAGTCGTCGGCGACTTCTACTTAAGGGGAGGTGCTTGCTGACATCAGAGAAATAATAATGACCTTAGTTCAAAACTTGCGAAGCTTTTTTTGTCACTTCCTTTAGCTTTTCGTTGTGACGGCCATGTTGTTTAGTTAGGAGTCCGTGTTTGCACGTTTCTTATTTATTTTTCAGTGAGTAGATATTTTTGATCTTCTTAATTACTTTTTCTCATTTATGTAAAAGTTTAGGTGGCTGTCTTAAATATTTTTCATTTAGGTAGGTAGGAACTGTAATACTTACTTCGTGGGTAGGAAGGTACTGTAGAGACTTGGAGATTCTGGTTACAACCTTGTTTGAATTGGTTATGGTTATGACATGAACACTCTTTTAAAATATGCTACTTTGACGTTCGTGAAATATATAATAATTGATAATAATATAATACAAGAAGTTATATATAGATAGGTACTAATTGAGTATCAGTTCTAGTTGATAACCTGTCCCGGTCCTCACAGTAATTTCGCTTTATTACTAGAGTATAATATCACAAATTTTATCAAAGGAATTCACTGTAACAAAGATTCTCTCAAAATTAATGTTTTAATAATACTTTTTCTAACATCGGTTCCAATAAATACGCCATCTTATAATATCCAAAACAGCCATTACTTAGATAGAATTCGTCCCTCCAAGTAAAAGTCTTCGTAATATCAATTCGTCTGCGTCACTCTTGATATACCGATCATCATTTGTTTGACGTGTACCCTAAGAGGGACCTCTGAGACGTCTAATTGAAACAAATATTTGAGGAGAAATGTTCCGAGGGAACTCAAGGGATGGGTTGTGGGAGTAGAAGCTAGTTTTATGTCGATAATTTTAGTTATTTGGGTATCGATATGTTTGGTTGCGACCAGAATATCTTCCAACACTTGAAAGAGATTGTAGTCGTTGAGCAAAATAATGAAAAATAAAGAGATTCCAATGTAGGAGAAGCGAAAAGTTTTCAATGCTTGCATCCTGCCATGTCTGAACTTGAGATTTAACCGAACAACAACAAAGTAAAACATTTGCCGGAATGAAGTAGATAGAAGTGCAATGGGAATAAGCAGAAGAGGCAAAATACAGTTACAAAAGATAAAAGAGAAATAGACGAAGACATTCAAAGCGATGGGAAGATGACAAGAAAAAGTAGCGGGCCAAGAATGGTTACGTACAGCATAGGATAGAAACAAGTGGAAGGCCTTAGAGGAGGCCTTTGTCAAAAAGCAAGCTAATCATTTGCCTAGAATATGTTTAAGGTTTTCAGTCTTCTTGTCTTTAAGGCTTATTTTTGAACTGCAGCATTAAAAAACACAAAATGTTATCAGTAGAAATCCGATGATCTGACTTTTGAAAACGAAATCAAAGGGATAAAACGTTATCATCACACTCCTATAACTTTTAAGTTCGTTAGTTGACTTACCTAAATATTTCTCACAAATGAACTACAATACAACTGTAAAACATGGTCATTTTGACGCTCATCGATGGATGTAAAAAATTGTGGACATCCCTAACCACCGGTATAACATTCATATTGAATCTAAAAGCGCTTTCATTTCCAATCAATCTCAGTGAATCTGCTTTCTGATATTTAGTGAACGCTACGCGACCCAATTTTTAACACAAATTGGTTAAGATTTAGAATATTGGATCAATAATTTTGATAAGAGCTTTTAAACCAAGAATGTGATTACATCTTGCCTAGCTTTATTAAGTAATAATAAAAAATCAGTGCAAGCTATTTGTAATTTTTCCTTTTACTTGTTAAAATATTTCACACTAGGTTCTGCACGCGACTTCGTTCGCGAGAAAGTCAGTTATACCAAACATAGCCTATGATACTAGGCATTTCGGCAATAGTGTTTCTTTCTATCAATGAAATATTGTTACTACTAGAGATTACAACTCACTAACTAAAAACACACAACTGCTAATTTGTAAAATTGCATCTCAATCATTACCTTGACAATTGTAGGAGCCTATTGATAATAGCCAAGCCAATGAGTTCAATTGATACAGTATTAACTCTGATCAATATTGACATTGTTTTAGAAAAGCATAATATACATGCATAGCTACAGAACAACGTTGTCACGTCATTTAGAATGTTTGAAAGTATGTATGTGGAGTTGAGAATACTTCTAAACTCCTTCCAAACTTGTGCTCAAGTGTGCTCAATTATTTGACACGGAGTTCATTAAGAAAGTTCAAGTTGCAAGTGGCCGCTAATGGTCGTAAGTACGAGTATTTTAAACTTGGAGCTGTAGTGACAGATGTAAGTAATGTATGGTAACTAACTAATGGCATACGTGGAAAGACTTATATTTCTCTTTGAGGCAGCGAAATGTGAGACTTGAAAGTTTATTTTGATTGCTACGTGGTAATGGCGTAAATGCATAGATGTTTTCAAGGTATAAGTAGACTAGGTAATTATAGTATCTATTAGGAACGTTCGTATTCCAAAGGGGAAAATCTACAAGTCCGTGATAAGACCTATCGTACTGTATTCATGTAGATGGATGGAGAGGGAGAAGAAAGCCAGAGAAAAGATGGAATTGTGAGAAGAATGATATGAATGAAAAGGGAGTCAGTGAAAGCATGACGGCTGACAGGACGGAATGGAAGAACAAAACATGTTGCGCCGACCCTAAGTAACATAAGACAAAGGCAAGAAGATAATGATGATAGGAACGTTCTTTTTCTAATCTCAGTATCAATCTGTCACTATTTTACGCATATTTTTAACAAGATTTTGACATCTTCATCTTCGATCACAAAAAATGGAGAATCATGATCTAAGTAGAATCTAAAAAATACATTCTAACTAGTAATTAATGCGATCAGTGGAATAATTCACGAACCTAAATTAGTTTAATTGCACTGCAGGTTCTATATGTTATGCAACGCAATTTTTTGCTTCGCTTGTAGACCTAGGTTCAATATTAGACATAGATGTCAAAAAAACATTTAAAATCGTGATCGAAATCTGATCGGCACGTCATGAAATGACGTTAATTAGCCCTCAGATGGACCATTACAAATATGAAGAAATAAATTATAAATAATTGATAGACGAGTGCATTCAATATAAATTTCAAAACAGCAATTAAGATGATACATATAACCTAATAGCATCTATAAAATCAATTGATGTACCCCAATTCATGCAGAGATTTCAACTGTATATTGCAATACATATCTATTAAGATAAAGTGGTAGATATAAAGCTAAATAATTTGTGGCTTGTTCCTCGACGTTATTGCGGAGCCTTGACAAAACTGTTGCCATCTATAACTCGGTGAGTGGTTGTATTGCCTGTATTTGCCTCTGCTATAATTCTGTTTGCTGTGTCTGAATTTGCGTTGAATCTTGCTTGGGTTTGTTTGTATGGATTTGTTATTGTGAGTTTAAATGATAGGCAAGCTTAAACAGTAGCATTAAGAAGATTTTTAGAAAAGTCAAAGTATTTGTATCAATTTATAGACAATTTGAATTGTCAAGGACACTATCAATAAGAAAGATAGATAAACTGAAATTAAACTCAAGAGAAGGACTCTCTTAATATGTTGATAGTCCTGTAAGTGATGATGGATCGAAGCTGGATCGAATGGAATGTCTGATGAAATCGAGCTAAAATCAAGTGGAATGAATGGATCGACGTTCGACTTCATTAGGAGCAGACGTGTTATCGCTTATTTAAAAAATTGTAGCACGGGCGTAGATGGAATTAGTACCAAAGTAATAAAATGTAATCAAAATCTATTTGTAGATAACTTAACCAAATGTTTTAACAAACTACACTACAAACTACTAGCTGTAACTAAATAATGTTGAAGATCATAATCATCAATATTAACCAACACTATAAGATATACCTATTTAATCTTATGGCCATCCAAAAGTATTAAAATCCATCAACCAGTGAAACCTAACGGTAATTTGATTGTAGGTACTTAAAGAAGATTGACGAATCTATTTTATCCCACGACTTGACCAACATTTCACACCCAAATCATCATCATCTTCATCATCATCAGCTTAAAGACTGTTACTGTCCACTGTTGAACATAAGCCTCCCCCATAGAATGCCACAACGAGCGGCAACCTGCCGCTTGCATCCTCCGGTTACCTGCGACCTTGACAATGTCGTCAGTCCATCTGGCGGGAGGCCTACCAACGCTGTCTTCCGGTTCATGGTCGCCACTCGAGAACCTTTCTTCCCCATCGGTCATCGATTCTTCGAGCGATGTGGCCTACCCATTGCCACTTCAACTTGCATATTCTGACACCCATATCATCTTAAAGGAATATATAAAGGAAATTGCTTCAACTAAAGCTATAGCTAACACTTATAAATAAACAGTTTATTCGTTTATGCAACTACAGTCAACGGTAGCAATAAAACTTACGAACGGAAAGCTAGCAGAAACACGCCCCTAGTAATAATGGTTTTATTATCTTACGTACTGTTATTTCGTAACATTCAGCTTATTGCGATAAGTTTCTCGATTTAATTAAGTGTATAGCCTAGGTTTATTTTAATTCATTTCGTACTTTTATGTACTATTGATATTTTTATATGTCCTTTTGTGCATTTGCAAGAGAAATAGCGATCTCGTTTTTTAAACAAAATAATGTTGTGTACGTAAGTAAAATTTAACAATATTTTAGATCAGATCAGGCTTCATTGAAAATACATGGTAAAAAAAAAGTTAACAAAGCTATGTTATAAAAAAAATGAACAAAACACGTCTAATGCTGTTCCAATAAATTAAACGGAATCTCGTACAAAACTGGTGAGTTCGGAAAGTGTTTAAAAGCATACGTGCCTCATACCTGAATCTATTTAACTTGAAGATGACAATAGCCACAAACACTAGACCATGTGAAGTGTCTGCAAGCCCTTACAAGCAAAATTTTGGCCGAGAGTCCTTGCACTCACTACACATGCAAACTCTGGTCCAACGACGCCATTATTTAGACAATTAACACCGTAACTAACCTGAGACAGGTGTGTAAAGTGTTAGACATGTCCTTAAACATGTCTGGACTGGAGGTTGTCTTGAAACCTCTCCATTAAACTATTTACTGCGGGCTTTGAATTGCCCTCATTTGTTCGGTAGCCGTTCACTGAATAGAAACGAACTGGATTTTGGGTTGTGTAACTACATAAGGGTAAGGGTGTCGATTTGATTTGCTCACACAAATAAAATAATGTAGGCATTTAAAAACATGTGCTAAGTTACAAAGTGGCTTATCGATAAAACAAATGAAAACTGTAAAAAATCCTTTTGAAGTACGGGCCCTTAAAAATGTAGAGTAAGAACCACTACACAGAAATAATGCAAGTAACAGCATGCGTTTAGTATGTGTTGATAAATGAGCTTCACATTGAACTATGACGTTTTACGCCGTCGTAAGGAATATGAAAAAACATTTATTTTTATGTTAAATCGCGTTTCCCTCATCTATTGTCATTTTAAACTGCAAGTTGATGGTAGACAGGTTAAGATCGATTTGGGTTTATCTACAGATTACAATCAATACGTTCAGTTAACACAAAAAAATATTCAGAACTATTGAGTTCTGTATACTATTGAATTCCTCTAGAGAGGAAAAACATTAAATATTAGAAATAAATACTAAATTCTGAAACTAGGGTTATTCAAGAACTTGAATAAAGAACAAGATTTTAAACAATAACTTCTTCATAAAAAATGTGGTGAACAGAAACAGCTGTTATTTGCTTATTTTGGCACTCTCAGGAACAGATAATCTTAGCTATACAACCTGTGACAAATTATAATATCCAAACTTGCATACTTTAATATTATAAATGCGAAAGTAAGTCTGTTTATTACGCTTTCACGTTAAACCGGCTAAACCGATTTTAATGGGGTGGATCAGCAAAACACAAACTGGTGGCGTTGGAAGTTATTGATAGACGTGCCAAGAGGCTCATTAACAACGACTCCCTGGTTAGGGGTAAGTTCTACAGCCTTGAACATCGTCGCGGGCAAAAGCTAGTAATTCATAATTCTTTAATGAAAATGGCACCTTTAATTATTGAAATTCATTAAGAACAAGTAGAATCATGTGAATTTTACAGAGCTTAAATAAAATAAGTTTTTCAAGGAGGGTTTACTCTTTAGTGAGTCTTAATTTACTCACAAATAGGTACTTGCGGTAAGCTAAATAAGTTACTAGATAGCAGAGATTTACTGTTTAAAACGGAATTAATTAGTCTCATGGAACGTAGAAAGTGGTTGAACCTCATTGCATGAAGTTAAACCAAGGAGTTTTAATAAACTTTTTAGTATATCGGAACATTGTGAGAATACGGTAGATAACTGAATCCCTCTTAACATTGATTTCGCCTCACGTGTCCACCTAGAAGACTTCAATCTTTCTTTGCAATTTTTAGATATCTGCTAGATTTTCAGGTTTGTGGGTATACCTAAAAATAACAGCAAATACCTATTCTTATACATAGAAGGCACGAAAATTGATCACAAAGATTGCTAAAGGCGTACTGGCGATTTCAGACTTAAATTATAACTAGCTTTTGTCCGGGACAGGTAAATAAGGATGTAAGGATAAAGTATGGAAAGTATGGATTAAGTATGGATAGTATGGATGGTCCACGTTTCCTTACATTGTTTTACTTCACCGATGTCTGTGATGTTCAAGATAACCATAGTAAGTACGTAGGTATCATCATCATCATCATCCTGAAAGACGTCCACTGTTGAACATAGGCCTCCCCAATAGAACGCCACAACGAGCGGTAAAGGATGATTCACGCTACACCGTGTCGCGACTTGGCCGGGGTACGGCGTTGAAATGTCGGTGGGTATTGTTTCCCGGCTCCGGCACGGTCCGGCCCCGACACGTTGTAACATGAACATATGCGCCCGGGCGCCCGCAGAGCAGTGAACGTCAAATCTTGGTGAGGTGAGCAGCTCAACAGCAAAATGGACGATGAAAAATTATTAGAATGAGTGCGCAAGTACCCTGTAATTTACGACATGAACCATCCTAAGTATTTAGATAAAAAATACAAAAATATTATTTGGAAAACCATTCCAGACATTCTAAAATAACCATAAAACTTGCTCTCGTCATCTATTAATTCTTTGTAAAGTAAAGCAAATTCTCCTTCTGCTTCTCGCTTTCTCCAGGTTGGATGTACACCCCATCTTCTTTTAGTAGTTTCGCTTCGTTTTTCCAATACTTCGTCATCAATGGCAATTGCAATAACTGCCAATTCAAATTGTGAAAATTGCATATTTACTTAAACGTCAAGTCTATCGACAGATGAAATCACTAGCTGACAAAAATCACATAACATAGATATAGTCGTGTAAATAACACACCCAAACAGCCCGGTGTAACATGAATAATAATAATAATAATAAGCTGGCAACACTTTGTGTCACTTATCTAATATTTTATTTGTTCAACAAAAATATTAATTAAATACCTTATCATTATTAATAGATACTGATACAATTTTTTATAAATAACGAGCATATATTCAATTAATTTTACTACTTCTGTGAGCCATACCCATAAAATCATCGCAAATAGTTTTTGGAAAATAATTTCTCATCATGACATCTGTCATAGTACAAATATATTGCATAAATAATTGGAAATTGTATATAATCATCGATACGTATGGACTATATAATCAAAAACGATGGTACAAGATAAAGAAAATATATAGATAAGGATGAAACGAGAGCAGCAGTACGTCGAGCACGCCTACAACCTCCGGACCCGTCGCTTAGCTCCGCCTCACCGCCGCCGGAACCCAGTCCAACCGTGAGTGTTGTGATACCGGCCTCGGCAGTTGCGTCGAGCTCGAGCGACGAGTATTTCTTTCCGCCTACGACGCCACCACCTGCTCGTCGACGGGGAGGACGCCGGCCGCCGGATTGTTTAGGACCGCGAGACCCATCGGTCTCTGATAGGGTCCCAGCTCCCGGCGGAAGTGTGCAGCGCATGAGATGGACACAAACTATCAACGAAAATTTCATGCGCGCATACTATGGGGCTACAGAGGGGGGAAGTAATCTGACCGCGTACCGTGTTCGGATGCTCTCTCTGTTTCAGGTGCTTGAGCCAGCTGTCAACGTTTCAGCACAACGACTATCGGATCAGGTGCGGGTCATCCAGCGTAACCGTATGTTGGATGACACTGTACTTGATCGCCTCCGAACTGAAATGCAGAGAAGCCATATCACTGCTCCCCTGCCGCAGATTGTGGAAGTGGCACAACCACGAATTGAGGAGCGCTTTGGAGGGTGCGATTCGAGAGTATCGATTCATGCCGCCTGAGCTTAGACCACGCTTACCTCGTTTGCCCATGCATAAAAAAAACAAGGTGCTGGTGTGTGCTCTGGATTCGCAACTATCAAATTATTTTGATAGTTGCGAAGACCTCACTGATGCGCATTCGATTCTGTACTGTGCAGCTGTTGCGGCATGTCGTGTAGCTCACGTCAAATTTGCTAATGATGACAGAGCTACACGACCAAAACCTGCCGTACCGGCGTGGCAGTGCAGAATTGAGCGGCGCATTAGTGAGGCCAGAGTGCTCATCGGCAAATTAATCTGCTTTAGGGAGGGCAATACTCGCCCAAGAGTGATGCGCTTTGTGAGGCGGGCATCGAGACTATAAGCCTTGGGTTACAGAGCGCATCGACTCCCTGAAGCAGAAGGTGTATGCATGGGCAAGCCGTATTCGAAGGTATAAGCGACGGGCGGAACGATACTTTCAGAATCGCACATTCCAGAGCGATGAAAGGTGGGTTTATAGAACTTGGGAGCGACCGATTCAAAGTGTGACTGATACGCGCCCGCCGGATGACGACGCCATGAATTTGTTCTGGCGCAACATCTGGTCGGTGCCTGTCGGTCACACTGAGGGTGATTGGACTCAGGAAGTCGAACGAGCGTGCGACGCAATACCAGAAATGGGGGCAATCACTATCAGCCCCCAAGATGTAGCTTGTGCAGTCCGTCCATTGCCTAATTGGAAGTCTCCAGGGCCGGACGGGCTGCACAACTTCTGGATCAAATGGTTCAGAAGGTCGCACGTTTGTTTGGCGTCGTGGTTCCAGTCATGCTTGGAATCAGGATCGTTGCCCCAGTTTTTGACGACAGGAATAACCCACCTGCTCCATAAATCGGGTAGTACTGCGGAACCCAAAAATTATAGACCGATCACATGTTTGCCGACGGTCTATAAAGTTTTTACATCTATTTTGAGAGCTAAAATTAACCACCACGTAGACAGTAATGGTATCATGTCTCCCTCTCAAAATGGATGTAGGAATGGGTCTCGCGGTACTAAGGAGCTGCTCCTGATTGACATGGCCATCAGTCAACAGGTTCGCCGATCCCGTAAGGATCTGTCGACATGTTGGATAGATTATAAGAAGGCTTATGACTCTGTGCCGCATACATGGCTCATGAGGGTGCTAGAGTTGTATAAGATCGATGCCACTCTGCGCACCTTCCTGATGTCGTGTATGGGGCAGTGGAGGACCGTCCTTCGCTATCCAGGATGTCGACAAATCCAGAGGAATAGTGAACCGATAAGGATTGAGCGGGGTATATTTCAGGGCGACAGTTTGAGTCCGCTTTGGTTCTGCTTAGCCTTGAATCCTCTAAGCACACTGCTGGAGAATTCAAGTCTAGGCTATCGGTTGAAGAGAGGAGGTCAGGTAATATCTCACCTTCTTTACATGGATGACTTAAAACTCTTTGCCCCCAACAGTTCACAGCTGATGGAGCTACTGAAAGTAACAGAAACTTTCAGTAGCGCCATCAGGATGGAATTTGGTGTAGACAAATATGCAGTCATGCATGTCAAGCGAGGGGAGATTGTGGAATCCGAGGGAATTCAGCTCTCGGATTCCATAAACCTTAGATCCCTCTCTTCAATTGAGACCTATAAATATTTGGTTAAGGCGGAAGCGTTGGGCATCAATGCTTCTGACATGAAACAATCGTTGAAGGAGCGCTTCTTTGGCCGCCTGAAGAAAGTATTTAATAGTGTTTTGTCAGGCGGAAACAAGGTGCGCGCCTTCAACGGATGGGTCATGCCAGTCCTGATGTACTCTTTCGGCATACTCAAATGGACACAAACGGAACTCGATGCCCTGGATAGGAGAGTCCGTACATTGTTGACAGCATATCGGATGCATCACCCACGGTCATCGGTGATGAGACTGTATATCCCGCGGAAGTGTGGCGGTCGTGGCTTCTTAAATGCTAAGACCCTGCACAACCGTGAGATATGCAGTCTCAGGGAATTTTTCCTAGAAGCCGACGTGGGGATGCATCGAGATGTAGTTGCAGTGGACAAGGGCCTCACCCCACTCTCCTTGGCTAAAGAGAACTGGTGCATACCTGTAGTGCTCAAGACTAATGATCGCGAGGAGGTTTGGAAGAGTAAGGAGCTTCACGGACGCTTTTTCCGGGCCCTACACGGGCCCGATGTCGATTTCTTCGTCCGTATCCTGGCTACCGTCCGGAAACCGAAGGTTTTGTCTGTGCAATTATGGACGAAGTTATTATGACGAATAACTACCGGAGATTTATTGTGAAGGATGGCACGGTTGACATTTGTCGGGCATGTCACCGACCGGGAGAATCAATCCGTCACATTATCTCTGGATGTTCTCGTCTCGCTAACGAAGAGTACTTGCATAGACACAACCTTGTGGCCAGGATTATCCATCAGCAACTTGCTCTGAAATACAACCTCGTGGAATCAGAAGTACCATACTACAGGTATGTGCCCGATCCAGTTCTTGAAAATGGCAATGTCACATTGTACTGGGATCGATCCATCATCACTGACAGGACTATTGTAGCCAATAAACCTAATGTAGTGGTGGTGGATCGATTGGAGAAGCGCGCAATGATTATTGACATAGCAGTTCCGCATGACGTGAACCTCGTGAAAGTCGAGAAAGACAAGCAAATAAAGTATCTTGACTTGGCCCGCGAGGTTGTCGACATGTGGGATGTGGACTCAGCGATCATTGTGCCGATAGTTGTTACAGCCAATGGCTTAATTGCCAAGAGCCTCGACCAACATCTAAGGAGGCTCTCGTTAGGCGGCTGGATCAAGGGCTTGATTCAGAAGGCAGTACTTCTGGACACGGCCCGCATTGTCAGGAGGTTTCTCTCTCTGGAGCCCTGACCGCCGGTAGCTTGGACCCTGTTCCCGATACCGATGGGCTACTATTTTTTATATTTTTAAATGTTTTTATTTTTTATTAATATTTAAAAATGTATTTTATAGGTAAATATAATTAATAAATGGTGATAATAATAACTTTATTATCAGGCAACTGTGGCCCATAGATAATATACACAAAATAATCTTAAACAATAACAAACTAATACATATTAAAACCTTATCAACTATAATTAAATATATTCTATTTCACACGTAAAGTGGCCGTCGTGTGTCGCGCAGTGTCAGCAGGTAACCGGCCTCGGAAGCGCCGGAACATAACACCTTTCGGCCAAAATGAATGACTGGCCCGGCCGGCGCACGGTGGACGTGTCCCGGCCGAGGTCCGGACCGGTCGCGCCACGGTGTAGCGTGAGTCATCCCTAACCTGCCGCTTTCATCCACCGGT
Source organism: Charanyca ferruginea (assembly GCA_947361185.1). Classification (NCBI taxonomy): domain Eukaryota; kingdom Metazoa; phylum Arthropoda; class Insecta; order Lepidoptera; family Noctuidae; genus Charanyca; species Charanyca ferruginea. The sequence continues at coordinate 23,154,402 of OX376056.1, forward strand.
TACTTGCGACCTTGACAATGTCGTATGTTCATCTGGCGGGAGGCCTACCAACGCTGCGTCTTCCGGTTCGTGGTCGCCACTCGAGAACAGACTATGTTAAAATCATTTTTTTTTAAGTTATCTTTGAAATAAAATGTTTTGCATTCCTACTTCTATGAGCCTCTTTTTTGTAATGCTCTCATTATAAATGGAGTATAAGTACCTAAAATCACATATTGCCATAACCGTTTGTAACTTAGTTAAACCACAGTCACGAATTGCGTCCTTCATTCCAAACGGATCTTATATAATTTTACAACCAACATTTCACTTAAGTGAATGAAATTCAGTTTTATATGGTGATAAAAACGTATTTATTGAAGTATGGCATCGAGTTTACTTATACAAGACGTATTACGAAATTTGTATTAAGATTTTGCAGCAAAGCTAGGATGAAATGTGGAAAAGGTCAACTCAATCAAAACGTGTTTATTGACCGAAACTAAACGTTACCATGATAGAATTAGGTACGATTTTTAAGATGTCACAGAAAGTGCTGTAGTTCCCTATAGCACAGTATTTGGATGCTTACTACTTACTTGTCACAGTTACGACATGCAGCTGCTAACAAAATTCTGTCCAGTACCCACTTAAGTTGTCTTTTTACAAGCACATATTTATTTCTGTGACAACAAATTGTTTTCCTTTCTATTCTTCATATACTATTCCTAACAGTCGTTGTCTAAAAAGACGTTTCCGATGAAAACCGATTTAACATTCTTGGTAATACATATCAATGTCCTTCTTCCATAGTTTCGGCACGATCTAAGTACTACGCCATTGTCAACGGCTATACCTAGTGTCATCTGCCAACACCGTGGTTAGTAGATTCCGGGGCATAATAATATTTTATGTTTATATAGCGTTTATAAACATTATACCCCTGTAGTTTAGTATTATTAACCTTCTATACAATCTCACTGTGTACTCCATCGTGGGCGAAGCTTACGCAACGTTCTGCGCCCGCGCCGATTAAATATTCAGTACGCAAATATCGTGTTATGATTGTCATTACAATATGGCCAGCATCTTAGTTATGCTGTTCATTAATATTGAGATTAATTGAGAAATAATTGTAGAGCTTAAAGATTTTGTGGTTAATAAAACTAAGTATAAGAGTTTGCTACTTAATTAGAGTTTGATTTATTGTGACATAATGCTGGTATAGATATAAATGGCCAAATACTCAAACGCTACTCAATTTTAAGATGCCTTTAAGTCTTTTACTGTCACAGTCATTTTGACATAAAGTTATAGAGACAACACGAGACTTAACGACATCTTAAAATTGAGTAGCGTTTGAGTATTATTACCGGCACGTACGTTGGTATATATGTATGAAATTGTGCGTGCGCGATCTTCCCTCACTACAAAATCTCTTGCCAACTTACGTGCCGGTAACTCTATTTGGCCATTAGTGTACCTACCAAATAATTTAAATTTTGCTTTTCATTTATTTCAGTAAACTGTTTAGGGTCGTTATTAATATCGGTATATTCGAATCAGCATTTTGTATTGAGAAATGCTGAAGCGAATGTAGACCGAACCGCTTATGTGTAAAGGATGATTCACGCTACACCGTGTCGCGACCGGGCCGTGCCCCGCCCGGGACACGCCCACCGTGCGCCGGCCGGGCCAGTCATTCATGTTACACCGGGCTGTTTGGGTGTATTATATTATTATTGTATTATACTTCTTATAATTTACCAAAAATATTCTAAAATACCGACTGAAAACCGATAATCCCACTCACATGTACTTACATGTTGTCGTAAAGTAATTAGTGACACTTGAATAACTATTATAAATGTAAGTTGAAATAAAAGTTACTACTTACCAGATTGTTTTATTTCGTCCGAAATGGTTTTCCAAATAACATTTTTGTATTTGTTATCTAAATACTTAGAATGGCTCATGTCGTAAATCACAGGGTACTTGCGCACACATTCTAATAATTTTTCATCGTCCATTTTGCTGTTGAGCTGCTCACCTCACCAAGATTTTCACTGCTCTGCGGGCGCCCGGGCGCATATGTTCATGTTACAACGCGCCGGAGCCGGGAAACAATACCACCGAAATTTCAACGGCGTGCCCCGGCCGACTCTCGGTGGCGCACGGACAGGGCACGGCCGAGCCACGGTCAGGCATGAATCACTTCATACAAAAAGTATACCATAATGTTAGACCGTGCCCCGGCCGGGGCACAGCCCGGTCGCGACACGGTGTAGCGTGAATCATCCTTTATGCGACCCGTAGTTACAATTTGTTTGAATTATTATCGTAAATTACTTAGGCCGCAATTTCGGAACGGGCGGCGCGTGCTGCGGGGCATTTTTTTAAGCGTGCACGCTTGACTACTGAACGTATGGACTTTTCTCTAGGTGTATTAGTAGCAGCGTTTTTAGCGGTTGGATCAGTGTTGTTGGCGTTTTAATGAGCGTGTACTGTACAAGTGATATTTTATTCAGTGTGTCAAGATTTATCCCTATATGATTAGAAACAAGCGGGGTACGTCCCGTTGTGCGTCTTGCTCTAACTCTGTTTTGTCTCCTGCTTGATTTGGAGAGAAGTGGAGAAAAAAGCTTTTTCTTACTCCTACGCTGTTCTTTCTGATTAATTTCGTTGCGGGATCCAAGATAGTACCGGAGAAACATTACGTTTCTCAGGGACGCTTTTATAGTGGTCGCCACTGTTGATTTCGGCTTTCAAAAGCTGCAGTAGTTTGAAAAAGTACGGCAGGCTTGCCCCATAAAAAAAGCGTCATCACGTCAAAGGAACGAGACACGTATATTGCCATTGAGCGACGGCCTTCAATTGGTCAACACACTTGGACGCCCCGCTCGCACGCACGCTCTAACCAAAACTAGTTGCGTGTACGCTGAACGCGACACTGCACGCGACAATGCACACACATCTATGGCACACACCGCCGTTCCGAGTTTGCGGCCTTAGACAGTTTTTCTATTCAGTAAATACCTTGTTCTTTACAATGTTGTCAATTACATTCATCATAAAAATACACCTCATCTCCATTACCATGGAGTATTGTGTTACCCAGTATCTGGGTTTTGGAAGATAGGCAGACAGTCGCTCCATGTAAAACACTGGTATTCAGCTGAATCCGGTTAGACTGGAAGCCGACCCCAACATGGTTGGGAAAAGGCTAGGCAGATGATGATAAACATATGTCTCAATAACTGCCTCAGTTTATCAACCATATATTACCTAAGTTAGTACATAGTTAATCTTTCCTAGTTTAAAATTGAATAACCATACTAGACATTGTAGCTGGCTGCACGTATCATTTGCCCCTATAATAATCAATATCATAAATCAAACAGAAGAGCGGGAACTCAATAGGTAGGCTTGCATCGTTATGCAAGCCTACCTATTTGTTTCCCGCTCAATATAAATACCTGCCTGACAGTTGCATACCAGTCTGAGATGCATACGACCTCATATTACATGGTCGCCACTGTAATGTTACTGAAAACTATGTGCTGCAAAGCCTATACTTGTTTGTGTAGGCAAATTGTTGGCGTTCTCTTGTGCAGAGTTATGGATAATAATAGATGTAGGCAAATCTGTGGTATAAATTATGAAATGATTTAATTGTTGAAATTGTTGACGTAGTCTTTTGTAGAACTATGGATAATAGATGTAGGCAAATGTGTGGTTTAAACTGTGAAATGATTCAATTGGAAAATATTTGGTAGATAATACAGTATGTTAACAAAAGGCGTTCCTTTTAACCGGTAATATTAGATCGTCCATATAGCTACTAAAAAAATATTCCCATCAAAAATAAAAAAGTTTTTATTTTTCAAATGTCATACAAAATCGGATACGTAAAAGAAACACGACATTGTTTGAACTTTTTATACTTATTTTTTTATTCTTATAAATGTTTTAAATCTATTAACGGTGTAGATTAACGAGCTTAAGGGAATGTCTTCTGTGTTTTAACTTACTGTAATAGTAAAATCTGTTTTAGTTATAACATAAATCAACTACTAAACTGCTAAAGAGACTTCTATGTATTGCTGAAAACTTAACAAACTCCATTGAGCACTTTTAGAAGGTCAGCGTTTAAAAAACAAACAACTGCGGCTGCTGGCCAACTTAATTCTTATTCTCTAAAGTGATCATGGCTAAATGTCTCATCACGTCCTCTCAGATGTCAATAGCACCGCATAGATGCATATGTAGCGGAGATTTGACCTCTACATATTTTGTCCGACAGTCGTTGAGTTAAAAACCTTATGGAAAATGGAATAGATATACGTTAGTCACAAAGCCGCAAAATACAGCTACTTACTTAACTACAAAAGAGACGACAGATCACAATAACAACAGAAAAGCTTTTCACACGTACTTATCTGAACATTCTCCGTTATACAGTGAGGTGGTCGATACTAAAACGAAGCACTTCAGAGGTCTGTGAAATGACATATTAGATTTAAAGATCGTAAATCGACGGCCGCCGTGGGGTCTCAGCTTCGGCTAGACGATCCCATCAATTGTGTAAAATGTCGCTGGAAGACAGTGCACTTATCTTAATAAAGAAGAAAAAGAAGGTGAACTTGTGAAGTGATATTACAAGAATATACTTATAAAAACTTGAAATTTAACAAAGATTAAACAAAATGAGATCTTTTCAGATATAGGTATACCTAGCAAACATAACATTCAATTAACCTAAAACAAAAAATCCATACTTCCATACTTAATATTATAAATGCGAAAGTAACTCTGTCTGTTACGCTTTCACGATAAAACGGCTGAACCGATTTTGATGAAATTAGGAATGAGGATAGCTTAAACCTTTGGAAAGGACATAGGCTACGTTTTAATTCGCGACTTCGTCTGCATCCACGATAACCGACTTTCACGCAAACGACGTCGCGGGCAAAAGCTAGTAATCTATATAAATAAAAAGAAAAGTCCTGACTGACTGACTGACTCACTGACTGACTCATCAACGCCCAGCAAAAACCCTTAGACCTAGAAAACTGAACTTTTGCACAAAGGTTCCCTTTATAATGTAGAGTGTAATGAAGGATTTTTCGAAATTCAACCCAAAAGGTAGTTCAATAGGGGATGAAAGTTTGTATGGAAAATCGTCATTTTTGTAGTTTAAACCTTGAAAGTTGTCAAAGTCAAAGTCAAAGTCAAAGTCAAAGCATTTATTTCAATTAAACCATTTACAGGCACTTTTGAATTGTCAAGAAGTCGGTCAGTTAGACAGAAAGTTGAAGCTAGTTACTCGTTCCAAAACGTAGGTAGGTCTCTATGGAGAAGAACGAGCAAGAAACTCCACGGACACTCTTTTAAACTCAGGTTTTTACAAAATACTGCTTACATTATTCTTGTTGCTTCTATATGTGAAAACAATGAAGGTAATCTAGAAATACAAAATATAAAAAATAATCAAGATAAAAACCATGGCAGTTAAGAGTTGACCAATCTCTACTGACAGCGCCCGTTCACGAACATGACGCGTGAATCAGCACCATTCAGCTCAACCATTTTAGAGGGAGCCGAATGACCCAACACACGCGCCACCACCAGCGAGACATTTGAGTGAGCATGACAATTCTCTCAACCGCCATGCTCATTTAAGTCAAACACATAATAATTTACTTAAAATATGGCTCCATGGTACTCACATTTACAAAATTGAAATAATGCTGCTAAATTATACAAAACTAAGGTTTCCAATGTTTCTAAAATGTCGAAAAAGTAATTAAAATAAATATTTGTGTATAATAATAACGATACTCGTTACTCATGTCAATAAAAAAAAAGGGGTAGGAAACAACATTCCTCCAATTAGGAAATTCCCTAAACTGCCTGTGGAGCAGGACCAGCATTTAGCCAAGCATTTTTATCATTGATGTAGTCTTCTAATTTATAATATGCTTGTCTACACAGTGTGCGTTTAATACATGTTTTAAATTGTCTTTCATTTAGTTGTAGAATATCAAGAGGTATTTTATTATAAAATTTTACACAGTACCCCATAAAAGAAGTATGAACTTTTGACAATCTGAATCTTGGCTGATCTAATTTGTTCCTATTTCTAGTATAAACACTATGTCTGTCACTTATTTTATTAAAAAGATGAAGGTTTTTTCGAACATGCATAATGTTTTCATATATGTATTGACAAGGTACCGTCAAGATGTTAATCTGTTTAAACAATTCTCTTAGAGACTCGCGACTGCAGAGATTATAGATGGCTCTGACAGCCCGCTTTTGCAGAATAAAAATAGAATCAATATCTGCAGCCCGCCCCCAAAGCAAGATACTGTAGGACATGATGCTATGAAAATAACTAAAATATACTAGCCTAGCGGTATCCACGTCTGTCAAATGCCGGATTTTTCTGACAGCGTAAGCGGCCGAACTCAACCGCCCTGCAAGAGATGTTAAGTGAGGACCCCATTGCAGCTTTGAGTCAAGCGTAATCCCTAGGAAAACAGTCTTTTCGACGAATTCAAGTATATCCTTATTCAATACAACGTTACATTCACTACTTTTAACATTCGGTAAAGCGAATCTTATGCATTTAGTTTTCTTCTCATTTAATACTAAATTATTTACAGTAAACCAATTATGAACCTTAAGCATAGCGTCATTTACGTCGTCATGGTGCTGTGCCCGTCTATTAACTCTAAATATCAAGGAAGTATCATCAGCAAATAACACCATTTGTGGTTGATTTTTCAGCAAATAAGGTAAATCGTTTATATAAACTAAAAAGAGGAACGGACCCAATATTGAGCCCTGCGGTACCCCCATTTTTACTTTTAAGCCCGATGAATTTACACCGTTTACTTGAACTTGTTGCAGTCTATCAGTCAAATATGATTTTACTAAGCTAAGCGCTAGTTTACCCAGTCCGTAATGCTCAAGCTTTAAGAGTAGTGTTTCGTGATTCACGCAATCAAATGCTTTGGAGAGGTCGCAAAAGATACCAATAGCATCTTGAGAATCCTCCCAAGCCTTAAATATATGCTTGATTAAGGTGACACCGGCGTCAGTAGTGCAATGTCCTTTGGTGAAACCATACTGTTGATCATGTAAAATTTTGTGACAGTTAAAATGACTGAGCATTTGATCAAGCATTACTTTTTCAAACACTTTGCTAAACACCGGCAAAACTGAAACGGGTCTGTAATTATTAGAGTCTTTGCAGTCGCCGGATTTAAAAAGTGGTATAACTTTGCTGAACTTCATTAGATCCGGGAAAACCCCTTGGTCTACACACAAATTAAAAATGAAAGCTAAATAGGGCGCCACTGTCTCAATAATTGATTTACAAACATTAGTAGACATCCCCCATAAATCTTCAGTACCCTTGATCTTGAGTTGTTTAAAAGCTTTAATAACGATTGCAGGGTTTATATGTTTAAATTTAAATTTCGTGGGACATGCTGAAACATTCGAACTTAGTAAATTTAAAGCAAGTGAGGGCGAAGAATCTAAAGTTTCAGTAGTTTTAATAGGAATATCGGTAAAGAATGTTGCAAATTCCTGAGCAACTTCTTTATTAGTACTTAAGAGACCACGGGAAGTCTCCAGAGTGTAATCAGTATTATGTTTTTTGTTCCTGTTTGTTTCATTATTAATTATTTTCCAAACAGTCTTAATTTTATCATCAGCTGATTTTACTTTGTTGCTAATGTATAAGGCTTTAGCTGCTTTACAAGCAATTTTAAAAGTTTTAGAATAAGTCGAAACATACTTATTAAATGTTTCGGTGTTAATATAAGGCTTAAGGCCATACAACTCAAAAAGCCTTTCTCTACTTTTCCTGATACCTTTAGTTGCCCAGTCACTAAATAAAAACTTAGGGCAAATAGTTTTCGTTTTTTTCTTAAAAATATTATCAAACTCTGTTTGCACAACTGAAAAAAAATCTTTATACAAAATATTACCATTATTCATATTAAGTTCCTGAACGGGTAACTTACTAATTAAAGTCTTATAAAATTTATCTAAATTACTAGATGTTATTGGTCTTGACTGTATCTGTATTTTTTGCAAGGGTGTGTTGGACTCAAAAGCAATGGTTTGACCGCTGTGATCTGAAGGGAGATAATTTACAATAGGTTTATCTAAATAGTCGCAGCTACAAAAAACATTATCAATACAAGTAGCAGTGGTTGCAGTTATTCGTGTTGGTTCTAAGAACACATTTGACAAATTAAACGATTTAAAGAGGCTTAATAATCTACTACTATTTGCGTTATTTTCTAAAATATTAATATTAAAGGCTCCACAAATTATTATTGATTTATTACCAGTTGCAAGTTTAGTTAGAACATCCTCCATTATAGACTCAAATATAGAATATGTTTGATAATTCGGGGGTCTGTAAACGCACACTATGACATGCCTATGTAGCTCAACACAGGACAGTACAATAATATGTTCAACCGAGAGTTCAACTATGTCATTGCGAGACTTAGATTTAATATTACTTTTTAATATAATTAGTGAACCACCACACAGCATCGATTTCCGATTGAAACAACTGCTCACAGTATAATTTTCATAATTAATTAACATTTCATATGATTTCAACCAATGTTCAGATATACAAATAATGTCGAACATTGTTTTCTCTAAAAACAATTCAATTTCCAATTGCTTTGAATATTTTGATGGAATAATTTCAAAGAATGTTGCTTAGCCCCTTTTTTTAAACTTGCTGATTGATTGCTAGAAGATACCTTGTTATTGATAAGTTGCATTAAATTGATACTGGTACCTTCTGTTGTCTTGCTAACTAGTTTAAACAATTTGGGCTTACCACCTTAATATTAGTATTATTACTAACTATTGTAGAGCTAATTACGGAACACTTCGACATATTAATTATGTCTGAGTTAATATTAAATGCTAATAGCCATGCTATCTGACGTCTAAACCTAATAGGCAGATACACTGTATCCCTAGTCGATTTCAATTTCAATTTTGTTGGTGTTTATCATTATTCTGTAAAACTCCACACTGTACCGATATATACGCGAATGAAGTCGCAGGCATCAGCTTGTTATGAATAATACGACATTACTCCTTGATTATAATATTGACTGAAAAAGTGATTTTGTAAGTATTGAATCTTGCAACACAATGGTATCCGCATATGAATCAATATTATATAAAAAATCTGTTGAATGAAATCGAATGTAATGATATAAAATTCTTTAAAGCATAATAAAACAATTTTATCGTTCTGATATTTGAACAACATACATTATAGTTAATCTCCCTAAGGAGTAGGTAAAGAAATAAACGAGAACGAAAATTATTATAAGATTATCAGGTATGAACAACCGCTGCATGATGCATACTCAACTGTAGAGAGATATGCATTTTAATTTATCCTGTAATCAATAATTCATGATTAAAAATCCCGTTAACTATTCGCACGCTATAGCGTGGTTGCGTGACGCGGCAATGCGTCACCAACCATAATTACCTTCCCATGGTAGATGTCCTATAATATTATGTCTAACTGCATAGGAAGGAACCTACTAGATATCAGAAAGATAGCAAGTAAAAATCGATATCTTTTCGGGTAACAACAACAAATTGCGGTTGGTTGATATTTAAATGATTTCATTTAATAAGGACTAAAAGACCAGAATTCATACCAGAACAACAGTAAAATAAATTAAATTAAAACCTCTCAAAAGTCGCAGACGTAACCGTATCAGTCAGTATTGATTTCACATGTAAAAAGTACTTCTGGAAAGTAATCACAAAGTAAATTTCGAAGTCAAATGGAACCTGTTCTGGCACCAATATCACCAATAACGTGGGTTTCAATAAAGCTTTGAGATCCGTGTCAATTTATCTCGCGTGTTTCTTCGCAATACAAACTTTTTCAATTCATGTTGATAGCATGTCAACATATCATTGTTGAGAGCTTTTAGGGTTACGCGTATCAGAAAACATCGGTATAAAAGTATTGTAAGTACCTACCTTAGTATTATCAGGGTTACGCGAACTTTGTTATTGGCAATGATTTCTTGATCCTTTGTCGTCGGTCTTTCGAGACTGAAAGACTTTATGAAAGACCATTGAAAACTATTAAAAAAAAACTTACATTCGATCAGGATTAGGCAATAGGAAGGAATTCCTTTTTAAATCCTATAGATTTTTTAATCTAACTATGACCAGCCGATTTAATTAATTACCTATCATTTGTTTTGATAAGCCCTTCTTCATCATTCATCTGTGTTCTCTGTAGGCACCTAATGCTTGACACAGATTTCATCTTTTTCTAAAAATATTACAGTTTTTTTTAAACCTAAGCTAAATCTTATACCATAGTTAGTTAGTTACTTTGTCGGGGCCTTTTCCGCACTTAGCCACTTGATTGGGCCATTGTACGTGAAACACTGTCTCTCCTCTTACTCCAGCCATCCCAGCTCATCCCAGAAGGCGAGCAGCCTTTTCAGGTCGCTGCAGACTTCCGAAAGTGATGCTGGAGACCGGAGAATCTGTGCCCGTTGATCCGCCACGCTCCTGCACTCCATGAGCACGTGCTGTGGCGTTTCTTCCGCCTCCATGCATCCCCTGCACAGAGGGCTATCTGTCACACCTATGGTGTATAGGTGTTTGTTTAAGGGACAGTGTCCGGTTATCGTACCTAGTACTTTACGGATTTGGTCCCTGTTCAGTCTTGTAAGGTTGCGGGCAAGCTTTTTCGAAGCCGCCGGAACAGCATTCTTCGTTTGCCTGCATCCTACGCTGTTTCTCCATTCTGTTTGGTGGTTATCTTCTGTTGTAAAGCGCAGCCATGTTCTGATTTGTGCCAGGGGTATAGGCAGTAGTGGTTCCGGGCCAAATACCGTCATCTTTGAACCCCTTTTGGCTAGTTCGTCGGCTGCGTCATTACCCAGCGAGTTGCTGTGTCCTTTTATCCATTGCAGAGTTACTCTGTTTGTGTTAGCAATAGACTGGAGTGTATTATGACACTCCAGTATGAGGACAGAGGTTATAGTGTTGCTTTGTAGAGCTTGAAGTACGGATGAACTGTCTGAGACAATTTTAATATTATGCCCTCTGACATCTCTGGTTGCAACCGCCTGTGCTGCTTTGGTTATACCTATACATTCTGCTTGAAAGATAGTGTTAAGTTTGTCTAGGGTGGTTGAGATTTTAATATTTAGGTCATTCGAGAAGACACCTGCCCCAGTACCCTGTATGGTTTTGGAGCCATCTGTATATATCCTAACTTCATTGATGCCAGAGTTATCTTCAATTTCTGCTGCAAGTTGGATAGTGTATCTTCGATCGAAAACATGATGACACAATGTTCTGTCTGTGGGCGCCTCAAGGAGTGGTATTTCCTTCAGGATTCCATCCAGTACATTTGAGTGTGTTGTTCCTATATTTTGCTTCCACAGTCCGTTGGCTCTCAGTCTTAGTGCAGCTGCCTGTGCCTCTTCTTTAATGACAAGATGTAAAGGTCTTATGTTCAGCAGGTACTCGAGAGCGACTGATGGAGTGGTTCTCATGCATCCAGTTGCCGCAACACTAGCCAGACGTTGCAGGCTTTGGAGTTTCGTTTTCACTGTCGCTAGTTGTGTTCTGGGCCACCACACAACAGATCCGTAGGTTATAGACGGCCTGATAACTGAAGTGTATAGCCAAAGTGTTATTTTTGGGTTGAGACCCCATTTTTTGCCAACTAGTCTCTTGCACTGATAGAACGCTATACAGGCCTTCTTTGTTTTATTTTCGATATGACTCGCCCAATTCAATTTCTGATCAAGAGTGACGCCCAGATATTTTACTTGAGTTGATAGGGAGAGTTTGGTATTAAATAGGTTTGGTAACTTGAGTTCTGGTAACTTCCTTTTGTTGGTGAAAAGAATGAGTTCTGTTTTCCTTGGATTTACTGACAACTGTTTGTCACCACACCATTGTTCTACAATACGTAAAGCTGATCGCATTACTTCACATAAAACGTTTTCAGCGTTTCCGCTCATCAGTATTGCTAGGTCATCTGCGTACCCAATAGTAGTGTAGCCTTGTTCGTTGAGTTTTTTTAGGAGGCTGTCCACTACTATGTTCCAGAGAAGTGGCGATAGGACGCCTCCCTGTGGGCATCCTCTGACCACTTTTGCTCTTGTTGTGTTGTTTGTTTCTATTTGAACCGCCCTTTTGCTGACCAACTCAGTAATCCATTTTGTTATTACTGGTTCAACTTTGTAGCCTTGTAGGGCGTGGACAATGCTGTTGTGCGTGGTTTTATCAAAAGCACCTTCTATATCTATGAAGGCAGCGAGTGTTGATGATTTATTGGTGATAGCTGACTCTATCTTGTGTACTAGCAAGTGTAGAGCTGACTCAGTTGATCTGCCTTTCGTATAAGCGTGTTGCTTGGGATGTAATGGCTTGGTTTTCAGTGCTCCATCCCGTAGGTGTCGGTCAACCAGTCTTTCCAACGTTTTCAGTAAGAACGACGTTAGGCTGATGGGTCTGAAGGATTTTGCGTGAGTGTAGTCCTCTTTACCTGGTTTTGGTAGGAATACTACTTTCGCTTCCCTCCATGCTATAGGTATGTATTTGAAGGCAATACATGCCCTGTATATTGGTACTAGGTACTTTGTTATCAGATCTATTGGCCATTGTAGTAATCCTGGGAATATTCCATCCAGCCCAGCAGACTTGAATGGCTTGAAGGTTTTTAGGGCCCATCCCACTTTGTCTGCAGTTACTATTTCGTTTGTGATTTCCCAATCTTGGGATGTTGGTGTGCTATGGTGCTCGTCCTGCCATTCCGACTCTGCTGTTATTAGACAGCCGGGAAAGTGCGTTTCAAGCAGATGTGCATTGGTTTCATCTTCTGTGTTCGTGTAGGTGCCGTCAGCCTTTTTGAGGGAGCCCAAGAGTTTGAGGTCTCCTGTGGCTAGAATTTTCTTTATCCTGGCGGCCTGGTTCGTTGAGTTTATACTGCTACAGAAGGTGCGCCAACCCTCTCTACTTCCGAATCTAATCCGTTTTTTGTAGTGTTTCTGTGCAGTCTTATATTTATCCCAGTCCTCGTCGGCTCTGGTGTTCTTCGCTCGATTAAAAAGTGTCCTGAGTTTTTCCCGTAGGCGTTCGAGTTCTGGCCCCCACCAGGAACTTTCGTTCGACACTTTGGGTATTACTGTTGGACATGCAAGTTCGTAACTTTTTAAAAGGGTTTTGGTTATTTGTTGTATGTTTGTTTCTATGTTTATTGTACTAAGTGTCACGTCTGTCATTTGTACGTCACTTAGTGCATTGGTGAGTAAATTTAAATATTTTGCTATATTGGTTTTGCGGGGGTTGCGGTATCGGACTGGATCTGTCGGTTTATATTGTATTTGGAAACATATGCGGCGGTGGTCCGCAAAGGATGGTTTTTTTGATACGTGCCATCCCTTTATTAAGTCCGCCGCCGCGTCTGTTGCTAAAGTAATGTCAATGATCGTTTGGTACCTTGAACTCACAAACGTAGGTTCCTTTCCCCTATTCATGATGTTAAGGTTTGTTTGAAGTATATATTCAGTTAGTAACTCACCCCTTTTGTTTGAGTCCTTACTTCCCCACAGTGAGTGATGCGCGTTGCAGTCTGCGGAGATGATCAGATCCCAGGCGTGTGCGTCACAGTGTTGCACCAGCTCGGCCAGTTCCTTAGGAGGCACTTCGCCTTCGCTCGGCATGTACACTGATGCCAACAACAGGGTTGTTTGTTTATCTGTGAAGACTTTCACTGCCGTGAGATCTCTAGAACAGAATTGGTTAAGCAATGTTGTTGTCATGGTTTTAGGCGTGAAGATACACGTCCTCGGTTTGTCAATAGAGGTGTCTAACAGCAACTTACCTCCGATGTTATTCAGACCGCATATTCTGTTATTCCTGATCCAAGGTTCTTGGATCAGGGCGACGGTCTTGTTATCTTCCTCCAGCACTCTGCGTAAGGTGGCCGCCGCTATTTGTTTGTGCTGGAGGTTGGTCTGGATTATTGTGAGGGAGTTAGGGACTGCGGAGGACGTCATCTTCGTCGCTCGTCCCTCCCCCCCCGCTTCCGGCTGTGGGTTTGACCCCACCCCGCTCGGACCCTGTTGGGGAGGTGAGGTGCTCGGCTTAGGACTTGACGTCACCCTCGCCGTGGTCTCACCCGTCGCCGTCTGGTTTTCCCCGCTCGCAGTTCCCTCCTCCATGTTGAAGAAGCGGATGTATCCGCTTCCGGACATGTGGGCTATGCGGCGGTCTCTTGCCAGGATGGTCTCCTTCTGGTCTTCCGGAATGCCCAGGATCAGGTGGACCACCTTCTCCTGAGAGCCTCCCTCTTCGGTCTTGTCATCTACCGACATGTCGTAGCACTGCCAGGAGTCGACTTTGTACCATGGGTTCTGGGCACAAAGGACTCTCTGCAGCGTCTCGGCGTCGGTGATGCGGGTATGTAGCAGAAGCCCTGCCTTCAGCCTTTTCTTCAGCTCTGATTGCTTTATGACAGCCAGAGCGGTGCCGGGTATCGGTGATTCCAGGGTCTTGACCGTTTCCTCCAACCAGCCTAGAGCGTTCGCGTCCTCACACCACATCGCTAGGATCCCATCCATCATGAACGGACGCCCGCGGAAAGCTGGAGCTTGCGCACTCGGAGACGGTGGCGACAGTACTGCTTGCAGGATGCTATCCTCGATAGCCACCCTGAGCTGATCTGCCTGCCTCTCCGAGAGGTCCCTCGGCGGGACAGTGATGACCGCTATCTTCAGATGCGACTGCATCGCGTCTGCATAGCTGACTGCCCGCTTTGGTTTCGCGTCGGTTTTCGCGCGTTTGGCCTCCCCTCTGGGTGATCGGGTGTCGTCCAGGCGAGCACGCTTCGTAGAAGCGCGCTCTCCCGGACCACTCCCGGTCCCAGCTTGCTCCTTTTCAGGAGCAGTGGGCGCCGCCGCAGCAGTCCGCCGACCGCGCAGACCCCTCGGAGTTCGTCTCCTTTTCGGCTTGTTGGGTGGAGCCAGTGGTGGTAGTGCCGTGTCGTTCTGCACTGTCGCTGCCTCTTTCGAGGTGGACGGTGCAGGGTCGCGCTGCGTTGCCGCTGCTGCGTCTGCTGTCACGGTCGGTATCGAGGTGGACGGTACAGGATCGCGCTGCGTTGCCGCTGCTGCGTCTGCCGTCGTGCTCGGTTCCTTTGGTGGTCGAAGGGCCGCCCGTCTCGCGCGCCTGTTGGGGCGACTGCGTTCAGGTTGGCCCTTCGGCCCTACATTGTCGGGAGCTTTCGCTGCTTTGTCAGCATACCTTTTGCAAGGGCGCTTATGAGCAGTTTGGCTCCATTTTGTGACACTGTTCGTGTCTATTTGTCGCGGTTCGGTTAAAGTTATGGCCTCCGCGAGGCCTGATAGGTCGAGACTCGAACGTTGTTCGCACACATTTTTGTTCCCCCCAGAATACGTGGAACAGACCGAGCTGGGCTCGGTGAGGGATTCTCCACTATTCGTGGTACCCTCCTGGGGTAGTTTCTTTATATAAATTTGTGCTTCCATTGTTGAAGTTGGGCAGAAGAAAGAAGAAGAGAGAAACCACACTACTCTGACCCGTGATAGTGTGGTTGTATATACTATAGGAAAATACTATACACCTTACACATATACATACTATATATATTTTATATATTAAAACGCTCGGTGGCTTCAGTTTGGGTCTATTTCCTAGTGAACTAGACCCAGTAACAGGGCTGGCAACCTCGAGAAGGCTAGTCCGCCGAACTTGCCTTGGGGATCTTTGCGACCACTCTTGTCACTCTCCCCCAAGACCAACGCCCCCCTATCCCCTCTGAAGGAGGTGATAGGGTAGGCCTGCATCTATGCTAACATGTTAAGCATGCCGTACGGGAACCGCTAAAGCATAGACCCAGACCCGCCCCAATCTTATACCATAATCCCAACCACAAAATTCAAGTCTTAATTTTTATGCGAGTTATCAAAGAAAGTTATCTCATAACTGCAGTAGCGTGACTCATGCGCTTACCACAAGTTTGGCGATTCTCCGGGATTACCACGGAACGTGAGGCAGAAGTTATGCTTTATTCCGGAGTCCCGGTCCCGCCCCTTACAAATCACTGCATCTTGCGTTAGTAAATAATGCTTCAGAACTTGTGTGCAATTGTGCAGATTAATTTGATGTCTTAATGCGATAACTTCTTTGGTTGATTCTTGACGATATCAAAAATATCGGACAAATAATAAAATTAAAATCAACTTTATATTTTTTAATTAGTTGGCTCATTGTTGAGAGGAACGAGTTAAATTATTATATCTGCGATATCATTTTTTATGTTGCCATTGAAGATCACGGTTAATTTACGAAGAGTTTTGTGATTTTATTTCTGGTATATTTTTTAATGAGCTGGATTTTTGATACTTTACCTAAGCATCATGGTGTAATATTTCTGCAGAAAAATGAGGATAAAAAGGCATAAACACCATCACCATCAAACTTCAAACATTATCCTTAGCAAAACATACCAGAAATAAAATCACAAAACTCTTCGTAAATAAAACCGTGATCTTCAATGGCAACATAAAAAATGATATCGCAGAAATAATAATTTACTGGACTCTTTCCTCTCAACACATATTTAATGTTACGACGAAATGAACTTGAGTAAAAATCGTTCAAATACGAGTTGAATTCGCATTGCGGTTCCGTATCAGCGAAACTCTTATGTATGTACCTACTTTTTTGATTACTTGCCATGATAGAGACCAAGGTAACACGTGGTGTGTAAAAAATTCAATCGACTAGCTATTAATGTTCAATAAATTCAACCCTGAGACGGATGGGCGGATAGACAAACCGGCAGACATACACACACATAGACAGCAATGGCAGTATAGGCTTTGTAATCCCGCTTTCACTCTCTGGTTACGGAACCCTAAAAACTGTCTCAGTTCAACCAGGGAAACTTTTAATGGAGTCCTGGGCAATTTACTTACGCCAGGCTATGGCTAGCAATGGACCTCATCTCGCGTTTAATGGCAAATCATTTCGGTTGCGACTTGACGACCAATCAGCCTTTAACCTTACTTCAGCTTTGACGTTAAACTAAAAACTATTTTTTTAATGTTCGTTTTTTCTCTTTGACGGTTTGTAGTGGAACTTGGGTTGAGTAATAGAAAAAACTGTGAAGATGCAGTTTTTGCATTTTTGATGTGATTGAAATGCGTAACTATTTGTGCATTATTCTACAGTATTCAGTATTCTATTCAGTATTCTAATTTTATTTGTATTGACTAACGGAAGCACCGTTAGTCAATACAAATAAAATTTATGCATACTTACTGTAAAGCAAACCTACGGTGCTTTTAATAGGGAACATTACGCGAAACTCAGCGCAGAGGGCGCCACTAGCTCATACCCACAAGCATAACCTTGTATTCTTGTTTAATTATGTTATTAATTATAATAACTAGGTATTTTGTGAGAATATATCAACGTTTTAATTAGTCTTACTTACCTAACTGTACTTTTAACTATATTTTGGCATCCTACGGCCATTTGAAAGTGGATTCTAGGTTATGCTCAGAATAAAATCATATTTGGTTGTCTTACATGACAAAAGTTAACTTTATTCTGTAAATACGTCTATCTCACCTGAATACTTTACCTGAACATATTTTAGAGTGATTTTTAGCTGCTTCCCAAAGTTTTCGAACATTTTCTTCGTTTGGAAATGAATAATTCCCTTCATTTCTACATCGAAATACACAGCACTGATGCATTATTGTATAATATAATACACTTCCCAATTTTAAAGTCAATTAAACGCAGAATTTCACGGTTTGAACGACTCGTCGAAAAACTGTTTACGGATTATGCTAGTGCTGCACTCTGGTGCCAGAACATTGCAGTAATATCCCCTATTGAGGGAGAGATGTTTTGTGTTTAATGATTTCTCAATTTTTACACGATGCATGTTTGATAAAACATAATTGTGAATTATTAAAATAAGTACCTAATAATACATCAACAATTAAAACTTTCTCTGTATTATAAAGTTTAGTGGCCAAACAGTCGTTTACCATCAAACACTTTTTAATTATCGTACATAAATGTCTAATGATCATTATAAAACATGCTGTAAACTCTCTTCTAAAACTTTCTATCACACATCAAGTCTAATACACTTGGGAGCAAATAAATCGAGCCACTACCTTTTTTCACGTAAAATGGTAAATATTTTTGGTAATATGGAACGTATCAATTCGAACTATATATCGCCTAAAAGTTTAGTTAATAACCTTTACAATGAGGGTAAATTATTGAATAATAACCTTATTGAATGATAAATTATTGGCTCTGCAAGAAAAATGGTAATTTTGATAGAAAATTTAGTAGGGCTAAAACAGTCCATAAAAACAATAAAAAACAAAATTATTGCAAAAAAAATATTCTTAATAACTGGTATTACCCCCCCGGGCCCTGATACATTCTTGTAGCCTATTAGTCATCGATCTGATCAGCGTTACGATGACATATTGTGGTATGTTCTCCCACTCTTCAAGCACAGCGACTTTAAGCTCGGGAATGGATGAAACAGCGGGAACCCTGGCTCGGACTCTCCGTTTTAGCTCGTCCCATAGGTGTTCGATCGGGTTCAAATCGGGACTTCGTGCTGGCCATACCATTTGTTGAATCCCGATCGCAGACAAGTATTCCGTAACGATCTGCGCGGTATGAGGTCTCGCATTGTCGCATGAGAAAATTTCTTGTTTATGCATATAAACAAGAAATTTTCTCCGACAAAACCAGCATACGGCATTACGTGGTTTTCAAGAATGTCAGTTATGTATCGGTCAGCTGTTAATCCACGTCTACCACTGCCATCGTTGGCGGGGTCGACGAAGACAAGTTCCGTTTTTCCGTCTAGAGAAATTCCTCCCCACACCATACAAGAACCACCACCAAAACTCACCGTTTCTCGAATGCAACATTGGGCAAATCTTTCACCAGGACGTCTATACACTCGGTTTCTCCCGTCATTGCTAAAAAGACAGATTCTTGACTCGTCAGAAAACAAAACTGACCTCCAGTCTTCTAACGTCCAATTAATGTGTTCTCGAGCAAACTCCAAGCGAGATCGGCGATGAGCTACAGTCAATTTTGGGCCAGTTGCTGGTTTGTGTGATGTTAAATTTCGTTCTTTTAGTCTTCGTCTCACTGTCCACCTACTGATTGCGACTCCTCGAACGTCACGTAACGCTTGCTGTAGCTGAACAGCATTAAGTCCACGGTCGCGCAACGAATTGGTTGCAATAAAGCGGTCGTCACGTTCTGTTGTTGCCCGTGGTCGGCCAGTTCCAGGTCGCCGAACAAAAGCACCAGTCTCCAGATACCTGCGGTATACCCGCTGTACCTTTGAACGACTCAAATGAAGTCTGCGTGCCACTTCACGTTGTCCGTGTCCAACCTCAAGTAAAGCTACAACTTGGGCAGCTTCCGTCGGTGTAGTATCCATTTTATCAGGTTATTTTGATTACACAGACACAGATAAAGACAACAATAACAAGTAATATGGGTATGATTAACAAAAACCTCAAATTTAATCTTTTCTTAACAGAGTACAATAAAAATGTCATAAGCAAATTAAATGCGATAATTTTATTCTACCCTTTAAACTTTAATAAAAATGAAATTTTGACAACTAACTACCCTCATTGTAAAGGTTATTAAATACCCTTTTAGGCGATATATGTTTCGAATCGATGCGTTCCTTAATACCAAAAATAATTACCATAATGCGTGAAAAAGGAAGTGGCTCGATTTATTTGCTCCCAAGTGTACTTTTCTCCCGTCTAAAGAAACTAGCTTTTGGCCGCGATATCGTACGGGTGGAAGCCCCTGAATTTGACCCTATCGCGAATGATTATGTGACTACCTATAATCATTTGAAAGTAAACTACGAAACAACGATTAAACACTTTACGCACAAAATTATTTAGTGGGACGAATGCCACTAATCTAAGAACATATTCCCATTCGTCCCTCTAAAATCCCGAATGGGACGATCGGGAACAAATTTAATATTATGTTTGTAAATTCCCGTTCGTCCCACGATGGGGATGAAATCGGTGGGACGAACGGGAATACACCCAAATTTCAGGTTCATATGAAAAGTGGTTTCCTATATTTCGTGTTTAGTTAGTCTTACTGGGTCAAACAAGGATTCTCACAAGAACAAACACAACACACGCATAATTATATACAATAATGTAACTAGTTTTGTTTAGTGAAGAATCTTTGAAATCGGATGAGTGCTTTCGAAGATTATCTACTACATATAAACTAACAAACTTCCAAACTTTACTTCTCTATAATATTAGTATAGATATGTTCACTTACATCTCATTATGTTTCGCTTTGTCTCTACTAGACTCGATACAGGGTAACTGAGTGTTGTAGTAAAGATAGTCGAGCAACCAAATAATGAGGCTGTTAATACCTGTCGAAAACTTTTCTATGGATTTTCCAGTCTTATAAAACACCTGGCTGTAATTTCTAATTAATTTCTAATTAATTTCTGATTATTTGTATTATTTCTAATTAGTTTCTATGAGAGAAACTTGAGTAAAACGAGAATATTGAATGTCGTTTTCCGATAGTTATTTATGAGGAATACTACCATTGCACCTGATGTGTGTATTGTATGTTCTGCCTTTCTGCAAATAAAAACGGTAGGTGAATATCCCCTTGCCCCTTTAAGTTGGAAGTAAAAATGCCTAGTTGGCCTAGTCGATAGATTTTATGATGGAACCTTAAATTATTTCCCCATCAATGAATAATATTTGCATAATTTAAAACGGTACGACGGCGACGCTGCAAGTCAGTAAGTCATATAAGAGGAGCTTCGCGAGGTTAATACCTATCCATTTATCTATAAGGAGGTGTACGTGTTTTGCAAGATGACTATGTTTTTCCAGTTTCAGCAGAAGCTATAAGTTGCGTCGGATTACTTACATTAAAGAAAAAAGAAAGCCGACTATAAAATATAAAACAAAAAGCAAAATAATAACGATGACGACTTTATAAAGACAAAGAAACAAAATAAGAATCATTGGCAGACAAAAATATTGTAATGTAAAAGACAGTTTCATGTAAATACGATACGCTCATTATATTACTCACAGAAACAATAGAAAAATAATACTAACTGTATGTCTACTCCGTTACAATCTCCCTCGGTGAACACCTAGGCACAAAGTACGTAAGGCTGTGGCGCGCCCGAGCAGACAGACCACTCAGAACAAACCGCCATTTTTGTCACGCACACATTGACATTACTTTTATAGGCATTCTCAAGCAGTTTCCAGCAGTCTTCAGTCTCGACTTTCACGTGTTGTCTAAATTAATAAATGAGAGACATTGATATTTCATGACAAAAAGGAAAATTTTGTTATAAAAAAAATGCAAAGAGTTCCAACGAGTGCCAATATTCATATTATTACGAATAAAACCTACAGAGTCAATACAGTAGCAGCCCTAGTGAGTTTGGCAAGTTTAGGTAATTATTTTTGAAGATGGCAGGAGCGGTCCTTCTGTAATCTCTATATTTTGTGACCTAGGTGAAGTGAGCTGTCATCCGTCCCGATGCCAGGCATTGACAAAGCAGACGGACAGATGACAGCTCACTTCACCTAGGTGTTCGCCGAGGGATATTGTAACAGAATAGCACTGCTGGAAGGATATTTCCAGACCGATATAGGTAGGTGGGTCTGGTTGTTTGTGTATGTGAGTTTATATGTTTGTAAACGCACCCACGATTCAGCAGAAATTACTAGTGTGGGGCAACGTTAAAAAAAATAGAGAAAGAAAATTACACAAGTTTAGCTAAAATATTGATATGTATCGACCTATATTCTAGCTAAACATATAACAGATATAATAACACCAACATAGAACATCGGATACTTGCAAGTAGGTGAAAATTTACATAATGTACCTACACATATGAATGCAAAAGCGAATCTAGTTACAGTATGCAAAATCATGTTACATCATATGCAAGGAACGTTCCCCGCTGCACGACGATTGGAGTGCGGAATTACTAAAAATAACAATCACTGTCAACGCACTCAAATCAGGATAAAACCTTGTGAACGCACGATAAACTAGGTATCTGGTGTTGAACGTGCAAAAATCACGTTTATTAGTCACTTATCGTATTGCAGTATCGTTATCGGTTTTTAGAGCTACTAACTTGGTAGTACTAGCTATAATAGCTGATAAACTTTGGACTGTTGTAATGAATTGTTCTGGTGGTAAAAGTAATATTCTTGTTCCTACTACTATTAAAAACATGTTTGTGAGGATAGGTAGATGGATGTTTGTAACTCTTTACTGAATAGAATTAGCTCAAATTTGGCAACATAGTTTGGTAACTATGTTCCCTTTATTGTACTTTCGTGGGATATATGTATAATATATTTTGTACTTTGGCTTAATTCTGAATTCTACGCCAAGCTACTCGCAGGCAAATGTCAGCTTGGCATATTTTTCAGTAGATGGTCGCTGATGTTTCTTGACAAAATAGCAGCAAAGTTGGTATTCAATAATGATAATAACCAATCAGATAGTCCAGAAGGAATTACACTAAACACAGCTAACTGAATACTGCACACAATTGTAATTGACGCTGTGAATCATTGTGTGACATTGTAGGTATGTTATTATCAGTAACATTTATTACTAGAATTAAATATGATTCAGAAGCATATGATAATGCGCATGAGTTTCCTAAACATGAGATTTCCGAGAAAATGGAGCTTTTACCTAAACATCATTAAATGAACAATGGCATTCAGAGATAGGTCATACGAAAACATTATACAACACGAAAAAAAAAGACTAAATACACATCATTCACAATTGCTTCAGTCTCACATCATAACATTCCAAGCCCATCCTAATTGGCTCTTAAAGTTGACTGACCTCACACAATACGGTAGCTGCACGGCTTCAAGAAATTCCTTACAAAAGAAAATATGCAGACAATTTGCCAAATGTAGGCGTGCCGCATTATGCAACCGAGTGCATTGTTCGATGCATTATCTTATGGCCTTATCTTTATAGTGCGCTTCATGGTTGACGATAAGATTATGAAACAATGTTTCCTTGAATTATAATTCGTAATTATTTGCAAGTTCAATGAATTTATTGCAAATATTCATCCATAAAAGGGCGAAATTATATCATTGTCCTTCCGAAACAACGGTTTGTTTTTCGTAGAAGGTTTACGGTTCACGTTTAAGATTCGTAATATTAAAACCTTTCCCGAAGAATCCTTTGTTTGATGTTGGCGTCCCACAGCCCATATTCACACAATTATTTTTGATATTAGAATTAAGACCACAATAATTAATACGTTTCTGAAAAAGATCTTCATAAATTATAAGAAGGTTGATTGTTAGATGAAAAAAAAAAAAAAAAAACAAAAATTAGACGATGACTGGCGCTAATAATTATAATGATACCTTCTTTACCTTCAACTAGCTTTACATCCATATCAAGTACTTACATGAAATGTGGTTTATAAATAAGTACTGCCAAGTCAATGTTCTCAGTATTCGCTGCAAAAACTACAACATCTACTTTATTTTCAAAGTCCAGTACATTATTCATGATAAGTACAGCTCTCGTTACTTCGCAAGGAGTGTTGTGATTGCAGGCCAGTAAATAATAGAGCGACCCCTTTCATTACATATTGCATCCTTTAATTGCAGGACATGCTACTCGATCCGTGAAACGTAATTTATGTTTCGTTATTAACTTTTTTGCTTTCAGAATATTCTTAGCTATTATTAAGGACGTTTTTGTTGCAAGTCTATGATTTTTTGTAGAATTTGAAGGGTTATTGTAGATATAATACAATTACGGTAATCATGCAACGACCAAGAACTCAACTCAATCTACATAATTTTTGTTGTGTTTCAGTAAAACATACAATATCCATGAAAAGCACTTTCAAACGCATATATTAAAAACATAGCAAATAAAAATATAGATATCTTTTATTAGATGGATAAATTGACAGTTTGACAACTTTTGTATGTAAAATATAATATCATACCGCCATATGTAATCATGATATAAAAGTCCTCTAACAATTGAAAAATCAGCTCTGAATTACAATAATCTTATTGAAATAAGAGTAAACGCTTAGGAAATAGCCCCAAATAATAAAAGCCTTTTGAGCAGAAAAGCCTATTGAACGCAAGGCCTTTGAGCAGAATAAATTTTTGTAACAGAAATTATTAGGTACTCGTACGATAAGAAGAGATTTTGCAAAATCCTAGAAAGGGTTTTGTTAAATTGCTCTTCTAGATATCTGAAAAGAAACTTAAATATAACTATTATCAAAGACTTTCTCAGATGTCTAAAAGTATTAGTTTTGTTACACAAACGGTAGACATGCCTGTATTGGATTTTATGTTTAAACGTATTTACATTGTTTCTAGCCAGGCAACCGGATCTCCATAACTGATGCAGTTCTGCACTACATAACTGAATATACATCATTTGAAAGACATATTAACTCTCAATTACTAGAACGGTATAAAAAAATACTCCACCAACCAACCGTAAAGAGAGATACGAATCAATCATGCAATCACGATACTTGTTTAGAAACATTGAATAATACGACTAATACATATTGAATGGAATGAACGCTGAAGAAATTTCAAGTCTTTTTATCATGTCGATGTTTTGCCCAATAGACTGCCACTCATTGGAGTGGCACTCGACAAGAGCAAGATGGCAAGAGAGAGACCAAGAGAGAGAGATGGAGTGGCAAGATTGACCTTAATAAGACTATTGACACAGCGATTGGCTGTGTCAATAGTCTTATTAAGGTCAATCTTGATGCAAGTGAAGTCACGATATGTAACGTACATACTATGGCCAAAGATTTAAAAACTAGATGATACCGGACATCTTATTCTAATACTAGACTAAATTCTCTATAGATAAAACAGAGAAAAAAGAGCAACCAATTAAATAGAATCGAAACATATGTAACCCTTATACACCCGAGATGGTCAATAGGCAGTTAGTGGCTAGAAATAATTGCCAATAACACAAGCTGTCAATGACGCCGAAGTAGATTTAAACTAATGGACAATGGTGAACGATCACGGATGTTACCAATTTATCATTTGTAGGACGGTGCGAGCCCTTTATTCTTTTCTTAACTCTCTACGAAGTTGTATAAATTACAGAACTACTGTTAGTTCGTTTCTATCAGCTGTTTATTTTATTGAAGAAGTTGGAGGAAGCGACATACTAACCTATGTGAACGGTTGGTTTTGCAAATTTGCAAAATTAGATATCTTCTTCTTCTAGATTTTTCTCAGAAAGTTGGGTGAATATTTGGGCCGATTTGTTTTCCATTAGGTAACGTCATTGGCGAGATAATTTGGGAATCTTTAGCCTTGGTTCTAACCAATCAGGTCATTGTTTTAGTACAGTTGCGAAATCTACGACATTAAATAAAACGTACAGTCCTCTCAACTTTCCCTATTGGTTTAACGAAGTCAGAACACAAAACATTAAAAAACCGCTGTCAAAAAACGTGCTCCTTGAAGAAAACTCGTCTGGAATAAACAGTCGACTTTTAAACAAGTTGGTAGCTGCAGAAAATAATTGCAACAACTTAATTACACAGGGTTTTATTTGACATTCGTATAACAGTCTATGCCAAGTATTTATAGAAATAAAATGAAGCGAAATATTGTTATTAACTACGTGCTTTTTTTTAACCACTGATTTTATAACGTGATGTATTACAAATCACGTAGATAGGTACATGAAAAATTGTGGACTACGATAGTTATGTTCTAATTGTAACTTAGTTGCTCTTGCCGGTAGCATTGATTCGGAGTGGATATGACTTGTACTTGTGCTACAGGCGTCCCGAAATGTAATGAAAATTATTTCGAATGAATATCATCCAAGGCTTCCTTCCACTTACCAGCCATCCAATAGTTAGCGTCTCAACCGCAACAGGCAAATGCAATTGAGCCTAATAAAAATTCAATTCTCGTAATACATCTTGTCTCTATTTACTACCTTTAATGCCGCTGCACCGATGCATACGATGAATTCCCTTTGTAAGTGGTCGTCGTTTTGTACAAACTTGATTTTGTCTGGGTTGTATGCGTAGTACAATAAAAGCAATGTACCTACTTGGTAAAACAAAGGTTTTATTGATATATGACCTTGCCCTTTTTCATTTATTTGTTTTTTTTTTTGTTTTTTTTTGTTTTTCGGAGTTCCGTTATGCATGTTACACGAGTAATTATTAGTAATGCCAATAGGTACTAGACCATACAATTAAAACTTAATTTTGCTTTATTATTTACTGGAGCACGTCATACTTTAGCAAATCAATTACTTATTTAAGTCTGTGCCAGACTATCTGTTGACCACTTTCTCAATAAAGTTTTTAATAGCTTGTGACATAGTTATATAATTATTTTATTACTAAACATGAACAGCTGAGCAACAAACCTGTAAACAAAATGTCGTCGCCGAACGGGCCTGCGTCCACCAGGCGAGCTCCCCACTGAAGAAGACCAGGCATCAGACCGCGGTAATGCCATGTTCCTCGCCTCCGTGCTCCTTGCGCTTTCCAACAAGATCGCCGTGTACTTCGTTATTAACATCGTGTGTCACTGTTGCTTGATATTCACTTGTTACTGAGACACTGTGTTCATTAGATGTAACACTAAGTTAATTTTAATGCAGAATGGTAGAGAATTGCACCATAATTAATTAATTATGCGTGACACCCACGCGTAAAAGTCGGTAATAAGAACGAGTTTCAAAGGAAACAGAATTATACATTACGTACCCGTGGAATTGCAAAGGATCAATTTACTAAAGACCAGTATGAACTGCTAGCACTTACTATAATAATACTGTACTACTCACATTTCACAAAACTATCGCTTGTCACTGACATAAATGTACATACCGCTGAATTTGATAAAGGTACCTGAATTGTTTACTCAAGCCTTCATAAGATCAGTATCTGCAAAATTAAATGAGTTCATTTTGCATAAATATACATTGAAATGAGTACTCAACGCGACTGATAATTGGGCAAATGAGGAAGCCATAAAAGTAAATGAATACTCATAGCCATTATTGAGTAGATTCTATCAGCTGTCAGAGTTAAAAAAGGTATGATAAGGTATGTAAGGTGGTAAGTTATGATATTGTATTGCTTAATTTATTATTTCTTTGTGAAGCTCGTAGTAACACCTTCCACGCTATTACTTTGAAGTAATTCTCTTCACCATTAATATGGGTTTAACTCTATCTGGCTTAAAATTGGCTTAGAACAGATGATTAGAAAATCTACAAACAGACGCTTATGTTCCAACCACAACGAAGTAATACTGACACATAATTATAAATTATTTTCATTGATGTCTACTGCAAGGCGCAAAATAAACGCAAGAGCAACAAACAATTTAGTTCTTAGTCTACCGCCAATTGTTTAAAGGGATGCAGCAATTACTAAAGACAAAACTGACGGTGTCATTGAACCAGTATTCGATGAAACTCCACAAATAAAGCTCGTATAGAAACATATAGAAACAGTGTTTACTATGTTAGTTAGAACGTATTTGGCTCAAGGATTAGTTATCAACGGATGTGTTTATACAAAACATTTATTCAGTTGATTGGAACACAGATTGCTGATAGAAATATTAGGTATGTTTAAAATTAAACGAACTCATGCTTTACGTCCAAACGTTAGATTCGTGATAAGACAAACAATCCATTTAGTTTGGTTGAGCTCCATCTGCGAGAAATAATAATTCTTATTTTTGCTATAACTCGTGAGATCTATGTAGTAAATTATTGTTCTCTTCATCCAGCTTCCCAGCTCGAACGTAAACTTTACAGCAGCGATTCCATGCGAATAGTCGAGTCATGATAATAAAAACAGCGATACTATTACTCAACTTCATTATCACGGCATACTGCTGTTTTTTTATATATTATTATAAGTTAATTATACGTCCAACTTCTATCCTAGAAACTGCATTTCACAAAGGTAATGACTGCCATAAATATCTTTCATGGTGCGTTAGCCTTACAGACGGGATCGTTGTTGGTACCGACTTATCTCAAGATCATCCGAAGATAATTGCAATAGCCTACTCGGTCGTAATACTGCTTATAAAGAAAGTTATCAGGGATCAGAGTGCTTATCAGTAAGGACTTTTCCTGTTGATGTTTGATACTTTCAACGTTAAAGGACGTTAAGTAGACGTTTAAAAGGCCAGTTAAGGGCTGAATACAGTTAAAAGTATAGATAGTCTTATTGGTAGCCCGCTCAAGAATTTTAGGTTAAAATAATAACACAGTAAAGATATGTATACAGTATTCTATCTTCATACAAACGGTCGGAACGCGAGTTATACCTAGACGCGCCGACTTAGTAGGGAAATTAGTATACCGACAGTCTCGGATGCGCCGCAGTGGCGAATGGACGGTGTGATGATTTTGTAAGCAGTAAGCGTGCGATTTGTGACTAATATTCTAACAAAATAAGTATAAGTACTTAAGTGCTTCTTTAATATGGCAAATAGAAATTGTAAAATATATTGTGCTGTTTTTGGTTACTTCAATTCGTCAGCAACGCACTCAGAGATAGCATTTTTTAAATTACCTAGAAACTACGAAAGGTAACCTACTAGTACGTAATTTGTTTTTTTTAATGTAAGTAAGTATTTCGCTTTTTTTTCTGCCGAGTAAGGATTAATAAATAAATAAGTGGATAGGGTGAAAAAAGCGACCTACCTACATTCGCGTTAAAAAGAACTGATAAGTAGGTAGTTTCTTAGGCTAGGCTATCTACCTACTTATGTACCTAGCTACATAAATATGTTGTGTAATTAATCGAAATACCTATCATTAAATAATGATTATGAGAGTAAATGATAGGTATAGACGCCAGCACATCAGGCCATTCCAAATTGTCAAATTTCCCCAATTGAATATGAACCTTATGCTTTTGTAATAAAATTAAAAATCTATCAAAGAAATTGGACAGATTGTTGTAGCTTGTGCTGGACTCTATACCTACCTACTTAGTAAGATTTACATTATTGTTTATTTTTGAAGATTTTGTAGTAGGTAGTTAGAGGCTTTGATTGCTTATCTTACCGCAACGCGATGAGATTGTTGATATTAAGTAACGTCTGGCAGCAGTTTGACATCGGATGGGTGACCAAAAAATGGTAAAAAGTGGTAATGGAGACCTTAATAAGCTGAGATGACAAAAGAATATTACAATTATTTCAAGGTGTTGAAGTTTGTAAGGATTGCAGTTTGTTTTTTTTTACCTAGAGTAAAGGGAAATCATTTTTTTTTTCCACACGCCTTGATTTTCGTACGTCTCAGGCGAGGCGCAAATATTTTTCAGTCTCAAATTTATAATAGTGGTTTTTTTTTATTAAATCTAATCAAAAACATAAAATGTATTTTTATTGAACGCTTCCTATTTCATTTACGGATTTTTTTTTATATTAAATAAAAAATATAATATTTACATTCACAAAACTAGAAAGAAAATAAAACACAAACTAGGAAGAAATTCAAAAACTGTACGCGTGTCAACCCTATCGCATGTTGAGGTACTGCGCGCGTGTAGGTAATTATTTCAAGGACAGGGCCGAGTTACAATACTGTATAGATATCTTTACTGTGATAATAATGTCGGTATTAAAGACTAATAATATCATGTTTAAGTGTGAATAATTTTAGTTTTACAAATCCAAAATAAATACACTTTTATGGAAAACAACAAACGCACAACAAAATATTCAGGTTAAGTATTCAAAGTGAAAAATAATAAATTCTCTTGCAATAACATCGCGTCACATACTCCTCCGCCCACGCACTTATTGAGATAGGTAGGTACTTACATTTGATGCTAAAGTAGTTTCGGTTCCACTGTCTGTACGAAATTCCGTAACTATCGAATTCTCGGACTGTTATTGGCTAGGCCTCAAGTTCGAGGGTACTACTGAATGCCGGATAGACCATATATGGCTTTAGTAACTGGATAGCAACAACTCTTATTTGGCGAGAGTATCACTTTTGATGTTGACATTCATGTTGGCGAAGAGAGTCAAAGGAATTTCATGGCAGTTGCAATCTATTTTGACGTACGGAAAAGCAATTGCATTCACATCTCTCATAAAAGCGAAAAATCACTCACTCACTCACTGAGTGACTATATATGAAATATGTAAACTACTTGACCTATGTAGCAGTTTGGCTGGTAGATAGTATGACAGATTATCATGCGGACGAAGTCACGGTCTAAGGCTAGTCGTCATTACAATTGGAAAGAAACTTAGAAAGAGTAATGTAAGTTCAACTAAATGTAATAAACCTTTATATTTTTGACCTCTTCTCAACCAATTTCAACTTCATGGGAATCATAAAAGAATTTCTGCTTTTGTGCCAAATCTTCATTGCAGATATGATCATAAAACTAGATTCCGTCTTTATTGTTCTATTATTATGAAGATCAATCAAGACGAGGTTTTGTTGACACTCATAAATTAGAACAGAGCAATTATAGTTACTGCAATTAAGTTTAACTACCTACATATGTAGTAATTATAAAATCTGTCTCTGCAGCAATAGCAATTAAATCCTATCTCATTTTTTGTTCAAAGTTTATGGTTCTGTCACATTCATTTGAGTTTTAGGAGCGAAAATCAATGGTAACTAAATATTAATATCAGTTTAATTAGCAATTAAGCTTTACTGGTTGCAGAGTTAATTGAAATAATTAAATGGTAAATGAAGTCTCCATTATATATTGTTTCCATTTAAGGAAAGGTTTTAAAAGGAGCATTATAGAAATTACAGAAATTCTATTTGCACTTTTCCTAAATCACTCTGTTAAAAAGCTTATCATCATTTTACAAAGAAAGCATTCTTCATAGAAAGCATTCTTCAAAGAAAGCTTTCTTAAACGCTGAAGAAAACAAAGGCTTTCTTTGAAAGCTGATGATTTCTTTGTCACAGTATATGAAAAATTAAATTACTTGTATGTACCTACTTATCAATATTGCTTAATGAAATGTCAATATTGCTCAAGAATGAAATGGAACAAGTTTGTCGTAAAGCTACAAAAAAATTAATTGACGCACAGGCTGTTGTGTATTGTAACATAATCCTTTAGCGATCAAAAATCATTTGCAAAGTCGTTTAAAAAACGAAGAGGATATCTTCTAGTAGGCTTATACAAAAACTTTGACTATCACAATATGATGCAAGTGCTGACGACAGCGACTGTAATCAAGTTCTTCGTAGGTAAGTCTAAACAATAACATTACTTAGAACTAAACAATGACTACAAAATAGCAGTACATAATCATATCAGATAAATATGAAACGTTCGACGTAAAAGTTAAAGGGCAAACTGGGACAACCAATAAAGAAACAGTTATAGTTTATTATGAGGGTCAGTCCCAACCAGCATAAGAACTCTCAGATGTAATGAAGTCATTGTCACAAGAAGGTAATAACTTCCTGGAAACATACGTCCGATGCATCTCGTAATTGTAGGAGATACGACTGTAGGCAGATATTTGAAGCTTTTAAACCTACTTAGCGGAATAGTAGGAGGCATTAATTTAAAGACAAATTTATGCCTCCCAGACAAATTATTAGTACTCGTATTATGAATCAGTCAGTAGGTGTCGATTAGGTCATTCAATCATTAACATCACTCAGTTCAATTCGAAACATGTTTCCACCATTGTGACTCAATCCCTCAATCCCCAAAACCTATGATGATAATACTGTGGCAGTTGGTGTGACGAAATATGATGGTGGCACAGTTGTTACTTGTTTTCAAAAGGTCAGCGAACTTCAATTAAGCAAGATATCGCCTATATACCTAGACACATAAAGCAATTGAGTTCTAAACTGGTCACAGTAATAGCACAAAATCACGAAATTTGCACGGTTGACACAAAACGCACTCTTAAATGAAAATACTCGAAATCTTCAAATCGGTAAAAGGACACTGTGCAAAGACATGGGTGAGCACTTTTCACAATCGCGACGGTAATATATTTGCGGTATTTTCGCAGTGCGCACGCGTCTGCGTCGCTATCCAATCGTCCGATCAGAAACATCGGCGCCGGCGCACTGCCTGCCTCGAGGAACGGCTAGCGCGCGCGCCTTGCAGGACTACCGACCGGCCGACGGGTTTAATTTGAACTTGGAACTCTAGATGCGGGATGCAATTTTGGACGTGTTTTTATTGGGCTTCGGTCACCGAGGCGTCGGCCGTTAATTACTTGGAATACCACACGAAAGGTGCATGCCCTTTAACTAAAACAGCCACTGTTTAGCTACCGTTTTTCTCTTCCAATTATTTATCGATTTTCCTCCCAACTTGAATACCCATTTAACCGGCCGAACATATTTCATTATGTTAAGTAGAAGACGTTTTAACAATTTATAGTAACGTCTCTCGAGTTTTAAATAAAAATATGCCACCACAAAGTCGGCAAACCCTTTGATATCGTCGCAGAAAATTCCTTATCGCATCCATTTCTGCAATAAAAAGTACTGAGAGAGCTTTAAAAGGGAAGCGATCTCAACAAATGATACACAACTTTCCTTTTCAAAGGGATGGGGACGCATTATGTGGAATAAAGTTATCTGGACATAGCCTTTTATGGGACGCAATCGTGAGTCGTATAGCAAAAAAGGTCAGTTGAAACGAGTTGGTCGCCCCTAAGACTACCCACTGACCTGGCTCGCTAACGTCCGTATGAAAGTAAAATTTATTTTCGGCCAGACACAATGTTTATATCTATTTCAAACCTGGCTATTACATTTAGCGTGACTTTCGGAGACAGCCTTCTCAGTATGAGTAGAGGCCTTTGCCCTGCAGTGGGACAAAAATAGGCTGGTATTACTTTTGTTTCTTTTTCGAAGACAAGGAATTTACTTTTGGTATTGCATAGCATAATCCTGTTTTAAAATAAAAAAGGCTTTATTCAAATGTTACTTGGTAAAAGGATATTTTATTTTACGTTTGTGGAATAAAGCCAACTAGTTTGCTCCAAATAATGCCAAAGTATTGGCAGTTATAGAAACTTTTTCGTTAGAATTACCTCCTAACCAAATTGCTCATAAAACTTTAAAGTAGGTATCCAGTAAAACGGTGCTCACAAAACAGTAGCGAAAAATTAAAAGGAAAAACAATTTGTTTCATCCATATCTCTGGACGGCGATTTTATGAAATTTATAACAGTTGTGCGTTGAAAAGCGTGCCTCTGAGACGCGTTAATGAAGCCGGACTATGAATACATATTGGTGCATTAGAACAGTGCGAATGGTAGTACACGTGCATAATTAATTACGACACTGCCCCTTAAGATGCATTGAGGCAAATTATTATGATCTTAGATGGATGTTGAGTTTTAATAGTTTTAGGAAGTCAGTTTAATATAGGGTACTTACCTATATCTTTCATAATAATTACATTCTGGCATGTTTTGTGTACTTATATTTTTGACGCTTCTTATTAATTGCGAACTACTTTCATTATAAATAACATTTGTCCCGATTCATTGTTTCCGAAAACGCTCAATTCAGTTGCATAATGCATTTTTTCTTATAAAAAGCACCTTGTTATGACCGTATAAAATCCTCAATTTTACATCAATTTTAATTAATTTTGTGAAATTGTTAGAGAGACGTAATCGCCTGTGATGGCGCAAAGCGATTTGAAAGGGGCGTTCAACGCTACTGGGGGAGTGTATTACAGGCTTTATAAAGATTTTAAAGACGGTACACCGTTTTTACAGGGTTAAAAGATTATTATATTAATAATTGAGGTGTTAAGCAGCAGGCTTGTAGTTAATTTTCGAAGACATGTTAAATATTAAACAGAAGGCTGAGAGGTGGGCACCGATGTAGGTCTTACAATGCAGTGAACGTTAAGTGGACACCTATTGATAGGTATTAACAGTTAGCTAAGCCCTGTAATCTACTCAATATTCCACCTAATAAAAAAATATTTTTAGGTGTTTGAATTTGTATATAGATTCGCTAAAAACCCAATTTTAAAGGTTCAGTAACCCTACCTCGTTTACAACGATGAAATAATATTTATTCAACTGGCCATATAATAGTAACAAACACGTACTACTGACACCTTTTTTAAATAAACGCAAACAAGCCGCTAATGAAATAAACTTTGGTATAATTTATACATTTAACTTAGACACAAGAAAGGCCAATTTTAGAAAATGATCAAAATATAGACGCAGTTTCATCTTAGCGACAATCACTGTCAAAAAATGTAGGGAAGACACATTTTTGACAAATTAAGACTGAGATTAGAATGCCCATAGTTGCTATAAGTTAATAGAATTGCCCCAAAAAATAGGAGCGATATCAGTACGCTGTACCATACAGTGTTGTACAGTACAGTGTTAAGAGATTAAAGATGCACTAAAAACAAGAAGGGACTTTAGTGAAACTTTGTTAGATACTCCTCCGAACAGAACAGGCCGAGGAGGTTTATACCAAAACAATGATACGGTCTACAACAAGTCTAAATATAAATAAATAGTGCTGACTGAATGTATCGGCGTAGATTACTGCGAAGCTCCTACAGCATGACATCAACACGTGGAAAGGTAAGCAGAACTGGTACAATTAATGGTATAGATATAAATAAACACTTGATATATATTATAAACTTAAACCTTGTTGTAATGGTTTAGTGCCTACTGATATATTACTTTAAAACTGCCTGAGGTTATATAAGATAGAGTTTATTGAATAAAGTAACTTCGATTTATTAGCTCTGATGGTACAAAACTAAGAAATTATAACTCAGAAAATAATGCGTAATATTTCAACTGAAAATCTGGAAAGAATAAATTGAAAGAAAAGATTTTTCATTCATGAAGAAATGAGCATCTTTAAGAGATAGAAATCGTTCCCAATTCGATGAAACATCTGAGTGAGTCTCTCAAAGGCACAAATGTAGAATTAATCAAAACATCGCGACGCTAAATATTCACTTGGCTGGCGACTTGTAGAGAACAATGAAAGAAACAAAAAAGATTTTTTAAAATAATAATATGATATATAATTTGCTCTTACAATGCTGTTGGACTGCTGCTAAACTAGCTAGCTAGACCCTCGTTTTGTAGTATATTTATGTGCTTTCCTCTATTCCCCGATACATAATAATCTGGGTATCTTCAAGGCACAAGTGAACCGGTTTATCCTAGGCAAGCGTGCTCCACCTTAGGCCGCATCATCACTAAAGATCAGGTGAGTTGCGGCCAAACGCAAGACTATATAACAATATAAAAACTTTTGGACATCCTGGGTTTATAATTTCGAATTTCTATATGGCTACTGTAAGGGCTAACTTATTGGATTGAACAGGCAATTCAATTCACCGTGTTAAATGGGATTTTAGATATAGGCTTCCGGTAAAAAATCTGAATTATGTTAGAAATAACTGACGACTGGTTAAACTTTATTGGGGGAACTCGGGGGGGGGGGGGGGGGGGGAGATAAATATAAATGATCAAGAATACCTACAAGCATGATATTTATGTTTGAGTTCATGTTGGACGCATTTCATTAGTTTATACGTTAATCGTCAAGAAATTGCCCGGTGAGATATCTCAAGGAT
Organism: Charanyca ferruginea; assembly: GCA_947361185.1. NCBI lineage: Eukaryota > Metazoa > Arthropoda > Insecta > Lepidoptera > Noctuidae > Charanyca > Charanyca ferruginea. The sequence goes on from OX376056.1 coordinate 23,190,217, forward strand.
GCGCGTGAGTCACCGCGTGCGCCTGTATTGACACTATTTAGTGTGAATGTTCACGGATGTACGGCATGTGCCTACTTGTTTATAAATATACTGGATTATTTGTAGAGCAAAACCCGTATATTTTGTGATACGAAATAGGTCATGTTTTAAACGAGTTCTTTCGATGTTCTGTAATCCGAATAAATAAGGGACTGCGCAGACTGGAGGCACGGCACGGCAAGGGATTTTTATGTAACAGAGCATAATGTACTATAAAGTCATGAAATTATAGTTGACATTTTATTGATAAATCGTTGTAGCTACTATATTAGATCCTATACGTTGTCGCGTCAGTACGGGTTTTAATTTTCAACTGTAATATTATGGTGCTAAGGTAGGTATGTATTTAATGTTTCGTGATCGTCACATAAATAATTATTGCCGTGCCGTGCCGTCAGTCTGCGCAGACCCTAAAAGGATCATAGTTTTTACTATTTTGAACATGTAATCCAAAGTCCTGTATTCTTAATTTTGTAGCACAAAAACAAAAGTTAAATAAATAAAATAGGGTAAAATTCTACCAATAATTCCACCTCGAAGTTCCCATTCATCAATCAATAGAGGAACTATATCTATGGAATAAATGAATATTGAGTCCGTGAACTACTTATTAAGCTTTGATCCATGTGCGCATGCGCATATGCATACGAATGCTATAAATTAGGACGTAGTAAAATGTTCACTATCACATTTACTGGCGCATATCATATCTATAATCTGCTACATGGGTGGTCTTAGAATACTACTCCGTTGTAAAGATTGACGGGAGATTAATTTGCCGATGTGTTGAATAAAATGTTTAACTAACTAACTTACTTAGTACAAAATTGGCACAGTATAGAAAATTGCCCTTTATTATGTAGTTGTAAAAATGCATGCACACCTATTGCACTTTTTTATTTGAACTTTTAAGTTTATTCATCTATAAAACCGTTTATTCCAAGTGCCTGTGGTACCTGGAATAAACGGTTTTATAGATGAATAAATTGCTGTGAAGTTTCACAGCTTACAATTAAAATGACAATATTATATATATTACTAGCTGACCCGACGACGTTGTCCTGTCGCTATCTACCTACATATCTGCCTATTTATGCCTACCCAACACCTACCCTACACCTAAAAAAAAAAGAATTATCCTATGTCCGTCTCCTGGTTCTAAGCTACCTCCCCACCAATTTTCATCCAAATCGGTTCAGCCGTTCTTGAGTTATAAATAGTGTAACACTAACACGACTTTCTTTTATATATATATATATATAGATGTACAATGGAGGGCTCACAGGGCATCAAAAAACTCGTCCGCATCGCTCTCAATGGGACAAGTGCCCAAAAGGCTAGCAGCATTTACCACGTTGAATTTCAATTCTAATTCTATGGAACAAAAAAAGGCCAGCCCTCTGGTCACGTGAAGAGTCGACCAGATGCTTAGCAATGTCCCTAAAAACAAGGTGAGCACTCGGGTCCCTAGTGTTTCAATCCCAAACGGCTGAAACATATAACTTCCAAGAAGGTTGTTATATCTACGCCGTTTGATGTTTTCGGCACCTGCTGCAGCCGCCCCAGCACAACACGACGTGCTTGGAAGATGGGATGGCGCAAGGGTGTCGACACAAGTTGCATCCTACACCAAAGGTCTACCCAACTTCCACGGCATTATGGTCACTATCTGAAAATATTAAAAATAGAACAGTATTGGTTTTCAGACTTACAATGACCCCAGTAAATGTAAATATTATTATAGTCTGTCAACAAACACTTAGATCAATATGGCCTTCACAAAAATCTGATGATTCAACACAACGTTTACGTTTTTTCGACACTTATATGGACACGGGCACTGTCGAGTGCTTATTTATAATACTCGAAGTATTCATCAAACATGTAGGTGTGTTTGTTTTTACATACCTATTATATATATTTCGTTTTCTAAAAATAATCATTGTCATCATTCCCATGGTGTTTTAATTTAACAGGCGTGCAGTGCAGTGCTTTAAAGCTTTATCCATCCACAATGCGAAAGTAACTGTCTGTTGCGTTGCGATGAAACGGCTGAACCGATTTTGATGAAATTTGGTGTGGAGATAGCTTGAAAAGGACATAGGCTACTCCGCGACTATAATCCGTGACTTCGTCTGCATCTGCGATAACAGACATTCACGCGAGCGTAGTCGCGGGCAAATGCAAGTTTTCTATAATTTCTTGCAGAGAACAAGGTCTGTTCAACAGTGACACATGCATAACGTTCCAGATCCTATACTTACTAATTTTACCTAAATCTTTTTTTCTGACCATTGAGCTTAGTTCTACTGAATCAAGCCAACCTATAATATCATATCAATTTTACATGAATTTCGTCAAACTTTTTTTTTGAATGATCTTTATTTATGGTCAATATTTACACGAATAATAAAAAAGAAAACCAATAACTTAAACACTAATACAATAAAGTATCAAAAAAATCCTGAGTCTCGAGAAGTTCGCATCAACCAACCTTTTGGACATTTCTTTTGAAATTTCGTCAAACAAATTAAAATATAATGCCAAATGTGATTTTTTCGAGTTAGTTCATTTAGGCTGAACTAAACCCAATTAACCATGAATTTAAAGCCTACGCATAAACGAATTACTTTCCGTCATGGCTTGGTGGAGGGTAATGTCAGACAGCAACCGACTAAAACCATACGTTGTCAGTCTGTCCTCAGCTTATAATTATGTAGGGTGAACTCCGGGATCTTCGGTAGAACGCGCACCATACAATAGAGCACCTGATCCGTAGCTCCCACATCTTTTGCACGTTCCTTACCTTTGTCAGCAAGTTTCCGCTTACATTAAATAAAATACCTGTAGAGTTAATTTAATGTCAAGATTATAATTATGTTAAAAATGTTTTATATAAACTATTCCGCAAGTAAGTTTGTATGTACCTATTTGGTTTATTTACGATGTATGGTACCCACAAAATTGTTTTATTACTACTTTTCTTACAGTTTATTATAATGTTTATTTTATTATAATAGTAACGCTGTGTACGCAAATTATTTAGGGATGCAGTCTTGACCAGAACTTTGATTCTGTTTGTGTGTTACCAATGCAATATTATATATGTAGGATCGTCAGGTGCGATCGAGGAGGAGTGCCGAGCGGTATAGTACATCGTCAAGACTATAAGCGTTCCCATTATCCTATTAGGGATAAACAAGACCTGTAAAAACAATTACACACTATTAGTACAGAAACACACAATACAAATGGTAATCAGTAACAGGAATAAAGTAAGTTAAAGGTACAGCAACAATACAGTTAATCGAACAGACCATTAAGGTCCCACAGTTCGTACAGTGGCCAAGCCACCCAATGATAAACGAACAAACCCTTAAGGTTTACAGTTCGTACAGCAGCCTAAGCCACCCAATGATAAACGAACAAACCCTTAAGGTTCATAGTTCGTACAGCAGCCTAAGCCACCCAATGATAAACGAACAAACCCTTAAGGTTCATAGTTCGTACAGTAGCATAAGCCACCCAATGATAAACGAACAAACCCTTAAGGTTCATAGTTCGTACAGTAGCATAAGCCACCCAAATACAAAGTGTATCGCTCGCTAGCAGCAAGCCTATACAGCTATGTGAATATACAGCAGCGCTGTACCAGGTAAACCGACAGTATTGTCGGGAGCAGGAACTTTTTACTGAGTCGAATCCGAGGATCGACTGCCATACTTACGGAGTGCACGCTCTTTTATAAGGCGATGCCCCCCACCTTGCAACCTCTCCATACAAGTCTGCCCATGCGCACGGAAGTGCGTCACGCGTTTACTTGATACAAAACACTAAAATGTGCTGAATCTAATAAGATCTGTAATCAAATAACACAATAATAATTGTTATGAATAAACAATAGTGATTTCATAAAGTAATTCGTTTTACATTCAAAGTAACGTGTCAACAATTGTTTTGAATAAAACCATCGATAACAATTATCGAAATAAAGTAACCACAAATCAGTGTGCACACATTAATCATGTTTCGAATTAATAGACAATAATTGATAGTAAAATCACATAAATTAACAATAAGAAACACAAATCATAACAAATTTAGTTAACACCCACAATGTGATTAATAAACTGTCTCCGACATATACTTTTATATCTATAATATATCTGTACTCTGTCACAGATTAACTAATAGTTCCTTTGGAATTCTGTTTTGTGTTCCTTATATTATGTATAAATAAAATAAAGAAACCAAGTAACTCCGGATCAGAAGTTCGATCGATGCGAAAAAAAAAAAGGAAGAATTCTGCGTAATTGAAAGACAAATCGTACTTTTACAACATTAGGATTATGAACTGGATGTAGTTGTTTGCATATGTGAGTTTACATGTTTATAAACACCGATACTAGTGGAGTCTCTGGTGTACGGGTACACTACATAAATACGAAAAACTTTATTCCGAAAGTCAGAAATACGAATTTCAAAATACCGATTTTCATAATTCCGAATAGTTCAAAATTCCTAATATGGCAACTCCGATTTATCATTCATCCTATTTTTATAATACTAAAATTTCAAAATTCCGAACGTTTATAATTACTATTCTCAAAATACCGAGTTTCAAAAGATCGAATAACAAAAAGTCCGACATAATGAAAATTCCGAACATCAAAAATACGAATTCCGATTATTAAAATTCCGATTATTAAAATTCCGATTATCTTTATCGATTTCGTGCAATCGTCTATCGTGCAAGCAAGCATGCAGCATGCAAGCAAGCATGCAGCGTGCAAGCAAGCATGCAGCATGCAAGCAAGCATGCAGCGTGCAAGCAAGCATGCAGCATGCAAGCAAGCATGCATGCATCATGCAAGCGAGCATGCAAGCGAACATGCAACATGCAGCAGGCATGGTTTCTGTCACGGCTACGGCGTTGCGGGGCTCCGGCGGTACCACGCGAGCTTATCGTCGCAGATGGTATTCACGCTCACCACCGCAGCTTCGGCTTACTGGCCGGCTTCGCCGGCCAGCCTCAGCCGCGGCGGCGGGCGTTAAAACCACCTGCTCCTCAGCTCGCTGGCCGCCTCGCCCCTCCGCGCTTACGCGAATTTAGATTATACTCTAGGTGTAGGGCAGACAAGACTACGTGGAGTCGGTTTCACAGCAATTCATTTCTGTCATTAACTTTTGTAGCACAACATATTGACTTTTTAAGATTATTTTTGTTATTGTCTTTCTTTTTATACCTATATATTTTTGTTGAAATAAATTCCATAGAAAAATACACCGAATAAACAATATTTGTTAAAAAGTAATTCTACTGTTTGATAAGTTTGTTAAACAAAAAAATTTGATTAAAAATTCTTTGAATTGTGTTTCTGTGAAATATGTTTCATTCAAGTAAATAGTCTTTGAAACAATAATAGTCGAAATAAAAATACAAGAACCAAATATTATATGAAACATTTTCTGGGAAACGAAATTCTATGAAATTTCTGTCTGCGAAACAAGGGAACAATTTTGAATATATATGCGTAGCTGAATTGAATCAGAATACTAATTTTAACAGTTTATTCGGAATATTGAAATTCGGAATTTCGTTTTTCGGACCGAGAACTCATCGAGCATTTGATTCTTCGAACATATGAAAATCGGAAAACAAACAAATCGGATTTACGACATTCGGTAAAATAACTTTCGTGATTTTAAATAATAGAGATTATAATTTTTAGGTATTATGAAATTCGGACTTTTGAAAATCGGAATATCGAAATTCAGAATAAAATATTTCGGAATATTTGGGTGTTCCCCTGGTGTACAGCCACGAGCAAAAACACGTAAACAGTTGGTCTCATTCTAAACTGATTTTCACCTAATCTATTGATTTAAATGTTATGGGGCATGAATAGGGTATTTTGATCCCAAATTACTATAAAATAGGTTTTATCTATAAGTTGAAATAGTTATTTCGCGAGAAAATGGCTTTTGAATTTTGCAATCTGTATACATATTACAAACATACATACTTACCGGGTAGGTTGGCGATCTCTGGGAGAGGCCTACGTTCAGCAGTGGACGGCATTAGGATGATATGATGATGATGATACATATTTAGGCTTGTGACTATACGTATAATATTATGTCTTCCATAGAGCAGTCTTTTTTAAAATACCACCCGGAAAGTGCACAATACTTTATAGGACGAGTAGAGCGTGTAAAATAAAATCGAATAGCTATAAAATGAGTATAAAAGTGTCTCATGATGATAATTTTACTAAAACAAACACCCACACTATGCCTTAATATGTAAACGAAAACCTTGGTGTAAAAAATATTATAGTATTTCCTATTACTAATTTGGTTGTGGACAAGTTACGCCAATAGTAAAACGATAAATATTGACATAATATCTACTATATTGGTAATACCTATTTATGTTTTGGAAAAAACAATCACTGTATTGTTCTTGATCTCAGATCTTTTTTTTTGAGTTAAACTAATCCATATCCATACTTTTCCATACTTAATATTATAAATGCGAATGTAACTCTGTCTGTTACGCTTTCACAACAAAACGGTTAAACCGATGTTGTTGATGATGAAATTTAGTGTGAAAATTGCTTGAACCCTGGGGAAGGACATAGGCTACTTTTTAATCCGTGACTTCGTCTGCAACCACGATAACCGACATTCACGCGGACGAAGTCGCGGGCAGAAGCTGGTATTATAAATTAAGAGAAAATATTTTATTGTTAGTATGTTTGTTTTTGATACACTTAAAAATACTTAACCAATTATGAAAATTCTGTCTACTATGGAAAGCTACTACAGCTACTAATCGGTCGGATCGTTATTAGTTTGAATTTTAACACTAGTACTAGTCTTGTTTAGTACTAGTCTTATCTTTCCTACAGGAACTATGATTGGAAAGATGTTTTATACTTAACTTTACAATGATTCGTTTATACGGAATTTGTTCCTTTTCAGCTCATACCTGAAACAAACAAGAAAACCATCATTTAAATTACTTTTAAGTTTCTTTTTTGTAAACGATTCAATTCACTCATTTGACCCAATTTGACAATACAAAAACTTACATACCTAAATAGGATATTTTTGTGTAAGTTTATTGTAGCATTTGTGTGGCTTTGAATTTAGTTAAGCAATTCATACGATAATGCCCGAAGTACAATGATTATACGTGTTAAACATAATTATACCATATCTTTAAACATATAATAAAACAGTAAAAAAACTGTGTCTGTACATTTAATATATTAAAAAAATAATAATTGAGGGGGGTTTAGAAACAGTAAAGCACGAATCCAAAAAAAAAATTTTGTCTGTTTGTTTGTACACGCTAATCTTCGGAACTGCTGGACGGATTTGAATGATTTTTTTTTTGTTGTATAGGTATTAAGTCTGGGCAACATATAGGCTATAATTTATCTTGGAAACTTGAACTCCTGATGCAGAACTGCAACAGACCAGCTAAACTATAAGAGATACAAAAATGGTACCATAGCAAAAATTGTTCCACGTGATGAGTATTTTCTGCTAAGAGAATAAATTTTAAGATCTGGAACACCTGATGTGGAACTCCAAGAGCCCAGCTACACCTTAACACATATAGAAAGAAAAGAAAGAAAGAAAGAAAAAGCATTTATTAGCCCGCACAGGACGAAACACACAAATAACAACAAGGTTTAAAGGAATGACGTCTTAGCAAAAGTTGTTCGGTCTGATGAGCATTTCCTTACTGACTTATAAAAATCGAAGATCAGAAACATCTGATGTGGAAATCAAAGCTATCACTAATTTTACTGTAAAGCTGTCACTAATTTCACTGTATATTATAAAATAAAATAAGCTGGGAGTACCTCCACGCTGTGAAGGCGGTAACAGTTTAGGACTGATTTTTGATGACGCTGGTATATCATTGAAAATTTGACTCTACTGGTCAAAACTCCCTTTTTTTTTTATTGGTTAAATATGACTTCCTGCTTATGTTATTTAAGTGTTTAATTTCCTTTACACGGTAGCCTACCCGGTAACGCAGGGTAGCAGTCACTAAGATTTTAATTGATCAGGTATCTCTTCACAATAAAACTATAACCATGCCTAGAAAGAGGTCAAATCTTTCCCAATGTTCCAAAGGAGCTAAAAGATTGAAGATCATAAGATCCCAAGAATCTACCGAAGAGCGTCAGGAGAGACTTGATGCTGTTCGAGAACATCAGGCTGCAAATCGCTCCGTGGAAACCTCTTCAGATCGCGAAGCACGTCTGCGTTCCCAGCGTATTTGCGCATCTACATTCAGATCTCTAGAGACAAGTGGGGAAAATGATGCGCGACTGCTGATCGTGAACGTCACGCATTGTGTTGCGAGTCGGAGACGTTCACGGATAGAGAATTGCGCTTAAGTTTCAAGCGTATTCGTACATCTACTAACAGGTCTTTTGAAACGAGTGATGAACGTGATGCACGACTAACTGCTGATCGAGATTATCATACATTGTCCCGAACACGCACACAAAAAAATATTCATAATCAGTTAGAAAGTGAGAGAGAAAGAATAGCTGAAGTACGGCATGAAGAGACAGAAGAAAAGCGCAACGAACGTTTGAATTCTGATCGACTTCGACATTCTCTGAACAGAATGTCGATATCATTTGAAGAATCGGATGTGTCTCAGATATAGCCGTAGGGCATAGCGACCTTCCTTGGGTTGATAAGGAACGGAGTGCATTTACGTATACTCTTAAGATTGACTACGCCACATATTCCGCCATCGGAGGTATGATTCAAAATTGTACTTTTTGAACGTCTCGAATCGTCTCGCGCATCCCGTTGGTTTCCAGTCCCCGGGCTCTTAGAATTCGACATCAGACGTTTCAGATCTTCGATTTTGCCGACCCCGTTGTCGCTGGAATAAGCAACAGGATCCGCGTACGAAGTCGCGGGCAGAAGCTAGTATAATAATATGTCTATAAGATAATATTATGTCTATGGGAATAATTAAATAACAATAGAACACTCACTACATTGAACAAAGGGGAGATGCATAATTGATTAACGCGGTGACTGATTATAATTTTCACTATAATCCTGAGCCTGACAATTCTGATACCCTAACTAATTACTCTAGTAAATTATGCGAAATTTTGTTTTGATGTTCGGATAATTGTTTACCTACTTATGTTGTAAGATTAACGTGGCTAAATTGGGCCAGCATTTTTAAGTGCTGTTGCACACTGAACCACTAGTGGTGCCTAGATACAGTGGTTGCGATTGGGGACCAAGAGATCAATACCATAAAAAAAAATATGAAAAATTTCGTTCATCACTTGTGGCGATCACTCGTAGTTCAGTGTGCGGTAGTACTAGTGGCTGTGTGCGGTTGTAACCTATTAGTGGCTCAGTTTGCGATAGTACTATACTACATTCACAATTAGATTAGACAAATACACAAACCTTTTTTACAGTCCCTTCAACCGATTTTGACTTCTATTCCGTAGTCTTAAGGATGATATTAGAGGCAAAAAAGTGGTTACAATAACAACTGTTATACTTGTAGTTATGACCAGCCAGTTCGTATGAGTTTCACTTAGTCCCTAGCCCACTGTACAGAAAAATAATAAATCAAAATAACGTTTCTGTATATTATTCTCATATTTTTTGCATAGCACATACATGTGAGCACTATGTACTTTAAAGCCACCATTTACGAGATGTCTTTCGTTGACTTGAATATGCCCTGGCGGTTGAGTGTTTGTCATGCTCACTTGAATGTCTCGCTGATGGTGGCGCATGTGTTGGATCATTTGGTTCCCTTCAAAATGGTTGAACTAAATGGTGCCGATCCGTGCGTCATGTTCGTGAACGGGCGCCGTCAGTTGAGACTGGTCATCTCTTAGCTGCCTCGGTTATTTTAAATTTATTTTGAATTGTCTAATTTCATTGCCACTAGGACCTCTTTTAACGTGCACAATTTGTTACATCGTTCTCACATTGTACCTCTAGATTCAACATGAATGATGTAACCTAAATTTGTAATATTCTATTGATTTTAAAAGAGTGTTCATGGAGTTTCTTGCTCGTTCTTCTCCATAGAAACCTACTGTTTGGAACGAGCAACTAGCTGCAACTTTTTGACTGACTGACTCCTTGACAATTCAAAAGTGCCTGTAAATGGTTTATTTGAAATAAATGATTTGAGTTTGAGTTTGAGTCTCTGCACTTCTGATCTCGCATGTCTCCAAACCATTTGCTTTCAACGAGTACATATTTTTGTAAGTCATTGTTCAGAGAAGATTGTTAATAAGAATTATTTAAAAAAAATAAAAAACCCGACTGCGTGAAAAATTGTTAAACTCAAAAGATATAAATAAGTGAAAATTTAAATATTTTTTTGGTTTTGAATCATCGTGGTTGACAGTGTTCACAAAGGCAGTCGGAGGCATCAAAAATGTACAATATGTTTCAAATCCGTTGAAAGTGTCTTAACTTTAACTTAATGCCTCCGACTGCCTTTGTGAACACTGTCAACCACGATGATTCAAAACCAAAAAAATATTTAAATTTTCACTTATTTCTATCTTTTGAGTTTAACAATTTTTCACGCAGTCGGGTTTTTTATTTTTTTAAATATTTTTTTTATTTTCATCTTTTTAGTTTTCGCAGTGATTCAATTTAGCCGAGTTGAGCCGAGAACCTTAGCTCGCTTCTATTATCCCTACGTCGAGTCTACGATATCTGTCCCGTTTTTACTTCCTTAACGTCGAGTTTCTGTACCCTACTTTTCCGTGGCGTAGCTATCGGAGGGCTAGGCGGTGCAGTGCACCAGGTCCCCAAGCTTAGCGGGCCCCTCGGCCCCAAACCTTGAACTAACCTAAACCTTAAACTGATTGAACTTTTTATTATTTATTTATATTTTTTCTCTTCCATGTTGTTATGTATTGTCCTACTAGTGTTGTTGGTGGGTGGTGCACAGATATTGGTGTAGCATCAAAAGGTTTAATTATAACTTAGTCGCATTTTTGCTTCCAATGCTTCCTTTAATTCTTCCGCTGATGCAAGTTTTAGTTCAATAACCGACACCCTTGGTGACTTTGTGCGTCGGAGCCTCAGTCAATAGAAATACCATTTGTTTAATGTCTGCCATAACAATGCCCAATGTGTGCCAAGATACTACAGTGATCTGTAAGACACCTTTTCTAATGCCAACGTTCACGCCGTTCTGATTTGTAAGAGTTGGTTCAAACCTCAATCTTCTTTCTATCATCTACCCCACTTTCCGGTTTCGTTTTTATCCGTAACGCTAGAATTGGAAAGAAGGAGGTTGTGTTGCTATTTAATTATCGTCGTAGAGATTTTCCTTTAAAAAACATTGCTTCTTCTTCTTCACTTTACGGTGTCTCCCCTGAGTAGGTACCTATTTCCAACACAAGAGAGGGACAGGTCGATTAGGACTAAGTCGAGCCACGTGTCACACCCTGAGATATTAAAACGAGTAGGTTGCAGAGGAAGAACATAAGAGACTAACAGACTCGATGATATTTTATGTAAGAGTTGACGGGATCGACAGGTTGGCTGCGCAAGGTCTGTGTTGATATCGCCCATGATGACGCAATGTGCATACACTGACCCTACTGATTCTCAAGGTTGCGAAAGTAGGCAATGGCGGGCGGACATTAATATATAACACCAAGTAGGGTTTTAACACCTTTGATATGGATAATATCATCCAAAGATAATATCATCATATCAAAGAATATGAAAAACCAACCTCTTATTCCCGTAAACTCTTACATATCATTGACTCTTTTAGTCGCTTATGTTCTTCCTATGCAACCTACTTGTTTTAATATCTCAGGGTATGACACGGTGCTCGACTTAGTCCCAACACCCTTTCCCTCTCTTGAGTCCACTCATGATCAGTATTCTGCATCTAGCTTTTCCCACCATGACCTCATTTTCCGCTCGTATGTCCTAAATGGCGTCAGGAGTTTACATGGCGAAGAACCGCAAGGATCGGGAGTTAAAAAAGGATCATAGTGAAGATGATACTTCTGAGCCTCTCGGAACCTATTCAAGGCTGCAAGAAATCGCTAAAGCGGCATATTCTCGAAAACCAAACGAATTAGGTAGCGTAAAATAGCAATATTTTGCAAAAGCAACAGACTCTCAGACTCGACGTAAAGATACTCAACTTAAAGGGAACCAACCTTAATTTATTTGTTGTTTTTTAGCATTTCTCATTCCAAATTACATTTAAACAAATAGTTGTATATATATTTGTAAGCTATTTATAAAACCCTTTGTTTTAATACCCCACTCGATAGGTTTTGAGGAAAAATATTTTTTTTGAAAACACTAATATGTCGCCAAAAATCGGCCAGTGTAATTTTTCTAATTTTGATGTACCCAGTGTCACTCACACAATTAAGACGAATGAAACGACACCTCTCAAGTCAAAATCCATTAAGCCGTTTGAGCTACAGAGCGTGCCAAAGAAATTTACATACATACATACATACATACATACACCCGAAAAACATAACCCTCCTTCTGGCGCAGTCGGGTAAAAATTACGTTATGAAATTACTTATTAAATCATTAATTACCATAAGTTAAGTCCATACTTATTATTAATTAAGTCATTGCAAATTTTAATTCCGTCTACAATAAAAACAATACGTTATGAAATAAGCTCTTTTAAAATTGCATAGTCAGTATTTAGTCATTGAGAACTTAATGTTTTGAAGCAAATGAGTCAGTCATCAAATTGTAACTAAGCATAAAAACATAAAAAAGAATCTATGTAATTTTATATTTTAATAATAAAATGTCAGTGTGAGTCAAGCGAATCATTCAGATTTACCATATAAAATTGTTTGACTTTGAACAATTGTTTATCTTGTGAAGTTTAACAATGTTTGAATGAAAGCTTACCTACTTCATCATAATCTCTTTTTTTTTTATTGTTTGTAAGCTGATAACTGACAGAAAAAAGCCTGGATAGACTCGGGGGAGGCCTGTGCCCAGTAGTGGGACACAACGGGTTAATAAAAAAAAAGAAAAGATGATATTATAAAAAAAATATAAACAAAAATATTTTGCATCGTTACTTACAAATAATAGTAATGTTTGGTATTATCCTACGTAATTTGTTTATTAAAATATTTAAAGTGCAAAAGCTCTTTCAAATATTGTTACAACATAACAAATTCATATACCTACTCCATATAAGCTATAAAAGCATGAAATAAGCCATAACAATTTCTATTAGCAAAAGTTTACATGCACCTAGAAAACAGCCACTCTATTAAAATATTTAAAGTTGTTTTAGAGACCATTAAAACTCACATAGTTATCGTTTATTACTGCATTTACTCTTTAGTGACACCCCTGAGTAGAGTCAGTATATGAATAAGGCATAAAGGCTAGTCTGTACGGGCGCGAGTTACAATGTATAGCAAATGGACAGCAGCTTGGGATTACAGGGGAACTATGTGTGGGATGGCTACTAGTGTAATGATAATTACGTCCCATAAAATGAAATTTTCACGTCTGTAGCCAGTATGAGGGAAGATCAGAGAGCCGACGTACAATAGATGTTTTATATAGAAATTCGAATGTTTTATTTTTCTGTCATTGCATGGCAAACCCGCCGATGGTCCAACCCGGCTGCCTATAAACATCTGCAATATCAGAGGTCTAACAAAAGTACAAGTGCAGCATGTTTGATGCAAGATTGCTTACATGCTGCATGCTTGCCGCATAATTGCTTGCATGCTGAAAGTTGAAATGTATCATGTGTCTGTAATTAGGTAGCGGTTTGCGGCAGAAATAAGTACCCTAGTTTCGCATTAATGTTGGTTTGGCTTATATTATAAATAATAATCACACACGTCAGTGTGTTTCTAGCCAAAGCTTAAGTTACTTTATTTATATTTCTGTTATCTTCTTCGTTTCGATGACTCTATTAAATATAAATATATATTTCGACCAAAACCCAGTCAACTCGGCAGCGTGATTGTAGAATCAATAAATTAATATGCTGGTAGTATAAAGCAGAAGAGTACCTACTTACTATCTTTTTTTGTTTGAACTCGCTAATTTACAAAACAACTGGTCTGATTAAGAAAATTATTATAGGAAGCAACGTTATCCCTGAAAGCTATTAATAGGCTTTTATTATCAAATATTTAGATATCCATAAGAAGAATAATGCAGACAAAGTCACAGGGAAAATCAAGTAAATCAATAAGATTAACTTTACCAAAATAGAAAAATTGTATCGTCGTTACTTGAAAACAATGTAAATAAATATTATAATTATTGGGTTTTAAGTATGAACAATATTTACAAGAATAATAAAAGAAAACCTAAATTATTAAACCAAAAAAACTAACACAATATGGCATCATCATTATTGGTGAAGGTTGTAACGGAACGTTACACGGATATCGGCGGTGCGAGGTGAAGTGTTCGGGGGGAGAGGGTATAAAAGGCCATTGCGCCCGCGCAGCTGACGGTCAGTCGCATCTAGGTTGATGTGAGACTGCACGTTTGTTTAGCGTCTCGTCAAGCGCACTAGCAGACACGAGCGTTAGCAATTTATTCTCCTTGTTTTCCTTAACCTAATTAAAAGTGCAAATAAGTGTAGTGTTAATCCCGAACTAGGGTAAGTTTTGAACAGCACACAAAACACACATCATTTTCATGCCATCTTCTGCTTACTGTCATTCTGCCTATTTATCTTGTTCTTTTGTTAATTAAATAATTAATTTGCTGTTGCTTATTTATATTTTCATCCTAATAAGCACCATCTTAGAATACCTCAGTAATTGCAAGTAATGCTAATTTTTGTTTCTACCTTCAAGCTCAATAAAAATAATTTTGAAATTTTAAAAAACCTAACGTTTTAGCTTTCGTTTCCTACTTTTGTAATTCTTCTTCTCAAGCTTGTTCACGATGTAAACTCCGTTCTGGTAGGTGCCACCGCGACAGTACTACTACGAGTAGATGGGTACTTTCTTGTCGTCGTCGGTGGTACCCCCCAGCACGGAACTGCAAGGCCATCTTTTAACAAGCTGGAATGGTGAATTCCAGGTTCTACGACGGGAATTCCAGAGTAGGAATTCTACCGCCACCTCAACCCGCTTTGGGGAACTGCGGACCCGAGGTCCCTGTCGCTCCGCACCTGGTGTGCTGGGCGAGACGACGGCCGCACCGTCAGTTCATCGTATATTTTCACCGTTCACCATCTTCCCGAGCCAGCCAGCTTCCGACTCCGGGAATTACTTCTGGACTACACGGGAAGTACCTGTCCCTGCAGAAGTGACAAATAGACGACCGTAACCCACGACCCTACAAATCTTGTGTGCCTCCGACCTAGTAAATTAAATGTTTGTCTATCATAGTACACACTCGTTTTTTTATTCATTTACCGCCACTAGGGGAGGAATAAAACGGGTGGAGGCTACACTGGCGCCCAATTACGTGGTTCTGTCTATTTTCGCTTCTGTAGTTAGTAGTTAGTTATTGTACGGTGAGCGGGTATTTTTTTTCTTTTTGTAAAACGCTTTGTTTTATTATTTTTTTTTGCCTTGAAAAAGAAACGCTTTGTTTTTTTTTGTTATTCAAATTAAAACATCGAAACCCTTTTGTTTTGTTTTATGTTTAATATTTTGTTTTCGGTAGCAAGTTGTTATATATTTTTGAATTGTCTTGTTCCTCAAATTCTCTGAACATTGTTGTAAGCTACCTTCTACTTGCATTTTATTTAAAGCGTTTTTTTTTTGGGAAATTTAATTTTTGTTTGCCATTTATTTTTGTTTTCTTTCATTTTCTTTTCTTATTCATTCGTGCTTTCATAAACACAACACAGCGTTCTGTTAGAATAGATTGTATTGTAACGGAACGGAGTACCTACTTTTAACATTGATCATTAGTGATTTGTGTGCTATTCGCAACTTCTTATAATACTCCTAGTAATTATTCCAACGTAGTAGTAGAGCTTCTTGTTAACAGCTCGCCCCGGGGAAGTACTACCACCAGTCCTATTTCCACTGGTAAGCAGCTTTGCTGTATGCCGGTTTGAAGGGATTGGGTGCCGGGTTTATTTTACTGGTACAAAAGACATTTCATCTTTGTCTCAAGGTGACTACAGTGACTATACCCATAAGGGTTCACTTGTAATTGTCTACCTGACTATTTTTAAACATAAACTTTTAAACATAATGTTACCAGTAAATTCATTTTTTTTAATAACACATCTTTTCGTCAAAAGACATTCTTTATAAACAAAAGTAATATATTATTCAATAAACCAACTTGTTATTACTACGCGTAGAATCGTTTAAAATAAATTGTAAACAATTTGCACAAAAAATTCCCACGCTAATTAGCTAATGACGGTCCGAGCTCGCTTCTTATCTAAGGAATGCGGTAGTCCTTTGTTCTCGACGCCCGAACACTTTCACTACGGTACACTATAATCCAGTTCGATTTTCGACTATATTGTGATGATATAAGATTGCAAATCGTTTACCTTGGTTTTTTTTTTTTGTGTGAATGGTATGCGTATTTTTTTTAGAGGACAACATTTTTAATGCGACTAAATTCAATAAACAGTTTAACGTCTTTATAAAACGGTTATATTGATTCAATCATTTATTTTTTTAGTATTTTTATTGGTTTGTTATTAAAATGGCATATCCTATAAAATATTTATCGTTACAAAAGTCAGAGTTAGAATACGAGGTAGCTGTAAGAGGGGAAACTCCGGCTAGTACTGTTGCTGATCTTAGGCGACAGATTTGTAAACTTAGTCAAGTTCTTTTGTCCGAGGATATTTTGTGTTCCCATCTTGACCCTCCTGAAGATCTGAATAATTCTATAGAAATTTTAAATAAAATAAAGTCTAGTCTTGATGCGGACACTAAAGATAAAAATGTTTTAGGACGGATTGAGAATCTCTTCCATCACCTTTATCATCGGCTTAATAGGATTAGTGTGGATGAGAAACTTATGGATGTGCATTCGGAATGTACAAATATGTTCAAAGAATATTATGCAATTTTCATTTCTTTAAAAACAAAGAGTATTGACCCTCTCATAGCCGCGACTCCTATTTCCGACCCACAAGTTACCCCTGAAAAACTACATATCTCGGTGACTTGTGAAGGAAATTCTAAGCATTCCGAATTAGCCAAGCTAAAATATGATGGCAAGACTTGCGTGCGTGCATTCATACAACGAGCCAATGAATATACTATAGCTCGCAATATTTCAAATGCAAAGTTTTTAGCATTTGCAACTGAAATTTTTGTGGACGATGCGCTCCATTGGTTTAGAAGTGTACGGCAACAGGTATCATCCTGGGATGAGCTGGTCGTTCTTCTGCTACAAGACTTCGATAAAGCGGATTATGATTACCGTCTTCTGTCTGAGATTCGGGCTAGGACTCAGGGGGCAACGGAAAACATTACAATCTACTTGTCCATTATTTCGGGCATGTTTTCACGTTTGTCGAGGCCTTTGGTGGAAGAGGACAAGCTGGAAATAATATTACACAACATCAGGCCATGTTATGCGAGTACTCTAGCCTCTGCATCACAAATCACAACGATTGAGCAATTGAGATCTATTTGTAGGAACTTTGAAATTGTTCAGTCGCGGTTGGTTCAGTTTAAGGAGCCTTCGGCTGCTACTTCTGATACACTAGCACCTGAGTTTGCATACAAACAAAAAACTGACACAGTTAGCAAACAAAATCATTATTTTAATCATAAAAGCGTAAATAACAGAAATAACGTAGATAACAATAAACAAAATTCAAATAATAATGATAATAATGTTAATGAAAAATATTTACATGCTATAGATAAAACTAAATCAGTTCCTGATGCGAAACAACCATATTGTCCTAGATGTCGTAACAATTCTCATAGCCTCAAAGATTGTAAAGATGAGACAATTTTATGTTTTAAGTGTGGTCATAAAGGTGTCAAGAAACCAGATTGTCCTAATTGTAACAAGGGTCAAAAACCAAAAAACTAGGTTTGCAGGATTGTATCAGCAAAGGTCGCTTTAATAGAGACGATTGGAATGACTGGTTGAAAACAATTCATGTGTTTTTCAACAGTTATAAAACCTCATCAATTCTGCAAACTAAGCCTGTAGGTGATTCGCGACCATATCTAAATATTAAGATAAATGATATTACTGCGTCTGGTCTTCTGGACTCTGGTTCAGCTGTTACAATAATCGGTAATTATGCTCATAACACTTTACTTAGTCGTGGCCTTAAGCTGTGTACTGATGATACACCTTCAATAGTAGCTGCTGGTGGTCAAACACTTAAAAGTATCGGCTATATTAATGTACCGATACACTTAGAAGAACAATTTCACATAATTAAATGTTTTGTAGTTCCAGAGGTTCAATCATCGTTAATTCTAGGTATTGACTTCTGGCGCGCCTTTCAGTTGTGTCCGAAATATTTAGGTTCGGTTCAGTTGTCAGCTGATCCATTGGTAGATTTAATTATTAATAATCAACAATCCTTCATTAAATCATACGATAGTTTAGATGAGTCTCAGCGTGCTATAGCTGATAACGTTGTTGAGCAATTTAGGGACATTTCATTTGAGCGCAAGGGCTTAGGCCGTACGCACGTTCTAACCCATCGCATCGATACGGGTGATTCTCCTCCTATTAGACAGAGATATTACAGGCTGTCTCCTGAGAAGCAGAGAATCCTCGTCGAACAGGTAGATGAAATGTTAAATCTAGATGTGGTGGAGCACTGTGAAAGTGCATGGCAGTCTCCGGTTCTCCTCGTTACTAAGAAGAATGGTAAGCCTCGTTTTTGTCTTGACAGCAGGAAGTTGAATTCGGTCACAAAACGAGATGCTTACAACTTGCCGTACATTGCCGAAATTTTGGATAATCTGCGCGACGCTCGTTTCCTTACTAGCCTTGATTTATCCAAAGCATTTTGGCAGATACCTATTGCAGAGGAGGACAGGGATAAGACAGCTTTCTACGTCCCAGGTCGAGGAACACTTAGATTCAAAACCACGGCCTTTGGTTTGACAAATGCTCCCGCTACGCAACAACGTCTGGTAGATAAGTTACTAGGTGACGTAGATCACCGGATATTCGCCTATTTAGACGATATTATTATTGTTAGCAATAGTTTTGATGAACACGTGTCCCTCCTACTTCGCGTTTTGGACAGACTGCGTAAGGCAGGCCTAACAGTCAACTTGGAAAAGTGTGAGTTCTTTCGAAGTCAACTAAAATATTTAGGTTACGTGGTTGATGCGAATGGGTTGCGAACTGATCCAGAAAAGGTTGAGGCCATCCTTAACTTCCCAACTCCTAATAATCGCAAGGAGTTAAAGAGATTTTTAGGCACAGCCACATGGTATCGTAGGTTCGTTCCCAATTTTAGTACAATCGCAGGGCCACTCAACAAGTTGACTTCTAGTAAAAAGAACACGAACCCTTTTTCGTGGACAGATGAGGCAGACGCCGCTTTTAAAAAACTAAAGGAATGTTTAGTTTCCGCACCGGTTCTTTCTTGCCCCGATTACAATCAACCTTTTGAGGTGCATACGGATGCAAGTAACTATGGGATAGGTGGTATGCTCACTCAAAATATAAACGGTAAGGAGCATCCCATAGCTTACATGAGCAAATCGTTAACGGCGGCAGAAAAGAACTACAGTATCACGGAGCGGGAGACGCTGGCAGTTCTTATAGCATTAGAACATTGGCGATGTTATTTGGAAAATGGGAAAACTTTCACGGTGTACACAGATCATAGTGCATTAAAATGGTTTCTCTCGCTTAATAACCCTACGGGCAGGCTCGCACGTTGGGGTGTGCGTTTGTCTTCATTTAATTTTGAAATTAAGCATCGTCGAGGTGTCGACAATGTTATCCCCGATGCGTTGTCTAGAGCAGTTCCTGTTTCCACTATGGTCACATCCAATTCATTCGCGACTTCTAGTGATGATTGGTATAGGAACATTTATAATAATTGTGTAACAAAACCAGAAAATTTTCCCAATTACCAAATTAAAAATAGCACTCTTTTCCGCCTTAGTAAAAATAAGTGTTTGCTCACTAATGAGTTTTCTTGGAAGGAGGTTGTTCCAGCTGAACTAAGGGACAAGGTTATTGCGGATAACCATTCCGAACCAACTGCTGGTCATTTGGGCATTTTTAAAACGTATAGACGCATTGCACTCAAGTATTACTGGCCGGGCATGTATCGGAATGTAGCAAAATACGTTGGATCCTGTGATACTTGTCTTCAATACAAAATTCAAAACCATGCTACTCTTGGGGAAATGGGTCGCCCAAAGCAATGCTCACGCCCTTACCAAATGATATCCATCGACTTAATGGGACCTCTACCTGTCACACGGAAACAAAATAGTTACATACTAGTAATCACCTGTTGTTTTTCCAAATATTGTCATATTTTCCCAATAAAAAAAGCAACTTCACAAATTATTGTCAAAATTTTAGAAGAACACATTTTTTTGGTTCACGGTATTCCCCAAAGTATTTTTCTTGACAATGGCACTCAATTTATAAGTGGCCATACTCAGGACTTATTTAAAAAATATAAAGTACCAAACATTTTTTATTCACCAAAGTATACCCCTCAGGTTAACACTGTAGAGCGGTACAATAAAACAATTATTACTTGCATTTCTACTTTTGTGGATGGTGATCATCGATCATGGGACGTATACATTCCAAAAGTACAATTCGCAATAAATAATTCTGTTAATGAAGCCACTGGGTTTACCCCGTCTTTTCTAGTTTTTGCACGGGAAATAGTGGTATGTGGTTCCCATTATGTTGATACAGACTTAGGAGATGAGGTCTTATTTCTTCCTCGCGAAGTATATGCGGAGAACCTCGGTTGCCTAAGTTCCATTTTCGACCAAGTCCAAAAATCTTTGTATCACGCCCATGTAAAAAATACGACACACTATAATTTAAGGCGTAAAGCATTTGAGTTTAATACTGGTGATGTCGTATACAAGCGTGCTTACGTTCTGAGCGATAAGGATAAGCATTTTAGCAAAAAATTAGCTCCCAAATACATTAAGTGCCGAATCATTAATAAGCTCTCACCACTGGTGTATGTTTTAGAGGATATGTCTGGTAAAAACTTGGGGTCTTGGCATATCAAGGATCTCAAAATATCAACCTATAAATAATATTTTTCTTTCCTTACATTTTCCCAATACTGCTAAACGACTTTAATATCTGTCACAAAAGTCAATGACGCAATGTCGTCATTTGATTTTCAGTATGTTAGGACACGTCTCACAATTTAATATTATGAGATGGGATTATGAGCGATGATGTATGAGTGAAGTGAAAGAATGTATAAAAGGTTAATGTGACAAGTTTAGGATGCGGATTTTATTATTAAAATAAAATCCTTATGATGGGAAGGGGGGTAATGTAACGGAACGTTACACGGATATCGGCGGTGCGAGGTGAAGTGTTCGAGGGGAGAGGGTATAAAAGGCCATTGCGCCCGCGCAGCTGACGGTCAGTCGCATCTAGGTTGATGTGAGACTGCACGTTTGTTTAGCGTCTCGTCAAGCGCACTAGCAGACACGAGCGTTAGCAATTTATTCTCCTTGTTTTCCTTAACCTAATTAAAAGTGCAAATAAGTGTAGTGTTAATCCCGAACTAGGGTAAGTTTTGAACAGCACACAAAACACACATCATTTTCATGCCATCTTCTGCTTACTGTCATTCTGCCTATTTATCTTGTTCTTTTGTTAATTAAATAATTAATCTGCTGTTGCTTATTTATATTTTCATCCTAATAAGCACCATCTTAGAATACCTCAGTAATTGCAAGTAATGCTAATTTTTGTTTCTACCTTCAAGCTCAATAAAAATAATTTTGAAATTTTAAAAAACCTAACGTTTTAGCTTTCGTTTCCTACTTTTGTAATTCTTCTTCTCAAGCTTGTTCACGATGTAAACTCCGTTCTGGTAGGTGCCACCGCGACAGTACTACTACGAGTAGATGGGTACTTTCTTGTCGTCGTCGGTGGTACCCCCCAGCACGGAACTGCAAGGCCATCTTTTAACAAGCTGGAATGGTGAATTCCAGGTTCTACGACGGGAATTCCAGAGTAGGAATTCTACCGCCACCTCAACCCGCTTTGGGGAACTGCGGACCCGAGGTCCCTGTCGCTCCGCACCTGGTGTGCTGGGCGAGACGACGGCCGCACCGTCAGTTCATCGTATATTTTCACCGTTCACCATCTTCCCGAGCCAGCCAGCTTCCGACTCCGGGAATTACTTCTGGACTACACGGGAAGTACCTGTCCCTGCAGAAGTGACAAATAGACGACCGTAACCCACGACCCTACAAATCTTGTGTGCCTCCGACCTAGTAAATTAAATGTTTGTCTATCATAGTACACACTCGTTTTTTTATTCATTTACCGCCACTAGGGGAGGAATAAAACGGGTGGAGGCTACAAGGTAGGCAATAAATTGGAAGCGTATATATAGGTATATAGCGCATATTGATCAACTGCAATGTTCTGCCACCTGTCATGTAATCCGGTAGTACCTAATACTAACGCAACATAAATGTATGGACGCCAATCATAGGTAATTAACGATAATTAATCAATGTGTGTTAATAGTCGTTCTTGATTTCCCTTGCGGAGGATAATAACTACCATTATATTAGGTCAAATGTCTATTCGAATCCATTCATCAGCAGTGCTATTCTGAAAAATCTCCTTAATTGAATTATGGTGAAGGTCGTTTAAAGTGACCCATCAAGCCTAGCATTACCGTACTGCTAATGCTAGGTTAATTGAATACTTAAATAAACTGGAAGGAAATTTAATGATAAACAAATGAACATCTCACTCAGACTCAAACTCAAACTCAAAATCATTTATTTCAAATAAACCATTGCAGGTACTTTCGAATTGTTAGAGTCAGTCAGTCAGAAAGTTGAAGCTAGTTACTCGTTCTAAACAGTAGGTTTCTATGGAGAAGAACGAGCAAGAAACTCCATGAACAACACTCTTTTAAAATCAATAATATGTTTCAAATTTCGGTTACATCATTCATATTGAATCTAGGGTACAATGTGAGAACAATGTAACAAGTCGTGTACGTTAAAAGAGGTTTAGATAAAAATATAATCATAATAAACAATTCAAAATAAAATTAGAATAACCGAGGCAGCTAAGAGATGACCAGTCCCAACTAACGGCGCCCGTTCACGAACATGACGCACGGATCGGCATCATTTGACTCAACCATTTTGAAGGGAACCGAATGATCCAACACGCGCGCCACCGTCAGCGAGACATTCCAGTGAGCATGACATACTCCCAACCGCCAGGGCACATTCAAGTCAATGAAAGACATACCTCGTAAATGGTAGCTTTAAATAACATAGTGCTCACATGTATGTGCTATGAAAAATTATATAATACTAACACATTGAGTTTATACAATGCAAAGATAATGTAGATCTTCAGCAGCTCCAAAAATAATTAAAAATGCTAATCAATTAATCTATGAACCCTTATGGCTGTGGAGCTAGACCAGCATCCAGCCAAGCATTTTTATCAGTGATGTACTCACCCAATGAATAATACGCTCGGCTGCATAGTGTGCGTTTTATATAAGACTTAAATTTGGTCTCATTTAGTTAAACAATGTGGGGAGGTATTTTATTGTAACATTTTAACCAGTACCCCATGAAAGAAGTATCTACTTTAGCCAGTCTGAAACTCGGTTGAACTATGTAGTTCGTCCCTATTTCTAGTGTTATAATTATGTCTTTCACCCCTTTTACTAAAAAGATGCAGATTTTTTCTAGCGTACATTATGTTTCCATAGATGTATTGACAAGGTACCGTCATTATGTTAATTTCCTTAAACAGTTCCCTTAGAGAATCGCGCATACGGAGATTGTAAATGGCTCTGATGGCTCTTTTCTGCAGAATATAACCCCGACTCCCGATCCGCCCGACTCGATGGCTGCAGCTCGTCCCCACAGTAAAATACCGTAAGACATTATACTATGAAAATAATTAAAGTAGACCAGTCTCGCGGTATCCACATCAGTAAATTGCCGGATTTTTCTGACAGCATATGCTGCCGAGCTTAGCCGTCCAGCGAGAGATGTTAAATGAGGACCCCATTGTAGCCTTGAGTCGAGCGTGATCCTCAGGAAAACAGTTTTATCAACGTATTCCAGCTTCTCATTATTCAATACTATGTCACAGTCATTACTTTTGACATTTGGTAAAGTAAATCTGATGCACTTAGTTTTTTTTTCATTCAATACTAAATTATTCGCCGTGATCCAATTTTGGACTTGCAGTAAGGCGCTATTTACGTGGTCTAGGTTCTGGGCTCGTCTGTCTATCTTAAATATTAAAGAAGTGTCATCAGCAAATAACACCATTTGTGGTTGGTTTTCTCCATGTAAAACACTGGCATTCAGCTGCATCTGGTTAGACTGGAAGCCGACCCCATCATAGTTGAGAAAAGCCTAACCGATGATGGTGGGTTAAGGTAAAGAAGCCGTAGCATCCATGTGGTATGACAAATTACCTCTAACTCACCTCACTAAAATTCACCGAAAGAGATTTTCACAGAGTAGACCGCCTGATGTTCATTTGTATTTAAGCATCGAAATGTACCTGTACTTATTGAAACCAATTATTATGACACACCATGCTGACAATAGCAACACATCTAATCCAATCCAAATCCACACACTCATTTAGACTCCCATGTTTCCCAGACATATTGAATACGTCCCACCCATAGATATAAGAAAATTTCTGTGGTCCCACCCTTTTCTCGTACTAGCTCGGGTGTAATTGAAAACATACTCATTGTACAATAATGCCACGGAACATAAAAATCCAGAAGGGCTACTTACTTAATAGATCGTAATAATTAACTAATTTCTCCCCCGAAAATAACACCTAATTTGTGCGGGACGAACAGTGAAATGCGTAATACATAAACGCATAAATAAAGTGATGTGTAAACAAATAAACAGTGATTAGTGCGCGATAAAGCAATACAGTGATCAGTGCGTGATTAAGACAGTATAAAGTGATTGTTCGCGATAAACAGTGTAATTAATAGTATCATAATCATAATCGTAACAAGACAATGTTAATTTTATATAGTTTAAAGTTAGCAATAAGCCTATCCTTTGTTTGTGTGCAAATTGTATATAATGTGTGCCACATTGTGATTGGCAGCGGCCGCCTACTCGAAAGAGTTATTATATTAGTACACCGACTACTTGTCGAAATATGTCTCGAGCCGGCCGCAGTCAAAACTTTTGATAGGATATTAGAAATATCTTGTTCCGTACCCTACCTACAACTTGTGCCTATGTGGGCTATATTTTGCTCCTTACACCACCCACTATTTGTACCTACGTGGGCTGGAATAAATATAGGGCAATATTGCTCAGCCAGTCAGACGGTCCACTCTTCGCTCGACGCTCGCCGCGCACGGACGTGTCGCCGCTTCGCTCCACGCTCTGCCGCTACGCTCGTCACCTGCTCTCGCTGCGCCCGCCGCAACGATTCCTGTAGTCAGCCGACTGCAACCAACTGTTCAAAAGTTGCCTTTTTCAAGGCGATGGCTGAAATTCATATTCCTTTAAACAGAGTCAGTCGTGTAGCTTCACTAGGCCCCTTCAGGGCAAAACCACAGTTTCGTGGTACTCGGTGGATACCTTACGGTGCCAACGAAGCCGAGTGGGTGTTGCCCCAATCACACCCGCCAAACCCCTTCAGGGCGAGGCAGTCAATTGGAGTCGGGAGCTAGTGTTTCGGCCTTGGGGGGTCTCCTAGTCGAACCTAGTCTCTGGTTTCCTTCCACAGCTACACACTTAGTGTCGGTTGGGCGTGTCTACACCCTTCGCACTAGACTGGCTAGGGCCCCGTTCGCACAATAAGACTGGCGACGGGTTTACAAGCTTAGGGCTCACCAATAGGTACTCACCTCCCTGTCTACACCCGACAGGGAGGGTTACACATCCCCGGGCCACTCCACCCGGGGAGTTAGAGTTAGGTGTTAGGTTTAATTTAGGCTTCCCTGAGAGTTAAATCTCCCAAAATTCCCTCCGCAACTTAGCTTTCCCTTCGACCATGTCGGACGCTGAAATATTAGCGTACGTCAAGGCCCGCTTATGGCCAAGCGCCAAGTTCCATGCCGATCTAGACATATGGCTAGAGAACTCGTCCGCGTCCCGTAAAGCAGCCGAAGCTAGCGTCGCTGACTTCAGTGACATATTTGATAGCCCCTTTTCCCCCGATAACGCCAACGAAGGCACACCTGTGGCGGCATCCTCTATGCCTCCGCAAATCTTGTCCCTACTGTCAATTAAGACAACAAGCCCGTACGCGGAAACACCTATTGTTTCCGAACCCATTTCCAAGCCCATTGTTCCCGCGACCATTGTTCCCGCCACCATTGTTCCCACGCAGCTGCGCTCTGCGTCGCCATGTTTCTCAGAAACAATGGATACCTCTGTCCCTGTCTCTGAGCCATCTCACTCCGACTCTGAGGAAGCCCACTATGCCTCCGCGTCCTCGGACGACGACTACCAAGTTGTCGGTCCGGGAGGCAAGAGAAAGAAGGGTAAGAGTCCCTCTCAGGCCACCAAAGCCAAGAAAGCCGTAGCCGCGCCCACCCCCTCGGTTTCGGCCCCCTCCGTCTCAGCTACCTCTCGTCTAGAGGGCAGCCGTCCCGCTAGTCCCATGTCCACTGCTGCCCCCAATCCTTCGGTTTCAAAAAAGAAACTACCCGCCCCGCCTCCCTTGTTCATCCAGGACAAGGCGAAGTGGACCGACATGTCCAAATTGTGTAATGATCGTAAGATCAAATACACAAACGCGCGCTCGACCCAACAGGGGATCAAAGTCCAAGTTCCCACGGTGAACGACCACAGGGAACTTACCTCCTTGTTAAAAGTGAGGAACATTTCGTTCCACACTTATTCCCTGCCCGATGACAAACCCACCCGTGTGGTAATCCGACGCGTCCCTAAAGAAATCTCAACGGAAGAGATTCTCGCCAACCTTCAGTCGCAAAATGTCCCAGTATCCGCTGTGCATCGTCTGCACAAAGCTAGGGGTGCGATTGCATACGACTCGGTTCTTGTCGTGTGCGATCACACCGACGGCCACCATCCGATCTTTAAAGTAAAGTCGGTGTTACGGACGTCTTCGCTTACTTAAAAATAAGATAAATAAATGATATTTTAGTTGTACATATGTAAGGAACAAATATAAATGTTATTTAAGGTGTATAAATGATAATTAAGTTTTATAAATGTTATTAAAGGTTTACCTACAAATAAAAACCATTTGATAGTAGGGAATAACTTGCAATGTAAAGAGAGTAGGTGTTATAAGTTATTTTCCCTTAGATAATAAGATAATAAAGGTTAAGGGCATGGTTCTTAGCAGAAATGGGGCTCATAGATGTAACTAAGTCGAAGTAAATAGGCAAATAGAGCCACGCTCCTATTGGCCGAGCGCGCGCCTCGAACCATGCCCCACGCCTCCCACTACTTTACTATGTGGATCAAACTATAAATACAGGGAGGGTCCGCGCCACTCGTCACTCTGATTTCTACTCCCGCGCACTCTCTCTGCCCTATACTGAAATCGTCAATAAACGTATGTTACCTGAATACTTTCTGCTTTCTTTCGCAAACGTTACCTCTACGTCTTCAAGACCCTACAACAACATAACAACACATACAGTCCATCTTGATAGCTGGTCCTTCGAGCCGGATAATAATCAAGATTCAAGCATGAAGACTAGAAGCGTTGCGGCCAAGGAAAGCGGATCGGAATCAGGATACGACAGTCGCCGTCCCCGAACGTTCGAAGAACCCCCGAGATCACCGTCGACCATCGCGTCCGCAATCCCGCGCACCTCGCAAGGTGAGCCCGCGGCCGGGATCGTGCCCGCCGCCCCCGCGTTCGCGAACGCACCCTCCGTCACCGCCGCGACGGAGAAGGTTGCGCCGACCGTGTTCGACGGCCCGCGTGCCGCACAGGCTCCACGCCCGATGGCGAGTCGAGCCACCGCGACCGCGTGCGAACATAGGGAGTCGATCGTCACCTCGTCAGCGTCGTGTTACCCAGCGACGCCCGCCGCGATCAGGACAATGGACTCAAGAAACATGACAGCTACGCGTGATACTTCAATAAGGGACACAGCGAGTACAATACGGTCCAGAAGATCGTACGGCAGCGACGTAGCCAGAGTCAAGAAGGCGGAGTACGAGGCGCAGAAGAGAATCGTGGCAATAAGGAACGAGCAGCTGGAATTAGAAAAGGCGCTCGTCAACAAGCGTTTCGAGTACCAGGTATCAGTGATTGAGGCAGAAGCAGAGGCCCGAGAAGAAGGCTCAGTGCATACGGTTGAGGATAGAGTGGACGAGTGGCTCCAAAGTGTCGACCGGAGTCACCCCCATGGAGCGGACCGGCTGCAGAGGGAGCAGCCCCCGCGAACATTCGCCGAGCACGCAGCGCAAGAGGCCGACGCCCACATGGAACCTGCTACGTGTGTCAATGCCACCACACCCGCGAGACACGGACAGCGAAGACCGCGGTCGGTATCACGATCGCCCACCAGAGGGGAACGCCGTGTCGGAAGAGGTATCGAGCAGCTGGCCGATACCCTGGAAAAAATGATGCATGTACGCCCGCCGCCGCGACAGGTGATCGAGTTACTTACATTCACGGGAGCGGCCACCGAGTGGTTGCCGTTCAAGGCGGCATACAACGACTCGTCAACAATGTACAAGTTCTCTGCGATTGAAAACATGGCAAGATTACGGAACTGCATAAAGGGAGAAGCACGTGAAGCAGTGTCAGCGCTCCTGTACACCGCCTCAGACCCACAAGTAGTCGTGAGAACCCTTGAGCAGTATTATGGAAGGCCGGAAATACTTATGGATCGAGTTATGGAAGACTTGAAAAGGCTACCTCGGCTCACAAGCGCGGCCAGTGATCTGAATTCTTTCGCAGTGAAACTTCAAAATATAGTGTGTGTGTTATCTCAGATGGATAACAAAGGATATATATGGAACCCTATGTTAGTGCGTGACGTCATCGAGAAGCTGAGCCCGCATATAAAGTCAAGATGGTGTGACTTCGCTTCCGAAGCTATGGAGTCGTCACGCGAGCCGGAAATTATACTGTTATCCCGGTTCCTGATGCGGGAGGCGGATAGGGCGATGAAGTACGCTTTCACGCATATGACACCCGCGCCCGCGATGAAGAAAGGAGTAAGAAGTGCACCGCAAGTGAACACTAGGAAGAAGCCGGGCCGGGAAACTGTGTACGCGACTTCAAGTACGGAACGGAAGACTGAGTGTTTGTGTTGTGGTGGTGATCATGAAGTACCAAAGTGCGGAAAGTTCCTTAAGATGAACGTCAGCGAGAGGTGGGAGTGGGCGCGCACTGCAAAGGTATGTTTTAAATGTATTATAAATCGTCATCGACGTGAGCACTGCCGAGCAAAGAGGTGCGGAGAAGGAACATGCAGCCGCCCCCACCACGCGCTATTGCACAAGGATCCGGACAGCAAGAACACTCAGTCAGAAGAACCAGGTAAACCAGCCGACGCCGAAAACCAACAGGAATCTGTCATGACAGTCTCCGCAACGGGCACTGCATCGCGACGAGTGCTGCTGAAGATGTGTCCAGTGACGCTGAAAGGGCCCGGCGGACAAATAAATACGTTCGCCCTGCTGGATGAAGGCTCTACAATATCACTCGTCGACGAAGAACTAGCGCGTCAGATACGAGTCAACGGGCCGGTTTCAACTCTACGTATACAAGGTGTGACGTCACAACAAAAAGAAGAGCGAAGCCAAGAGGTTAGGCTGCAGATTTGCGGGCAGAGCGGCGAGTACCAAGAACTACGCGCGCGAACCATGAAGGACTTGCAACTGCACGGCCAGACGGTGGATAGAGCGACTTTAATTAACTATCCACACCTCCAAGACTTAAAGGCAGGCGCATTCTTCGAGGGAGCCACACCCAAGGTGCTCATAGGCGCGGATAACTGGCACTTAATAGTGACACGGGAACTACGCACAGGCAAGAGAAACGAACCCGCGGCTTCCTATACTCAACTGGGCTGGGTGATACATGGAACTGCACCACGCGCGACGCTACAGGAACAAGAGGGGCAGGTGGTGCTTCACCTATACGACGTGTCTGCGGCCACGCGGACGGACGATGTACGTCGTGTAGAAGAGTTGGTGAAATCACACTACAGGATCGACGCCCTAGGAGTTTCTCTAGCCAGAAAAGTGAAACCAGAAGATCAGAAGGCGGTCGGCGTGGTCCAGAACACGCTGAAGAAGGTAGGAGGACACTTTGAAGTCGGGTTGCCGTGGCGTGACGAAGACGCCCCCATGCCAAGTAACTACAACAGTGCCCTCAGAAGACTTAGAACCATCGAGAAGAAAATGGATGCATCACCGCACTTCGCGACGCAGTACCGCGCCCTGGTTCAGAACCTGTTAGACAAGGGCTACGCTCAAGAGTGCGACGGGACTGAAGGCGATAACCATAAGGCATGGTACCTGCCACACTTCGCGGTCACGAACCCCAACAAGCCGGGGAAGATGCGCCTGGTGTTCGACGCTGCGCACAGGTACAGCGGGATGTGTCTTAATGACTGTCTACTGGAGGGACCCGATCTCCTACAGTCATTACCGGGGATCCTGTTCAGGTTCAGAGAGCGCCCAGTAGCGGTCACCGCAGATATCCAAGAGATGTTTCTTCAAATAAAAATCAGAAGTCAAGACCAGGCTGCGCAGATGTTCCTGTGGCGAGATGAGAGCCGGAGCGAGCCACCGAAGCGGTACAAAATGACGTCTATGATCTTCGGGGCGTCGTGTTCTCCATTCATCGCACACTCGGCGCGGGACGCCAACGCGGAGCTGTTCACCGATCGATGTCCGGACGCCGTACGAGCAATCACGTCCAGTCACTACATGGATGATTACGTAGATAGCTTCGCGACGAAAGGCGAGGCGATAAAGACTGCGCGTGAAGTAATAGAAGTCCACCGGAACGCACACTTCAACCTAAGGGGATGGTGTTCGAGCTGTCCTGAGGTACTGAATAACATCGCACCGAACACTCAAGTACGTGACACCGAGGTCAGACTCGGACAACGTGAAGAAAACACCGACAGAACGCTTGGCTTGCTGTGGCAGACAGGTTCAGACGAACTAGGGTTCAACACGGGCCTGAGCCGTCTGTCACCCGAGGTGAAAAGCAACAACAGGGTGCCCACAAAACGCGAGGCCCTCGGAGCAGTGATGGCGGTCTATGACCCCCTGGGTCTCATCAGCCATTTTACCATCACCGGGAAAATTATACTACAAAGTTTGTGGAAACAAGGCGTGGGGTGGGATGAAGAAATCCCAGAAGAAGACGCACAACACTTCGAAGATTGGATGCGAAGTCTAAATAGGATAACTGAACTCCGCATACCAAGGTATTATGGCGGCGACCCAAGCGACCTCACCGACCTACACGTATTCTGTGACGCGAGCGAGCAAGCATACGCAGCGACCGCCTACTGGCGCATCCAGAAGTCGGACGGACGAGTAACAATAAGGTTGGTCGCGGCAAAGGCTAGAGTGGCCCCTTTAAAGCCGGTCACCATCCCGTGACTTGAACTACAGGCAGCGGTGATCGGCGCGCGACTGGCTGACGTGATATTAAAGGAACACCGAGACAAGCCCAGGAGCGTGACCTATTGGACGGACTCACAGACGGTTCTGCGATGGATTGAGAAAGACGCCGTGAAGTACACCCCGTTCGTCGCGCATCGCCTGGGTGAAATAGCGGAGCTGACCGAAGCCAGTCAGTGGAGATGGGTGCCCACCGAGCACAACGTGGCGGACGACGCAACACGTCCTGATTACGAACTACACGCGAGACCTGAAGACAGATGGTTCATCGGCCCCGAGTTCCTGTACGAGCACGAAGAGTCCTGGCCGAGGGAAAAAGCCAAAGAACACGAAAACAAGGACGAAGTAGTGTACGCGAACGTCGAAGCAACCGGGGAACGACCGTCACATCTGCCCGACATCAAGAGGTTTTCATCATATGAAAAGTTATTACGAGCAACAGCTGTACCACTTCTCTTCAGAAGAAAATGCGCGGACAGGACCAGTCAAATGAATGTCGACCTTATTGAAAGGGCCGAAAGGTCGTGGATCAAACAAGCGCAGCGCGAAGCATACAGTGAAGAAATACGAACAATTAAAAGCGGAAAACCAATACCTAAATCCAGTAGTCTATATAAGCTAGACCCCTACATAGAAGATCACGTTCTCAGAGTCAGGGGAAGAATCGGACACGCGGCGGTCGCGGACATAAGTAAGACGCCAGTGATTCTGCCCGGGAAACACCAGTTTACAAGGCTACTAGTGGAGAACGCGCATCGTAAGGCCGGTCACGCGAACAACGAGCGGGTAATCAACGACCTAAGACAGCGCTACTGGGTGGTCAACCTACGACCTACGGTACGAGCCATAGCACAGCGATGTCAACTCTGTCGTGTCAGAAAAGCGACACCAAGGAAGCCAACCACCGGAGACTTACCTACGGAGCGACTAACGGAAGCGCAACGACCTTTTACCTATTGCGGGGTCGACTACTTCGGGCCAATGACCGTCGTAATAGGTAGAAGACACGAAAAAAGGTGGGGGGCCCTGTTTACCTGCCTATCCACGAGGGCGGTACACCTAGAACTCGTATCCAGTTTGTCTACCGACGGGGCACTAATGGCTATAAGAAGAATGGCGGCACGGCGGGGGTGGCCCCGCGTCATGTACTCGGACAACGGTACCAACTTCAGGGGCGCAGACGTCGAGCTACGGTCAGCGTATCAAGAATGGGCCAAACACTTTCCTCAATTCGGCCTCGAATATAGGATGCGGTGGAAATTCATCCCACCAGGGGCGCCGCATATGGGGGGAGCTTGGGAGCGGCTGGTACGCTCCGTTAAGACGGCGCTGGGGGCGACATTGTACCAAAAGGCGCTGAAGGAAGAGGTGCTGCTCACACTGATGACAGAGGCCGAGCATGCCATCAACTCTCGGCCTCTCACCCACGTCTCTGTCGATCCCATGGATCCGGAGGCGCTCACACCCAATCACTTCCTCATTGGGACCTCCTCGGGCCTTCCCCAAACTGGGCCTTGCGAGGAGGCCAGCCGCAAGCAATGGCGGGCCGCCCAAGCGCTCGCCGACCACTTCTGGCGGCGCTGGGTGGGCGAGTACCTACCAACATTGGTGCCTCGGGGGGCATCAGATGACCAGCGACGACCGCTACAAATAGGCGACCTGGTCGTCATCGTCGACGCCTCTCTCCCACGAGGCACATGGCCCCGTGGCGTCGTGGAGGCGGTGTACCAGGGACCAGACGGCAAGGTGCGAGCGGCCGACGTCAGGACAACAGCGGGCGTTCTCCGGCGACCAGCGACGAAGCTAGCCGTCCTCGGCGGGGAAAAATAAGGCTACGGCATCCCTGCGCCGGGGGGAGGATGTTACGGACGTCTTCGCTTACTTAAAAATAAGATAAATAAATGATATTTTAGTTGTACATATGTAAGGAACAAATATAAATGTTATTTAAGGTGTATAAATGATAATTAAGTTTTATAAATGTTATTAAAGGTTTACCTACAAATAAAAACCATTTGATAGTAGGGAATAACTTGCAATGTAAAGAGAGTAGGTGTTATAAGTTATTTTCCCTTAGATAATAAGATAATAAAGGTTAAGGGCATGGTTCTTAGCAGAAATGGGGCTCATAGATGTAACTAAGTCGAAGTAAATAGGCAAATAGAGCCACGCTCCTATTGGCCGAGCGCGCGCCTCGAACCATGCCCCACGCCTCCCACTACTTTACTATGTGGATCAAACTATAAATACAGGGAGGGTCCGCGCCACTCGTCACTCTGATTTCTACTCCCGCGCACTCTCTCTGCCCTATACTGAAATCGTCAATAAACGTATGTTACCTGAATACTTTCTGCTTTCTTTCGCAAACGTTACCTCTACGTCTTCAAGACCCTACAACAACATAACAACACATACAGTCCACCTTGATAGTCGGTATGTCACTTGTCGGGCATCTCGATTGAGAGGCCTTATAAATCCGATACGGTTGGACAGTGTCACCGCTGCCAACTTTACGGTCACGCCCAACGCAATTGCTACGCGACCCCTAGATGCGTCAAGTGTCTGGGTGAGCACGCAACTGCTGACTGTCCCCGTCCGAAAGACCGCAATCTGTGCACAGAACCTCCCAGCTGTGTGCTATGCGGACAATCAGGTCACCCCGCCAATTACCGCGGCTGCCCCAAAGCCCCAAAATCCTCTTCTCCCAAATTGAGCAAGCGTGCGAACGCTCGTCAACAAAGGGAAAGCCCCTCTGTTAAGATTCCCTCCTCAGAGATGCCCGAGCGTCTCAGCCCTCAGAGGCCCTCCACATGGAACTCGCTGAATCATCAGAGAGCGTTCCCTGCATTGAGGCCCTCACAATCTCTGCCCATGCCAGCGCTGATGGATTCGCCAGTCCCCGCGCCGAACCTAGCCTCCGCGTCCACACCACCCCTACCTAAGGTCGCCCCCGCCGCTCCTAAGCCCGCCGCCGCCGCTCCTAAGGCCGCCCCCGCCCCTTCTAAGGCCGCCCCCGCCGTTTCAACCGCGCCCTCAGCCTCCCGCGTACCTGCATCTCTCCCTACCGAGAGGATAGGCGAAGTCATCAACCTCGCCTACCAAATTTACCGCAACCCCGCTGCTGAAGCTATGGCTAGGGATATACTCGCGTGCAAAGCTAATATTAGCGACATCCTTAAGGTGTTCAAAGCGTATCCGGAGATTACGCAAGCCCTAGATAAACTTTACCCTAACTAATCCAATGGATAAGGAAAGGCCGTGTACTACCAAACCCCGATCCCTTAAGTTAGGATTCTTTAACGCCAATGGCGTTATTAACCAACGTGATGAGATCGCCAATTTCCTCCGCGACCATCAACTTGATATCCTCCTCATACAGGAGACCTTTCTTAAGCCCCATCATCGTGACCCAAATATTGCCAACTACCGTATAGTTCGCAATGATAGGTCTCGTTGTCACAAGGGCGGTACCCTAATATACTATAGAAAGGCTCTGTACTGCATTCCTATGGACCCTCCTCCCCTCGCTCGCCTCGAGGTCTCTGTCTGTCGGCTCGGTATGACCGGTCATCAGCCGTTAACTATTATATCAGCATACGTCCCTCCATCACCATCGGAGGATGATCCTATCCTCCTCAAGGATGACCTTTCTGCTCTTCTTGGCCTGGGTGACTCCGTCTTACTGGCGGGCGATCTCAATGCCAAACATCCCTCCTGGAATAGTAACAGGACCTCTTCCAGAGGTAGGATCGTGTTTAACCTCTGTTCCCAACTGAACTTCGACGTCATCGCCCCGATGACTCCCACTCATTTCCCCCACGATCCCAACCATCTTCCCGACATCCTCGATATAGCGCTGCTCAAGAATGTGAATCTCCGTTTGCAATCTATAGAGACGCTGCACGAGCTTAATTCCGACCATCGTCCAGTGATATTAGAACTAGCTCCCCGTTCAGGTCCCTCTGACCCTAGCCAGCCCCCTCCGACCCAAATTATTACCGACTGGAGGAAAGTAAGCGAAAGCCTACAATCCACCACGTCACCTCACTTGAACGCTATCCCCGACCACTTGGTGACAGTCGCAGACACGACGGGCGCGATCGACTCGTTCACAAATCATGTACAATCCGTCTTGAACGATTGTTCAAGGGAGGTTCCGGCGATGAGCGATCATCGCTGGAAACTGCCTGACGATGTGCGTGATCTGTTGACCGAGAAGAACGCGGCCGTCCGTGCGTACAGTGCCTTCCCCTGCGATGCGAACAAGGCTCACATGCGCTCTTTACAGCGTGCTGTAAAGAAACGCATCGAGGAGCTGCGCTCCAGCCGCTGGGACAAGACACTTAGCGAACTCGAGCCCACCCACCTAGCCTTCTGGGAACTCCAGAGGAAGCTCCGTTCTTCTAACGAGGCCTCCATGCCCCCTCTCATTCGTTCCGACAGTAGCGTCGCCTTCGACAACGATGAAAAGGCTGAATGTCTAGCCGACAGCCTAGAGTCCCAATGCACCCCCAGCTCTCAACCAGTAGACGAAGCTCACCTTTCTGAGGTCGACGCCGAAGTCGAACGTAGAGCCTCTCTCCCACCCGTTGAAGACCCTGATTATCCTCTGCCTCCTGTCACTCCCGACGAAGTGCACGATATTATCAAGAGGCTTAAACCCCGGAAAGCCCCCGGCTCTGACGGTATCACCAATAAGGTGTTCAAACTCCTCCCCGCCCATCTCATAATGCTAATGACCGCCATCTTCAATGGCGCTCTAAGCAACAACAGTTTTCCTCAGGCATGGAAAGAGGCCACAGTTATCGGCATTCCGAAACCAGGCAAACCCAAGTCTGATCCCACCAGTTACCGTCCCATTAGTCTACTCAATGTTCTAGGCAAAATCTACGAGAGGCTTATTTATAAGCGGCTCAAAGACTTTGCCGAAGCAAAGAGTCTCATTCCCGACGAGCAGTTTGGCTTTCGAACCGAACACAGCTGCGTCCAACAAGTCCACCGCATCGTCGAGCACATAAGCGCTGGTTTTCAGCGTGGCTTGATGACGGGTGCGCTCTTCTTTGACATAGCGAAAGCATTCGACAAAGTCTGGCACAACGGCTTACTATACAAGCTTTACCAACTCGGAGTGCCAGATCGTCTCGTGCTCATCTTGCGTGACTTTTTGTCTAATCGCACCTTTCGCTATCGCATCGAGGGTGCGCTCTCTTCACCCCACCCGATACGCGCTGGCGTCCCTCAGGGCTCCGTAGTGTCCCCCCTCATTTTGACGCTGTTCACCAGCGACATCCCCAAAGATAAAAAGGCCCAGTTGGCTTTATTCGCTGACGACACGGCCATCTATTACTCGGGTCGCAACCCAGACTGCATAGCTCGTACCCTCCAATCCGCGGCAAAAGCCTTAGGAGCTTATTTCCGGAAATGGAGAATCAAGGTAAACCCCATCAAGAGTCAGGCAGTACTCTTTTCCAAACCGCGTTCGTCCCCCTGTCTGCCCAGTCCGATAACCATGTTCGGTAAGCCTATCCCTTGGGAGAAGCAAGCCAAATACCTAGGTGTGATTCTAGACCACCATCTTACTTTCGGAGAGCACATAAAGACGGTGCGTTCGCGCGCCGCTTTCGCTCTCGGTAGGCTCTACTTCATGTTGAATGCACGCAGCAAATTGTCACTCAAGTGCAAATTGCGCATTTACACGGCGTGCATTCGTCCCATCATGACGTACGCCTGTGCTGTATCCGCACACGCGAAACCATACCGTCTCCATAGGATGCAGACCCTCCAAAACCGTTTCTTGCGAAGAATCACAGGAGCCCCTTTTTACCTTCGCAACGAGAACCTCCATCTCGATCTAAAAATACCTACCATCCAGCAGTTCATGAAACGCTCCGCCAAGCGCTTCTTCGACACTGCTGAGAAGCACTCTAACCCGTTAATCGTATCGGCCGCCCGGTACACTCCCTCCCGTATTAGTAAGACTCGACGACCGAGACATACTCTGACCGACCCTGACGATGCTATTACTCTCCTCCAGGAGAGCAATAAGGCCACCAGTACAGTTAAGAAACACAGACACAGACCGCCGTCATTCCGTCCTCGCCGCCGAGGCCCGCCGCGACGACCCCGTACGTCCCCTCCCCGACCCTTGCTCGTGCCAGCCCGCGCCGCTGAGCCTGTAGTTTTAAATTCGTCCCTAAATAATGGAAATCCGATCCAGCCTGTCCCTTTGCTGTCCTCTCCCAGCGACGCCCTAAGCCGAGGCTCGTACCCCACAGGGGGTGCCCTTAGCGTGTAGTCGCTTAGTTTGTAAGCTTTTTTGCCCTGGCTGGAGGCCCTAAAAATAATAATTTTTAAGGCACCACAGGAAAGTCCGGTTAAGCAGCCGACAACCTCCTTTTTTTTTTTTTTTTTTTTGGTACGGGGTGGAAAATCCTCATGGATGTCCTCCGCCCTGGGGCGGGCGGAGGGGTCTGTCAGACTCTTACTGACTAAAAACCACCCCGGTGTTCCATCTCACACCTAGGTCGGGGGTCGCGGGAACTGGAGATACTTCCGCAACCCCCGGCTGGTGCCGGCCCGCTGCAGCGGGCCACTTCTCGGGTCAGGGGGGGGAGTGAGGTGTTGGACTCCCCCCCGGACGTCTTAGAGGGGCGCGCGTGGAACACTACGCGCCGCCACCTCGGGTCCTGGTGTATGTGGGGGGCGACAGACGTCCCCGAGTCTGCCGCCCCTGGACCCATTTAGGGGGGCCGGAAGAGGGCGTTATCCGCCCTTCGCCGACGCCCGGTGCGCCTGCTGCGGGCAGGGTGGGAGGTTGAGATCTCCCTCTCCCTTTCCGCAGCCTCCTTCTGCGACATGACACTTTCGCAGAAGGAAACCACCGCGTCCCAGGACTCTGCGCTGTCGACCATCGACTCGACCACGGCCGACAGCGACAGGTCACTGCCTACTTTTGAGACGAGGGCACGGCGCGGCCCCTCCCAAGCGGCACATTCCGCCAGCGTATGCCGCGCCGTGTCCTCCCGGCAGTCGACGCAGTGGTGACACCGGGCGTCCGGCTCCCTGTTTATGCGACACAAGTACTTCCCGAAGCAACCATGCCCCGAGAGCACCTGCGTCACCCGAAACGACAGGGAGCCGTGCCTTCTCCCGAGCCAGCGCTCGAGCGCTGGCCGGACCGCCTCGATGATGGCGAGGCCGGCGGTAGGGCGCGAAAGCCTGTCCCGCCATTCCGCCACCAGGACCTCGCGAAGCTGAGACCGACGCAGCTCCATGTGTCGCTGCATCGGTCGCTCGCCCCGCGCCCGCGCTTCCTCGCGCCACCGGTACAGTGACGCGAGTACCTTCGCTTCCAGGTCCCAGGGCGGGGATCCGGCCAGTGCACAAGCCGCCTCGTAGGAGATCGTGCGATATCCCCTGATGACTCTGACGGCCATCGCTCGTTGCGGCTTTCGCAGCACGGCAATGCTTCCGGCCGTCAGGTCTGAGCCGACAACCTCCTAGGTTGACCTGCGAGATGCCAATCCGAAAAAAAAAAAAAAAAAAAAACTCAGCCAGTCAGTCGCTCTCTATACGCCCTAATAAACAGTCGCTCTCGATACGCCCTACTAACAGTAGCTCTTACTATGTCCGACAGTGTAACGGTCTTTGTTATTTACTCCTTGTATATAGTTATTATGTAGTAAATAGTGTTTAAATTAGTACTAGTGAGCTTTTTATACTTGTGAAAACTATTTGACTATTGTGAATAAATCATCTCTGTGTTTTGTGAAGACAGTGTTGTTTCATTTAAAGATCCACCAATCCAGTGATAGGGTGTACTCTGTACATCGAATGGTCCTTCGAGCCGGATTTAGTGGATCTAGTGAATCTAGTGAACCTAGTGCATAAAGTGCATAGAGAAAAACCTAGTGCTACAATAGTGAAATAAGTTATAGTGTTATAATAAGTGTAAAGATCGCTAGTACACAGGAGCTATCGGTTTGCAACATGCCAGTGACACGCTCAGAGGGAAAAGGCCGCAAGCCGGCTAGGCAACAACCTTCATCTGAAGATACCGCCGCGACCTCAGCATCAGGAACTGGCACGGACTCTGGAACGGTCACCACGAGGACTACAGCTACGGAAACAACAGCCGCCACAGGTACCACGGAATATACTGGTGCCTCGGCACATACAGAATCCTTCACTGTGTCTTCACATACCGCTGCCGACCCCGCCAGCTCTGTGCCACCCCCTGCTGTGATCGCTGCCTATGTCGCAGCTAAGGCTCACTCTGTTACGCCCTCCGCGGCTACGACATTACCTGTTGAAGTGACCATGAAGCAATCGATGAAGCCGCCTACCACTGTCGGTAATAGTAGAGAAGCGAGACCCGCAACAGATACTTCTACAGTAAAGCGGGTCAAGGGTACAGGAGGTCTGCCGCTGCCGAGCGGACCAAGAGAAGCCCGCCCTTCTAGTAAGAAAGCGGGATCGACTAACAGCAAGATAAAGGCCTACAAAGTTGCAAAGGCGAAAGAAGACTTGCTACGCCTGCAGGTTGAATTAGCCGCCGCACGCCTAGCAACTTTAGAGACCGAAGATACAGAGGACGATGACGATGATGTCTCAATCTACTCTAAGGAGGAAACAAATCGTAGAATCGATAGTTGGCTGGAAACACAGAGAAACAGACCCGCGCTCGCAATCGCTGACCAACAGAAAGAAAATACAGAAGTGCCAGTGATCACTTGCGTGGAAAATGTTCCAGAAAACACAGAAGAGTGTCATCAAACACGTCAATCACCGGCGGGAGGTAAGTCAGATCTCACCGCACTTGCCGAAGCAATCACGCGCGCCGTCAGCGCTGCTCAACGACCAAAGTTCGTTGAGCTACCTTTGTTTAACGGATCACACCAAGAGTGGTTGCCGTTCCGTGCCGCGTATTATGAAACAGAGAGCATGTTTACGACGATTGAAAACACAAATAGACTCAGAAGAAACTTGAAGGGAAGAGCAAGAGAAGCAGTGGAAGGTCTGCTTATTACAAATACGCACCCAGCTGAGATTATGAAGACATTGGAGTCGAGATTTGGCAGGCCAGAGTCTATCGCCACGATTGAAATGGAAACATTACGAGCCTTGCCGCGCCTTACAGAATCGCCGCGCGACATTTGTATCTTTGCTACAAAAGTATCTAACATTGTAGCGACTTTGAAAACTCTCAGCTGCATACATTATTTGTACAACCCGGAAGTTACGAAGACAGTCGAAGACAAGCTCACGCCTACACTCCGCTACAGATATTATGATTTCTCAGCTGTACAGCCAAGAGAAGATCCAGACTTAGTGAAGTTGGACAAGTTTCTCAAAAGAGAAGCGGACTTATGTGGGCCATACGCGTTACCCGAACAAGTGACATCCAGTACAGTTGCCACTCAACAGAAGAAAACACAGAAGATCCATAATGTCACAGAGAAGACGGCCGCACCGAAGTGTCCTGTATGTGAAGAAACGGGTCACAAAGCAGCCGATTGCGAGCAGTTCAAGAAGTTAGATGAAAATGGCAGATGGGACGTAGCTAAGTCCAAACGCCTATGCTTCAGATGTCTTCGATACAGAAATAAGACGCATAGTTGCCGACCCAATCAGTGTGGCGTCAACAGTTGCAAGTATTCGCATCATAAGCTGCTGCACTACGTCAAGAAGACAGAGAAGGCGGAAGCTCAAGAAGACAAGCCAAAGGAAGCAACAGAAGTCATCAACTCTGCTTGGACATTGAAGAAACAGTCATTCCTGAAGATCCTACCGATACAAGTCGAGGGTCCGAAGGGTATAATCGATACCTTCGCACTGATGGATGATAGATCAACGGTCACGTTAGTCGACGATAATGTTGCAAAGAGCATCGGAGCGACAGGACCTATAGATCCGTTAAAAATAGAAACTATAAATGACATGAAGGCATCTGAGTCAGGATCACGACGTGTCAACATTAAGTTGAAGGGATTCAATAATCACGAAGAGCAAGTACAGGCACGCACAGTGAAGAACTTACATGTGTCGTCTCAACAGATTCCTATAGAAACGGTGGAAGGATGCGAGCATTTGACAGATATTAGAAGTCGTCTCACTTACACAAATGCAAAGCCACAAGTTTTGATCGGGCAAGATAACTGGCATCTCCTGTTGACCTCCGAATTTAGAAGAGGAGATAAGAGCCAACCGGTGGCAGCCAGACACGAACCCTCGGACATAACGTCGCCTTCGTGTCTCACGTCACGGAAGTGCCAGACGACAACTTAGAAGAACTTGTGAAGCGATACTTTGAGATGGACGCGCTATGCATCAACCCCAGGAGACCGAACACAAACCCAGAAGAGCGAGCACTCCAAATGCTAAAGAAGAATACATTTAGAACAGATGAAGGAAGATTCCAGACTGGTCTTCTCTGGCGCAAGGAGGATGTCAAGTTTCCTGACAATTATGACAGCTCGCTGAAACGGCTCTTCAATATAGAGAAGAAAATTGATAGTGATCCAGATCTTAAACAGAAATATACAGAACAAATGGAAGCTCTCATCGCTAAAGGTTACGCTGAGCCAGCTCCAGCACAGAAAACTCCGAGCAAAACTTGGTATTTACCACACTTTGCTGTTGTCAATGCAATGAAGCCAGATAAACTTAGAGTAGTCCACGACGCGGCAGCCAAGACAAAGGGAGTAGCTCTTAACGATATGTTACTCAAAGGACCTGATCTCATACAGTCTCTACCGGGTGTTGTTATGAGGTTCCGACAGCACATGATCGCGGTCACAGCAGATATTAAAGAAATGTTCATGCAAATCAAGCTACGAACTGAAGACCGCGACTCACTGCGCTATTTATGGCGCGGGAACCGAAGAGATAGCCAACCTCCAGAGGAGTACCGAATGACGTCCCTGATCTTCGGCGCATCAAGTTCACCATCGACGGCAATATACTTCAAGAACTTTAATGCTAAACAACATGAGGAAACTCACCCTGAAGCCGCAAAAGCCATAGTACAGAAGCATTATGTTGACGACTACCTCGACAGCTTCAAAAGCAACGAAGACGCAGAACGCGTCACGAAAAGCGTGCGAGAAGTACACTTAAAAGCTAGCTTCGAATTGAAGCAATGGAAATCGAACTCACCAGCACTGCTAGAAGCACTAGGTGAAGACAAAGAAATAGAAGATATGGAACTTTACAGCACAGAGGAAAAGATAGAACGAGTACTGGGCGTGATCTGGAAGATCAACTCAGACGAGCTCACTTTCAATCTCAACTTAACGAGAATCCCATCGACAACAATAGAAGGGAGGAAGCCGACTAAGAGAGCAGCACTTCGAATAGTTATGTCACTGTTCGACTCACTCGGCTTCGCCTCGCCTGTCACTGTAAGGGCAAAACAGCTCCTACAAGAAGTCTGGCGAAGAGGAACA
This sequence comes from Charanyca ferruginea, assembly GCA_947361185.1. Classification (NCBI taxonomy): domain Eukaryota; kingdom Metazoa; phylum Arthropoda; class Insecta; order Lepidoptera; family Noctuidae; genus Charanyca; species Charanyca ferruginea. The sequence goes on from OX376056.1 coordinate 23,233,514, forward strand.
ACATGGGACGACGAGATTGACGAAGACCTGGCAGAACAATGGGAAGACTGGATGAATCATCTAAAGAATCTCTGCCAAGTGACCATACCGAGACGGTATATCAACTACAGTGACGCCGCCTCATTGGAACTCCACGTGTTCACCGATGCCAGTGAGTCTGCCTACTCAGCGGTACTATACTGGAGGGCCGTAACCGCAAACGATGACGTTGGACTGTCGCTTATAATAGCCAAAGCAAAAGTGGCATCGCTTAAGTTAACGTCTATACCGAGGATGGAGTTACAGGCAGCAGTCATGGGAGCAAGACTAGCAGAAACCGTAGTAGAAGAACACGAACGTAAGCCTGACCGCAAGGTGTTCTGGACAGACAGCAGAACAGTACTCACTTGGATAAAGTCAGGGTCACGTTCATACAAACCGTACGTGACTCATCGCTTAGCAGCAATCGAAGAAACTTCTAAAGTTAACGATTGGCGCTGGGTCCCGTCCAAATTAAACGTGGCGGACGACGCAACAAGAGACGTCCCACCAAACTTTAACAAGGATCATCGCTGGTATAGAGGCCCTGACTTCCTCTATGAAACAGAAGATTTATGGCCGACAGATACATCGGCACCAACGATAGAAGAACCCACTGGTGAAGAGAAATTACACCATGTGAGTGACAGAAAAGGGTTGAAGTTAGCAGAAGGCTTACCTGACCCGACTAGATTCTCCAACTGGGATCGCCTACGATATACAACAGCACGAGTTCTTCAGTTCATAGAGCTCTGCAAACCTGTCAAGCAGAGCGTGAATTACAAGAGGACGAAGAAGAATACAGAAATAGACCCAAACTGGAGTAAAACGAAGAAACCAGCGAAGAAACAGACTACAGTAGCAAAGAAAATAGCTCCACTAAAAGGAAAGAAGCTACTGCCCGTCTCCGCTGAACTACTCAGGTCAGCCGAAGAGCTTCTGATGCGCTCATCGCAGGAAGACTCCTTCGAAGAAGAAATAAACGACCTGAAGAAGAAGAAAACGGTCAACAAAGAAAGTCGTCTGTACCAACTGAGCGTCGAGTATATGAAAGATGCCATAAGACTTCGAAGCCGTATCCAAGCCGTCCAAGACTTGCCGGAAGACTTCAAGACACCACTGATACTCGACGGCGACCATCCCACGGTCAGACTGTGGATACAGTCGATACACCGAAGACTACATCACGCCGGCGTAGAAGCAACGGTAAATGAGTGCAAGCAGCAATACTGGGTGCTAAGGTTGCGCCCTACGACACGGGCGTTACTAAGAAAATGCCTGTTCTGCAGGATGAAGACACTGGTGCCACCGCACCCACGAACAGGAGATCTCCCTGCATGTCGCCTAGCTCACCATAAGCGGCCCTTTACATACACTAGGGTCGACTACTTCGGGCCTCTATCTGTAACCGTCGGACGCGCTCGCCAAAAGCGCTATGTGGCAATATTCACGTGCCTCACTACAAGAGCCGTTCATTTGGAAGTAGCCGGCTCACTAAGCGCTGATTCAGCAGTGATGGCCATTAGAAGAATGATGGCAAGAAGAGGATGTCCGACTGAGATATGGCCCCTTATTCACAATCATTCGATTCGATTCCGTACCGAATCGAAAGTCAAAAGATATCGAAGATGTCCTTCAAACGCAATTCACAAATCCGAAACCGAATAATTTTGACAGTTCAACGAACATACGAAGACTGAACACGGAATGACATTGTCGAATACGGTTCCTTACCGACACGGAAACGTATCGAATGGTTGTGAATAAGGGGCATGGTCAGACAACGGGACCAATCTGAAAGCAGCGGACAAAGAACTCAGATAAGCAATCGACGAGGCAACGGCGGAAGAATCGGCGAAGAGAACCATCGCGTGGCGCTACATCCCTCCCGGGGCTCCCTTCATGGGTGGAGCCTGGGAACGCATGGTGCGATCAGTGAAGAACGCACTCACCGCGACGCTGCACGAGCGTCATCCGTCTGAAGAAGTACTCACCACCCTTCTAACTGAGGTGGAGTACACAGTTAACAGTCGTCCGCTGACCCACGTGTCGGTCAGCGCAGAAGATCCGGAAGCCCTGACCCCCAACCACTTCCTGTTGGGGGGACCGGGACGAGTGCCCCAACCGGGCACTTTTCAAGAAGAAGACACCATATCACGATCAGCTGGCGAGCCGCTCAAAGGCTCGCTGACCTTTTCTGGCAACGCTGGGTCAAAGAATATCTCCCGGAGCTGCAGCACCGGCGGGAGCCGCAAGGGCGAGGGCCCACGATAAGGGTCAACGACCTCGTTCAAATCGTTGACTCCAACCTGCCTCGCAACACGTGGGCGCGAGGCAAAGTCATCGCGACGTACCCTGGTCCAGACAACATCGTGCGCACGGTGGACGTGCGCACCAAAGGAGGCGTACTACGGCGGCCAGTGAGGAAGCTGGTCCTCCTGCCCCTGCGCGCAGACGAGGTACCCGCACCGGCTACAGATGCGACACCGTCGCACGGCGGGAGTGATGTGCGGGACGAACAGTGAAATGCGTAATACATAAACGCATAAATAAAGTGATGTGTAAACAAATAAACAGTGATTAGTGCGCGATAAAGCAATACAGTGATCAGTGCGTGATTAAGACAGTATAAAGTGATTGTTCGCGATAAACAGTGTAATTAATAGTATCATAATTGTAGTGTATGTAGAGATATCAATATATCACGCTACAAACCGATAACAGTATTATGACGTTGTCTCGGGCGCATACGTCGCTCGGTTATAAATACCGGTGCGAGAGGTGGGGCGGCCAGGGATTTGCCCGTGGCTTATCCTGTTATTTCTGACCTCGTTTCGTCAGAAATAACAACCGTTCGGACCGTTAAGTTTGGTCTCTTCTGTGTTCGTGCTGGTGCAACAAGTGGGCACTGGTGCGAGCACAGAGGGCGCCACCGCCGCGCTGCCCGGTGTTAGTGTCACCGAAGCGGTCGCGGAGGCCACGCCCACACGATGTCAAAGCCTGGCGCCCGTGGCTCTCTTGGCCACGGCGACGCCGGCTCCCAGGAGCTCCATCCAGTGTTGGACCGGGCTACGTCGCTGCCGAACATCGGCCGCACGTCATCCGGTGCGCCACCGGCCGGAGCTCCACCATCAGCAAGACCGACAGTTGCCGGCACACCGACGTCATCGGCGACTGCGCGCGTTTCGCCGACGCCGTCGACGAGCCGACACCCGGCAGTGTCTATCCGCCCCTCGGCATTTCGCCCCGTGCCTATACAGGCCCCGGGGCCTGTCGCGCCTACAAATCGCGCTGCCGCGCCCGCCGCGCGAGTCGCTGCGCCTACCGTGCGCTCCGCTGCGCAGGCGACGCGCGCCCCCGCGCGCACATTGGCGACCCCCGCGCGCCCCACCGCGCCCACCGCGCGCCCCACCGCGCCCACCGCGCGCCCCACCGCGCGCCACGCCGCTCTGCCCGCGTGCCCACCCGCGCGGACTTCCGTGCGCCCCGCCGCGCAGCCAGCGCGCCCTGTAGCGCAACCTGCGCTCTATGCAGCTGCGTCCACGCACACCGCTGCACCACCTGTGACGTCCACCGCGGACCGAGCCGCGTCACGCGCACTTACGCAAACGAGTACAGCGGGCGTGCCGCAATCGCCGCCCCCACCCAGAAATGCCGCCCAGGACTCTCCTGCGATGCTATCATGCTCATCGCGAGAGGCGTCTGACCTCTCGATGGCATCGGAGGGCTCAGGGACTGGTTACCGAGGCGTCTCAGGAGATACGCCCGCGCAAACCGGCCCTTCCGCTCCAAGTGATACCCCGGAACTCGAGTCTCAGCTCGACGCCATCGCCAGAGCCCAGCGCCGACCCAGAAGCCCGGACGACGAGGCCACTGAAGAGGCGAAGCGATATTGCATCGACCCCCCACTTCCACAGCGTGAACCTCGCGGTCGAGGCGGGACCGAATCGCCATCCTTTGCTGAAGCGGTGCGCCGCTCGCCACAACCCAGTGGACCTGACTCCACTCCAGACCTGACATCCTCGGCTCAAGGCACAGACGCAGCCAACCAAAAGAAGCCGCGCTACCCCCCGCTAGTAGTAGAGAGGCTGCCAGACTGGGCGGCCCACTTTAGGGCTGTGAGTGCCAAACTGGGCCACCCACCAAATGCCCGCCCCTATCAGGGCGGTATTCGATTCTTGCCCGAGAGTGCGGAAGAGTACAGGGTCGTTCAGAGGTACCTGACCGACCTGGAAAAGACGAGCGTCCTATCTTGGTTCGCTTACTCCCTGCCAGCGGAGCGCAACCTAAAAGTGGCGATCAGGGGTTTGCCGGCAGATACCGACCCCACCGAGATCGAAGAAGAACTCCGACTGCTGGGATATCAGCCGGAATACGTGCGCCACATTAAGGCGCGCGAAGGGAGACCCGGCTGCATATTTCATGCAGTCCTTAAGAAGACGCCTGATATCAGGAGGATCTATGACACCACGGTGTTTCTGTACATGCGTGGTGTCAAGATCGAGGCATGGAGGGGCAAGCGTGGGCCCGCTCAGTGCCACCGATGCCAGAAGTTCCGGCACAGCTCGCACCACTGCCACCGCCCGCTCGCTTGCGTGAGATGCGGGGAAGGACACGCCGCCCGTGATTGCCCGCGCCCAAAGACGGAACCAGCCACCTGCGCCAACTGCGCGGGGGACCATCCGGCGTGCAATATAAGATGCCCCGTATTTCAAAAAGAGATACAAAACAAGCGTGCGGGCACTGTCGCCATCTCGCGGCAACAACGCCGGCCGGCTGACGCTACCCAGAGGCCCGACACGGAGGACCATGAGGCCCCCAGTGCGTCGCTGATGGCCGCAGCAAACGGGCCCACTAACCGGGAAGCCCCTCCCCCGTCCTCGGGGCGGAGGAAGAAGAAGCGCGGGGGCAAGAAAAGGAAGAAGCCTGAGCCCCCCGTCAACCAGCCCACACGACCGGACCTTGCTCCTACCATGGCGCAGGCGATGATGCACTCCGCCGGCGCTTCTGCTGACAAGAATAAGGGCCAACAGGCACCAAAGCCCTGCCCAGAAGCCGAAAGGGTTGCCCCAGATGTGGCAAAAATACAGGCCACTTTAGGCTCCAACGCCGCCCGCGACCAGCAGCGGCGCTGCGCACCACCACAAACTGGCGCTCTAAGACAGGAGCGCCACAAGGAATTTACCGCCTGCGCTATCCAGATACTGATGGACCTAATCAAGGCCATCAGACAGGGGCAAGACGCGGAGTTAGTTATCCTCGACGGCCTGGCCGCACTACTCACGCTTTGTCATGGCTAAGCCGCTGAGGATTATACATTGGAACGCCCGCGGCCTCCGGAAAAAGGTTGCCCCCCTCCGCCTCCTCCTCAAGGAACAGAAGATCGACGTGGCGCTAATCAGCGAAACTCTCCTGGGACCAGCGGACCAAATCAGGTTCCCAGGTTACCTGATCTACAGGAAAGATGAGAAGTCGGCACTCGGCAACATCTACCGCGGTCTGGCGGTATTGGTGAAGCGAAGAGTCGTACATCAAGCTCTCCCTCTGACGTCGCTGGCATCATTTTATGCGCTGGGTGTCCAGTTGCACTTGGCTGGCGAGGACGTCGATATCTACGCGTGCTACAGCCCACCCGCAGCACCGCTCGACTTAGCAGAGCTACGGGCCCTCCTGCATCGGTCGCCGCACCCGACGGTCCTCGCTGGCGACATGAATTGCAAGCACCCGGCGTGGAACAGCCACACCACGAATCCCGGGGGGAGACGGCTCTTCGCAGATGCGGAAGCCTATGGGTACACGGTGTCCGGCCCTGAAACACCCACCCACTACCCAGACACGCAGGCACATTCACCGGACGTGCTGGACATCGTGATCCATAGAGGCCTGAGCTGCCAGATCACCCAACTGGTAATAGACGACGAGATGCAGTCTGACCATCAACCAGTTCTCGTCGTCTTGTCAGAAATGCCGACCCGACTCTCTCCTCCAGCGCCACGTCGAAAAACGGACTGGAACAGGTTCAAGGAAGTGATGGAGACTACCACACCAACTTGGCCCATCGTCACCGCCGCAGACGTTGATAGACTGGCAGAAGAGATCACCGTTTGCATCCAACGCGCCTACGAACTGGCGACGACAATAGTGACGCAGCCGCAGGGGTCTCTATTTAAACCCCTGCCCAACCACCTGAAAGAGTTGATCGCCAAGAAGAGGCGCCTACGCAAACGGTGGCAGACTACTGGATGCCCGACCATGAAGTCTGAACTCAACCGTCTCGCGGAGAAGGTAAGGGCCAAGTTGCAGGACTTCAACGCCGAGAGCTGGGAGTCACATATCGACGCTGTCGAAGGAGACTGGCCGTCGATACACAGACTGTGCAGGCAGCTCTCGAATACCCCAGCTCCAGTGCGCCCGCTATTGCACAGCGACGGGGCCCTAAGATACATCGCAGCAGACCGTGCGGAGATCTTCGCCGAGCACCTGGAGCGTCAATTCCAGCCGAACCCGACCGACGACAACGAGCATGTCGCAGCAGTCGAGAGGCACCTTGAGGAATACTTCGCCTCGCCGATAGCCCCAGAGGAAGACCCCATTTTCTTCTCGCCTTGCGCAGTCAGACGCGCCATACTGAAGACCAAGCCAAGAAAGGCTCCTGGAGCGGACGGTATTACCAACACAGTGCTGCGCCACCTGCCATACCGTACGGTAGCGGCACTGGCGCGCCTGTACACGGGGATACTGCGCACGGGGGTCTTTCCAACCAGCTGGAAGGAAGGGCGCGTCATAATGCTGCCCAAGGCGAACAAAGATGTGCTGAAGCCTGGCAGCTATCGGCCCATCACTCTGCTGTCGACAACATCCAAGGTGTTTGAACAACTCCTGCTGCGACATCTAACACCTCACCTGACGCCTCGCCCGGAACAGTTCGGGTTCCGCTCGGAACACAGCACGACGCTCCAGCTGTCGAGGGTACTGCACTTACTTACGGCGTCATTAAATAAGAAAGAACACGCAGTTGCAGTATTCCTCGACATGGAAAAAGCATTTGATCGCGTTTGGCACGCCGGTCTGCTTTTCAAAATATCGAAGTCAGACGCGCCCCGTCGCGTCGTAATGGTAGTCTCCTCCTTCCTCTCCCACAGGACCTTCAGGGTGGTGGTCGACGGTGCGCTGTCAGGCGCGCGCCAGATAGCGGCAGGGGTACCGCAGGGTAGTTGTGTCTCGCCGCTGTGCTACTCATGTTATACCGACGACATCCCCACGACGCAGGATACCATGCTCGCGCTGTATGCTGACGACGCCGCGTACATCTCGACTTCTATCAAAGCGAGACACGCGGTCGTCAAAATGCAGCGCGCTCTCAACCTGCTTCCCGACTGGCTGTCGAAGTGGCGGTTGTCGGTTAACGTGAGTAAGACACAGGCGCTGCTCGCTGGAGGCGCCAACCTCCCACCACCCTTACAGCTGCAAGGAGTCGACATCGTGTGGTCGCCACAGGTCAAGTACCTAGGGGTCACCATCGATCGTCGGCTCACCATGGGAAGTCACGTCCGCAAGGTCGCCGCAAAGGGCAGAGCAGCCCGCGCTCTGCTCCACCCGGTCCTCTCATCCCGCCTCCCGCTGCGTGCCAAGCTGGGTGTATACAAGACGTACATTCGCCCGCTGCTCACGTACGCTGCCCCAGCTTGGCTCGCCCTCACTAGCGAGTCCAACAAGAAGCTTCTCCGCGCGCAGCAGAACCAAGCGCTGCGGAAAATTACCGCTGCCCCTCGCTACGTGAGGAACAGCGTAATCCAGCGGGATCTTAGGATCGAGAGCCTGGACGACCACTGCAGGCGCCTCGCGTCAACCATGTTTGCGCGTGCCGACGCATCTGCTTGGCCTCACGTCAAGCATTTAGCGCCCTGGCATGCGCGCCCACCTGACAGGAGGCGCCTACCCCGCGACCTATTGCCGGACGCTGACGACCCCAACCCACCGGACTGACGCCTGAGTAAGCCGTCTTCACCTACACTCGGCCTACTCACACAATAATACTCCACACACATCACATACACCCAGTGTGCGTCGTGTACTAAGTTAATATAGGCATGAGGCGCACTGAACCCCATACATACGCAACTTCACAAGCACATAAACTCACGCGTTGAATGTGCGGCGCGGGCTCGCAATTCTATCGCTAACACGAACGGTGTAACACAACACAATGCCGCTCACACACACATGACGGCCCCTTAGTCAGCTCGCGTGACCGGCTCGACCTGGAAGCGTGCGCAGACGGGGGTCCACATCTTCAGCGGGGAGCGCCGTGAGTCGTCGCCTCTGTCGCTGGTCGTCTTCCGCTGGGCCTCCTCCGGGGAACCGGAGGTCCCACCTGGCGGAGACAGACCGCCGGGGTGACGTGAAGAACGCGGTACGTGTAAGTACCGTGGCGCTCCTGCTGATTACCAATGCATCCACACACGTTGACATGTTGCGCCACCAACGCACCTGCCCCAGGCCAGGCCTACACGGCCACCCAATGGACGTGCCCGTATTAACGGGCACCGAATTATACCGCGGGACAAGGGCCATGCCCGTAACCCGCCTGCCGCGCCCCCTGGCGGGGACGTAGCGACTACCAACAGCGGGCGGCCAGTCGTTGTCGGACTGCTGGCCTGGGCGGTGGTGCGTTGGCGAGCCAACTAGTGTGTTAGTGAGTGTGCATATTATATATTGTGAGTGTGCATATTATACATTGGCGACGAGGATAAAACCGTGAGTTTTTATATTTTATTGGAAAAAAAATGTGTAATAATGATGATTATTCATGTTTACAAGAGAAAGTTTTTTTTTTTTTTTTTTTCCTTATTGTCCATTTGCAATCGGTCGTCAGACCATAAGCGAATTTCTTCCAATTAACATGGCATTGTGGTGGAGCAGCCTGTGCTGCGCCTCCCACTTAAAGAAGGTGGTTCCTCTTAAGCCTTTTAACCACCGCTGTCGGGTTTAACAGTTCAGTCACTAGTGGGTTTGGGTGCATGGTTAGGCGGGCCTTGTGTTGACATTTATAGCGCTCGATTTCAAAGTTTACGGGCGGCACCTGGAGGAAGTCGTGAATTTCGCTGTTCCGAGCAAACCAAGGAGCATTTACTATGGCTCTTAGTATACCATTTTGAACCCTTTGCAGGCAGAGAATGTTAGATTTGCTGGCTACGCCCCACAATTGGATTCCGTACGTCCATATTGGTTTAAGGACCGAGTTGTAGATGAGTAGCTTGTTGTCTACAGAGAGTACCGAGTTTCTTCCCATGAGCCAATACAGGTTGCGGAACTTATGGTTTATCTCCTCCCTTTTTTGTTTAATGTGATGCTTCCATGTTAGGCGCCTATCTAAATGGAAGCCAAGATATTTAACACAATCTGTGTGTGGTAAGGTATCAGGTCCAAGTCTAATAGGAGGAGTGTTTCCATGCCTGAGCGTGAAGGTGATATGGTTAGACTTTGATGCACTGGCGCGTATCCGCCACTTACAGAGCCATTTATGTGTCTCGTCTAACTGATTTTGGAGATTGTTGCTGGCCATTTCTGGGTTGTCGTCAACTGATAAGTAGGCTATGTCGTCAGCATATGTTGCAGCTGTTATGTCGTCTAATGTGGGTAAATCTGATGTAAATATGTTATACAACACTGGGCCAAGAACAGAACCCTGTGGTACTCCAGCTTCCACTTCAAACAATCTTGATCGTGCTTCGCCCTGTTTAACTCGGAAGCAACGGTCGGATAAGTACGACCGGATGAGCAGGAACATTGAGTGTGGAAGTTTTTCCTTCACTTTAGCCAGTAATCCTTTGTGCCAGACACGGTCAAAAGCCTGTTGTACATCCAAAAATGCCGCTGAGCAGTACTTTTTGCGTTCAAAGGCCTGTCTTGCTGTTTGATAAACTCGGTGAACCTGTTCTATTGTTGAATGGGATTTCCGAAAGCCAAACTGATGAGGTGGAACAACATCATTGGCGTCCATGCTTGGTTTTAGCCGGTTAAGGAATATCCTCTCCCACAGCTTGGACAGTACAGGAGTTAAGCTTATCGGCCGGTAAGACGACGCTTCATGTTCAGGTTTACCTAATTTGTGTATCATGACAACTTCGGAGATTTTCCAAAGGTCAGGAAAGTGAGATGTTCGAAAGATTGCGTTGAACAGACTAGCCAAGAAGGCAATGCATTTTCTGGGAAGATTTTTGAGTATTGACGGTGTGATCAGGTCAAATCCCGGGGCTTTTTTCGAGTTCAACTGTCTGATTTCCTTCGCAATTTCTTTAGGTGTTGTTGGTTTAATGGGTAGGCACATCTGCAGATCTTGATCTAATATTGCATCAATATCACGCTCATCTGCAACGCTCTCGTTGGGTTTGAATACAGAATTCAGATGTATTGCGAATACTTCGGCCTTTTCCAAGTCAGTTCTTGCCCAGGAAGCTTGTGACCTAATAGGAGGATAGGACTGTTGAGGCTTATCCAGGTTTTTCGTTGCCTTCCAGAGCGAGTCTGCACCAACCCCCGTAGGTGACATCATCTGTAGGTTTGATGCCACCGTTGAATTAACAGATTGCTGGATTATAGCCTTTAATTCTTTAGCTGCCTTGTTATAGTAGATTTTATCAAGCGGATGACGGGACTGATGCCAAATTCTTCTAAGTCTGCGTTTTTCTAAGATTTTTTGCATGATATCTGATGGATGAGAGGGCTTGGTCGAACCTCTGGATCGAGAGGGTGTGTTGATCCAGGCAGCTACTTGAATGGTGTTTGTGAGATATCGGCAGGCGTTATCTACGTCGTTCTGGTCCATTAAAGGTATAGTACAAGTAAAGTTGTCAATGAGGTAAGTCTTGAAACCATCCCAGTCCGTTCGGCTATTTGTCAGAGACTCGGTCATTTCTCTAGTGAGTTCACTAGTGCTAATAGTGAAGATCGCCGGTGTATGATCTGATGATCCGTCTAGGCTCGATTCAATTGTGGTGTGTAAACTGTCTATGCCCTTATTTATGAAGAAGTCCAGGAGGTCCGGCAGTTTCTTTGGGTCGCTAGGCCAGTAGGTGGCTTACAAGAGAAAGTAACATTTATTTTTGAAGGTCGATTGAAATAATGTTGTTTTTCTTAGAAAAAAAAACTCTTAAAAAAAAATAGAGATATAGAATAATGCGTAATAATGGCGCTTATTCATGTTTATAAGAAAAAGAGAAAATAACATTTATTTTTTAAGGTAGATTGAAAAAAATAGTTTTCTGAGAAAACAAAGAACTTATCTAAGAGGAACACAACTTTGTTATATTCTCTACTCTTTAATGCAGATAAAAACAGTCTCCTACAGGTAGATAATTATTTGGAAGGAAATATACATAATATTGTTACATTTCAAAATGGATGGATGGAGAGGGAGAGGAAAGCTAAGGAAAAGATGGATGGATTGTGCGAATAATATGAATGGAAAAGGAGCCAGTGAAAGCATGAGGTTGGACAGGACGGAATACAAGACGAAGACGTGTTGTGCCAACCCCAAGTAACATGTGATAAGGGCAGAAGAAGAAGAAGATTGTTGCATTACAAAATCAAATGGGAGTCAAACTGGGGACCTCAAGCTTGGTTACTTGATTTGTGCTATCTACAAGATTAGTTCTAAAACAACAAATCAAGAAGCACAAAAGCAGTAGAATATACCTACTGGTCATTAAATTGACATGTGTCGGAAACGACTGTGATAGCAGTAGATTATATCTACTGGTCATTAAATTGACATTTGTCGGAAACGACTGTAAAAGCAGTAGATTATACCTACTGGTCATTAAATTGACATGTGTCGGAAACGACTGTGAAAGCAGTAGCTCATACCTACTGGTCATTAAATTGACAGGTGTCGGAAACGACTGTGAAAGCAGTAGCTCATACCTACTGGTCATTAAATTGACATGTGTCGGAAACGACTGTGAAAGCAGTAGATTATATCTACTGGTCATTAAATTGACATTTGTCGGAAACGACTGTGAAAGCAGTAGATTATATCTACTGGTCATTAAATTGACATTTGTCGGAAACGACTGTGGTTGCAGTAGAATATACCTACTGGTCGTTAAATTGACAGTTTTATTAGGAAAACAGGTCAGCAGTAGTTGTTCCTGTTTATATACATACTGGACACAGTGGATGTGGTTAAGGAAAACTAAACAAAGTCAAAGTCAAATCATTCAGTCAAGTCTTATCATTCTGATAAGTCGAATATAGTGAGTTTAGATTAATTTTACCACCTCATTGTATACCTATATTCTGGCAAATAAACAATTTCAATTTAAATTTCATTTATTTCAATTAAATCATGAAAAGGCACTTTTAAACGTCATATTAAGAAAATTGAATCTAGTTACTCATTCCAAGTGGTAGTTTCTTAAGGAGAAGAATGGGCAAGAAACTCCATACTTACTCTTTTAAAAAGAAAATGTTTACAATATTTTGTACGTACAGGAATTATATAATTGTACGTGAATACCTTGCATAAAAACCACTAGTAACAACAAAGTATTAAAATCTAGAAATGACAGCTAAGTTACGTATACATATACATAGTCTTCACATATTTACAAATATTGAAACAGTAAACAACCACCCCTCATATTTCAACCACAATAAATTAGTTTGTGAGCCAGAGTAATCTAGAAGTACAGTAAAGAAAATGGAATATACATACATTAAACATAAATGATAATGGGTTTATTCTGTGTCAGTATGTATTTCTATCATACGGGTAAGTCTGAAATGGCTAGTAGCCCCCATTAAATTGGAAAAACCTCCATTAAATTAGAAAGTGGTTGGAATAACCCCCATTAAGTTGGAAACTTTATGATAATTCTGTCATTTCATCATGGTAATTATTGTGGGAGCGTCATGTGTGTGTAGTCTGTATAGAAGATAGAAACAACACTTCCACTTAACTCACTGTTTATTACAGCAATTTCCTGTAGCAACATACTGTAGTATGTACAATTCTTTTGCACTCGAACGGATAAGAGAAGCTAAGATGAAAGTATAGAGCGAAGGAACGGAAGAAAATAGATGATTGGAAGAGCGATGAAAGAGATAAAAGCTTATGCGCGAGTATGAGGCGTAGCGGCATAGTGACACGCCGTTGCCACAAGTGGTAATAAAAAACCTTCATCCAATTGGAAACTCAATAGTGCACTAAATGGGAGGCTAGCTTAGCATTTATCAAGAAAAAATACGTGACGCTGATATTCTGCTGAACCCCTGCAGTGACATGCGGACATCAAGTAGATGGATGGATAGGTGTTGACAGACGTTGTAGTAAAGTTTTATGCGCGGACTAAAGTTCTCCAACAAAAGATCTCAAGGAACCTTCGATTAATGTATATAATGGTTGTGGACTGGGATTCCGGAGTTCCCAGACCTGCATTATTTTAGTATATTTGAGGTTTTGAGGAAAAAACAACAAACGAAAAAGGAAAAGACAATGGAGGACAACAGCACAACACAACAAGGGACCAGCAAGGGGCAAAAAGGAAACAAGGGGCAGGTACAAGTACTAGCTAACTTTAATATTTTCATTTCAGCAATTTCCAAGGATTTGAGGATGTTATACTATCCTGATATTTACAACAATCCATTAATGACTGAGCCCACCTATGGAAGTGACCGAGATCTAACTAAATATATAACTGGCGATATTTGTATTCAGCTGCTTTATTTACTTCAAACAATGTTACATGGTTACATGTTTGTGTTTCAGATCTGCTTACGTAGATATCTAAGCCAGTTGGTGTTTATTTGAAAAAATAGCACCATGCGGTTTGTGTATGATGTCATGCAGTTGGCGGGTTGGTTCAGTCACGGATCCCAGATGCTCTGCAAGGGATTTGGGTCTCAACGGTTTCATGGAAATCAGAGTGCTTCGTGACCATGGCTTTTTCAACACCTTCCTCAGCTTTGTATTGTCACAAATGCAAGGAACTTGGTACAAATAATCCGTCTTGGAAGTTATTGGTGCCAATTCAGTTGTGCACGAGCTGAACTCATTTTAGCTATTTATATCTTTCTCTCCAATAAAAACAAGAAAGAGACAGATATTAATAAGACCTGTCCATTTAAGTCTATCTGGAGTGTTCATGCAATTACAGCTGTCATGTCGGGGTGTATTGATTTAAAGCACGGCGAGGTTCAAGAAAAAACTGATTAACATCTCTGACTTGGTTCTTATCTGTCGCCCCCTTTTCTTCAGCTGCCTGGCGGTAGGAAATGCCATTTGTCTGGGTTGTGAACGAAGGCATTTGTGCTAGTATAACCCGATAACCTATTCTATCTCGAGTTTTATCGTACTGGTGATAGATAGGCCTATCTGTCGCTGGTTGAAACGTCCCGAAGATTTGTGAAAGATTATGGAATCATGCTGGCACGCGTTGTTTACCAACCCCATCATAGACCCCCTCTGATGATAACTATTTGTATGAAAGAGCCAAAGTACGTGTCCCAACGGCTATTTGTTTATTTGTTTGATAGAACGGTTACTAAAGACTAGATTTGGTTATCAGCCGAATTGTAGGGATACATTATATTCTAATAAAACATGTCCGACTCAAGTGAAAATAGGTACTGATTTTAGTTCGGTTAGTTATAGTAACAGAGTTATCCCCCTGGGAAAGTGCTTTAGAGGTTTAATCACATAGAACCAATAACAGAATTAAAATCGTATTTATAATATGAGTAAATTAACCTGTAATTAATTTACAAATAAACTCCATTTAAATAAATCAACAATAAGATAGTGACTCAACATAATTACTTCCTGAGTTTTAAACTGTCAATTATGTTTAATTTCTACACTCCAGCGCTACCGCTTTGCTTAGCAAAATGCAGTCAAATCTTGATGATTTACTACGTTAAACATACACAAGTTTTATAAAAATAATGATTGTTTATAGTGTCGTTGGTTGTAACAAAACGCATGGGACGGGGTATCCATTGTCCCCGTCAACGTTATTGATGACTGTGAGACAAACTGTCTATAATCAGTGGCGATCTGCCGGGATGGCGGAGCGCAACGGTGCGGTGCTATCGCGGAGGGTTGTGGGTGAACCCTGTGGTTGCGTCCAGGAAGTCCAGGCGGACACCTTGGGTCTCCGGAGGGTGATTTGATTAGGAAAATGATTTCTCAATCAATTTGTAGTAGTCGTAAGACGTCGGGTGGATGAGCAATGTATGTTTTTGGAAAAATACTGGTTGCGTCAATTAATTTGATAAAGGAGGGAGATATAGTGTATATAGGTGGGTACATACGCTGCCCGTGTCTTGTCTAGTGTCACTGAGTCGGTGTCACGAGGGCTGCCGGCGAGAGTGCGTAGTTAGGCGATTGGACAGTTGCAGTTGCTGGTCAAGTGGTAACATACAACTACGTTAAAACAAGGAAGGGATGTAGTGTATGTAGAGATATCAATATATCACGCTACAAACCGATAACAGTATTATGACGTTGTCTCGGGCGCATACGTCGCTCGGTTATAAATACCGGTGCGAGAGGTGGGGCGGCCAGTCGTTGTCGGACTGCCGGCCTGGGCGGTGGTGCGTTTGCGAGCCAACTAGTGTGTTAGTGAGTGTGCATATTATACAATAATCATAATCGTAACAAGACAATGTTAATTTTATATAGTTTAAAGTTAGCAATAAGCCTATCCTTTGTTTGTGTGCAAATTGTATATAATGTGTGCCACATTGTGATTGGCAGCGGCCGCCTACTCGAAAGAGTTATTATATTAGTACACCGACTACTTGTCGAAATATGTCTCGAGCCGGCCGCAGTCAAAACTTTTGATAGGATATTAGAAATATCTTGTTCCGTACCCTACCTACAACTTGTGCCTATGTGGGCTATATTTTGCTCCTTACACCACCCACTATTTGTACCTACGTGGGCTGGAATAAATATAGGGCAATATTGCTCAGCCAGTCAGACGGTCCACTCTTCGCTCGACGCTCGCCGCGCACGGACGTGTCGCCGCTTCGCTCCACGCTCTGCCGCTACGCTCGTCACCTGCTCTCGCTGCGCCCGCCGCAACGATTCCTGTAGTCAGCCGACTGCAACCAACTGTTCAAAAGTTGCCTTTTTCAAGGCGACGGCTGAAATTCATATTCCTTTAAACAGAGTCAGTCGTGTAGCTTCACTTGGCCCCTTCAGGGCAAAACCACAGTTTCGTGGTACTCGGTGGATACCTTACGGTGCCAACGAAGCCGAGTGGGTGTTGCCCCAATCACACCCGCCAAACCCCTTCAGGGCGAGGCAGTCAATTGGAGTCGGGAGCTAGTGTTTCGGCCTTGGGGGGTCTCCTAGTCGAACCTAGTCTCTGGTTTCCTTTCACAGCCACACACCTAGTGTCGGTTGGGCGTGTCTACACCCTTCGCACTAGACTGGCTAGGGCCCCGTTCGCACAATAAGACTGGCGACGGTTTTACAAGCTTAGGGCTCACCAATAGGTACTCACCTCCTTGTCTACACCCGACAGGGAGGGTTACACATCCCCGGGCCACTCCACCCGGGGAGTTAGAGTTAGGTGTTAGGTTTAATTTAGGCTTCCCTGAGAGTTAAATCTCCCAAAATTCCCTCCGCAACTTAGCTTTCCCTCCGCCCATGTCGGACGCTGAAATATTAGCGTACGTCAAGGCCCGCTTATGGCCAAGCGCCAAGTTCCATACCGATCTAGAGATATGGCTAGAGAACTCGTCCGCGTCCCGTAAAGCAGCCGAAGCTAGCGTCGCTGACTTCAGTGACATATTTGATAGCCCCTTTTCCCCCGATAACGCCAACGAAGGCACACCTGTGGCGGCATCCTCTATGCCACCGCAAATCCCGTCCCTATTGTCAATTAAGACAACAAGCCCGTACGCGGAAACACCTATTGTTTCCGAGCCCATTGTTCCCGCGACAATTGTTCCCGCGGCTATTGTTCCCACGCAGCTGCGCTCTGCGTCGCCATGTTTTTCAGAAACAATGGATACTTCTGTCCCCGTCTCTGAGCCATCTCACTCCGACTCTGAGGAAGCCCACTCTGCCTCCGCGTCCTCGGACGACGACTACCAAGTTGTCGGTCCGGGAGGCAAGAGAAAGAAGGGTAAGAGTCCCTCTCAGGCCACCAAGGCCAAGAAAGCCGTAGCCGCCCCCCCCCCCTCCCCCACCCCTCGGTTTCGGCCCCCACCGTCTCAGCTACCTCTCGTCCAGAGGGCAGCCGTCCCACTAGTCCCTTGTCCACTGCTGCCCCCAATCCTTCAGTTTCAAAAAAGAAACTACCCGCCCCGCCTCCCTTGTTCATCCAGGACAAGGCGAAGTGGACTGACGTATCCAAATTGTGTAACGATCGTAAGATCAAATACACAAACGCGCGCTCGACCCAACAGGGTATCAAAGTTCAAGATCCCACGGTGAACGACCACAGGGAACTTACATCCCTGTTAAAAGTGAGGAACATTTCGTTCCACACTTATTCCCTGCCCGATAATAAACCCAACCGTGTGGTAATCCGACGCGTCCCCAAAGAAATCTCAACGGAAGAGATTCTCGCCGACCTTCAGTCGCAAAATATCCCAGTGTCCGCTGTGCATCGTCTGCACAAAGCTAGGGGTGCGATTGCATACGACTCGGTTCTTGTCGTGTGCGATCACACCGACGGCCACCATTCGATCTTTAAAGTAAAGTCGGTATGTCACTTATCGGGCATCTCGATCGAGAGGCCTTATAAATCCGATACGGTTGGACAGTGTCACCGCTGCCAACTTTACGGTCACGCCCAACGCAACTGCTGCGCGACCCCTAGATGCGTCAAGTGTCTGGGTGAGCACGCAACTGCTGACTGAACCCGTCCGAAAGACAGCAATCTGTGCACAGAACCTCCCAGCTGTGTGCTATGCGGCCAATCAGGTCACCCCGCCAATTACCGCGGCTGCCCCAAAGCCCCAAAATCCTCTTCTCCCAAGTTGACCAAGCGTGCGAACGCTCGTCAACAAAGGGAAAGCCCCTCTGTTAAGATTCCCTCCTCAGAGATGCCCGAGCGTCTCAGCCCTCAGAGGCCCTCCCCATGGAACTCGCTGAATCATCAGAGAGCGTTCCCTGCATTGAGGCCCTCCCAATCTCTGCCCATGCCAGCGCTGATGGATTCGCCAGTCCCCGCGCCGAACCTAGCCTCCGCGACCACGCCCCCCCTACCTAAGGTCGCCCCCGCCGCTCCTAAAGCCGCCACCGCTGCTCCTAAGGCCGCTCTCGCCCCATCTAAGGCCGCCCCCGCCGTTTCAACCGCGCCCTCAGCCTCCCGCGTACCTGCATCTCTCCCTACCGAGAGGATAGGCGAAGTCATCAACCTCGCCTACCAAATTTACCGCAACCCCGCTGCTGAAGCTATGGCTAGGGATATACTTGCGTGCAAAGCAAATATTAGCGACATCCTTAAGGTGTTCAAAGCGTATCCGGAGATTACGCAAGCCCTAGATAAACTTTACCCTTGCTAATCCAATGGATAAGGAAAGGCCGTGTACTAATAAACCCCGATCCCTTAAGTTAGGATTCTTTAACGCCAATGGCATTACTAACCAACGTGATGAGATCGCCAATTTCCTCCGCGACCATCAACTTGATATCCTCCTCATACAGGAGACCTTTCTTAAGCCCCATCATCGTGACCCGAATATTGCCAACTACCGTATAGTTCGCAATGATAGGTCTCGTTGTCACAAGGGCGGTACCCTAATATACTATAGAAAGGCTCTGTACTGCATTCCTATGGACCCTCCTCCCCTCGCTCGCCTCGAGGTCTCTGTCTGTCGGCTCGGCATGACCGGTCATCAGCCGTTAACTATTATATCAGCATACGTCCCTCCATCACCATCGGAGGATGATCCTATCCTCCTCAAGGATGACCTTTCTGCTCTTCTTGGCCTGGGTGACTCCGTCTTACTGGCGGGCGATCTCAATGCCAAACATCCCTCCTGGAATAGTAACAGGACCTCTTCCAGAGGTAGGATCGTCTTTAACCTCTGTTCTCAACTGAACTTCGACGTCATCGCCCCGATGATTCCCACTCATTTCCCCCACGATCCCAACCATCTTCCCGACATCCTCGATATAGCGCTGCTCAAGAATGTGAACCTCCGTTTGCAATCTATAGAGACGCTACACGAGCTTAATTCCGACCATCGTCCAGTGATATTAGAACTAGCTCCCCGTTCAGGTCCCTCTGACCCTAGACAGCCCCCTCCGACCCAAATTATTACCGACTGGAGGAAAGTAAGCGAAAGCCTACAATCCACCACGTCGCCTCACTTGGACGCTATCCCCGACCACTTGGTGACAGTCGCAGACACGACGGGCGCGATCGACTCGTTCACAAATCATGTACAATCCGTCTTGAATGATTGTTCAAGGGAGGTTCCGGCGATGAGCGATCATCGCTGGAAACTGCCTGACGATGTGCGTGATCTGTTGACCGAGAAGAACGCGGCCGTCCGTGCGTACAGTGCCTTCCCCTGCGATGCGAACAAGGCTCACATGCGCTCTTTACAGCGTGCTGTAAAGAAACGCATCGAGGAGCTGCGCTCCAGCCGCTGGGACAAGACACTTAGCGAACTCGAGCCCACCCACCTAGCCTTCTGGGAACTCCAGAGGAAGCTCCATTCTTCTAACGAGGCCTCCATGCCCCCTCTCATTCGTTCCGACAGTAGCGTCGCCTTCGACAACGATGAAAAGGCTGAATGTCTAGCCGACAGCCTAGAGTCTCAATGCACCCCCAGCTCTCAACCAGTAGACGAAGCTCACCTTTCTGAGGTCGACGCCGAAGTCGAACGTAGAGCCTCTCTCCCACCCGTTGAAGACCCTGATTATCCTCTGCCTCCTGTCACTCCCGACGAAGTGCACGATATTATCAAGAGGCTCAAACCCCGGAAAGCCCCCGGCTCTGACGGTATCACCAATAAGGTGTTCAAACTCCTCCCCGCCCATCTCATAATGCTAATGACCGCCATCTTCAATGGCGCTCTAAGCAACAACATTTTTCCTCAGGCATGGAAAGAGGCCACAGTTATCGGCATTCCGAAACCAGGCAAACCCAAGTCTGATCCCACCAGTTACCGTCCCATTAGTCTACTCAATGTTCTAGGCAAAATCTACGAGAGGCTTATTTATAAGCGGCTCAAAGACTTTGCCGAAGCAAAGAGTCTCATTCCCGACGAGCAGTTTGGCTTTCGAACCGAACACAGCTGCGTCCAACAAGTCCACCGCATCGTCGAGCACATAAGCGCTGGTTTTCAGCGTGGCTTGATGACGGGTGCGCTCTTCTTTGACATAGCGAAAGCATTCGACAAATTCTGGCACAACGACTTACTATACAAGCTTTACCAACTCGGAGTGCCAGATCGTCTCGTGCTCATCTTGCGTGACTTTTTGTCGAATCGCACCTTTCGCTATCGCATCGAGGGTGCGCTCTCTTCACCCCACCCGATACGCGCTGGCGTCCCTCAGGGCTCCGTAGTATCCCCCCTCATTTTCACGCTGTTCACCAGCGACATCCCCAAAGATAAAAAGGCCCAGTTGGCTTTATTCGCTGACGACACGGCCATCTATTACTCGGGTCGTAACCCAGACTGCATAGCTCGTACCCTCCAATCCGCGGCAAAAGCCTTAGGCGCTTATTTCCGGAAATGGAGAATCGAGGTAAACCCCATCAAGAGTCAGGCAGTACTCTTTTCCAAACCGCGTTCGTCCCCCTCTCTGCCCAGTCCGATAACCATGTTCGGTAAGCCTATCCCTTGGGAGAAGCAAGCCAAATACCTAGGTGTGATTCTGGACCACCATCTTACTTTCGGAGAGCACATAAAGACTGTGCGTTCGCGCGCCGCTTTCGCTCTCGGTAGGCTCTACTTCATGTTGAATGCACGCAGCAAATTGTCACTCAAGTGCAAATTGCGCATTTACACGGCGTGCATTCGTCCCACCATGACGTACGCCTGTGCTGTATTCGCACACGCGAAACCATACCGTCTCCATAGGATGCAGACCCTCCAAAACCGTTTCTTGCGAAGAATCACAGGAGCCCCTTTTTACATTCGCAACGAGAACCTCCATCTCGATCTAAAAATACCTACCATCCAGCAGTTCATGAAACGCTCCGCCAAGCGCTTCTTCGACACTGCTGAGAAGCACTCTAACCCGTTAATCGTATCGGCCGCCCGGTACACTCCCTCCCGTATTAGTAAGACTCGACGACCGAGACATACTCTGACCGACCCTGACGATGCTATTACTCTCCTCCAGGAGAGCAATAAGGCCACCAGTACAGTTAAGAAACACAGACACAGACCGCCGTCATTCCGTCCTCGCCGCCGAGGCCCGCCGCGACGACCCCGTACGTCCCCTCCCCGACCCTTGCTCGTGCCAGCCCGCGCCGCTGAGCCTGTAGTTTTAAATTCGTCCCTAAATAATGGAAATCCGATCCAGCCTGTCCCTTTGCTGTCCTCTCCCAGCGACGCCCTAAGCCGAGGCTCGTACCCCACAGGGGGTGCCCTTAGCGTGTAGTCGCTTAGTTTGTAAGCTTTTTGCCCTGGCTGGAGGCCCTAAAAATAATATTTTTTAAGGCACCACAGGAAAGTCCGGTTAAGCAGCCGACAACCTCCCAGGTTGACCTGCGAGATGCCAATCCGAAAAAAAAAAAAAAAAAAAAAAAAAACTCAGCCAGTCAGTCGCTCTCTATACGCCCTAATAAACAGTCGCTCTCGATACGCCCTACTAACAGTAGCTCTTACTATGTCCGACAGTGTAACGGTCTTTGTTATTTACTCCTTGTATATAGTTATTATGTAGTAAATAGTGTTTAAATTAGTACTAGTGAGCTTTTTATACTTGTGAAAACTATTTGACTATTGTGAATAAATCATCTCTGTGTTTTGTGAAGACAGTGTTGTTTCATTTAAAGATCCACCAATCCAGTGATAGGGTGTACTCTGTACATAATTAAAAAAAATATTTACATGTGTATTTGGGTCATAGGCTTACACCATCCTACCAAATTTCACCTGATTTGGTCCAGTAGATTCGGAGCAAATTGGCTGTGACAGACGGACGGACAGACAGACGCACGAGTGATCCTATAAGGATTCCGTTTTGTTTTGTCCGGAACCCTAAAAATAACTCATAGCACTCTTTATACTTCTAGACTTCTCTATCTAGTGACCACAATCTGACAGAACGAGGGAAGTTAATCCATTTCATTGTTGTTTGCAGAAGAGACTCAGCGTACGACTTACGCCATGCCTATTAATGTGCGAATATTTCTTCGTACATTTACTACCTATGTGGCGTCATTCCATGTTATGCTACTGACAAAAGAAAAAGGTCGACATCATTAGCGTTTACTGTAACTCTGTTTTACTTGCGAAGCTTGCATCACAGCGACTTTTTGCATACGGTTGCGCTTGAGAAGTTAGTCTAACTAAGGGGAACGGTGTAGTAAGTTAAAGTTTGCAATCTCGGTTATAAATACGAAGATATACATAATCAATACGAAGTTAACTTTTACAGTTTGTTAATATTGTAACATGACATCACGCTCGTATTCATGAAGAGGTAGGCTGAGGTGTGTAGGTATATAAGTGTTGTAGGAGTTTTGAACTCCTCATGACCAAATCAGTAGGTAACATTTGGCATTTCTAACTTAGTTCTTATCTGTTACCGTCCTTTTCTTCAGCTGCCTGGCAATAGAAGATGCCAATATTGTGTAATTTTACTTTAGTTTCTGAACTTAAATTAAACTCCGATATCCATATTAAGATAATTAATGGAATGAGTTACATTCAAAGAAAACCGTCCTGTCAATCCTGTAGACTGACTGCCAAAAAGTCTGTTTAGTTTTAGTTTTAACCGTGTCTGTCAAACTGTAGAGAAAAAACGATTAAACTGAGGTTGGTTAAACCTGCTAGAGCCTCTACAGTACCAACCTACACCGACATTTCGGCCGCGAACCTATTTCCTTTATCTATACTAATAATACAATATTAATATTATTTTGTGCCGTGTGGTGCCGGCCGCGAATAGCACCACTTAATATCTCCCCGTGGGTGTCGTATAAAGCGATAGAGGGATATTGACCAGAAGATGGGCAGCAGCGTCTTTCTGAGTAAAATTACACCTACTGCGATCGCCAACATGCATCGGCCAAGCATGGCGATTACGGCTAAATCCCCCCTTGGGGAGACCTATGCCCAGCAGTGGGCTTCTAAAGGTTGACATGATGATGAAGAATATTGTTTTAATATAATAAAACTGAAGAGTTTGTTTGTTTGTTTGAACGCGCTAATCTCCGAAAAAGAAACTCTTTAAGGCGACGATATACGCTGGCAACCTTGAGCGACCAGAGAATCGTATGCGCTGCATCCAAAACTCCCAAAGTTTAGTCGAAAAAATTAAATAAAAGATAGTATTCTTTAACTTATAAAAGGCGTATACTAAAAGATAGAAAATAAAATTATCTGCAAGATAGTAAAAATTTCGTTTAAATATTCCTGGTAGATTTTGTGTGATTATTATCAATGTTTTGTCCGCGTCAGACACAACTTCACGATTTAATTAAACTATTTAATATGAACTTAATCAAAAATATTCACATACCTACTAAATGATTAAGAGAATGTTCTAGTTTAACATATATTTTTTTCAAATCATTTACACTACACATTTTGAAGTGATTGTCAGTTTAAAATCTGCAAAAGTCGCTTGTTAGCGCCTTAATCATGAACTTAGGTACTATGTTTGGCAAGCTTTAAAATTAACATTTATGATCATATGCGTGAAATCCCTTACAAATTCCTAATAGTTTTCAAAATAAAATAAGGCCTATATCGCTGAGGGATAACGTAGCTTCCTAGTAGAGAACGAATTTCAGAATCGGACCAATCCTTCTGGAGATTAGAGCGCGATAAATCAAATAGACTCTTTAGCTTTTATACAATATTAGTATTAGCTATACTAATATTGTAAAGCTAAAGAGTCTATTTATACAATATTAGTATAGCTATACTAATATTGTAAAGCTAAAGAGTCTATTTATACAATATTGGTATAGCTATACTAATATTGTAAAGCTTAAGCACAGTAAAGATATCTAACAGTATTGTGATTCGGCCCTGTCCTTGAAATAATTACCTACATGCGCGCAGTACCTTAACGTGCGATAGGGTTGTCCCGCGTACAGTGCGCGCGTTTAATTTCTTCCTAGTGTGTGTTTTATTTTCTTTCTAGTTTTTGTGATTATAAATTTGTAGTGTTTTATTTTCCTTTTAGTTTTGTGATTGTAAATATAGGTATATAATATTTTTCATGTAATTAAAAAAAATAATAATTTGGAAATGAAATGGGAAGTGTTCAATAAAAATGCATGTTATGTTTTTGATTAGAAGTTTAATAAAAACACCACCCTTATTTTGAGACTGAAAGATATTTGCACCTCAGCCGCAGCCATTCAAGGCGTCTCAAAAAAAATATTTCCCTTTATTCTGCAATCCTTACAAACTTCAACACCTTCTTCTTACTTAACCAAAATGCAAAACACAGCTGACAAAACCTCTAACTACCGACTACAAAATCTTACTTAAAAAGTAAATAATAATGTAAATCTTACTAAATACTTAGGTAGATACAGAGTACAGCACAAGCTGGAGCAACAATCTGTCAAACTATGATAGAGTTTCAATGTTATTACAAAAGCGTAAGATTCATATTCAATTGGTGAAATTTGACAATTTTTAATGGCCAGATGTGCTGGCGTCTGTACCTATCATTTACTTTCATAATCATTTTATAATGATATTTTGTTTAATTCAATAATATATGTAAGTAGCTAGTACATAAGTAGGTAGATAGATAGCCTAGCCTAAGAAACTACCTAGGTAGGTACTTACTAGTTCGTTTTAACGCGAGCGTAGGTAGGTCGCTTTTTCACCTATCCACTTATTTGTTTATTAATCCACGTACCTACTTTACTCGGTAGAAAAAGCGAAATACCTACTTACATTTTAAAAAAAGAAACAAATTACGTACTATAGTAGGTATATCATTTTTTTAATAGTCTAGTAAGTAGGTACCTGTAGTCTGGAAGTCATTTTTTTTATAGTCTATTAAGTTTCAGTCTTTCGGAGTTCCCAGGTAATTTAAAAAATGTTATCTCTGGGTGCGTTATTGACGAATTCAAGCAACCAAAAACAACACAATATATTCGCCACTGAGGCGCATTCGAAACTGTCGGTATACTAATTTCCCTACTAACTTAAAAAGTGCAGGTACAACTCGCGTCCCGACCGTTTGTATGAAGAAAGAATACTGTATAGATATCTTTACTGTGGCTAAAGAGTCTATTTGATTTATCGCGCTCTAATCTCCAGGAGGACTGGTCCGATTCTGAAATTATCTGAAATACCTATACCCTGTTCACAATAAGATTAGACATAAACACAAACCTTTTTTACAGTCCCTTCAACCGATTTTCACTTCTATTCCGCAGGCTTAAGGATGACATTAGAGGCAAAAAAGTGGTTACAATAACAACTGTTTACTGCAGTTGCCATTTGTCATGCTACCAACGCAATATAAGTCAAAATCGGTTAAACGGACTGTAAAAAAAGGTATGAGTAAATGTCTAATCTTGTTGTGAACAGGGTATAGCTACCTTTAAGTTATAGAGATTAAACAACAGTATCAACAAGCAATCTATCGTACCTACCGTAAAAAGAATTGAACAAAGATTTAACGGAATAAATCTCAAATGTTTACCATAACTTATTCAATCGTGGGAGGAATCAAGATAAATCGTCATTACATTATTATCTTTACCTAACCAAATACTAAAATAATGTTTACTGTGTACACTAAATTGTTCAACTTTACTTCAATCGTGGTTTAACATCTAAATTAGGATTCTCATGTAAATAAACTAAGTAACATAAGAGGTACTATACCTATCTACACTAAACTTAACGGGAAAGATTTGTGTTTTTGTATGGTTGTAACGTATAGACTCAAAAACTGCTAGTCCAATTTCAAAACTTCTTTCACCATTGGAATGCTACATTATCCCCGAGTAACATAGGCTTTATTTTATTATTAAAAACATTTAGATGAAAGGTTAATGCTAGTCATTAATAAAATTGAAGAACAACCATAACTAATACTGGCCAGAAAGTATCCAACTTTAGGGTTAATACCCATTAAAAAAACATAGCACTGTCTTTATTGGGTAGTCGTTTAAAAAAGGAACGTGTGTTGATAAGCTTCCAATTTCAATTTCACATGGTTAGTCCCATGAAGTTGTTACACCTTCTTCGTGGTTAGTCCACCTTTCCTCACAATCTTTTCTAACTTAACAAATCCATAATTAAGGAAAAGTCCAATTACCATTCGCCAGGTTTAAAAACTCGCAAGTCCCAACCTTAAGCTGAAGGAGTAGGATTCCTGTATCCAAGCGAACCATCAAAATTAAACAATTAAAAAAATAAACGAATATAGGTAAGTAGGTAATTAATGATGGTAAGCCAAGTTTGATTATAGCTGTAAAATTAAGGCCTAATTAAATCTAAGCGACTGCGGAATCAATAATTCACGATTGTCAAGGTTTAGTTAACAATATTACACATTTTATGTAAATAAATTCGCTTAAGTGTATTCCAGTTATCACGCGGTATGTGACGGTTTGGTACATAAGATCATTGAAGCTAGAAGTGACTATAAAAAGGAAAAACTTGAACTAACTCAAAATATGGAAGAACCTTTCTTTACCTTTAAAATACTGCTTACATTTTATTTTAAATAATATTTAATTATTCTCACACTTCATTTATCTGGAGTAATAAACCTATACAACAATAAAGATAGCATGCTAACAAAGGCAATAAAGACATAGTTGAAGCTTTAATAACTCAAGTAGGCAAATACACAAATTAATTTCATTTACAACATAGTCCGCATTTCAGCCAGTCTAACGAATATCTAACACCAACTCCTAAACTTGGTCACTAAACAAATAGTTTCAACTACTTCAAGTCCATAAATTGTCTTTTCAACCGACTTCAAAAAAGGAGGAGGTTATCAATTCGTCTGTATTTTTTTTTTTTTTTATGTTTGTTACCTGATTTCTCGGGACTGGATGAACCGATTTTGATGATTCTTTTTTTATTTGGAAGCTAGTGCTTCCCGTGTGGTCCCATTTTGGTCCAGTTCTGACCATGGCATCCATAAGAAAACCGTATAAGTCTTAAATTTGCATTAAGTATGTGCGCGATTTGTTACGCGATTTCTCAGGCAAACGTAAACCGATTTTGAAAATTCTTTTTTTTATAGATAGTGTATGCTTCAGGGGTGGTCCCATATAAATTTTATCGAAATTGATTCAGCACTTTTTGAAAAATCAACAAATACCCAAAAATTTTACATAGACGACGTTTTAGTTTCATCAATCTTTGTAGTAGTTAACTTTCAATCTCTTCTTAATAGATTTGAATGAGAAGGAGGTACTAAAAAGCGGAAAATAAAAAGCTTTTTACAAAAAAGACAACCGCCTTCAAAAAGTGAAAAATAACTTGACTTTAGTTTCGGAAGTCGGTGGCAATACAAAACAACAAACAGAACAAAGCCACTGAATTTCGAAACTAAAGTCAATGTGTGTTCTGTGCTAAAGTTATTTTTCACTTTTTGAAGGCGGTTGTCTTTTTTGTAAAAAGCTTTTTTATATCGAAATACTGAGGGATCAGTAGGTTTACCAACAATTTAAGTTATTTAGGACCAGCCCCGTTGTAAATCTTAATCGCTGTGCGTGGAAAGTTTGGAGCAATGAGTCGTGAAGACTGTCCGAGTGTCCGCACATAAATCGTGGTATCTGCGGTCGACTGAAGCTACGATGTGGTACAGTTTTTAAACAACTTTGGTGTTTTTTTTTCATTGACTATTTTGTTGTTGAAAAGTTTATTGTTTTTCAAGTTGATCGTATTTATTGACCTTGATTATGTTAAGTGTATTTTTAAGGTATAATTTTTATTTCTAACTAAGATAATAATAATAATCTATCTTTATATTTATTTATATAATAAAAATGAATCGTTGTTCGTTAGTCTCGCTAAACTCGAGAACAGCAGGACCGATTCGGCTAATTTTTCTTGAAATATTTGTGGAAGTCCAGAGAAGGTTTATACCTACGGTAAGAAAATAGAAAAATCGATTGACAGGACTACGTCTGTCGGGTTAGCTACTATAAAATAAAAATCAATTGCCGCATGTATTTAAGATCATCACTTGACACAGAACGGCTCAACCGATTTGACAGATTAGTTTTAACGTAATCGTAATTGTCATCAGGACGAGGTTTGTACGAAAAAAAAAACATTTTCTTCATTAGATTTTAATGTACACACGGCTACACATCAAGCTATACATTTCCAGTTTAGGCTGACCTCTCATTGTAAGGAAATACTATACAAGGCGAGATAAGCTTATACTGGAAATGTATAGCTTGATGTGTAGCCGTGTGTACCCATGTAGAGCCAGGGCGGGTCACTAGTGATTAATAAAATTGAACAGCAAGAGTTTCATTTCACTTCATAATGTCATTGTGAACGATGCTTACCACAGCTGACTGATGGATGACCAACAGCCTGTTACCATTCCAGCCAGCCTAAATTATTTATGTTGATGACGTATAGCAGCGTAATTTACGCACAGAAGCTGGTTATGTGGTAAACCACTTCCCCCAAGAAACATGGGGACATTTCACACATGGCCATCTGACCCCAAACTAGGGAGATCCTGTACTATGGGCGTCAGACAGCTGATATACATACACAAATACATTTTTAAATACATATATATTTAGATAAACAACACCCAGACACAAGGCAAACACAAGTGCTCATCACAAGAATATTTACCCTGGACGGGAAAATCGAACCTGAAACACGCTGCGCAGCACTCAATCGCTCAGCCACTGCGCCAACCGTGTCGTCAAAATGGAAATGGAAGAGTATGTCAATAGTACGTATCCATTATGTAACACTGTCTCAGTTCGCATCGCAACAATGTATCTAACTTATTTTTATAGGCACTCAAAAGTAGGTACTATACACCATATAATAAGACAAATGGATACGTCTACATAGTTACTTAACGTCATTTACAAAGTTACCGTGCAACCTAATTACGTAGGGTTCTGTCAAAGGGAAATGTACTTGAAACTTTGTTGTTTTAATTAATTAAGCAACACAATATATTGCAGCGACATATTCAACGGTTGTTTCTGTTGTTTCGCGGCTTTTAGAGGGACGTTAGCGCTTTGTTCCATCCAATGCTAACGGGAAAAGTTTAAATGAATTTACAAGTAAGTTCACATCTGAAGTCTGTTAGTTAACTAAACGTGTCATGTTACAAAGAGGATGTGAGCACAATGTTGTCAAAACAATGGGTTGATTCAAACAATATTTTAGAATCTGTTTTGCGTTGCATTGTTCTCTATTCACTGGTAGAGATAATAAAGTCTATGTTAGCAATAACTGACAAAATGTAAGGAATTGTATTTAATTGTGGTGTCTAAATAAACTTTTCTTAAATAATTGGTTTATAAAGGGAGCGAAGGAACCAGAAATTAGGTATTTAATTCTGGCCGTATAATTTTCGTTAAATTTGCCTCAAGCCTTCGTAAGATATATTTTAGATTGACTCTTTGGTATAATAGAATCCCAATCGAATATACACCCTCGTCCCATGTTACTTGGGGTCGGCGCCCGTACAGTCAACAGTCATGATCAACATAGATCAAACAACAAAGACATATTGAATCAGTCGCCAAACACGTCACGTCACGTCTTCACAAACAAACAAACAAGCCTGGCGTTGGCAACTCTCGATACAGCCTAGAATTAAGTAAATGTCCTTGCGACCTCCGACTTCGTGGACACCGCACTGCATATCAATTGCTAACACCGTCCTATTGTTTTATTATGAAGCTAGCTCTTGTTTATATTATAAATTGCGACCTCAATTTGGTGAATAACATTTATATATTATGGAAAACATCGGTCTTAGATATACAAATCTGTAGTTGGTAGGTTCTAAAGTTGTGAGATATTTTAAATTAGTAATTACACACGTTAGGAGTTTGCTGCTAAATTTATTAATTAAATTAATTACATATTTGGCAGCATATTGACTGATTGCTTTATAATGAGAATTACTAGATACACGTTACCTAATTATGTATTTTTTTAACAGTAAGGCGGCGATGCGGCCTAAGGTGGAGCTTGCCTAGAATGAACCGGTTCACTCGTGCCTTGCAGATACCCAGATTATCCTTACCGAGGAACAGAGAGAAAGCTATAATTGTGATAAAGATATTTTAATCTACATTAAGACCGAACATTCCGCCAATAAAAAGTAGCTTATATCATCTGAAGATCTTTTTAACCGACTTCAAAAAGGAGGAGGTTATCAATTCGAATGTTTATACCTATATATATATATATATTTTTTTTTTATGTATGTTCGGGCATAACTGTGTCATATATTGACGGATTTGCAAAATTCTTTTTGTTCGAAAGGGGTTTATTCCGAAAAGGTCCCATATAAATTTTTATCAAAATTGGTACAGCCCTTTTTGAGAAAATCAACAAATTCCCAAAAAAACTTACATAAACGACGTTTTAGTTTCTTCAATCACTAGAGGACTTACAATCTCTTTTAAGTGTGTTGCCGTTTCTTAATGGATTTGGATGTTAAGGCAACACTAAAAAGCGAAAAATAAAAAGTTTTTTCAAAAAAAAGAAAACCGCCTTCAAAAACTAAAAAGTGATAAATAACTTTAGCACAGAACACACATTACTTTACTTTCGGAAGTCGGTGGCTATACAAAACAACAAACACGAAGCCACCGCCACCGACTTCCGAAAGTAAAGTAATGTGTGTTCTGTGCTAAAGTTATTGATCACTTTTTAGTTTTTGAAGGCGGTTTTCTTTTTTTTGAAAAAACTTTTTTAGTCAATATCTACAAATTCTGATATCACCAATCGTTTAACATAATCAAGTGTCATTTAGCGGTTAATCTTTTTCTGTATTTTTCAACCGACTTCAAAAAGAAGGAGGTTC
This sequence comes from Charanyca ferruginea, assembly GCA_947361185.1. Classification (NCBI taxonomy): domain Eukaryota; kingdom Metazoa; phylum Arthropoda; class Insecta; order Lepidoptera; family Noctuidae; genus Charanyca; species Charanyca ferruginea. The sequence goes on from OX376056.1 coordinate 23,264,715, forward strand.
TCAATTCGTCTGAATGTTGTGTTTTTTTTTTGTATATTTGTTACGCGATTTCTCCGACATGACTTTAGTCTCGGAAGTCGTTGGCAATACAAAACATCAAACAGAACAAAGCCACCGAATTCCGAAACTAAAGTCATGTGTGTTATGTGCTAAAGTATTTGTCACTGCTGTGCTTATGTATTTATCACTTTTTAGATTTTGAAGGCGGTTGTCTGTTTTGTAAAAAAGCTTTTTTTAGGTTTAAATCTAAATAATCATACTCATGTACTATAGTAGGTACAAAATAATTGCATCGCGTGATATAAAGCTATTAACGAATATGAATCAATACTGTAATATAAAGGGGCAGGCAGGTGCCAAGGGTCATGGGATATTGAGGCATAAATCCGGCGGCGCACTTTTGTTAAGCTCTTATTTAATATTTACGATCTTAGACCGTACGTGGAACGGCCGATAAAATGTTTTTCGTATGCTGGATATAACGTACGGTTTTGAGAAGATTCTGTGAAAGGAAATGGGGATATAAGATCGTTAAGAAATTGATTGAAACTTGCAGTTTTCTGGTCAATAAATAGCCAACAGTAAATAAGTAGGTACATATCCAACTTCAAGAAAGTCTGGTCCCAAATTGCCCTTAAAAGAGAGAGTTGGAAGGAGAGTAGAACCAGATAGGTCTTTGCTCTGCAATGGGAAAATCTAGGAAAATAATAAATAATAATATCCGCCTTGCAAGCTTTTCTTCTTTATCTTCGTTAAATGGGGACGTCTAACTTTGACTACCTACTAAGCGAATTAGCCGTGTGGTGCCGGCCGCGAATAGCACTACCCCATTTCTACCCGTGGGTGTCGTAGAAGGCGACAGAGGGATTGACCAGAGGATGGGCAGCAGCGTCCTTCTGAGTACCATAACACCTACTGCGATCGCCAACATGCATCGGTCAAGCATGGCGATTACGGCTTAACCCCCACTTGGGGGAGGCCTATGCCCAGCAGTGGGCGTCTAAAGTTGACATGATGATGATGATGACTAAGCGAATAAGGGTAATTTTTCTCAAATTGTATGTTTAACAAGAGGAAACTACCAACTTGATGTTGAAAACTTAACATTGCAAATGTAGATACCTGCTTTATGTAACGTTTTAAATTCACAGTCGTGACGTGACTTATTAGGTACTTATACAATCTCACAATAATCTAGGAAAGCTACTAATAGGTAGCTAAAGCTAGCGTATTAAATAACTTTAGTAATTATCAGGATCTTGTTGTCAGTGAATTGCACCAGCTGACAGTAGAGAACAGTTTGAGAAGGCACTTATCTGATAGTTGAGCCTGGCTGTAATTAAGAGCGTGCAGAGTTTCAAACATAGAGATAAAGAATGGATGAAAAAAGTTCTGTTTTTAAGAGGATTTACTTAGAACATCAGATTTACATTAAAATTAAATAATGATTATCGTTATATAATTTTCTTTCCAAATTGTTAGAACTTAAGTGAATAAAAGCGGAGTTAAGGTGTCATATATACTGGCATATATTACTACGAGGGCGGCACTGAAAATTTCGGGAATCAAGGAAGTGACACAACATTACTATATAAAAATGTATTTATTGCTTTTCGAAGTATTCTCCGCGAAATTTGACACATTTTTCCATACGATGGAACCAATCATTGAAGCAACCATTCCATTCGGAAGTTGGGGTTTCCAAAATGGCCGTTTTGTAGGCGTCCACAGCTTCTTCAGGTGATGAAAATATCTGACCACGCAATTTATTCTTTATTTTAGTGAAAGTATAGAAATCATTAAGGCTTAGGTCGGGGCTGTACGGCGGATGGTCTAATAATTCTATGTTTTCTTGCTCTAAAAACTCTTTTGTTCTGTGCGCGGTGTGAGAACTCGCATTGTCGTGATGGAGGATAATGCGGCGGTTGCAGTTCTCTTTACGGAGTTCAGAAACCATCTGTGGCAAACAAATGCTAGCATACCATTCTGCATTAACCGTTCTTTGTCCCTCAAGAGGAATAGTTGCAACATGGCCGGTTTTGGAGACAAACGTGGCCATCATTTTTTTTGCAACACTCCGTGAACGAACAATTTTTGTTGGCTTTAACTCATTTTCGAACACCCAAACTCGTGACTGGTTTTTTGTTTCGGGTTCGTACGCGTATATCCAGGATTCGTCACCCGATACGATGTTGTATACAGCATTTGAGGATCCTGCGTGGAATCTTTCGAGAGTTCTGACGCACCAAGTAACGCGAGCCGCTTTTTGCTTTTCACAGAGCGAATGCGGTATCCATCGGGAAATCAACTTTTTTACACCTAATTGTTCATGCAAGATTATTTGTATTTGACTCATGACAATGTCTAAAGTTGCCTGAATTTCGCGGTATGTCACATGTCGATCTTCCTCAATCAGTTTACGCACAGCATCAACGTTTTCTTTGGTGACTGCAGTTTTTGGATGACCTTGACGGGGATCATCACTGAGATTGACACGTCCACGTTGAAATTCAGCAAACCAGCGATAAATTGTGGTTTTGGATAGGGCATCATTACCAAATGTAGAAATCATCCGGTCAACACACTGTTTTTGTGATAAACCACTTCGAAAGTCATAATAAATCATCGCTCTTGAATTTTCTCGAGTCAATTCCATTTTCTCAACGACTAAACAAGTTTGACAACACCTTGTGACAAGACCGAGAATCTTTTTTTAAATAAATAAATGGTATTCGATTTTTAAAACCAAGGAGTTTTCAATTAAAAAGATTTTAATACGACAGGAACAGTGGAAATATTCCATTCTTTTAGTGCAGCCCGGTATTACATTTGAGCATATTACATTTGAGGTAATTACGACCACCGGGCATATTCCGGTTTACTTATTTTATTAACTAGCTGACCCGACAGACGTTGCCTTGTCCTGTGTTTTTTTTTTTACCAAATTTTCTTAACGTATAAACCTTCCCTGGACTTCCACAAATATTTCAAGACCAAAATTAGCCAAATCGGTCCAGCCGTAGAAAATAATTATAATTATTAACTACAAATGAGACATCGATATTTAGTATGCTGATGCGATATTTATTAATATAAATCGGAATATACCAACTCAGTTATCGTGATTACTCCATTGCACCTTATTAATATAACGCCTGCATGAATTATTGAAATAAGTCAGTTGAAACTAGAGTACATAAAAGTAACATACAACATTCATATAGAAATACTAACCGTGATACTATCAAATGAATCCTGACCGGAACAACCTCATTTCCTTGAACCCCTACACAACTATCTACAATACCCCACACTACCACGTACCACCATCACCATGGCAACAGGACCACAAACAACTAAAAACAACACTTTATCTCCTCCACTTCCACATTTAACACTTTTTATCAGACAAGCTATGGTTAAGCCATCACATAGTCCCCCATCGCTTTTTCATAGGCTCGACAATTTTAGTCAGCACATATAGAGCAGCGATAAGATGGAGCAGTTTTTATTGAGGTCACGCTTAGCGCAGTGGCTGAGTGATTGGCTGCTGCACTGCTTGTCGCGGGTTCGCTTCCAGCAAGAAACAAAAATGGGAACCGATCACTTTTCCGAAATGTTTTTTTCCGAATTGTATTTTACCGAAAACTATTGACCGATGTCTTTTTTGCTACATTATTTGACATATTTTTATATCATCGAAGTATCATGTGTCATAAGTATTATTTTACCGAACTATTTTTCGTCGATTTACAAATTAACTTTTTGCTATTGGCCGAAGCCTCTTTTCAACTTTTTTCATTTGCCAAATGATTTATTTGCCATATTTTCACCACACCGAAACAACATTTTACAGAATACAAGCGGGCCCGGCAGACGTTGTCCTGCCTGAAAATAAAAACAAGTCCTAGAACTACAACGCCTCCAAACGGGTCCAATTGTGAATCTAAACCATTCACAAATCCACTGGAACACACACAAAACATTTCATCAAAATCGGTCCAGCCGTTTAGGAGGAGTTCACTTTCATACACACGCACAGAAGATTTTTATATATAAGATTACCTGGTAGCATTATCAATATAAAATAAAATAGTGACATAAAAAATCAATAGGCTACAAAATTTTAGTGACAGAAACGAATCGCTGCAAAACCGACTTCACGCAGTCTTGTCTGCCCTACGACTAGAGTGTAATTTAAGCCCGCGTAGGCGCGGAGGGGTGGGGCGGCCCGCGAGCTGAGGAGCAGGCGGTTTGAAGGCTCGCCGCCGCGGCTAAGGCTGGCCGGCAGAGCCGGCCAGCAAGCCGAAGCTGCGGTGGTGAGCATTAAAACCATCTGCGACGATAAGCTCGCGTGGGGCCGCTCCGACCCCGCAGCGCCGGAGCCGTGACAGAAACAATGCTTGTGCATGTTGCATGCCTGCTTGCATGTTTCATGTTTGTTGCACGCTGCATGCTTGCTTGCATGCTGCATGCAAGCAAGCAGATAGCAGAATGAAGCAGATATGAAATAGTGTGCACAAACTTTCTAGGCGTTTGATGAAATAAAAATATGATAATTAAAACAGTGGCATAATGAATGTTTGGAATCATAATACTTCGAACAAATGTTATTCGGCTAAGTCTAACTTCGGTAAAAAGTTTATCGACCAAATGAAACGTCGGAATAACGAAAAAAATCGAATTGATAATAGGTCAACTGATACAGTGCCAGACGTAACTTCGATGAAGCAAAAAAAACGAAACGATAATAGTTGAAAAGTTTTAGGTGAAATAAAATTCGGTCAAATATTTTTCGACCTTATGATAGGTAACCAACAAAAATATGTATGGCTTGCGTATGTGTGTATATAAATACAAAGAAAGCATTGAGGACAATAAAGGCATTTACAGGCAATTTTGATTTGCCAAGGAGTCAGAAATTTGAAAATGTTATATGTTTGTAAGCGCAGCTACATTATAGGAGAAATTAAAATAAACACTCTTGGAATTTCTCGCGTATCGTTTAAAACTAAATAAATAGAGTTGACGATTGGGTACATAACACCAGTAACCAATATTTTTAAGAGAGGTAAAACCACTGATTATAGCCCTGAAAATTCGATTAATTTTTTAATTTACTGTAAAATTAGGTTTTTAGTTGCTTTAAAATCAATAAATACTTAAACAATTGAGTTTAAAAATAAGGTAACGTCACAGTTCGCTATTGATATAAAAAATGTATGGAGAAATCGCGTTTTGACAGCTCATAAAAAGTATGTCAATTGATTAGTGGTGTCATCTACCCAATTGCGTATTTATTAATGTTAATTGCGAGCAAAATAATAAAGTTGGGCTGAAATATATCTCAATTTTGAACTCTATTTGTGTGTAATTATTGTTTGAATTTGTTTATTATCAATTAATAAATGGAAGCTCTTCGAGAATTGGTGATCTGTTTGCACTGACCCTTTCACAGCAAAGTGATGAAGGATCACATCTCATTCCGATGGCGTTTGATTTATGCACTCAATTATACGGGACCCTGCTGTGTCTTCAGTTTTCGCTTATTTTAAGGAAAACCACAGAATTATGGGTCTTTGTGCAGTTTTTGAAGGTTTTTGGTTTGTTATTGAAAGGGATTGAGATTTTTATGCAAAAAATGCAAAGTTTTCTAGAGGCAGATGGGTTATGTTATGATTCATCTAATTAAAAAGGTAAGTACTAAGGGTATTGAGATATTTTTAATTAGGAATGGGATACGTGAAAAGGCTTTACATTCATTTTTGCACTGTTATATGGCCACCCATGAGCTAATTTTAAATAAAAAACTCCATTATTTATTAAAATTAAAATAAAATCTTAAGTATTATTAGATACATATTTATTATATAGATTATATTTCTTTTATAATTCCTTTTTAATATAATTATTTATTTACTTTTTGTGATTTTATTTTATTTTTAAATTTTAAGAAGTAATTTCTAATCTTTTTACAAAATTATTGTCATTTATTTTCTAAGGTAGATACTACTTAGATAAGGCCATATGGTTTTTATTCAAATTAAAAGAGCTTAATCGATGTAAAAGATGAAATCCCATGAGACGAAGTGTTTTAAGTGTGTGCTTTACATAAATATTTATAAACTCACTATCCTATTTTTACTTCGCCTCGTATCTAGTCTTAGTTAAGCAATAAACTTTATTATTATTATTGTCACCTCAAGATAAAATCCACTCCTATTCTATTTTGCAACTAATATTTCACTAACCCAAATCCTATCTTGGAGTTCTAGACATAATCTCTCCGTTTTAATAAAACTGATATTAGTATTACGCGGCGAACATTCTCCGAAGGACAATAAATCCTTAACATGGCGCTACCTTAAACCATGGAATAAGAATTTGTAGAAGCGATATTACTGCTTTGAGCAAATTACTGAAGTTTGGGTTGCATAAAAATCGTTTAACACAGTCAGTACATATTAAGTATAATTATAATAATTAAAAAAATATATATTTTCAAAGTATGGTACAGTCTGCTACAGTTACAACAGATAGTTTTAACAAATAACATTTAATAATAGCTCTGGCCACCTAGCTAGGTTACACCAGGTTCCCAGGACAAGATTACAAAAAACTAAAAGAGACTGCCTAGTACATATCGTCATTTACGTCACACTTTCGCGCTCTACGCTCGAGTTTCTAAAAAACATTTTTAACTGTAGGTACATTCATCCGCACATTACTCTCACATCTAAGCCTTATTAAAATAACCAATTTATTATTTTTATCATGCATGTACACATATTCAGCAACAAGATTTTTGGAACGAAGTTCCTTATCGCGCGTTGTGAAAGGGGGCTAGACGGAAAAAATTCTTACGAAAAGTTGTCACGACACTTTTTTGCTATTTTTATTACTTCACAAACGCAGACAATTCGAACAGAAAAATTGAATCGTTGGAACTGTCAAATAGAGTTCATTATTAGTTGAATGGCGGCTTTTCTATGAAAATATTGGAGCGAATTAAAACCTTATTTGTACACATTAACCGTGAAATTCGGTTGCACATAGCTCCTATTGTCCGGTCGGGCACCAGCCTATACGTTTCTCAGAATAATTTTATCATACCTAGTTTGGTAAAATTTCAATTTTTAACCGTTTACGTTTACAAAATAAAGTCCGAATTCGCTTTTCGTAGAATATGTTTATGTATTTAAAGGCGGCGCGGCGAACTCTTTGAACTAGGTACCTACGGCGATATGTTTAGTACCTAAGTTTATTCGCTCAAATAGTGGCGGTACCTACCTTAATGACATCGGAGTTATCATTGCGTGATAATTCCGATGATAACGACCTACGAGATAAGTCCACCTTTCACTGTGAGACTGTGTGGATTGTGAAAACGAGTGTAAATTTTAAGTCTAGAATACGTAGGTTAGGTATGTAGGTAGTTACTGTACCTACTTCTATGTTTTGTTTAGTAGGTACCTATTGAAAGTTTGGGTTTGGTAATCATGAGCTTTCTATCGGTCGCGGTCGTCAGTAGGTAACCACTGCACCTTATCGCTCTAGGTCACAGAGTACTTTTCTCTAGGTTTTACTAGCGACAATAATATTTTTTTTTATTTGATTAAAATGTTTTGGTTTAAATTAAGCCAGTGGGAGCTTAGGTGGGTACCTAGGTAGGTAGTGGTACTTACTTTTATCATTGGCGAATTATTTGTAGTTGTAAGTAGGTAAGTGAGTAGGTACTCTTTTGCTAGAAAAAGAAAGGCAGGCAGGCGTAGGTACCTATAGGTGCTATAGGTAACCTATTTAAATAAATTAGAGCTATTCACAAACACAGTTTTAATCAACTTTGGCTTAATTAAAAAACTTACCTATTAGGTATATTTACACTTCCCTGTATCGAAGCAACTGCTCAATATGGAGTTCATTTCGCTCGATACATAAACGGGCACGTTTAATTAAATTGTCTTTTAATTACATTATTGTTAATAATAATAAAAATATTATTATAACTTAAAAAAAATAAAATTTTATTACAATTCCTTCACTAATTAATCGAAAGGAACTTCGTTCCATCCGGGTGTCCCTTGACACCTCAAGTTTTTTTTAACTATTACAGGATACAGGTACTATTCCCAAACCATTGCAACTCCTGAAAGCCAGTGTCAGACAGAATCGACGAGTCCCGGAGAATCGTTACACTGTCTTGGATCTCGCAACGAAATTAATCAGAAAATAACACCGGAGGAATAAAAATTAGGCATTGCATACACAGTTGTATTCTAGGCAAACGTGTTCCACATAAAGCCGCAGATCAGGTGAGTTGCGGTCAAACTCTGTTTACTGTATTAGAATATGAAAAAAAGTTCTGGTCCATGTCTATTTGGAAAAAAAAATATTACAACAAAAGAAATATTATTACTATTTTTAAAGCTCACCCCGTTTTGGCTCTATATTCAGTGGTAGGTTATTTCTTTGGTAATATCAGCACTATCATCAGTGCATTCACCATGAAAAAACGGTCGGATCGTCAGGTGCGATCGAGGAGGAGCGCCGAGCGGTATAGTACATCGTCAGGACTATAGGCGTTCCCATTATCCCATTAGGAATAAACAACATACCTGTGAAAACAATTACACACTATTAGTAAAGAAAACACAATACAAATGGTAATCAGTAACAAGAATAAAGTAAGTTCAAGATACAGCAACAATACAGTTAATCGAACAGACCATTAAGGTCCCACAGTTCGTACAGTGGCGAAGCCACCCAATGATAAACGAACAAACCCTTAGGGTTTACAGTTCGTACAGCAGCCTAAGCCACCCAATGATAAACGAACAAACCCTTAAGGTTTACAGTTCGTACAGTAGCATAAGCCACCCAAATACAAAGTGTATCGCTCGCTAGCAGCAAGCCTATACAGCTATGTGAATATACAGCAGCGCTGTACCAGGTAAACCGACAGTATTGTCGGGAGCAGGAACTCTTTACTGAGTCGAATCCGAGGATCGACTGCCATACTTACGGAGTGCACGCTCTTTTATAAGGCGATGCCCCTCACCTTGCAACCTCTCCATACAAGTCTGTCCATGCGCACGGAAGTGCGTCACGCGTTTACTTGATACAAAACACTAAAATGTGCTGAATCTAATAAGATCTGTAATCAAATAACACAATAATAATTGTCATGAATAAACAATAGTGATTTCATAAAGTAATTCGTTTTACATTAAAAGTAACGTGTCAACAATTGTTTTGAATAAAACCATCGATAACAATTATCGAAATAAAGTAATCACAAATCAGTGTGCATACACTGAGTACACAATAAATCATGTTTCGAATTAATAGACAATAATTGATAGTAAAATCACATAAATTAACAATAAGAAACACAAATCAACAAATTCTGTTGACTACCCACAATAGTGATTAATAAACCGTCTCCGACACGGCCAGACTGACATTCTACACGACCTCGTGTAGTTCAGTAACAAAATAAATCTCTTAGTAAATATCGATCGGCCTTTCTGACAAAAAGCTTTAATTAGCAGAAGGTATGTTATAAAGAAAAATCCTGAATCAGTCCTGAATTATTATCAATAGCAAAATTTGCATCATAACCAGTCAAAATAACCATACTGTTACAGACAATACATAGCTCAACAAATCAGCCGAGCCGCCGCCGCCGCCGCTTCAAGTAACTTGAAGTTGAATAGACAACCCGCATAGGCGTCAACATAGACAACCCGCATAAGCGTCAAGTTCAACATTCAAATCCAGGAGTCAACATAGACATCCGAATAAAAGTAGAGACATAGTCTCCCAGCCGAATTCACACCATGGGAATCGACAAGTAGCTTGAAGTCGAATAGACAACCAACATAGGCATCAAGTTCAACAAACAAACCCAGGAGTCAACATAGACATCCAAATAAAAGTAGAGACATAGTCTCCCAGCCGAATTCACACCATGGGAATCGACAAATAGCTTGAAGTCGAATAGACAACCAACATAGGCGTCAAGTTCAACAAACAAACCCAGGAGTCAACATAGACATCCAAACAAAAGTAGAGACAGTCTCCCAGCCGAATTCACACCATGGGAATCGACAAGTAGTTTGGAGCTGAATAGACAACCAACATAGGCGTCAAGTTCAACAACCAAACCCAGGAGTCAACATAGACATCCAAACAAGAGTCAACATAGACATCTTGTCAATTAAGCTATGGTATGTCAGCAGCAGATGATTATTATCAGTGTCAACATTGACATCATTAAAATTGAATGGACATTCAGGCATTTTTCATACATGATCAAGACTAAACTGGCGCTCAAAGATTTCAACCAATATCATGTTGGATCTGCAAGAAGTACGAAGTTTCCAACGAAGTCTCCTACTTTAACCTTCGGCACCCAGGGCTGCTTGTTTTCTTGCACGGGACCGATTTACTTCTATCTCCACACTGTCAAAAGCTGAAACAATTGTTAAACTATTAAACAGCTATATTATCAAAGAAATACAGCATTGGTCAATAACATTAACTCGTGTAATGATAGCACTATTTTTTCGGTCATATTAACTGCAAAAAATGAAATTAAAAATCTCACAGCATCCTATGATTGTATGATTGATCCAGTATCACATGAAAGCTCTAAACCCTAGCAACCAACTTTTTCTACTTCACTTAGAATTTGTTCGGTACATATTATCCCCTCAAAGTAAAAGCATTCATTTCAATTAAACCATCTACAGGCACTGTTGTATTGTCCAAGAGTCAGTTAATCATAGTTCATCACAATTATTAACCGTACAAAAATACGTTTGCCAGTCCACTTTTCAGCAAATGTCTCAGCATTGTGAGAATATTCCCAATGATTAAAAAAATAACAATAAATCATAACCCTCAAAATTAACCGAATTTCATTACTAAATCACGCCACGCGCCGTTACGGTCACCCTGCATCTTCACACGTCCTTGGGTGAATAGTTTATCACATCATCTGTAAACAATCAGAAAAGAGCTCAAGTAAACAGCTTAACGTTCGGTCATTCTGATCAATTTAAAACAAACACTACAGACCTGATAACACAAAACAAGTTTAGTATCTTACCACACATTTAATTACCTTTGTTATCACACATGTCATGTCATTACCTTTGTTATCACACATGTCATGTCATTACCTTATTATCACACATGTCATGTCATTACCTTATTATCACACATGTCATGTCATTACCTTATTATCACACATGTCATGTCATTACCTTATTATCACACATGTCATGTCATTACCTTATTATCACACATGTCATGTCATTACCTTATTATCACACATGTCATGTCATTACCTTATTATCACACATGTCATGTCATTACCTTATTATCACACATGTCATGGCATTACCTTACCTCACAACACATGTCATTACCTTACATCACAACACATGTCATTACCTTACATCACAACACATGTCATTACCTTACCTCACAACACATGTCATTACCTTACCACACAACACATGTCATTACCTTACCACACAACACATGTCATTACCTTACCACACAACACATGTAATTACCTTACCACACAACACATGTAATTACATTACCACACAACACATGTCAACAATCAGGGGGTACACAGTTACTTTTCAGATAATTTAATCTCTCATGGCATAATAATATGATACTATGATTTGAATAAGCATTCAGTATTACATGAAACTTCACTTTATATTGACCATACAAGTGAGTTTGCCACACATGTATCAGTAATGAAAGTAGGTACATTCAAACCCAGAGTCATAACAAAATGGAAGCGTCTCACCAGATAGTTGTAGAACATCACATCAGTGGGTACATCACACTTATCTTATCACGGACTTCAACTTATCACGGATGATTAGTTGCTCGAAAACTGACTCACAGTATCTTCACTCGAACCTCCCGGCTGTTCTCCGGTAGTCACTAAAGTGACATACTATTGTACCTGGTTTGAACCTAAGAGGGTTGAGAAGAATCGTGTAGGTCAGAGAAAAATGAGACTGCCTCTTAAGATGGGACAAGACATTCAGTTCTTGTTGAAGTTTAAACCTCATGTACTTCGGTAGTGAATGCTAGTAGATGAGCACGGAAAATGAAATTTGGAAACATGGGCCAGTACAGTACAAACAGCAATTTGTTTGACACTTAGGTAGGTAAATAAGGGTAGCGGTAACTGTTGAAGTATGTAAAATCAAACAATTTAATTAATGTGGGTAGGTGATTTATGAATGCTATTAAAACAGTCTTATAGCTCAGCGCTAGGTAATCCCAAGAGAGGAAGCTGTCATAACAAAAGAGGTAGAGACATACGATAACTAGGAAAGCCATGCGGAATCATTAAGAGGCTATCCCACTTCTGATGTCGGATCGTCAAGTGCGATCGAGGAGGAGCGCCGAGCGGTATAGTACATCGTCAGGACTATAGGCGTTCCCATTATCCCATTAGGGATAAACAACATACCTGTGAAAACAATTACACACTATTAGCACACCTTGGACACTTCATACAAAACTTGCAAAATAATTACCTATTACTACTACAAAACCAAATGACGTCTGTACACGTGCAAATGTGTGCGTGAATTTTAGTAGGGTTGAATCAGTTGGATGTCGTGGCGTACGAAATGGCGCGAAAAGTGCAACGCTTTGCGTCGGGCGAACCGAACGACGACGGAACTACCCGAACGTTTCGAGCATTATTATGAAGTGATCTTGTCCGAGCGGTCAATTATTTATTTCTAATAAATAAAATAAATGATATTTGATTATGAATACTCGGATTTGTAATGACATAAAAGTAATATTATAATATTTATTATGTAAAGAGGTTTATTTATTCACCAATAATGGTAAATTAAGGTACCTAATTACAAAATATGGAATTCACGATCGCCCCGTACCATTACGCGGCAACGCAATGGGGCGACGCGACAAAGTTACATACAAAGTGCGTAGGGTACTACTTTTCAATTCCAAGAATGAATAGAACGTGAAAGAAAGGGACATAAGTACATAACAAAGACAATAAAGAGAGAGAGCAATATTAATAGCTGGTAATGTTGGACAATGTTGGTATGTTATTATTACGGAAGTTTTAATTGTATTATTATAAAACGACGAAAACTTGGAAAATAAATGAATCATCGAGATTAAAACTGATACCTAAATAAAACTTAAAACAAAATAAATCGCAAAATTGTGTGTTTGTGTCAGCAGTACCTACAGCGCTGCAGTTCTTACGATTTTGAGCGCCCTGGCTTAAGAGTCGGCGGTTAGCCCCTGTAAGTGCGGGGTGAGGGTGCGGTATCTGATATAGCGCGGGGAAGGGAGTGTCCCTTCTGTACGTAGTACTATTAAGTATTCTGTGCTATTAGTAAAGAAAACACAATACAAATGGTAATCAGTAACAAGAATAAAGTAAGTTAAAGGTACAGCAACAATACAGTTAATCGAACAGACCATTAAGGTCCCACAGTTCGTACAGTGGCGAAGCCACCCAATGATAAACGAACAAACCCTTAGGGTTTACAGTTCGTACAGCAGCCTAAGCCACCCAATGATAAACGAACAAACCCTTAAGGTTTACAGTTCGTACAGTAGCATAAGCCACCCAAATACAAAGTGTATCGCTCGCTAGCAGCAAGCCTATACAGCTATGTGAATATACAGCAGCGCTGTACCAAGTAAACCGACAGTATTGTCGGGGGCAGGAACTCTTTACTGAGTCGAATCCGAGGATCGACTGCCATACTTACGGAGTGCACGCTCTTTTATAAGGCGATGCCCCTCACCTTGCAACCTCTCCATACAAGTCTGTCCATGCGCACGGAAGTGCGTCAATGCGTTTACTTGATACAAAACACTAAAATGTGCTGAATCTAATAAGATCTGTAATCAAATAACACAATAATAATTGTCATGAATAAACAATAGTGATTTCATAAAGTAATTCGTTTTACATTAAAAGTAACGTGTCAACAATTGTTTTGAATAAAACCATCGATAACAATTATCGAAATAAAGTAATCACAAATCAGTGTGCATACACTGAGTACACAATAAATCATGTTTCGAATTAATAGACAATAATTGATAGTAAAATCACATAAATTAACAATAAGAAACACAAATCAACAAATTCTGTTGACTACCCACAATAGTGATTAATAAACCGTCTCCGACATATAAATATGTCGGATCGGTCAGGATTTAGTCCATTAGATTCAGTCATCATGTGGGCAGAATATGGGTTTCGTGCAATGCAAACACACTGGGTATAGGGTACAATACACTGCGTTTATTAAAACCACTATTTCTCAACTCAATTTAAATAAACACTGACTCCAATTTATAATTGACATAGCAACACTAAATAGACATAGCAACACTAAAACAACGATTCGAGTACAGTTCCGGGATGTCTTAGCTCCGATGCGATCAGAGACTGAACTCTGAATGTCCTGCTCGCTGTGGGCTGTAAACATCACGACTCTGTAGAAGCGCGCCAAAATGGTGGTGGTAAATCACGTGTTGTCGCTAATGGCACACTTGCGATTCGTTTCAAGTCTGTACTATTGACCGGATGCGACACGGCCATCCTGCGATGCACAGGTCCTCGTGTGTTGTTCTTCTTCTTCCTGCCCTTATCCCATGTTACTTAGGATCGGCGCAACCTGTTTTCTTCTTCCATTCCGTCCTGTCCAACGTCATGCTTTCACTGACTACCTCGTGTGTTGTAAGTCTGGAAAATATAAAATCTCGCCACAGTATCTGCTCGTCCAATCCTGACTCCTAACTGATGAGATATTTAAAAAGGACTTGACCTTTTAAAGTCTGTTTTAACGAGCAGTTTAAAAGTAACACTCGAATTAGAAACTAAAAACTAGACTCTTCCACGAACTTGAATTATCTAGTTTTGAGATTACCGAGACCAAGTACAACGATTCCAAATTCAATTAATCAAAGTAAACAAAACCTCAGATATCTCATTCATGGTACACAACACACACACTATTCCCCACGGGAATACCGAGTCAACCCTTGACTCTACGGTCTTTGCTTCTAGGCAAGACCCGACTATACCACTTAGAGCTATCGCCTACTGCGTACACACAAACGACGCTACGATCCTCTGGTGAAGTCTCCGACCCATTGAACCGAGAACCCGTTTACACCATTTAAAGTGATGCCAACTCGTCATCTATTTCGTCTACAATCTCAATTGATACTTGGCCTTCGGCTTCTTTCGAATACGGTCATGGGCGTATTTGTAAGTACGCTTGTTAACTAGGGTTTTTAAAACATACCGATCGCCATGTAACACTTCAAAAGTTTGAAAATGATAATAAAAAAAGAAACAAAATTTGTTACAAACACGACCAGTTAAAGTACAAGCATCCATCAAACAAGTTAATCAAAGCTTCAAACAACTAAGGTATGTAGGCACTATTAGGATATCCCTGTAGCCATCTTTCATTTCTATAGTCATCCCTGTGACTATTGCAGACATCCCTGTGACCTGCATACACCCATAGTCATCCCTGTGACTATTTCAGTCATCCCTGTGACCATAACCAGCTATCATCCCTGTGATAGCAGTTATTCGCTACAATCATCCCTGTGATTGTGCTGAGCTCATAGCTCCTACATTACCAGTCTCATATAAATCAGATTCTATAGTTACATTAATGGGTGCTTGACTTTGACTTTGGCATTGACTTTAAGCACACTCATCATCCTTTCTATTTCGCCCTTCGCACGAGATGAACTTAGAACCAGATCCCGATGAACCAGAAGTCACGAAATTAAATCGGAAAATAACGGCATTGGGAAACGATCCGGAACTGTATTACTATTCAACTTCCCATAGTCTATGCACATACGATGTGACCAGTCTTGTTTATTGACTAAAAGCGCGGGACTAGCAAAAGAAGAACAGCTAGTTCGTATGACGTTTGCCTGTAATAATTCGTCAACCCTATCACTCATTATTTACTATTTAGTCGGAGTGCGAAGAACACCTACATACTCGATTCTAAGCCAAATTTCTAACTCACAAGTAGTCACGCGACTAATAGGAAAACTAGTTGTTGTAAAATGTCAACAAGGCTTCATAAATTATCACGATATTCCGTCTTATGAAATAACAATGCAATTAAAATCATTATTTTTGTAACAGGTAACCATTACTCGAATTGGAAACATTTACAATGTTGTCCGTTGACTTAATAAACTCAGTTGCGGTCATACTAACTCGAAAACCGTTAGGTACCCACTATCTATTGACCTATGAAAATATCACTAAGTACGTTACGTAGGTATACAGCAAACAAAACATGAAATAATATTTCGTCGCAAAATCTTTAATTGCTACCTGACAAAGCAATTGCAAAGTACTAATAACATTATTATTGCATACCCACTAAAAATACCACATCATTTACTCTAAATTTTTAACAAATACTCTCCATCATTAAAGAACATTCAACACCAGAATCAAAATCAAATTTGAAACACTCACTTTCATATTCGTTGCCGCTTGCTCTCTTATCTTGTTAATGCCTAGTTACGCACCATATCAAAACTTAAATGGGTTTGGCCTTACTACACGAAATAGACACGTTAATTGTAAAACTAAGTTTTAAAGTAAGTCAACCAATCATCACATCGTATTTCAAACAATAACCAGGTAACACGTGAAATAAAAATCGTAAAAGATTACTACCAATTAATACGTCACAAAGAATTTGTTCAGTACCATCTACATTAGCTTACGTTTCATAGGTACGTTTACCTATGAAATTACGACTGACAGATTGCTTAACAAGAGAGCATTCGGCACCAGAAACAAAACAAAAATAATACGACTCACCAGATTCGGGGATTATAGATCAGTAGCTGGTTTGATGGTACAGATATCCACTAGCTTCTCAACTTGACTGTTAACTGAGTCAGCGTCCTTCTTTGCACAGTGTGTTTCGATGTGCCCCGGTTCGCCACAGAAGGTCATCACAGGTCATCGGCCTCGATACTTTCTTAAAAACGCTGTCTTTGGCCCGTTGCGATCCATTATTTCCTGAAAACTGTGATTGAGAGTTAGCAGAAGTATCACGGTAGCTTTTATTGGAACTAGGTTCCTTAATCGCGTGAATTGATTTCATTATTTGGCATTGCTGCATTTCGAATAAAAGTTTCCAACGGTTATTTTCACTTGATAATAAATCAACTCTCTGACCTTTAATTTGTTCCTGGTGGAGGCTCGACTATGCAAGGATAGACTCGTTTCTCCCCCGGTACAGCAGCGCCTGGCGATGTGGCCTGGCGTGCCACACTCGAAGCACACCAATGTGCTGCTGCTGGCTTGTTGTCGCTGTCCGGCGCCCGTAGCAGCTGGCTCAAGCAACGGCTTTTTAACGTCGTTCTTCTTCGTTTTTCATCAGCTTCTTTGTGTCATCTTGTTTGTGTTCTAGCTTGCCGTATGCGTGACATTTGATTGGTGTAGCGATGAGCTTTTACTGCAACTTATGAGGCGTTGTATGTTGTTACCTCCGTGGTAAATGCGAAACGTTGTAAGCAAGTATTAATCTGTGCCAAGTGAGCAATAATAGTTGACACCGTAATCTGTTCAATGCTCACACCTTTGCAACGGTTCAACAAAAAGTCATAAGACGACTAGCATAAGTAGCACAGGCGGAATAAGTCGTATTCTCCTTTGTATTGTGACTGTTCCGATTAATGAGGGTAGATGCAGAATTTTCGAAACACATAAATCTGGTCATGAACAATTCTTTAAACTGGTCCCATGTCATACCTGGATAGGTTATCTGCGACAGCTATGTAGATACGGAGCCCTTCAACGCCTTACTTATTGACAAAATAAGCTGGCTTCTTTTTACTGCACTCCCGTCGATACACAAGTCGCAACATCAACTTGCTATTAGCCAGTGAATAGCTTTTTTTTTTTGAGTTTGTATAAACGAGTACACTTGTTGATTTTGTATTTCAAAAAGTAACCGACACTGATTGTTATTGTCATTGTCCCCGCGTGTGATTCCATTAGCACGATTTGATCCCAGTTCTGATGTCGGATCGGTCAGGATTTAGTCCATTAGATTCAGTCATCATGTGGGCAGAATATATTATGGGTTTCGTGCAATGCAAACACACTGGGTATAGGGTACAATACACTGCGTTTATTAAAACCACTATTTCTCAACTCAATTTAAATAAACACTGACTCCAATTTATAATTGACATAGCAACACTAAATAGACATAGCAACACTAAAACAACGAATCGAGTACAGTTCCGGGATGTCTTAGCTCCGATGCGATCAGAGACTGAACTCTGAATGTCCTGCTCGCTGTGGGCTGTAAACATCACGACTCTGTAGAAGCGCGCCAAAATGGTGGTGGTAAATCACGTGTTGTCGCTAATGGCACACTTGCGATTCGTTTCAAGTCTGTACTATTGACCGGATGCGACAAATATAATTTAGCTACCATATACACGATTGAACGCTTTTGATTGATCATCATTAAAACTAGATATTAAACTATAGTCATATTATTTTATAGGTATTTTTACAAAAGTTTGATTTGACTTCGGTGAAGGAAAACATCGTTAGAAACCCGTAGTTTATTTATTAATACATTATTTATTTATTATAACTCTAAAATCCGCCTTGAGCAAGTGGTAATAAATGCTCGGGTCTTCATTGTATAGAAAATGCCTTTGACCTGAAGTAGGGCAATAATGGGCTAGTGGCTAGGTTCTATAATTCCTACAAAACATCACGTAATGTTTCCAAAATTAACTTCATCCTAATAGCTCATAGCAATTTTAATGAAAACAGTCCTGAAATACAAAACCGCATAATTCAAAGTTCAAGTAATACTACGAAAATAAGGCCGGCTCGCATTTGTTTACTTGAAAACTTCGACAACCCTTCTGAACGGGCTGCACCGTGGAGTAAGTACATAAATGTTTTATCAGAGAACCACCCCTATCCAACTTACGTTACATAATTACAACATTGTTGTTTTATTTATATTAACTGGACGCCTGTTCAACTTTATTAACGTATCGTGTTGGTTTGGAAGAGTTTTGTTCCTGGAGAAACGGTTAATGCAATGTTTTGTAACTACGAGTTAAAATAAATCAACGTTAACTAATGTCGTGATGGCCTAATGGTTAAGGCTCCTACCTCTTATGCATGAGGTTGTGGGTTGAAAACCGGGCAAGTACCTACCAATGTGATTATTTTTCAATTCATTACTTACTTAATTTATCTTGGACATCATTGACATCGGTGAAGGAAAACATTGTGAGGAAATCTGGACTTATCTATTTGATTAAAGTTTGAAATCGCCAATCCGCCTTGAGCGCACGTGGTGATCAATGCTCGTGCCTTCTTTGTATGAAAAGATGCCTTTGCCTTGCAGTGGGATAATTATAGGCTGGTACCTATATATAACGTTAACTGAAAAAAAGCGGCCAAGTGCGAGTAGGACTCACCCATGAAGGGTTCCGTAGCATCGAGTAACATAATATAAAAGTTTTTATTTTTTTAATTGAGTTGATTGAATGAAAGGTAAATTGCGGTTTACGATTTATGACGTATTAAAAAAAACTACTTACTAGATCTCGTTCAAACCAATTTTCGGTGTATGTTTACATGGCAATGTATATCATATATTTTTTTTAGTTTTATCATTCTCTTATTTTAGAAGTTACTGGGTGGGGACATACATTTTACTACTTTGGAAATGTCTCTCGCGCAACCTATTCAGTTTAGAAAAAAATGATATTAGAAACCTCAATATCATTTTTGAAGATATATCCATAGATACCCCACACGTGTGAGTCTGATGAAAAAAAAATTTTGAGTTTCAGTTTTAATTATGGGGAACCCCCAAAATTTATTGTTTTTTTTTTCTATTTTTGTGTAAAAATCTTAATGCGATTCACAAAATACATCTACTTACCAAGTGTTGGCGACAGTGTAACGGCCCGCTCGTCGACTGCCTAACGATAGTGCTAAATACTATTTATTTATCTTAAATGGTTTAGTTAAAAGTATACTTACCTTTTTATTACTAATGTACCTATATACAACCTGTTTGTTTAATAAAAAATAGTACAATCGAAGTCTATGCGTATTGCCGCAACCTTTAAATAATTCTAAAAAAGAGGGCCGTCAGATTTGTCAGGAGAAAAAACAGTTGGTGATCGAAGTGAGTTCGCCAGGGCCAAGCTTCTATTGTACTATTCAGTTTCGAGTAAATTCCTAGTTTTATTTTAGCAGCCCATACGTTACAAAGCTGGTCCTTCGAGCCGGATCATTGGATACCTAGTTGCTAAAATATACAAAACCTGTGAAGCAGGGATGTCGCTGTTTCGCACACCGCCTGGCGTGAAAACGCGGGCCCAATCCAGAAAGGAGCTAGCGACTAACACAGAGGAAAAGAGGAATCTGAAGGTAAAATCAGATGTACAATATGATAGAATCGGAAAAATATGTGAACCGAATCTCGGATCACCTCGCACGAGTTCGAGTATGATAAAACGAGATGGCGGCGCGAGTGAAAATGTAAAAAGTTCTCACGCCTCATCGTCAGCGGCACGTCGACAACGTTTGGAATATGAGGCAGCTGAAGCTAAAGCAAAGATTGGTTTAGAAGAGCTTCAAGCACAAACCCGCATAAAAAAAGAATTAGTTGCAAAAAAATTAGCCGCTGACATAGCCGAACTAGAAACACAGTCGCATAGTTTGAAGTCCACAGCAGCTTCCTACAAACGTGTGGAGAACTGGTTGGAAAAATCAGTTGCTGCACCCGGCACGTCGCTCGATCGATGTAATAACCAAGTGACTGTCGGGAACGGTGATCGTAACATTAGCAGCAACTGCCGTGCACATCCACCCACTGATGGCGCAGCCGTTGATAATCATCGCGCCATCGAGGAGCTGACCTGCGCTATTAAAAATGCCGTTGAAGCTTCAAACTCTCATTCCAACGGCCGGGTGCTGTTGTCCCGGCTGGCTACGTCAAAAGATTTACCCCTTTACCATGGAGACCCCCTAGAGTGGTTACAGTTCCGGGAAGCATTCTATGAATCGACGCGAGTGTGCAAATACACCGACATAGAAAATATGTGGCGTTTACGCAAATGTTTACGTGGTGAAGCCAGAGAGGCGGCGTCTGCCTTGTTAATGGGTGCCAGTTCGCCCTGTGATGTTATGGCTGCACTAGAATTGAGATGCGTATACAGACCTCCAAATTACCAGAATTTATCTATATTTGATTCGGTAATGGAAGATGTGTTAAAAAAAATTAGTACTAGTAGTAAATCTATCATTATATGTGGTGACTTTAATATTAATTTGTTAGAAAACAACTCCAATAGTATCAGATTATTGAGTCTTTTTAGGTCATTTAATTTGTCCAATGTTTTCATGGAACCCACTCGAGTGACAGCTTCTTCTGCCACCTGTATTGATAATATATTTTGTAATTGTGATTACTTTCATAAAGAAATTATAAATAAACTGCCATCTGATCATAGTGGACAGACAATAACGTTTTGCGCCTACATACCTTTACAAAAAATTCAAATAAGGTTTAGGCCAATCACATGTAAAAACTTAGAGAAATTTGATAATTCATTGGAAAGTAAATTGAGTGTTCAGTGCTTTGATAATATAGGTGACCCAAATGAGTTCTACGCCGAGTTTTTTTCACTATTAAACATGCAATTTAATGAAGCTTTTCCACTAAGGAATAAAAGTATTTGCACGAAGTTCTTATTTAGCGACTGGGCGACTCCAGGTATTCGTAAAAGCAGGGAAAAACTATTTGAGCTTTATGGCCTAAAGCAACATATAATTAATACAAGCTTTCATCAGTATGTTGCGAAATATTCGAAACTTTTTAAAAGTGTCTGCAAAATAGCCAAATCTCTCTATATTAAAAATAAAATTAAATTAGCTGATGACAAAATAAAAACTACTTGGCAAATCATAAATAATGAAACAGGTAGGAAAAAGCAGCGTAGTACTGAATTTAATTTAGAGACTGCACATGGTCCCATAAATTCAGATATAGAAGTAGCTCAAGAATTTGAAACCTTTTTTGGCAACATTCCCATTAGAACCACTGAAGCCTTAAATTCCTCTCCCGCTCTCTCTGCTGCCTTACTTAGGAAAAATGTTAAGAAATGCCCTTTGGAGTTTAGGTTTCAACATACAAACCCCCAGGCTGTTATAAAAGCCTTTAAAGATCTTAAAATTAAATCAACAGAAGATCTTTGGGGAATGTCTGTAAAAGTCTGTAAATCTATTATCGAAACAATTGCGCCCTATTTAGCTCTCATATTTAACACCAGTGTAAACCAAGGAGTCTTTCCGGATCTGATGAAACACAGTAAAGTAGTACCATTGTTCAAATCCGGTGATAGTAAAGACCCCAACAATTATAGGCCTGTGTCGATTCTACCAGTTCTCAGTAAGGTGTTTGAAAAGTTAATGCTCAATCAAATGTTACATCACTTTAATAAAAATTCCATCTTTCATGAACAACAATACGGTTTCACCAAAGGGCGTTGTACAACTGACGCCGGTGTCACCCTAATAAAGAACATTTTTAGCGCTTGGGAGGAATCGCAAGATGCCATTGGAATCTTTTGCGACCTCTCAAAGGCGTTCGATTGCGTTGACCACGAGACACTATTGCTGAAACTGGAGCACTACGGGATTAGTGGAGTATCTCTTGATTTACTAAGGTCATACCTGAGGGATAGACAGGCAAAAGTTCAGGTTAACGGTGTGAACTCATTGGGGTCTAAAATGACTATGGGCGTTCCTCAAGGCTCAATATTAGGTCCATTTCTATTCTTAGTCTATATAAATAATTTACCCCAATTACTTCAAAACCAACCGAAGATGGTGTTATTTGCCGATGACACTTCATTGATTTTTAAAGTAGACAGACGGTCACAACATCTTGACGACGTAAATGACGCTATTCTTCAGGTTCAGAATTGGTTTACGGTAAACAATTTGGTACTTAATGAAAAAAAAACCAAATGTATTCGATTCATTTTACCAAATGTTAGGAATAGCAATTGTGACATCATTCTGAATGGAGACAAACTGGAATTTAATAGTCAAACGGTTTTCCTAGGAATCACGCTAGACGAGAAGTTGCAATGGGGACCTCACATAACATCTATTGCGGGGCGACTAAGCTCCGCGGCTTATGCTGTTAGAAAGATAAGACAGTTGACAGATGTAGAAACTGCGCGTATGGTCTACTTTAGCTACTTTCACAGCATTATGTCGTATGGTATTTTACTGTGGGGTCGGGCTGCCGACATTGAATCCATTTTTATCTTACAAAAAAGAGCTGTTAGAGCCATTTATAATCTACGTCGCCGCGATTCTCTTAGGGAACTATTTAAAAATATTAATATAATGACAGTGCCTTGCCAATTTATCTATGAAAATATTATGTACGTAAGAAAAAACCTACATTTATTTAATAAGGTTAGTGATAGACATAATATTAATACTAGAAACAAAGACAAAATAGCTCAACCATATTTTAGATTGTCTAAAGTTCATAAATCTTTTATGGGGTTCTGTGTTAAGTGTTATAACAAAATTCCTAGTGATATATTGCAACTAAATGAAAGAAAATTTAAAACATATATTAAAAGTACACTCTGTAAACAAGCATATTACAGTTTAGAGGATTATATCCATGATAAGAATGCTTGGAAACATGCTGGTCCGGGCTCCATAGGACAATCTACAGTCTAGACAAAATCAAACGGATTGCTAATTAAACTACTTAATTTATACTTAGTATATACATTATATTTAATTCTTGCTTTGGGTCACACACTGGTTCATAGGTTCATAGTTTGTTGAAATGTATGGAGTGGTTGTCTACTTTTACAATAATTGTAAATAATAATATGTGAACACTATGTATCTATGTAGGTATACAACTTAGCTGTCATTCTTTATCTTGTAATACTTTGTACATACTTCAATATAGTGTTTTTATGCAAGGTCCATCGTATTCACGTATAGTTATATAACTGAAAACTGTAAATGCAAAATATTGTACACATTTTTTTTAAAAGAGTGAGTATGGAGTTTCTTGCCCATTCTTCTCCATACGAAGCTACCTTTTGGAATGGGCAACTAGAATCAACTTTATATTTTTTTATTATGACGTTCAAAAGTGCCTTTTTAATGGTCTAATTGAAATAAATGATTTGACTTTGACTTTGACTTTGACTTCGGCAGACCTGAGACCGTTATGCGGCAGGTGTCAATTCAACTAAGGAAGTTATCACCTTTACCCGACGCTTATCACGCTGAAATAATCAAGTTTGCTATTAAAATTAAGAATTTTGTTACTGCTATAACAACAGTAAAACAAATCGATTATTTGAGAAGTCCGGAGCTGATAACAATCGTCGTTTCCAAATTACCTACTGGTCTTGTCAATAAATGGGTAGATTACCTGTACGAAAACCAGACACTAGATGAGACACCAAGACTGGAATTATTGTCCAGATTTCTTTATACAGAAGCACAAAAAGTAGCAGAGTCGGGTGTTAGTTATATTCACCACCAGAATGACTTCGGTAAAAATAAACCGGAAAAGAGGTATTTTAACCAACAATCGGTGCTAACATCTGTAAAGACAAATGACCCTGACACTGCCGGCAGATGCAAGTTTTGTCGTAAGAACGAGCATACACTGCCAGACTGTAGTAAGTTCAAGCGAGCTATGACAAAGGACCGATGGCGATTTGCCCGATATAACAAATTATGTTTCAAGTGTCTCGGTACTCGACATCCAGACCAAACAACGTGTACTGCGGAGAGCTGCGACGTGGAGACCTGTGGTGGGCCCCACCACCGCCTTCTGCACTGGACAAAACCGGCGGCGCGCTAGGCAACATCCACGCCACCCGACTATACACAGAAGTCCGACGACGGTAAACTTGTTTCTCACGCTAGTGCCGCGCAGTGTGCCGAATTATCAGTGCGTAGTGTACCTAAAAAAACAGAAACATTGTCCGGGTCAAAAGTAGTGCTCAATATAGTACCGATAACCGTCCACGGACCCAATGCTAGTGTAACCACGCACGCGCTGTTAGACGACGGCGCAACAGTAACCCTTATCGTAGCTGACCTTGCAGACAAGGTCGGGCTACACGGTAAGAAGGTCACCGCGTGCATCTGGGGCTTGGAACTCTGAATTGGTATGTCAAAATGAATTAATTAATTGTGCCATTAGTAACAGTGACGGTGAGAAATTTGAGCTACGTGCTCGCAAATTTAAGGAACTTGATTTACCTTTACAGTTTGCTTATAATGTAGACTTAGACAAACATGTCCCTAATATTAACCATTACTTGTATTGTGAAAATAAAGTTAAACCTAAGATATTGATAGGTCAAGATAATTATGAATTAATTGCGCCGCTTGTTTGTAAAAGGTATGCATCGACTGGGCCGTTGATAACACGTACTTTATTAGGGTGGTGTCTATGTCGCAGGCAATTTGTATGATTCCGCCGTTTACATACGGCGTCGTCATTTAATAAACGCTCGCAGTTATGTATAATGCCGAAGGCAAAATCTATATTGCCGTGTCAATATATAAAATGCCGAAACATTTCATTGACAATTTAAACGCCGTATACATAATGCCGCGGCAAATTGAAGAATTTAGTTCTGATGATGATCAAAAACGCTAGGGTGTCAATCGAATCTGGTTCTCGGAGAACACCTGAGTAGTATATTATTGGGCATTCTGGACCACTTTTCGCTCGGCGAAACGAGTTCGCCATCGCTCCGGTGGTCCAGAATGCCCAATCGTGAACGGTCGACACGGACCATTTGACAGTACCTCAGAATGCCTAATAATACAATCGTCTGTAATACAGACTCGTGTACGCAGTATGCTTTTTCATCGCAATAACGATAGGAACCAACAGGCAATGTTTGTTATTGCGCGCTCACAACTGGTACAATCGCCTGTAATACAGACTCGTGTACGCAGTATGCTTTTTTATCGCAATAACGATAGGAACCAACAGGCAATGTTTGTTATTGCGCGCTCACAACTGGTACAATCGCCTGTAATACATACTCGTGTACGCAGTATGCTTTTTCATCGCAATAACGATAGGAACCAACAGGCAATGTTTGTTATTGCGCGCTCACAACTGGTACAATCGTCTGTAATACAGACTCGTGTACGCAGTATGCTTTTTCATCGCAATAACGATAGGAACCAACAGGCAATGTTTGTTATTGCGCGCTCACAACTGGTACAATCGCCTGTAATACAGACTCGTGTACGCAGTATGCTTTTTCATCGCAATAACGATAGGAACCAACAGGCAATGTTTGTTATTGCGCGCTCGCAACTGGTGCAATCGCCTGTAATACAGACTCGTGTACGCAGTATGCTTTTTCATCGCAATAACGATAGGAACCAACAGGCAATGTTTGTTATTGCGCGCTCACAACTGGTACAATCGTCTGTAATACAGACTCGTGTACGCAGTATGCTTTTTCATCGCAATAACGATAGGAACCAACAGGCAATGTTTGTTATTGCGCGCTCACAACTGGTACAATCGCCTGTAATACAGACTCGTGTACGCAGTATGCTTTTTCATCGCAATAACGATAGGAACCAATAGGTAATGTTTGTTATTGCGCGCTCACAACTGGTACAATCGTCTGTGATACAGACTTGTGTACGCAGTATGCTTTTTCATCGCAATAACGATAAGAACCAACAGGCAATGTTTGATATTGCGCGCTCACAACTGGTACAATCGTCTGTGATACAGACTTGTGTATGCAGTATCCTTTTTCATCGCAATAACGATAGGAACCAACAGGCAATGTTTGTTATTGCGCGCTCACAACTGGTACAATCGCCTGTAATACAGACTCGTGTACGCAGTATGCTTTTTTATCGCAATAACGATAGGAACCAACAGGCAATGTTTGTTATTGCGCGCTCACAACTGGTACAATCGCCTGTAATACAGACTCGTGTACGCAGTATGCTTTTTCATCGCAATAACGATAGGAACCGACAGGCAATGTTTGTTATTGCACGCTCACAACTGGTACAATCGTCTGTAATACAGACTTGTGTACGCAGTATGCTTTTTCATCGCAATAACGATAAGAACCAACAGGCAATGTTTGTTATTGCGCGCTCACAACTGGTACAATCGTCTGTGATACAGACTTGTGTACGCAGTATGCTTTTTCATTGCAATAACGATAAGAACCAACAGGCAATGTTTGTTATTGCGCGCTCACAACTGGTACAATCGTCTGTGATACAGACTTGTGTACGCAGTATGCTTTTTCATCGCAATAACGATAGGAACCAACGTGCAATGTTTGTCGTTGTGACTAACACAGCTTCAGCTGAGAAAAAAAACAACATAATATATTATTAAAAAAATATTTAATGTTATAATGTTAACTACAGTTTTGATTTGAAATAAATGTAGGATGGTCCTCACACAGTGCATCTATGGAGTGAACCAGAGATTGAAGTTTGCGCCATTGCGGTGTATCGTCTTCCGTTTGGAATTTTATCCGAACCAGCGCTTTCTTCCAAAGTTCTTGAGAATCAGTATTGCGTGCATCATTGGTTTGATATACTTTCAAATCAATAAGGTAGTCTCCCACCGTGTTGATCACTCGACGTTCGTTGCCATTCGCAACTCTATTAACGAAGTACGAGGACAGTACAAACGAAGAAGTATTTTTGGGTTCGCCATCGCCACGACTTAGATTAAACACGTCCTCAGACTTCGCCTTTTTTCTGAAACAAACATAAATAACCCGTATAAGAATGTTTCAAAATCATTACAAAAATAACACAATTAATACAGCCTAGGTAGGTACCATAGTAGTCAGTAGGCTTATAAGTATAAAAACTGCAAAGTGGTTGTCATGTTAACAAATTGTTGTTACTCGTAAGTGACAGCATCGATTCAATAATATTATTTAGTACATAACCACTTATTATTTACTAAGTTAAAAATATAGTGTTACTGTGATTTACATATTCCAACACTGATACGAAAATGACATGGAATAAATTAACCAACAAATAAAACTTTAATATAATTGATTGATAATAAATTAAGTATGATTACCTTATACTAGCAGGCGATTTCTTAACGGAAGTAGATTTACGCTTGCTTGCAGGAGTAGAACGCTTTCCCAAGATCTCGGTAATGCGTTCAACATCTGTAGAGTTTCTGCGATGATCACACTCTGAGTCCGACCTGTAAAATATTAAAAAATAATCAGATTAATTTAAATTCAAAATAATTATGCTTAAAGGAAACAAAATATTTACGTTAATTATTTGGAATTAACTAATACCTAATAATATGTAAACTCGTACTTATTTATTTGATTCTAATTATCAGTAAGTTAATAAATATTACAAGTAGATATTTGGCTACATCTGATCTGTATAGTATTTGTTGAATTCAATTAAACAAAGGAAATAATAAAAAATATAAAGACTTACATTTTAAATGGTGGTCACTTGAAGTATAATTAAAACAATATGATAATTGTTTTAAACACTGAACTGCAGACTGCTCGCCCTGTAGCATCGAGGGATCAGGCTCGAATTCAATGAATTGGACTCCGAAAACGCTAGCTTATAAGACAGATTAGTTATGTAAAAATGTTAAATTGAATGTTAGTGTATATTTAATAAAAACAACAGAAAAATTAGACCTTTCTTATTTGTATGGATTATAAGTACATGTAAAAATGAAAACTAACAATTATGCTAATCGCTATTTGTCAACGCTGCGAAAGCACTCAGGGCTGTCAATATAATTGTCATAATTATATCTTTTCGTTCCTACTTACAAATATTATAAATGTGAAAGTTTGTGAAGATGTATGCAATTATGCATGTATATATATATATATGTTACACTTTCTCGCAAAGCAAAAACTACTGAACGGATTTGGATGAAACTTTGCAGTAACATAACTTACCTATACATTAGAATAACACATAGGCTATAAATTGTGCGGGCACGCAAAGTAGTTCCCTCAGGACGCGGGTGAAAACGCGTGAGGAAAACTAGTACATAATATGTAAGAATTGACTCCATTTTTTACAGTAAATGTGTGGAAGTGTCATCCCTAACCAAATTCGCTGCGTTAAAATAAAGGGGACTATTGCTAAATAGCAGTTTTAAATACGTAATCAGAAATATATTGTTGTAAATATGATACTTTTGTTATGATATACCAAGAAACTATTAAAATTATTCTAATTAACGTTTTTTATTAGGGTTGACCGACAGGATATATTTAAAACGAAATAACTTAAAACTATGTAAATAAAAATACGAAGATAAAAAAAAATATTTGTGATCTATGATTAAAAGGGTCCTTTATATATTAGTGTCATTGTTTATCGAAAAAATATTATGAATGACACCTACTTATACAATTTAGTAAATAAAATTATAGTCCACTAGCACATATAAGTAAATAAATCAAGGACAAACTATAATTATTTTTAAGGTAAGTAAACCTTGGAATTATTTATTTCGTATTTTATGCTTCTTTTTAATAATAACCTATATCAATTTACCCTTTACAAAATTTCTATGTAGCGTTTAAAATATTGTCTACATGATTCTTACATTTAGATCACAGCCCTGTACGAAATTGCATTCTTGCAAAATACGTTTAGGTAAACTGCGATCGGATGTAACGAATATTAACATGATACTTTTGTTTTTGACAATGCACACATTAGGCATTGCTATTACTTGCACGTAAAATGTGTCTTCAATTTGTTAAAACTATGTATTAGTTATTCTGTTTCATTTTAAATAAATCTTCACCGCTAACTGAATAACAATTATATTTATAGTTATTGCAAAATTGCTAACAGAATTGTTGTAAGGTAATAGTAATTATGTTAAAATATTATTTTATTTAGAAATAATTGATACCATTACCAGAATTATTATAATAAGTGTGATTTTTAATTTCAGGCGATTACTATTTACGAATTGAGGGTCAGCAGAGGTGCCTGTTAAGCAAAATATATTATATTGGAAATGTATAATAATTAACATTATTGTTTGTATCAATTACATACTTTGCAGGTAATTTTTAAATCTAATATTAATTTTGTTGTTTTGGCAACGTTAATCTTTTTATTCATTTATTTTATTTTATTTTTTCAGAAATATTTGGTATATTCAATCCGGTGGAAAATACTTGTATTTGAACAACTCGATAATTCTACAATCTTCTTACTGAAGTTACTCCAATGACCTGCTGAAGCGGATATTATCTGTGTATTAACAAGATCATGATTATTGGTTGTAAGTATTTAAAGTAACCTTTTTCCTACACTACGATTTCTATAATCTTGCCTACACATTACATATAAATCCGGAACAACTAAATGTAAATCATAAAAATATTTGTGCTGTGAGAAAATCGAACCTGCAACACTTAACACGGAAGCCGATCGCTCAGTTATTGCACCCACCACACTACTAACTTTTAATTCAGTCTATTTTCTGATAAAGTCTATTAATAATGCCTCACTGTTCGGTTTGCAAAGTATTTGTAGATAATCGCCGATGGTCTGGTCATTTACGTAGTAATGTTCATAAAAACAATAGCGCCATTCCTTTTTGTGATAATATTGCTATTATTCATTCTTCGTTTAAACATCGCATTGCAAGTTATAAGATCACTGCAACTAACGATCAAAAAAATTATTTCCCTGAAATGTTTCTCAATGATAATCGTAAACAAATTAAAAATCTAATAGATCGATCATTACAGAAACATACATCTGTGAAAATTAATTTTGAACTTTTTTCCTTTTTTCTTTTGTTTAAGAATGATCAACAAGAACTGAAATCATTTAGTACAAAAAATTATATTGTTCACTTTAATTACGATTTTGAATCAATATATAAATCATTAGTTGTGTCACTGTTAAAGAAAATCGAGGAATTTCAAGAGAGAGACAGTGGTTGGACGTATCTGTGCAATTCACATTTAGAAATAAACATAAGTAAATATCAACCTCTCGGCGGATCTAAACATATAATATTACCTGAATTTATCAGAAATAAAAAAGCTTGTTTGAATATTCAAAACAATGACGAGTATTGCTTCTTATGGTCTGTTGTAGCTGCCTTGTACCCCGCAACCCACCATCCTAATAGAATTTCATCTTATCCTCACTTCAAGGATGTTTTAAATGTCGATAATTTAACATTTCCAATCACATTTTCAGACATAGCTGTTTTTGAGAAAAATAATCCGTCTCTAAATATATTTGTGTATGGATTGAAAGATGATAGGACAATCATAGGACCTTTGTATACTTCAAACAACAATAAATCTAAGAGCATACATTTACTGTTTTTACAAAATAATACAAATTCTCACTATTGCCTTATAAAAGATTTACCTCGTTTAGTTAGAAATCAGATGACAAAGCATCACGGTAAACTACATTTTTGCGAAACATGCTTATTGTTTTTTCCAACGTCCAGTGAATGTGAAACACATGCGTGCGGAGGAGTTGTCACGGTCTTACCAGAAAAAGGATCATTTTTAAAATTTACAAATTATAATCGAAAACAAAACATTCCATTTGTCATATATGCCGATTTCGAAACATTGCTCGAACCAATATTCAACGATGAATTTGACACCGCTAACACGACATACTTACAACGGCACGTGCCGGCTGCCTTCGGGTATAATGTTGTGTCATCATTAAACCTTACTGTTGATAGGTATAGAAATTATCGCGGTGTAGATTGTGTTTCGAAATTTGTAAATTTTTTAATTGAAGATGCTAGAGACATTTATAGAATTATATCCAAAAACGAACCATGAAATTTACCGACAAAGATGCTCTTGATTTTAGTCAAGCTGTTAAGTGTCACATATGTGATCATTTACTGTGGAATGATAAGGTTAGGGACCACTGTCATATAACAGGTCGATACCGAGGTGCAGCACATCGGCATTGTAATCTACAATATAGAGTACCAAAATTTGTTCCCGTATTTTTTCATAATTTATCGGGATATGATTGTCACTTATTTATAAAAAAGTTAGGTGAAATTCCGGGACAAATTAAAATAATACCCAAGACCAAGGAAAAATATATCGCATTCACAAAGTTTATACATATTGGTGATGATTAAGGTTTCTAGACTCCTTCCACTTTTTAGGCACTAGTTTAGATAAACTTGCTAAAACACTACAGGCAGAAGATTATGTTAATCTTCGAACTCATTTTCCTGACAAAAAGCAGTTTAATTTGTTGACACGAAAAGGGATATACCCTTATGATTATATGACAGATTGGAAATGTTATGAACAGAAATCGTTACCGTCTAAGTATCATTTTCATAATTCCTTAACCAACGAAGACATTAGTGAACAAGATTATAATCATGCTCAGACAGTTTGGAGCGAATTCAATATAAATGATTTAGGGGAATATACAGATCTATACTTAAAAACGGATGTGCTTTTGTTGTCTGATATATTCCAAAGTTTTCGAAAAACATGTAAAAAATACTACAAACTGGATCCAGCATTTTACATAACTGCACCTAGTTTATCATTTGATGCAATGTTGCTAAAAACCGGGGTCACGTTAGAACTCGTGTCAGACTTGGCTATCGTCAGAATGATTCAAAGTGGTATACGTGGGGGATTGTGTATGTGTTCCCGACGGTACGCAAAAGCTAATCATAAGTATATGCAAGAATATAATTCATCAGAGCCTAACTCTTTCATAGTATATTTGGATTGTAATAATCATTATGGCTTTAGCATGTGTCAATATTTACCTTATTCTAGTTTCAGATTTCTTACTGAAAATGAAATAACTAATTTACATATCGAAAATGTTGAGGATGATGCCGACTGGGGATACATATTAGAAGTTGATCTTCTGTATCCCGAGCATTTACATGACCATCATAATGATTTACCATTTTGTCCCGAAAAATGTATTCCCCCAGGAGGTAAAGCAAAAAAATTAATTGCAAATTTGTATAATAAGTATAAATATGTAATACATTACGTTCATTTAAAAAAGTGTTTAGAGCAAGGGTTGGAACTACGTAAAATTCACAGAGTTATTACTTTTAGACAGAGTTCGTATTTAAAACAGTATATAGAATTAAACACTCAATTAAGACAACAGGCAAAAAGTTCTTTCGAACAAGACTTTTTCAAGTTGTTGAATAACAGTGTTTTCGGTAAAACATTAGAAAACACTGAAACTAGAGTAACTGTTCATTTAGTTAATCAATGGTCCGATACGTTTAATCGAACCAAGAAATCAATAGCCGCTGAGAGACTTGTAGCTAGCCCTTATTTCCATAGTGCAACTATTTTGTCTGAAAATTTAGTTGCTATCCAAATGAAACCAGAAGAAATAATTTTAGATAAACCTATTTATATTGGCTTTAGCGTTTTAGAACTTTCTAAGTCACACATGTATGACTTTCATTATAATATTATCAAACCTTTTTATGAAAATCGAGTGCAGCTATGTTATACAGATACCGATTCTTTTGTTTATAAAATATATACTGATGATTTTTATTATGATTTAAAATTTCATTTTTTGCAATACTTTGACACCAGTAACTATGACAACCAAAATGATTTCAGAATACCAATAATTAACAAAAAAGTACCCGGTTTGTTTAAAGATGAATTAGGAGGGAGATATATCTCGGATTTTGTGGGCTTGAGATCGAAATTATATTCTATAAAAACTCCTGATAATATAATTAAAAAAGCGAAAGGTGTAAAATCGTGTGTAGTGAAGGAATTAAACATCACAGATTATAAAAACATATTATTCAATGATGGAGTTATTCGTAGAAAGAATATAATGTTTAAATCAATAAAGCACGAAGTATTTACACGAAGTGTTAACAAAATTGTCTTATCTAATAATGACGATAAACGATCGATATCATTAGATAAAATATCAACGCGAGCCTGGGGTCACTCATTTATTTTAAAGAATAATAACGAAATTTGATAAAAAAACTTCAGTATAGAACACAGTACAGTTGAGCGCAATAACTGAGCGATCGGCTTTTGTGCTAAGTGTTGCAGGTTCGATTTTCTCACAGCACAAATATTTCTATGATGTAAGTACAAATAATTGTCTAATTTGTTTAAATTTAAGGTATTATTAATTTACCAAGTAAAATATAAAATTTATTTTAATGTAATTTTAATTTTGCAATTACTATAAATATAATTTGTATTCAGTTAGTGTTTAAGTTTTATATAAAATGTATGCGAATTAGATTGTAAGTAAATAGTATGTTAATTTTTTATGTATTAGTATAAATAAACTGTTTTTTAAGTATCAACTTTGTTTTATTGAACTTAACAAATATAGTCTTACCGTTGTTCGCATTTTATTCATAATCCTTAAAAATAGTCTTTACAACACATAACAGTGGCTGAAAACATAATCCTTACTAGTATTAGGTGAAGGAAAACATCGTGAGGAAACCTGGACTTACTGTTCCACTCAAACCATTTCAGAGGTCCTTGAGGCGGTTTAGAAACTCTGACACTAGGGTGTGTGGGCTCGTAAGACCTTACTGTTCACACGATAAAGAAGACTACTATTGTAAATATGAAAGTAACTCTGTTTGTTTGTTTTCTCTATTACACGTTCACGGGAAAACGACTATGATGAAAAATTGGTTTAAACATAGACTGAAACCTGAGGAAAGACAGTAGGTTAGTTTTTATCCTAATACGGGAAGGAGTTCCTTCGATATGCCGGTGAAACCGTGGGGAACAGCTAGTAATATTAAAATACTCTGTTAAGGTAGATATTGTTTATAAAGGTATGTGCACGTTTTGCGTATAAGGTCACAGTTCATTGCACTATATGAAGTGTATGAAATATTTTGCAAGCTAGCAGTTTATAATTCATACTAAAACCTTTTATTATATTGAACTATAAGACTATTGACTAAAGAGTGATTTTCAAACAACTAATGTAAGCTTGACTTAATGCTAAGTTAACAATTCTAACTTAATAATATACAGTTAAATTGTCAGTTTATTTTTTATTATTTACTGATTATTACTAGAGTTGACTAGTGGTTTTTGCAATATTACAGGATATTATCATAGTCATGTCAACGGTGAGTACAGTACCTGTTTAATTCTAATCTACAAGTGATTTTATGTACGTGTAGGTACACCAATTTTTAAAATGCAATATGTACCTATATCTTGTTCCAGGTATCTGATTCTGTGATTGTGTTTAGCCAGTATGCTCAGGATCCTTACGAAGGATTATCTGAGATGTATCCTTGTGAACCCGAGCAATGCAAACAGACGAAACAGACACAGACGAAGAAGCAACGTCGCAGAGAACCTTTTAAAAAACATAAACCCACGAAATCTTTTGTTATGAGCCGACTACAACGACGAGGCACTAAGTTAATTAAAATTACGGTAATTGATCTCTGCAACAATTCTCAAACTAGTGACAGTGATAGTGAAAGTGAGAACGTTGTTATAAGTGCGCAGTACATTGTTAAGGACGCTATAGACAGTGTTATGGACGAAACGGAATCGTTAGTTAAGAAAATATCAAAATCTTTAATAGACAATGATTTTTAGTTAGCTTTTTTAAAGATACTTCTGTATCGATTAGATGTAGAGATTAAAGAAAGAAAGAAAGAAAGAAAGAACAGTTTATTTGTAAGAATATAGTACAATAAGGTGTTGTGCTTGTCATGGTCTCATACTTTCTACCATTTCTGGTGTACAAATATTTTCTTATAACTAAAATTTAAACAATATTTATAACGATTTATCACTCAGGAACTCGTTTGTTGAGTAATAGCATTTATTAAGTAGTAAATCAAAGAGTTTGCGCTTAAACTTGCTTAAATTAAGGCATTTTAAGCCATTTGGTAATTTATTATAAATTCGAATAGCCATACAGTAAGAATAAGTTATTATAAGTTATTATTTTATGCTAAGTTTAGTTTTTCTTTATGTTATATTAATTCATTTACTTTCTAGTACTTAAGTATTTACGATGTGTAACAAATAAAAATGCATTTTATTAAAGAAACTTATTTTTATTTTCAAAATATACTTTACACTTCATATCCCAAGTGCTTTTTTACACATAAAACATTTTTTAGAGCACAATGATTTAAATGTACATTACAATTAAAATTAGTTTTTTTGTCACAGTATTTCTTATGCAATTCAAACATGCTGGGACACTTGTCTTCACCAAGATCGAACACTTTACAATTTTCACAAATGTTTTTTATCCACTTCACCTTCTCCAAACCTTTGACTAATATATTTTTGTTTTCTAAATAGGGTACAATTATACGGTGAAATTCTCTATAATCAATATATCCTTCGTTCCAATGAATACCTCTGTTCTTTTCCAACCACTTTACCTGCCTTTTTTCATCAGTTGTTAAATATTTGAACAAATAAGGTGGTTTTATTAAGAACAATTGTGTATAATCACGTGTAGCGAACGCTAGTTCTTTTACTATAAAATTGTTGTACAGATCTTTAAATCCTTGAATATCTACTATTATAGTATCCGAATTCATGATATTTTTCTCACAATATTACTTAACGGCTTATACTCTATTATACAATCATTCAATATAAGACAGTATGTAGATGTTTGGTCAGGTATGTCGGATTCACTCTCAATTTCTACTCTTACATCCACAACAGGACCTGACTTAATATTATCCACTTGTCTAGAACAATCGATAACAAATAGAGGCGCCAAGTCTTTAAATTGTTTCTCGTTTAATAAGGGTTCAGGACGACGTCCGTAATATGACTGTTGAAATCGTACATATTGCTCGTATAATAAAGCAATTCTGTTATTTGTGAAACTAACATTGAGGTTTTCATATGGAAAGTAGTTTGAATTGAGGTACACTTTTACATTACGAATATAGCAATGATCAAACCGAGACATGTCAGAACTTGCACTGTTTTTTCTATTTGTCTGTAGACCGACAATGATGTATCTAGGTTTCTCTATTTGCGATGAAGTTTTGATCGACCAAGTATGCTTTGTAGTTTTAGGTAAAGCTGGATATTCGTAAAGATCCCAATTTCTGTATATCATTTGAAGTGCACGGTCTTTTTCTAACACTTTTAACAAACTTATTTTCTCTTTATCTGATACTTTTACATGCGGTACGCGCCATATGATTTTATTAATTTGAACATCGTCTATAATTTCACCGGTGTTAAGTTTTACAGCATTCAGGTTAGTGTTACTTCTTAGTAATATCAGTTCGTGTCTACTATTTATCACAACTTTTTTAAAATCTTCTGCGAAACCAAGAATGTTACAGAGTGGTATAGAAGCCGAAAAACTACCCCCATTCATATTTTTTACACCATCAATATTCCAGCCCCAGGCATTGGAAGCCTTTGATTCACTTTCATTCATTGATATTAAAGATTTTATGGTGGTCGTTATGCCTACATTTTTTATTTTGTCAATCTCTACACCATTTAGTTCGTATCTTATATCTTGGAATAGGTAGAGGAGAGGATTATTTGTAAACTGCACACTAGTAGCTTTATCCTTTGAATCCTTTTTGCTAACTATAAAAGTTCCTTCTAAATACAGGGTACTGGCTGACGGTAGTATATACAGGTCCTGTTGATTGATAGGTATTCGGATTTCATCGTTTCTATTGAAACTTGTTACATATGGCTTGTATGAATGAAATTCAATTCCTTCCACAGTGTTGTCGTAAGTTGGAGCAGCCAAAACATCTAAGATATTCATTTTAACAATCCAATCGCTTTAAGAAATGCCTTATTGTCTTTAGTTAATTTTATTTTCTTTTTTGTGCGAGCTCTTATTTGTTTGGATGCTTGAGCAGAACTGATGCGTTTGATTTGATGTACATATTTATTATAGTCAATCATTTTTCCTTCTAAGATGTAGATACAGCTGCACTTCCTCACCACGTAAATTGATTAAGCGATTATTTATATCTAAAAGTCTAATATGTATGCAGCTTATGTTGTTTTGGTTAATTGGAAAGTATATAGCGTTTTTCGGGATTTCTATAATCCTGTACCCTGGTGGCACGTTGAGTGCAAATTCGTGGATAATGTGACTGGGTTCTCCGTTTATGTATGAACCGCTTACAATATCACATTCGATCCTGATCACTGTTGTGGGTAAAATGTTGACTGGAAACTGTGACACATGCCATTTATTTGCTTTCAAGTTCTGCTCACTAAACCCTAACAAACTTCTAAAGGTGCCTTCTTTACTAAAATTAATGCTTTTCGTGCAGTTAATAGCAGTTTTTAATGTATTATTATTGCACTGTAGTTTAATTGATGCATCCTTAATTTCAGATTTTAAATAATCACTTATATCTTGCAATTCATATGTACCTTCCGGTATTTCAATAACTTCGTTGGATCCGTAGTAGAACTTGTTATTCGTTTTGTCAATGTTGGGAATAGAATTAAATGTTGAGAAATGTAATAAGGCACACTCATACTTTCCATATAATTGCAATGTTGTAGGATAGTACGTAGATAAAGTGGATGAGTTTCCAGTAATCGACAAAGTAAGGGACATCTTGCAAATGATTAAAAATAACAAAAGCATAACATTTATACAATTTATTCCAAAAAGTCCATAGATATTCTAAACATAAGTGACCACAAATTATAGTGTTGAATTTCTGATATCTTGTATAGTTGTAATTAATGTTACAATTCTTAAAATATTTAATTAATTCCATTGGAGGTTTCAAATCCCCGAAGCTATCAAAATATTCACAGTAGTTGTATATTTTAACGTAAGCTACCCAATGTGTTCCTTCATTCTTAGAATCATCTAAATTAATGATACCACATTCAATCCGTTTCGGTATCTTGGGCAACCTATCTCTCATGTAAACTCCTCGAAAGTATGGGATGTGGTGTGCATACTTTTGGATGTCTATATTTGTTAGAGCACGATTAGGTAGCTTAAAATTCAGTTTTTTGGAGATTTTATATACAATCCTTCACCATTTTTATGTGTTTTAATGTATAAACCCTTGCCTAAATTCAGTGACTCCATAGCACGATTATGTCGTTCTGTTTCTCGCAAATTTTGTTGACCAGCTTTGTAATCATTAACTGTTTTCGCAATACCAGCCGCACCACCTGCTAATGCTCCTAAAGCCGATAAACCAGCAAAAATTGGAATCAAAGGTAGTACGCCTCCTGTTTTTGGTAATGGTATCACTCGCGGTACTCGAATCTTTTGCATGCAAGGAATTATTTTCCTTGCTGCTGAATAGGCAGCTTTAATTAATGTTTTACCGTCCTTGGGATTCAGTTTCTTTATTTTTGATTTTATTTTTGATACAAAACTTTTAAATGTTTTAGCACCAGATCCAGACTTCATTTTGGCTTTCATTACTTTACTTACTATCCATGAGCTAAGTTTTTCACCTTTACCAGCATCTTTCGATTTAAGCCTTTCTTTCGCCATGTTTAGTAATTGCAAATCAGCCTTGTGACGATTGTCTAAGTCTGTATGATTTGCATATGCTATATCGTGTTGCTTGCAAGCTTCGTCTAGCTTATTTATACCTCTATCACCTCGTGCTAACCGTTTGCTAAGTTTAGTTCCTGGCCCACAATAATTGTATCCTGGTAAATGAACTTCGAATGGTAGATTATTAATTATAGTGTTAACTAGATCACCACCTTGCATTGTCCAAAGATTAATGAAGCAAAGATTACAATAATTAGTGTTTATATAGGTAACATAAAAATGATTTAACCCATTATAGCAGATTTATCAATCCAACTGTTTTCTTCTTTGTTTAAACCAAGCCATTTCACAAATAGTTTTGATCCTTTTCTTTTTAAAACCTTTTCAATCAGATAAACACCGGGACAGTAAGATTTTTGTAGTTCTTGCTCATAAAAAGTTCCTATTATGGGTTGATTTCGCTGGTCTTCTAGATAATACGTTAATGGATAGGTATCATTAATTTTTTTTATGGTAAATAACTCGGTTGACCAATTAGGTGTATAACCTTTCTCAAAATTGTGTTTGTATTTACTGATGCGTACATAATCGCCTACTTTAAACTTAGGTTTCTTTGTATGGAGAGAGGATATTTTTTTTAATGTTCTGTTAATATTTTCTTTTATAACGTGTTCATTATATTTATTTACTTCAATCGGTTTATATTTAATAGTCTGATGCTTTGTATTATTATAGCTCTTCAATATTACTTCTAACGGTTGTCCTAACCACTTGTAGTTTCCATTGTAGCTAAAAGATTTATATAACTTATTTTTAATAGTTCTTATTAGTCTTTCAACAATCGAAGCTTTTTTGGTTGAAAACGTTGAGTAATGGTTAATATTGCTCGTCTTCATAAGATTCTGAAACGTGTTGTTATAAAACTCGGTCCCCATATCCGTTTGTAAATTAACAGGTCTGCGATTACTATCAATCAATATCCTTTCAAATGCATGAGTAACATCTTGTTTATTTTTTGATTTTAATGGTTCTGCCCAAGCATACTTTGAAAAGCAATCAATAACCACTAGCACATAATTGTAACTTTTATTATACTTTTTTAAGTTTTGCATGTCCATCAGATCGGCTTGCCACAAGTCATCAATTCCTTTTAAAATAACTGATCGCCTCAGGAAACTTCTTCGCGCAGCTTTATGTATTTCATTAACTATTTGCTGTTTTGCCATTAGAGAGATTTTTAATTAACTTGTCTACCTCCGCTTTGGTATAAAACTTGTCTTCGAAATGAATCAAAACGTCAGATGACTTTGTTTTTAAATAAGACTTAACTGCATTTTGCCCATCCAATATAATTTGAGAACGCAATGAAGAAATCAATCTATTGAATTCTTGTACCGTGAGAGCATTCATTCGATCTACATAATCCTTGTTCACAACTTCGTCTCCTTCTACGGGAGATCTTATTCCTTTCAGTCTAGTTGATTTTAAATCATAGTCCCCCGTTTCTGACTTGCACAGAGCGTTCTCATTAAAGTCTAGTAACTCTGTTAATCGTAATCTTTTATGAACGTGATGTCCAAATTTGTCTACGTTCATATTTAGATGTATATTAATGGAAGGTTAACAATAAAATGAATACATTTTTAAAAATCATTTATTTATTTATAATTTTATTTTCACGCAATTCTTCAATGATAGATATAATTTCATTGTTTACTCCAGTGTTACCAGCATCTCGAGAAGCTATCAGTAATTTTAACCTATTCACTAGTTCATTTGGATCATTCCAATATACAAAATCTGTATTCTTTTTCCACATTTTTGTCAATAACATTCCTTTTCCCTTCGGTAGAGGGTCTTGAATGGTACTTCGTAGTTTAAAAAGTGGCTTAATAACTTGTAAATATTTCTGTCCCTTATTACTTTTTATTGGTTTACTGGAATCATAGTCTCGTC
Organism: Charanyca ferruginea; assembly: GCA_947361185.1. Lineage (NCBI taxonomy): Eukaryota > Metazoa > Arthropoda > Insecta > Lepidoptera > Noctuidae > Charanyca > Charanyca ferruginea. The sequence continues at coordinate 23,306,401 of OX376056.1, forward strand.
GATGAGCATTTGTGTCGAGTAGCATTGACAGTGTTGCATATCACAGTTGGTTACCAAACTTAAATCTACATCTTTCTTTAGCAACAACTGTTTCAAGCCAGGTGTATTTTGATATTTGCGCCCAGACACGATAATATATTCATCGCTGATTGTTATGTGAGCTGAACCTAGCATCAAGTTCCCATCCTTCACTCTAACACCATATGGGACCCCGGCGAGTGCTTCTGGTGATATTGACCAAGAGGATGTATCACCCTGTTTATTTTCAACTAATGATTGAAACGAACAATCACTTTCCTTGTCAGATTCATAGTCGTTGTCGACGTTACTCAGGTTTCCTTTCTGAGAAGCCGAATCAGTAAATGAAGTATCTGCTTCTTCATTTCCCGTGGTATGTAAACGAGGTGGTTGCTGGCTTGCATTTGCAATAAGGTTGAGAGGGTCTGTTACAGGCTTGAACACTGACTCCAGTGTATGTTTATTATCAATCTCAATGTCTTTCATTTTTCGTATTTTTTTCTTAACAGCTTCTGCAGCATCAACAATTTGTCTTTTTAATGATTTTTCCATTTTTAGATCTTGATAGATTAAGCGTTGTTTAATGAATAATAATATTGCAAAGGTAAGATACTTAAATATTAATTATTTTAATCAAATATTACAAATGTGTCAAATTTATTTCTGTAACATTTTTGGAACAATCCTTATTAATGACTACGTAACTGTAAGGTTCATTCCATATTTTTGAACACATTTCACGAAATTCTAGCCATGTCATATCAGTGTTGACATGTTCTTCATAAATATGTTTCAAATTAATTTCATCTTGTTTAAAAAGTATAATTAAGTTAGCATTGTCCCTAACTAACTGTTTAGGAATTTTACTATATGTCTGGTTAAGGTAAAAACAATCAATACATTTGTGTCTTCCCATCGCAAAGTAATCACGCATATTGTTTTGGTTTTCGCAAGCAACATCATCAAATATGATCACAGAATTAGGTTTTGCCTCCTGGACACTCAGTACTTCCGCATTACCATGATATTTCTGGAATGAGACACCAGAAACCCTTTGTAAAACTTGTTCTAAGAAGATGTATTTGGGTTGATGTAGAGTTTTCGAATAAACATAAACATTTTGAAATCTTAATCCATTCTCATGTATGAGAAGACCTCTTAACAAATTAGTTTTTCCACAATTGGAAGGCCCGCAAATAATGCAACGTACAGAGGTAGGTAGTAGCTCTCCATGACGAGAACCAGTATTTTGAGGCTCAATACACACTGTTTTCACATGTAATGATTGTGGTTGTTTGACAAACTTCATAGTTACACATGAAACAAATAGATTAATAATGAGTCAATTAATTTGTTACATTCACATTTATAAATAATATTACGTCAGCAAACACTAAATAGTCTGTTCTCATGCTTGTTTGAGTTTTAAACTATTAACAATGCTCAGTGATAGAATACCATGGTAAACTGAACCGGTTAGTCGATTCTTGATTATTGAGCGTCTTGAATCACTGTGTCAGTCAAGTCGATTGTGTATTATTGGACATTCTGAGGCACTGTCAAATGGTCCGTGTCGACCGTTCACGATTGGGCATTCTGGACCACCGGAGCGATGGCGAACTCGTTTCGCCGAGCGAAAAGTGGTCCAGAATGCCCAATAATATACTACTCACATGCAGAATACTATTGGTCAAAAAAGCGAGCATGCAAGCGAACATGCAACATGCAGCAGGCATGGTTTCTGTCACGGCTACGGCGTTGCGGGGCTCCGGCGGTACCACGCGAGCTTATCGTCGCAGATGGTATTCACGCTCACCACCGCTGCTTCGGCTTACTGGCCGGCTCTGCCGGCCAGCCTCAGCCGCGGCGGCGGGCGTTAAAACCACCTGCTCCTCAACTCGCTGGCCGCCTCGCCCCTCCGCGCCTACGCGAATTTAAATTACACTCTAGGGGTAGGGCAGACAAGACTACGTGGAGTCGGTTTCACAGCAATTCGTTTCTGTCATTAACTTTTGTAACTATGAACTACTTCTCTTCGAACTACATATATATGTTAGACTTTAGCACATAATTTTATTAAATTAATCTTGCTTGAAATCTTCATTAGTTACCTGATTATCGAAATAAAGTTGATTTGTCCAATCTGTGTTTTATCGTGGTGGATTTCAGATGCGCAATTGGCTCAGTAATGTGCCTAATCTACTTGATGATATTCCAAAAAACGACCTTAGTGACTTAGCAATAAGGTTCAATTTTGATAAACAACCTGAACGTGCGTTAGGAATATAGTGGTTCCCGTGCAGCGACATGTTAGCGTTAGACTTATCTTTTAAGCGTTTACCGGAAGATATTTTACTTTTAAAACGTATACCTACAAAACGTGAGATGTTGCGAATAGTAATGTCCATCTTTGACGTTCACGGTTACTTAACTCCATTCACAATTAAAGGGAAAATTTTAATGCGTACAATTTGGGAACGTAATATTAAATGGGATGATAAATTAAACGATGATCTATATGACTCATTTCGAAAGTGGATTAGTCAGGCTCAGGAAATAAATAATATTAGAATTCCGCGATGGTATTTTTCTACTGAGCTGACAAGCGATAGTTTAGCAAGTTTGGAAATTCATATGTTTAGCGATGCATCGCCGAGTGCGTACGCCGCGGTCGCTTACTGGCGGCGCGAAAGCATTGACGGACGCGTTACCGTATCGTTCATCGCGAGCAAATGCAAAGTTACTCCCCTGAAACCAGTTTCAGTGCCGACACGGAGCTAAAAAAGGCTTACAAAGAGATGGTTAACAATCAACAAGGGTTGATTTCAGAGACATTAAATAAGGGAGTTGAGTGGCAATTTATTCCACCAGCCAGTCCCCACATGGGAGGAGCCTGGGAGCGCCTCATTAGGAGTGTTAAAACGACTTTAAAAGTAGTGTTAAAAGAGCGTGCACCTAGGGAAGAGACTTTAATTACTTTTTTGTGTGAGGTAGAAAACATGATTAACGGACGGCCGTTGACTCACGTCTCTGTCGATCCGCGAGACCCGGAATCTTTAACACCTAATCATTTTTTATTGGGTTCGTCATCAAATCTGCCGCAAGTTGGTATTTTCGATGACAGTGATTTATACTTAAGAAAGCAGTGGCGTATATCTCAACGACTAGCTGATTTATTTTGGTCTAGGTGGCTGAAAGAAGTATTACCTACTCTAGCACCCCGCAAGAAGTGGGACTGTGAGGGTGCACAGTTGAAGGTAGGTGATCTCGTAGTTGTTGTAGACCCCAGTTCTCCGCGAAACGTCTGGCCAAAAGGCGTCATACAAAAGGTATATCCTGGAGCCGATGGACGAGTAAGAGTCTTAGACATAAAGACTAAAACCGGTGTCATGAAGCGTCCAGCGTCGCGAGTAGCTTTACTACTTGGTTATGAGTGTCGTAGTGACGACACTAAGGGGGAGGATGTTGGCGACAGTGTAACGGCCCGCTCGTCGACTGCCTAACGATAGTGCTAAATACTATTTATTTATCTTAAATGGTTTAGTTAAAAGTATACTTACCTTTTTATTACTAATGTACCTATATACAACCTGTTTGTTTAATAAAAAATAGTACAATCGAAGTCTATGCGCATTGCCGCAACCTTTAAATAATTCTAAAAAAGAGGGCCGTCAGATTTGTCAGGAGAAAAAACAGTTGGTGATCGAAGTGAGTTCGCCAAGGCTCCAAGCTTCTATTGTACTATTCAGTTTCGAGTAAATTCCTAGTTTTATTTTAGCAGCCCATCCGTTACACCAAGTTTCAATAGTATAATTCTTATAGTTTCGGAAAAAAGTGCCATATGGACGGACAGACATACAGACATGACATCCATAAGGGTTCCGTTTTTTGTCATTTGTCTACGGAACCCTAATAAAAAACACACCCAAAATAAGCACGGGTCGGAGAGACAACACCACGCAGTTTATTTTCCAAATACGTTCGGACAACGCTGACCGAACACTGATCGATACAATCGAATCGAGTGCGGCTACGATCAATCGGAGTTACACGATTACAAAGTTACAGGTGTTTGCAAAAGGAAAATAATAAAAAATGACTTCCTATTCCGTTAAGCCCTCACAAGGGTGAAACTGTATTTAAATTCAATATTTTCTTCACACGTGCTCTCCCCATTGTATTTCGAAGTGAAAAATATTTTGATTGACAATAAACACTACATCGAAACGACAATGTGAATAAATAAAGGAATATTTTTCTTAGGAATATAAATAAACGTCGTGAAAATGCCTTTTTGTGAAGGGGAAACATTAAAGGCTTTTTGTAAAGGGATAGAAGTTTTTTAATCGCCTTGAAAATCAAAGGGCTGCATATTCGTATCAGCTCGAATGCGGAGTCAGGCAGGGTGGCTTAACATCTCCTACCCTGTTTAATTTGTATATTAACGGGCTGATCGTGGCGCTCAGCAGTCAGCGTGTCGGCTGTCACATTGATGGTACTTGTATCAATAACCTGAGCTATGCTGACGACATGGTGCTGATGAGCGCTTCGGTCTGCGGCTTAAGGAAGCTGTTACATATATGTGAGGAATACGCTTGTGGTCACGGTCTAATATATAATGTAAAGAAGAGCCAGTATATGATCTTCGAGACCGCCAGTGCAAAATGTCCAGAGAGCGTACCTCTGGTCAGACTCAATGGGGTTCCTTTGGAAAGGGTTAACAAACTTACATACCTGGGGCATGTTTTGACTGTCGATCTCAAAGATCACGCGGACATCGAACGGGAGCGGAGGGCGTTGTCTGTTAGAGCGAACATGATCGCCCGCAGATTTGCACGGTGCTCGAATGAGGTTAAGGCTACGCTCTTTAGGGCTTATTGTACATCGATGTACTCGTGCAGTTTGTGGGCTCACTACTCTAACAGAAGTTACAGCGCCATCCGCGTCCAGTACAATAACGCGTTCAGGTCGGTGATGGGGCTACCTCGGTACTGCAGCGCCTCGGGTATGTTCGCTGAGGCGCGCACTGACTGCTTCCACGCAACCATGCGCAAGCGCGCCGCGTCCTTGGTGCGCAGGGTACGGGCTAGCCCCAACACTGTACTGACGATGATTGCGGGAAGGCTGGACTGCCCCTTCATCCGGCATTGTTCCAGCAGACACGTTGCTGTACCAGTGCCGGGAAGAAGGTATTAACTTATTGGTATTTATTTTTATTATATTTTTATTGATTTGGCTTGATTTATTTGATATTATTTTAATTTTGTTTCGATTCTCTTTAATTTTTTTTTTTTTAAATTTTGTTTGATTTTATTTGATTTTGTTTGATTTTATTGATTTTATTTGATTTTATTCGATTTTATATGATTTTATTTGATTTTATTTGATTTTATTTGATTTTATTTGATTTTATTTGATTTTATTTAATTTAATTTGATTTAATTGATTTAAAATTATTTGATATGTTTTGATTTTATTTTATTTAATTCAACTTTATTTTTACCTATTTAATCTGTTTCATCTGATTTTATTTTATTGTATGTGTTTTATTTTTTATTATTTTATTGTTGGCAATTGTGGGTGTAATTTACCTGAAATAAATGAATTTATTTATTATTATTATATTCACAGCGGGGCGTCGTCCTCGGTCCTCGTTTCAAAAACATAAACGTATATAACTTTTGCTACATTGTGTTGTTCCACAATTCATCTCCCGCCAAGCAGGTGTCAAGAGGTAAAGTGAAAACTTGAAAGTTCTCATTGTTGAAATATTTTCACACTCGAGAACTTTTCAACGATTACGTTTACTGAAGTGGAAATCACCCCTTTCAGGATAAAAAGAGAACTTTCTTTCCAATTGAAATTTAGTCGCGGTAATGAAAAGGTAAAGGGCCAATAAGTGGTTCGATCAAATTGCATTATCGCCGACGCCCCCTGGAGGAGGGTAGACACAATAAATTGAATTACGAGTTCCGCAATCCCTGCGTCTATAAAAATAGCCTTTGAGTCGTTTCTTGGACGTCACATTCGCGTTGCAGGAGTAATCAAAGCGCTTTTCTTTTGAGGTATCCTCGATGGAATTTTATGTAACTGAAGGCAATCTTATTTTCTTTGAAACCTATTGTATAAGATGTACTTTGCTAGTTCAGTAACTTATTAAAACAATCGTGACAGTACCTAAGCTTTTACATCAAGGCACAAGTTAGTTATACCTACTTGAGCATTAAAAATCGGTAACTACAACATTATTTTCTGTAGTCTCCATCGTTCCATATATTTTACAATATTTAGTAAATAATTAATAAAAAGAACGCATATTTTGGACAAGGATCGTTTTAAATACCTAAAAAGAAAAAATGCCTGAGCCATTAAATCCGCCTTTGTATCCTAAAGATACAAAGGCGGTTTCGTGATATAGAGATAGTTTTTCTAGAGTATAAGTATAGCAACCTATACTTATACTCTAGAAAAACTTCTCTAAACCACGAAACAAAACCAAAACTCACCATAAACTTTCACGAAACTGTTTCAGAGAGGAATCTTTAATGAATACAGATTTAATCACATGCTATATTAAATATTCGTGTATCAGGCCGCATCCCTTCTGCGGCAGGGGAGCGAGACCACATCGAACAGAGCGCGGCACGCAATCACGGACCATTGTTAACTACCTACAGTACCTACTTGTGTGGGGGATCTCTGTTACTCATTATCGGAAAGGAGGCTCGAAATGAGGAGACATTCGGATTGGTACAGGTGCATAAATACGTGATCTGCATTTGAGGAAAATCTTTTCATGGTTTGTGAAGAATTTCCAATTTTATCCTAGCTGTATAAATTACGTCAGTTATTTCAAATATAAACCAATTACGGGCACTTTTGAATTGTCAGAGAGTCGGTCAGTCAAAAAGTGAAAGCTAACTAGTTTCATACAGAAACGAACTTGAAAAAAAAGAGACACTAAGTTAAAATCATAATTACTTTATTTAAATTGAATCATATATGTCGACGCGAGACTCTGCGTATATCAATTAATTAGAACAAATAATTATCTATACCAGGTAGATAATGATTATAAGGTAAACCAATTGTATGTTTAATAAAGGAATTGTCTTTAGAATCTAATTGTAATTTTAGACGTTTAAAAAGATGATCGTTGATTGATGTTGTTTTTATGAAGTAGGTAAATTCTTCTAATTATTTTAAATGCATTCTCATTACTCGTTATGTAACTGTTAATTCTTATATTGATTTATGATTGTTTAGCATTGCATTTTGATGAAATGTTTCAGTCATTAGAATTTTAAGTAAACATTGTTTCCTTAGGTTATTCCAATAAACCTGTGTTGGTTGTATTGTTTGAAATAAATGTGATTTAAGTATTTTAAAATAGCAGGTTAATTTTAATAGGAATTATCACAATGTTTAATGGTTATTAATTAGTTCGATTTAATAAAGTGTTTGTATTTGACTAAGTACTCTGAAGCGAGCGCAGTCATGGCGCCAAACACAAATGGCGGGTAGCCGCCATGTTGACCTAAATATATTCAGAGTGCTTGAGTCACATTACTTTTCGAGCGGCCTAGCTGGAAGGACATATTATAAAAACTGTGTGAGTAACTTGAATATTTTATTTAGTAAATTGTGAATTTAAGAATAATTTTTACCATCTATTTTTACTGGTGCTTTATTGGTGTTTTAATTTAATTGTGATTAATAAATAAGTGTGTACCTATAGTTTTCTGGTGTTATTTCGTGACTTGTGATGAGTGTGCTACATGATGGGAATGGTGACGTCAGCTCTGCTGACGTCACTGCTGACGTCACTATTTTTAAAAGCTCGGCTGACAATCCAGCGCCGTTATCAGAAGTGGGATTACCACCCACTTCCGGCAATTCTGGCTTAACTACTGAAAATGCTAACGCTTCTGTTAGCGGCGTGCCAACCGAGTTTTTCTCACAAATGTTACAAGTCATGAAGAACATGTCTGATCGTATCACGACGCAATCTGAGCCTAAGGTCAAAATCAATGACATATTTTTGCCGTCATACGATCCGGATGCTAATATTGGAATACGTGAGTGGTGCCAACATGTTACTAAGGCCATGGAAACTTATAACCTAAGCGACTATGAGGTTAGAATGAAAGCGGGTAGCTTGCTCAAAGGTCGTGCAAGGTTGTGGGTTGACAATTGGCTGGTGTCTACCACCACGTGGCAGGAATTGCGTGATGTTTTGATTACAACATTTGAACCCGAGAATAGATATTCCCGTGATATCGTTCGTTTTCGAGAACATAATTATGATAACACGAAAGATATTGCGCAATTCTTGTCACAAGCTTGGGTGTTGTGGCGACGTATCACCAAAGACAAATTACCTAACGATGACGCGGTTGAGGCTGTAATCGGTTGCATTGGCGATGAGAGGTTGAGAATAGAATTACTAAATGTACGAGCCTCGTCTGTCCCCGAACTAATTTCAGTCGCGTCTTCTATACGGCGGGTTAAACGACCAAACCCCGGTATAGCAAACGTTCAACAAGGCCCTAGTAAAAAACCTCGATTTACGGATAAAAATTCTCTTTATTGCCAAACGTGTAAAAAGCCTGGTCATGATACCCGGGATTGTAGATATGGTAACAAAATTGAAAACTCTCAACCACGTCATCCTGAGAATAAAACCGTACCTAAACATGTGGAAAGACCTACATGTACGTTCTGCTCGAAAACTGGTCACACTTATGACACATGTTACAAGCGTGAGCGTGCGGTTGTCTCAAACGTAAATTGTGTGGGTATGCCCAAATTAACTCCGATGCAAATAATTGTTGGTGATTTAAAACTGCATGCAATTTTTGATAGCGGAGCTGAATGCTCATTAATACGTGAGTCAGTGGCGGCTAAATTACCGGGAAAGAGAACTAACAAAGTTAATTATTTAAAGGGTATTGGTCAATTTACAGTCGTGTCACTAACAATGCTCACAGTGGTTTGTGTTATCGACAATCTGCGAGTGGAACTTCAGTTTCATGTGGTACCTGATTATGAAGTGTGTGCAGATGTTTTGATAGGTGTAAACCTTGTCGAGGACACAAACCTCGGTGTACTCGTAACTTCTCGGGGTGCTACATTGTACCATCAACCGTCGGTCAACCACGTGCGATCTCAAAGCGAAAAATTCGATAACCTGGATTGTGACTTAACAGATGTTAATCAAATCAACGATTTAAAGACACTGTTGAATAAGTATGAACACTTATTCATCCGTGGCTATCCCAGCACACGTGTTAACACGGGCGAACTTGAGATACGGCTAAAAGACCCCACCAAGTTTGTAGAACGTCGGCCGTACCGACTTAGCCCTACTGAACGGGAAAAAGTACGCGACATGGTTAACGAATTGCTGGAACAAAATATCATTCGCGAAAGTAAATCTTCGTTTTCAAGTCCAATAATTTTAGTCAAAAAGAAAAATGGTAAAGATCGCATGTGCGTTGACTACCGCGAGTTGAACAGAAATACCCTGAGAGATCACTATCCGTTACCGATCATTTCTGATCAAATAGACCAACTGGCTGGAGGTGTTTTCTATTCTACATTTGACATGGCAGCGGGTTTTCATCAAATTCCAATTTCTGAAGGTTCTATTGAAAAAACCGCCTTTGTAACACCCGATGGGCTCTATGAATACCTTGCCATGCCATTTGGTCTGAGTAACGCTTGTTCCGTTTATCAACGGTGCATCAACAGAGCTTTGATGCATCTGCTGAGTGCACCTGTGCAGGTGTGTCAAGTGTATGTCGATGACGTTCTATCAAAATGTAGAGACTTTTCTGAAGGCCTTGCTCACATAGAGCGAATACTTATTGCTCTACAAAAATCTGGGTTCTCCATTAACGTAGAGAAAACTGCCTTCTTTAAACGCTCTATCGAGTACTTGGGCAATCTGATATCAGACGGACAAGTTGGTCCAAGCCCAAGAAAAGTAGAGGCTTTAACGAAGGCACCCATCCCGACGACTGTGAAACAAGTCAGGCAGTTCAATGGCCTTGCCGGGTACTTTAGACGATTCATTCCCAATTTCTCGCGTACCATGGTACCGCTCTATGAATTAACTAAAAAGGACGCCAAATGGGAATGGAATGAAAGGCACGACAAGGCCCGAAATTGTATTATCCAACACTTGTCTACTGCGCCTACCCTTGCTCTATTTCATGAGGACGCGCCGATCCAGCTATACACCGACGCAAGCAGTCTTGGCTACGGAGCCGTCCTGGTCCAGATCATCGGAGAGCGGCAGCATCCTGTCGCGTACATGAGTCAGCGCACCACCGACGCGGAGAGCCGCTACCACTCCTACGAGCTCGAGACTCTGGCGGTGGTGAGAGCCATAAAGCATTTTCGCCATTACCTCTACGGGCGATTTGGATAGTTTGTGTGTACTTCGACTAAACCAACCTTCACTAAGGACGTGGGAGCAGCAACCCTAAGGTGTAAATTGCAACCTAATGTTGATTTCGTACTAGGACATTTTTAAAAAGCAACTGAAATTTATCTTTCATCACTGTCACGTACGGGAGTTCTGTGACGTCTTGACCTACAAGTAACGGAAACTGCATGAACTCGTCATTGACAACTAGAACTTTCGGTAAGTTCAGTTTGCAAGCATCAGATTTACGCATCAAACTGCATTCACTCCCAAAGTCTACATAGGCTACGAGCATCTGACCGTTAACAAGAACTTCTTTATGAAACTTTTAGCTTTATATCTGTGCGAACAGCTAATGGTTCAAGCCTGCAGCTAGAGATGTCATGGCCGACCCTCTGGCATTTCTGACACTTGGTAATGGGTTTAGGACAATTATAATATGAGTGACCCTTTTCCTTGCAATTAAAACACGTGATAATATCCGATGAAGATTGAGCAGAGTTGTTAACTGGCTGACTGCCGGTTGAACTTTCAAAACGTTTTTTTGCAAATTGGTTAGAGTCTGCCACACGTTGCGAACTGAGATAATTCAATAAATCCTCTGGTTCCCCGCAGTTTAACGCCTGAGCGCCAGTTCTAATCGATTTATCGACAATACCGTGAACTATACAATCTACGGTCTTTTTACCTACAATATCGCATCGGTTTATCAATGTTAGTTTGTCATAAAAATATTCCCGTATACTTTCATTAGCACGCGTGGTACGATTAAGCATCTCTTCGAGAAGCCGACCATAGTTTTGCTCATTAGGAAATGCTTTCCGAAGCTTCACCTGCCAATCATTCCAATTATAAATTACTGTTGGCAAAGCTTCTAACCATTTTTATGCAAGTCCTGTTAATTTCTGGAGAGCAAAGTGGATGGTTTGCTTCTCGTCCCAGTCATAGATATTACTACATTCATTGACCTTATTTAACCAACTGTCAATACTTTGACTTTTACTAGACGGATCAAATTCCGGAACAATATTATTAAGCTGGTTGCTGTTCAGCCTCTGAGAACCCTTGTTCTTACTTAAAAATGAAATAAGCTTGGCTACCTCGTCGGCGGAAAATGCTGTATCCGAAAATGGTCCATTGTGAGATGTGGATGCATCGTTTTCTGAATGTACCTCCGTTTCAGCTTCAACCTCCTCTATAATCCAAGACGGCCTCGCTGCTGTATCAGGACCTCGTCGTTTTCGTGACTCTGAATATGGAGTCACAGTACTTTTCCGCTTCTTGGTAAGATTTCTTAGCCGATCCGGATTCATCCTCGAAAAGATCAAATAAAGGTAGTAACTATTAACGTACTTTTATTCGGACAACGAAAACGTATCTTTAGAGGGTACTTAAATTCTTTTTTTTTTTTTTTTTTTTGCTGGCCACACTGGTAGCCGGTCGTCAAAAAACGACCTCTTCGTTAAAATAATTTGTAAAATGTTTAAAAGTCCTTAATTCGCGATAAATTAATGTGTGTAATGTAACTAGAACTAAGTAATAAGTTTGACTTAAAAGTGTTTTGCAGTGTTTTGGTCGCGAGAACTTTGCAAAATAGACATAACAAAAACCGGCTGTCAAGTCACCAACGGGTGAAGGATTTGAAATATCACCGGGGAGTATTTTGTTTTATTTAAGTTGTATTTACATAGGTACCACTGAACATCACGAAATACTGCTCAGGGCTCTGAGCTACGTCCATCACACACTGGCTCGGTTTATGTCTCCTTTTGCTTGACAAGTTGTGGAAGCAAAATCGACGACGAAACATTCGCCCAGACAGTAAACACTTCATAATTTACTACACAAAATAGGCTTTTTTATATATTTTTTTATTTCTGTGTAATTATAAATATATACTTTAGATAAAACTTCCAAACTTGTAATGTGCCTTAAACTTGTATACTTGTCCAAGTTTAAAATAGTGTTACTAAAGTAGTGTACCCGTTCTTTACTTTTCATGTTATTTTACTTATGTTTAACATTCCCTTTTATTGTACTTAACCTTATCTTGTTGTATTATATATCTGTTAGCAACTCCTCACTTAATTTTCATTTCATTTATTTTCCCTACTACCTACCTTCTTTTACTATAAATAAAAGAACATCTCTTGCACTATTATTGAGCTGCACAATTACACATATTCCAGGTGGCTGATATTTTGAACAAAATGATGACCCGCAGTGCTACAATCAAGGAGATGGAAGCAAAACTTAGAGCAACATTAAAGGACCTTGGGGCTTCCAAAGCCTTATGTAAACAGCTGCTCCAGGAAAGAGATGACAGCGAGGTGGAGGTGAAGAACATAGTCGACAAGAACACCTTTCTCAAAAATAAGCTGGCCGAGCTGCATATTCAACATATGGACTTAACTGACCAACATACTCAACTACTAAGTAAGGTGTCATCATTTCAAGAGTGCAGTGACATCCATGAACTGGCTTTAAACAGAATTTCAGAACTTGAACAGGAATTGTGTGATGCCCATAAGGCCCTATCTCACTCAGAGATAGTAAAAGTCAGCGAACAGGTTGCAAAGACCAATAACTTGTTTAAGGAGTTGGTAGGCAGTAGGTCAAAATCAGTGTGTGAACCAGGGGTAACAATAGATTTGACTGGTGACGATACCTTGCCATTATGTCCTGTTGTAATGAGCCACAACAAACTTAAAAAATACATTAAAATTAAGAAATTTATTAAACGGTCACAAAGATCTATTAAAAAACAAAATCTTCTAAAATTAAATCTTTCCCTTAGAAAACAACGTGTCACCCTTTCAAAAAACCTAAATAATTGTACTATGGAATTAGATAAATATAGGGAAAAATATGACACAGATATTCAACTACTCCATAATGATTTGCTATATAAGGAGTACTTGCTAAAGGATATTTTTGAAAAGTATGAGTTGTCACAACAACAGCTAAGTGAACGCTTGTTTGAGGCTGGGGAACTACTGGATTTGGTGAAGTACAATGCTGAGAGGTATGAGTCTTTGACTAATAATCTTTCATGCAGCAGTGCCAACCAACCACCATCGCCTCAGCCTCAGCTTGACTTGCCTTCACCGGTGTTGGCTCTTCCAGCAAACACCTGCGTTAATACACAGAAAAGTAATAAAATTATTTTATTTTCCGATGAGTTAGGTTCAGGCTTTGGGAAAATACTACACAATTACCTTAGCCATAGTTTTACTAATCATAGTTACCATAACATAAGTTTTAAACAAATTATTAAGAGAATTAAAAACACAAACCTAGACCAATACTCTACAATGGTCCTACTTTTCGGCAATAGTATTGGTATTAACAAAAAGGACATAGTGGATGGTGTGGAAGCCTTATTAAAGTTAAACATAGGAAGGCTAATGCTGTGTGCCTTTCCTTATTCTGACAATTTGTCAGATGAAGAGAACAATCATATTTACAAATTGAATAGTACTATTCATATGTTGACATGTCATAGTGACAAATTATTTTATTTTGACACTAATAACTTTGTTAGTGGTTTTAAGTTAACTCAGGGAACTTTCTCTGTCTGGAGAATGTAGACATTTAATTGCTATGTTGATAGCATATAATATTAACAATGTTATAGCTAATAATATAACGAACTGTAGTGTAAGTGACGAATCTATGTTGTCTAGTCACACTAACAACATAGTGATTGATCTTTGTGAATCCTCATATTGTACGAAGGAGGGTCCACCTACAACACCAACATCCTTGGAGGCCGCTACCAGTCAGTTAGAGTATTCTCTTCCTGTTGGGATACATACAGACAGTTTGAACTCTTCACTTGTGGTTGTGGAGGGCACTCCGGATAACTGTTTAAACTAGTTGGTACGACAACAGAAGTTACCCCTTCAAATAATCATTTATTATTACTGAATAATAAAAAGGTATCTTCTGGCAACCTAACAAATAAAGGAAAGCAACATATGTTAAAGTTATTTAATCAAAATATTCAAGGTTGCTCTTCCAAATTACTTGAAATAGAAATGTTTTTAGAAATAACCAAATATGATATTATATGTTTAACAGAACATTGGTTAAAAGATAATCAAGTGATGTCTATTAATTATGAAAATTATTGTGTAATTAGCCATTTCAGCCGGAAACATATGGTACACGGCGGGTCATTAATCTTAATTAAAAATTCTATTAAATGTAAAGCACGAAAAGACATTGTTAGATTATCAGTTGAACACATTATTGAATTGTCCTGTGTTGAGCTGGATAAGCATGTTATAGTATGCGTATACAGACCTCCAAATTACCAGAATTTATCTATATTTGATTCGGTAATGGAAGATGTGTTAAAAAAAATTAGTACTAGTAGTAAATCTATCATTATATGTGGTGACTTTAATATTAATTTGTTAGAAAACAACTCCAATAGTATCAGATTATTGAGTCTTTTTAGGTCATTTAATTTGTCCAATGTTTTCATGGAACCCACTCGAGTGACAGCTTCTTCTGCCACCTGTATTGATAATATATTTTGTAATTGTGATTACTTTCATAAAGAAATTATAAATAAACTGCCATCTGATCATAGTGGACAGACAATAACGTTTTGCGCCTACATACCTTTACAAAAAATTCAAATAAGGTTTAGGCCAATCACATGTAAAAACTTAGAGAAATTTGATAATTCATTGGAAAGTAAATTGAGTGTTCAGTGCTTTGATAATATAGGTGACCCAAATGAGTTCTACGCCGAGTTTTTTTCACTATTAAACATGCAATTTAATGAAGCTTTTCCACTAAGGAATAAAAGTATTTGCACGAAGTTCTTATTTAGCGACTGGGCGACTCCAGGTATTCGTAAAAGCAGGGAAAAACTATTTGAGCTTTATGGCCTAAAGCAACATATAATTAATACAAGCTTTCATCAGTATGTTGCGAAATATTCGAAACTTTTTAAAAGTGTCTGCAAAATAGCCAAATCTCTCTATATTAAAAATAAAATTAAATTAGCTGATGACAAAATAAAAACTACTTGGCAAATCATAAATAATGAAACAGGTAGGAAAAAGCAGCGTAGTACTGAATTTAATTTAGAGACTGCACATGGTCCCATAAATTCAGATATAGAAGTAGCTCAAGAATTTGAAACCTTTTTTGGCAACATTCCCATTAGAACCACTGAAGCCTTAAATTCCTCTCCCGCTCTCTCTGCTGCCTTACTTAGGAAAAATGTTAAGAAATGCCCTTTGGAGTTTAGGTTTCAACATACAAACCCCCAGGCTGTTATAAAAGCCTTTAAAGATCTTAAAATTAAATCAACAGAAGATCTTTGGGGAATGTCTGTAAAAGTCTGTAAATCTATTATCGAAACAATTGCGCCCTATTTAGCTCTCATATTTAACACCAGTGTAAACCAAGGAGTCTTTCCGGATCTGATGAAACACAGTAAAGTAGTACCATTGTTCAAATCCGGTGATAGTAAAGACCCCAACAATTATAGGCCTGTGTCGATTCTACCAGTTCTCAGTAAGGTGTTTGAAAAGTTAATGCTCAATCAAATGTTACATCACTTTAATAAAAATTCCATCTTTCATGAACAACAATACGGTTTCACCAAAGGGCGTTGTACAACTGACGCCGGTGTCACCCTAATAAAGAACATTTTTAGCGCTTGGGAGGAATCGCAGGATGCCATTGGAATCTTTTGCGACCTCTCAAAGGCGTTCGATTGCGTTGACCACGAGACACTATTGCTGAAACTGGAGCACTACGGGATTAGTGGAGTATCTCTTGATTTACTAAGGTCATACCTGAGGGATAGACAGGCAAAAGTTCAGGTTAACGGTGTGAACTCATTGGGGTCTAAAATGACTATGGGCGTTCCTCAAGGCTCAATATTAGGTCCATTTCTATTCTTAGTCTATATAAATGATTTACCCCAATTACTTCAAAACCAACCGAAGATGGTGTTATTTGCCGATGACACTTCATTGATTTTTAAAGTAGACAGACGGTCACAACATCTTGACGACGTAAATGACGCTATTCTTCAGGTTCAGAATTGGTTTACGGTAAACAATTTGGTACTTAATGAAAAAAAAACCAAATGTATTCGATTCATTTTACCAAATGTTAGGAATAGAGAAACTGGAATTTAATAGTCAAACGGTTTTCCTAGGAATCACGCTAGACGAGAAGTTGCAATGGGGACCTCACATAACATCTATTGCGGGGCGACTAAGCTCCGCGGCTTATGCTGTTAGAAAGATAAGACAGTTGACAGATGTAGAAACTGCGCGTATGGTCTACTTTAGCTACTTTCACAGCATTATGTCGTATGGTATTTTACTGTGGGGTCGGGCTGCCGACATTGAATCCATTTTTATCTTACAAAAAAGAGCTGTTAGAGTCATTTATAATCTACGTCGCCGCGATTCTCTTAGGGAACTATTTAAAAATATTAATATAATGACAGTGCCTTGCCAATTTATCTATGAAAATATTATGTACGTAAGAAAAAACCTACATTTATTTAATAAGGTTAGTGATAGACATAATATTAATACTAGAAACAAAGACAAAATAGCTCAACCATATTTTAGATTGTCTAAAGTTCATAAATCTTTTATGGGGTTCTGTGTTAAGTGTTATAACAAAATTCCTAGTGATATATTGCAACTAAATGAAAGAAAATTTAAAACATCTATTAAAAGTACACTCTGTAAACAAGCATATTACAGTTTAGAGGATTATATCCATGATAAGAATACTTGGAAACATGCTGGTCCGGGCTCCATAGGACAATCTACAGTCTAGACAAAATCAAACGGATTGCTAATTAAACTACTTAATTTATACTTAGTATATACATTATATTTAATTCTTGCTTTGGGTCACACACTGGTTCATAGGTTCATAGTTTGTTGAAATGTATGGAGTGGTTGTCTACTTTTACAATAATTGTAAATAATAATATGTGAACACTATGTATCTATGTAGGTATACAACTTAGCTGTCATTCTTTATCTTGTAATACTTTGTACATACTTCAATATAGTGTTTTTATGCAAGGTCCATCGTATTCACGTATAGTTATATAACTGAAAACTGTAAATGCAAAATATTGTACACATTTTTTTTAAAAGAGTGAGTATGGAGTTTCTTGCCCATTCTTCTCCATACGAAGCTACCTTTTGGAATGGGCAACTAGAATCAACTTTATATTTTTTTATTATGACGTTCAAAAGTGCCTTTTTAATGGTCTAATTGAAATAAATGATTTGACTTTGACTTTGACTTTGACTTAGATATTACAAGCGACACACATGGCCACACTTGGGCTCACATGGCCCCTACAAGCGACACACATGGCCACACTTGGGCTCACATGGCCCCTACAAGCGACACACATGGCCACACTTGGGCTCACATGGCCCCTACAAGCGACACACATGGCCACACTTGGGCTCACATGGCCCCTACAAGCGACACACATGGCCACACTTGGGCTCACATGGCCCCTACAATCGATACACATGGCCACACTTGGGCTCACATGGTCCCTACAAGCGACACACATGGCCACACTTGGGCTCACATGGTCCCTACAAGCGACACACATGGCCACACTTGGGCTCACATGGTCCCTACAAGCGACACACATGGCCACACTTGGGCTCACATGGTCCCTACAAGCGACACACATGGCCACACTTGGGCTCACGTGGTCCCTACAAGCGACACACATGGCCACACTTGGGCTCAGCCTGGTGAAACTAGGAACAAAAAATCTTTTATATGAACTTTACGTGGCAACTAATGGTGGATATTGCTATGACATTCCCTCAGTGTCGTTTCTCTTTCTTACGTCAAGTGTCAGCCATGTTATTTGTCAAAACCAAGTCAAAACTTTATTTCGTGCCGTGTGTTTTGAATGTAAATGCATGTTTGATTGTGGATTTTAATTGTTTAAAGTGTAATTTCTCATCAAAATTAGTGACGGGTGATCAGAGGTGTACTTTGAATCAAAATGCCACCGAAAAGACGGTTTATTACTTGTGAAATTTGTAAAAATCGAGCAAGTCGTTCGAATCATGAAAAAAGGAAGTTTATGGCGAGATTTCCTTTAGATGAAGCCCGGTAAGCACTTTAATAAGATACTTTGCAGCCACATGTAAGTAAAGCAGGCTAGGAACAAATAAAATTACCAAATTTATCTCATTTAAATTGTGTGCTAGTGATGTACTGCAACTGTAAGATCCACATATCGATAACAACGTTATTGTTTACATTACATTGAAAAAAAATAAGAAATGTAATGTTGCGTGAAAGGGTAGGGGCTTAATGTTTTACATATATATACATACAATAGTATCAATATTTATGAATTTAACCAAGAAACATTGATTTAATTTTAATTTAAAAATATTTTCAGATGCAAACAGTGGGTCAAGTTTGTGGGCAAAGAAGATTTAATATATGTTCCCATTGAAAAGTTGCATACATTAAAGTATGTATGTGGAAACCACTTTGATAAAAGAGCGTTTAATAAAAAACAAAATCGCCTTAAAAAATGGGCCATACCATCAAAAAATTTGAAAGCTGATCCACTTCCTGATGAAATGTTGCTTGAATTTCCATGTCACATTTATTCAAACATTGGCGTTACAACGACAAACACATAGCTACATAAAACTTCGTGAGTGGTGGCAAGATAAAAAGAGTCTTACATATCCCACATTTAATCTGTGCAAATTAGTCGACAGTGTTACATCATGCTTTGAAGTTCAAGTTAAACCGATTCTTCATGAAAGACATATTTGTCAGCAAGCTGTTACGATGATCTTGTCAAAATGTGACAATTTGTTGTGGATATGTGATAACCACAAAGATCGTCTGCTCCATATGTTACTGGTTCGTCTGAGTAATCTTTTGATAAGGAATGAATGCCATCAAATAAATCTTTCGTTTGCTAAAGCTGAAGATTCCACTGCCGACATTATTAAAAGATCACAGCAACAGGGTATCGCAAAATAATAATAAAAATTGAAAAGGAAACATTTTTTTTTATTTTATTTCGGGTCCGCATTTAAGTCCAATCTTGTATTAGTACCAAATATCCCCTTATCAACACTGGACTATAAATACGGATTCGATACTTACCTAATCCTAAAATAAATAGAATCTATTATTTAGTAGTAACCTCAGTTTCTAGCCTGCATAGTTTATCGATATCGATAAAAATGATATTTTGTTATGCACTATTTGGTTTGTTAGGTTGGTACTCCTGATGTTTCTTTGACATCTTTGTGGTATCTGATGGTAATGTTGGTATTGGAATGCCATGTAAATTGATTCTATTGGCTAGTATGGAAGTCCTGTCTCTTAAACGTAGTGATTATATACTCTGTGCTTGGGCTCACATGGTCCCTACAAGCGACACACATGGCCACACTTGGGCTCACATGGTCCCTACAAGCGACACACATGGCCACACTTGGGCTCACATGGTCCCTACAAGCGACACACATGGCCACACTTGGGCTCACATGGCCCCTATATTACGAGTAAAACT
This sequence comes from Charanyca ferruginea, assembly GCA_947361185.1. Taxonomy (NCBI): domain Eukaryota; kingdom Metazoa; phylum Arthropoda; class Insecta; order Lepidoptera; family Noctuidae; genus Charanyca; species Charanyca ferruginea. Next base: position 23,326,437 of record OX376056.1, read on the forward strand.
AAACAAATTATCAGTGTTTTCTACCGACCTGACTAATGCAAAATGCTATCGCAGCAAAACACTATTGAGGAGTAGCCCCAACCAAGTGTTTCACATACGACGCATTTCGCCATTTTGTTTCTTCGGGCTGGAATTATCGAGGAGTTGCCTCGACCAAATGCCATCCCGATAACGTAAAATATACAGTCACATAAATACATAAAATGCATGAATAATGCAAAATGCTATCGCGGCAAAACGCTATCAAGGAGTAGCCTTGACCAAGTATTTCACACGCGTTGCATTTCTCTATTTCGTTTCTTCGGACTGGAATTATCGAGGAGTTGCCTCGACCAAATGCCATCCCGATAACGTAAAATATACAGTCACATAAATACATAAAATGCATGAATAATGCAAAATGCTATCGCGGCAAAACGCTATCAAGGAGTAGCCTTGACCAAGTATTTCACACGCGTTGCATTTCTCTATTTCGTTTCTTCGGACTGGAATTATCGAGGAGTTGCCTCGACCAAATGCCATCCCGAAAACGTAAAATATACAGTCACCTAAATATATATAATGCATGAATAATGCAAAATGCTATCGCGGCAAAATGCTGTCGAGGAGTAGCCTCGACCAAGTATTTTACGTGCGATACATTTCACTATTTCGTTCCTTCGGACTGGAATTGTCGAGGAGTTGCCTCGACCAAATGCCATCCCAATAACGTATATTATTCTGATATCAAATATTATATACAATACTTTAATTGTCTAATACAAAATGCCATTTCGATAGACCACTGGTAGGTAATTAAATTCATCAGTGTTTAACACAAAACAGGAACATTGTTGAAGATTTGCCCCAACATAATAATCCCTAACTGCGGGTACACTGATATGAAATAAAGAGTTACCTCATTTCCTATAATTCAATTAATTAATGCAAACAAGAGGTTTATAACAGTAAAACGTTTTGAAATCAAAAATTTCCTAGTTGTACATACCTTTAAAATATGTGGGCTGTAGAAATTTATCCCTCTTCTGAGTTTTAAGAATAAAAACTCAAGTGTAGGTAGTTGCACACAATTTATTAAATAGTTTATAATATTTACAATCTTTGCGACTAGTCGCTGTCGCTCCCAAGAAATGAATGTCCCATCCAATACTTTACTGCCTAAGGCTAACTTGGTCAATCCCCACTTTCGTATCAAACCATAAAATACTCCCGTGCTGCGCGCGCCATCTGAATTGGCGCGCTCCGCGTTAGTTAAATTCAAAACTATAAACCAATCAGAAGCCAGCACGGAAATATGTATTCTCAATTTAACAACTATTTTCTTATGAAACATTAATTAAAATCATGACACTACCTTATCACTAATAAAAACTGACCAATTGAGTCTTGAGTATTTGTGAACTCAATATAATTAAATTATATTCGCACAATAAGCGATCATAAAACTAAGCTATCAGCTAGCGCACCGGTGTACGGATGCCTAGTTCAAATCATAACTTTGTATTTCAGAAACCGCGGCAGGTGCAGAGCGCGCACCGCCTCGCAGAATGGCCGTGTCGACGCGAGACTCTGCGTATATCAATTAATTAGAACAAATAATTATCTATACCAGGTAGATAATGATTATAAGGTAAACCAATTGTATGTTTAATAAAGGAATTGTCTTTAGAATCTAATTGTAATTTTAGAAGTTTAAAAAGATGATCGTTGATTGATGTTGTTTTTATGAAGTAGGTAAATTCTTCTAATTATTTTAAATGCATTCTCATTACTCGTTATGTAACTGTTAATTCTTATATTGATTTATGATTGTTTAGCATTGCATTTTGATGAAATGTTTCAGTCATTAGAATTTTAAGTAAACATTGTTTCCTTAGGTTATTCTAATAAACCTGTGTTGGTTGTATTGTTTGAAATAAATGTGATTTAAGTATTTTAAAATAGCAGGTTAATTTTAATAGGAATTATCACAATGTTTAATGGTTATTAATAAGTTCGATTTAATAAAGTGTTTGTATTTGACTAAGTACTCTGAAGCGAGCGCAGTCATGGCGCCAAACACAAATGGCGGGTAGCCGCCATGTTGACCTAAATATATTCAGAGTGCTTGAGTCACATTACTTTTCGAGCGGCCTAGCTGGAAGGACATATTATAAAAACTGTGTGAGTAACTTGAATATTTTATTTAGTAAATTGTGAATTTAAGAATATTTTTTTAACCCCCGACGAAAAAGAGGGGTGTTATAAGTTTGACGTGTCTGTGTGTCTGTGTGTCTGTCTGTGGCACTGTAGCTCTTTAACGGGTGAACCGATTTGAATGCGGTTTTTTTTATTTGAAAGTAGATTCTCTAGCGATGGTTCTTAGACATGTTTCATCAAAATCGGTTCAGCAGTTTTAAAGTTATCAGCTCTTTTGTTTGCTGCGGTAGGGATCTTAGACGCATACCGGATGTTTACTTTGCTTTCAAACATATTATTCTAAGTAACCACACTGACCACCCATTGAAACACCCATGTTTGCTATAAAACTATGCAAGATTATATACAAAACCAAACTAAATTACATTTAAAAAATTTAAAATAAAAATTAAATTAAAAATTTAAAAAAACCCCCAACGCAAAACATAAAAGCGATCACAAGTCACGAAATAACACCAGAAAACTATAGGTACACACTTATTTATTAATCACAATTAAATTAAAACACCAATAAAGCACCAGTAAAAATAGATGGTAAAAAATTAAATAAAAAATTAAAAAAAACCCCCAACGCAAAACATAAAAGCGATTATGTAAAAAGTAAAAAATAATACTTTTGTTGAGCCATCAAATGTTTGTTCGTTGAAATGGCGCTATAATGTCGCGGCGGGGTACCGCTAAGTTTAAAGCAATAACTAAATAGCTAAAATAGCGAACTGATGGTAACTAGATTTGCAACAAGATTAACAACTAGATTAGCAACAAAATTTGATAATATCGAAGCAAATTGGTCGGAAATGCTGGTAAATTAATAGACAGTGAATGAAATTAAGGGACTGACTTACTTAAGCGGTACCCCGCCGCGACATTATAGCGCCATTTCAACGAACAAACATTTGATGGCTCAACAAAAGTATTATTTTTTACTTTTTACATAATCGCTTTTATGTTTTGCGTTGGGGGTTTTTTTTAATTTTTTATTTAATTTTTTACCATCTATTTTTACTGGTGCTTTATTGGTGTTTTAATTTAATTGTGATTAATAAATAAGTGTGTACCTATAGTTTTCTGGTGTTATTTCGTGACTTGTGATGAGTGAGCTACATGATGGGATTGGTGACGTCAGCTCTGCTGACGTCACTATTTTTAAAAGCTCGGCTGACAATCCAGCGCCGTTATATATAATAAATATAATGAATCTACGAATTCTTACTATGTGACAACAATTTAGACTTAAAGGTTGTTTCCATGGATAAAGAGGATCTAATAGTAATCACTAAAAGCACCAGTAAAAATAGATGGTAAAAAATTAAATAAAAAATTAAAAAAAACCCCCAACGCAAAACATAAAAGCGATTATGTAAAAAGTAAAAAATAATACTTTTGTTGAGCCATCAAATGTTTGTTCGTTGAAATGGCGCTATAATGTCGCGGCGGGGTACCGCTAAGTTTAAAGCAATAACTAAATAGCTAAAATAGCGAACTGATGGTAACTAGATTTGCAACAAGATTAACAACTAGATTAGCAACAAAATTTGATAATATCGAAGCAAATTGGTCGGAAATGCTGGTAAATTAATAGACAGTGAATGAAATTAAGGGACTGACTTACTTAAGCGGTACCCCGCCGCGACATTATAGCGCCATTTCAACGAACAAACATTTGATGGCTCAACAAAAGTATTATTTTTTACTTTTTACATAATCGCTTTTATGTTTTGCGTTGGGGGTTTTTTTTAATTTTTTATTTAATTTTTTACCATCTATTTTTACTGGTGCTTTATTGGTGTTTTAATTTAATTGTGATTAATAAATAAGTGTGTACCTATAGTTTTCTGGTGTTATTTCGTGACTTGTGATGAGTGAGCTACATGATGGGAATGGTGACGTCAGCTCTGCTGACGTCACTATTTTTAAAAGCTCGGCTGACAATCCAGCGCCGTTATATATAATAAATATAATGAATCTACGAATTCTTACTATGTGACAACAATTTAGACTTAAAGGTTGTTTCCATGGATAAAGAGGATCTAATAGTAATCACTAAAAGAACTCACTAGGTTAAGTATCTCAGAACACCTCTTATCAATACTTAGGTACGTCTTGGTTCGAGGGTAGCAATTTTCTTTTCAAAACTATGGCAGTATAATTTTCATCATTTTCATTTTGCAATATTGAGTCTATTTGGTCTCTAAGAAATCTTTAACGAATCTATACTAATCTTATAAAGTTAAGTTTTTATGTTTAGATGTAGCAGTTAATCTCCGAAACTACACTTCCGACTTCAATTTTTTTTCTCGAATAGGAAGCTATGTTAACTGTGAGTGCTATAGAATAGATATTATATTATAAAAAGAATAGAGATCCTTAAGAATGTGGAATCCACTGCCCGCCTCTCTGTTCCCCGATAACTATAATCTGGGTATTAAGGTACGAGTGAACCGGTTTATCTTATGCAGGCGTGCTCCACCTTAGGCCGCATCATCACTTAAGATCAGGGCCTCAAGTCTGCTATTACAATAGTGTCAGAATGGTCTGTCATTGATTTTATAATTGTTGATTTTGACAACTTTGGTAATCTACTAATATAATGGCGTCATTATGACTTTCCAATGGTCAACCACTGACACGCCATTGAAAGAAATGATATAGAATGGTAATCTCGTACATAATGACAAATTAATGACTGACTTAGTTTACGAACTTATTACTACTTCAGATTGCTTATAACACTTATAAACAATATGTAAAAATATATTTAAATGAAATCTGGCATGAATAAATGTTCAAATTTGTTGACAATGTCATTATAACACAATTCTATCACGAGACCATTGACCGAACAATGATCGACCATTATGGATTTAGCAGATTACGAACTTTTAGCAAAATGACAATGTGATCGTGTTGGAATGACGAAATTATAAAAATAGCAGACTTGGCCCCCTGGTGAGTTGCCGCCAAACGCAAGTATATTAGAATATTTAAAAAAAATCACGTAGGTATCATAAGCTATCTTCACTAAAATTTTAAAAAGAAAAGATTAGTATTCTTTTGTATTTTTGTAATTAACAATCGTTGCCACACTACCCTTAATCGCCGTTCCACAGATCAGCGGTTAACTCATGTTTACTCGCTAATGTGTAAACGTTCATCGCATGAAGCAATCAGTGCACAATCACCCGATGATTGAGCATGATGTTAACGATTCGTTGCAACTTTATCGAATGGCCTACAAAGCTTTATTAAAGAGATTGAGTTGATACAACAGTGAACTGAATAAAGTGGCATTTGTGGTATGGCTGGTGATGTCATAACTAGTTATGTTCTTTGTATTACATTAAAGACTTGTAGTTTCATTAAAACGTCATACATAAAAAAAAACATATTAGATGATTTTAAAGACCCTGTAAATTGCGAAGTATCAACTGCGATCTATACCACTGAATACATTTAAGTGTCTATTTGTAATAAAAAAATATCATCCTTTTTTTAAATGCACACGAAACTACCTATATATACGAAACTAATAACAAAAAATAATGTTATTTTAAATTTTTTGTTTCTTTGATCCGGCTACTCTGCGAAACACTAGCTCAAGTCTGCTATTACAATAGTGTCAGAATGGTCTATCATTGACTTCATAATTATTGATTTTGACAAGTATGGTAATCTACTAGTATAATGGCGTCATTATGACTTTCCAATGGTCAACCACTGACACGCCATTGAAAGAAATGATATAGAATGGTAGGTGCTCTCGTACAAAATGACAACTAATTGACTGACTTAGGCGGTAATCTGCAAAACTTTTGACAGTTCCTTTGATCAGTGACCTACCATTAGAACGTCATTGTGCAGTCAATGATTGACCATTATGAATTTAGCAGATTACGAACTTTTAGCAAAATGACAATGGGATCGTGTTGGAATGACGAAATTATAAAAATAGCAGACTTGGCCCCCTGGACCGATTTAGACAGGACTTTCACTGGCATATCGCTGACATCATAAGGAGTAACATAGGCTAACCAACTAACTTAGGTTAAAAATTTTTTTGGAAAAAGAATCGTCATCATGTAAACCTTTAGACGCCCACTGCTTGGCCGAAGCATGTTGGCGATCGCAGTAGCTGTTATGGTACTCAGAAGGACGCTGAAAAAGAATTGCACCCGTCATTCTCCAGGACGAAGTCGGACAACATCAGCTAGTTTTCAGAATAAAGAAGGAAAAGTCATAAACTTCATGAAAGTATCGCACGCATATAATCAAACTGCATGATGACACAACATCGCTTCACTACTCCAAATAAAGCTAAAATCAGACAACACAAAACGCATAGACCACGCAAACATGCGACAGTTTTACAAACCTTCACTTCGATATTAGAACTATGCTGAATATCATAAGCATGTTGCTGTTTTATTCATAGAAACGTACATAACAAAACACGAGCATGGCGCTGCGACAAAAAGTCGTCGACAACAGTCGTTTGTACCGTAAACCGTTTTATTAAAAAAAAAATAGTTTAAAAACTAAAACCCGACTACAACAAAAAGTGATCTAAAAAGTACGAAACAAGAAAATATTTCACACAGAAATCAAGACATAGGTACAAAATAGTCAAGGTAAGCCATGGTTGCATGCCTGTATCCCATATGAGTGCGATGAACATGAATTATAATGGCATGCAACCACGGCTTACCTTGACTATTTTGTACCTATGTCTTGATTTCTGTGTGAAATATTTTCTTGTTTCGTACTTTTTAGATCACTTTTTGTTGTAGTCGGGTTTTAGTTTTTAAACTATTTTTTTTTATTTAAACCATTTTGGAGTCACAGCTAAGCATTATATATTTAAAAGGTACTAGTGAACCCCTTTCTAATGATACTAAACACGGTATGCGTATCTTAATTTATTTGGTAATCTTTTCTTTTTTTAAATAATTTGTGACAAAACACAACTAAATATTATATATTTGAATGGTACTAGTGAACCCCTTTAAAATGATACCAAACACGGTATGCTTGTCTTCATTTTTTTTTTTAATCTTCGTTTTGTTGTCCGCCAGAGGGCGCCACATTGGATTCGGTGACACGTCATATAGCCTATAACCAGCGGACGATCAAGACGCTTCTAACGATACCTCATTTGTTCAGTTCTGATAAGTAGTTTAGGAGCTATGCGCGTACAGATGAACATACATACATACATACATACATACATACATACATACATACATACATACATAGCCTGTCAAACTCATAACCCTCCTTTGGCTTTGCCGTAGTCGGGTAAAAAGTGTCGTCAGCCATCCCGTTTGCAATACAATAACTGTATTGCAATTTTGCGATACACGTTTTTTTACGGATGTGTTATGGAATACAGTTAACTGATACTTCTATGCATTTATGTGCTATCCTGTTGTTTTTCTATAGTAGGTTATTATAGCTGTCAGTAGCTAACTACTGGCTAGGGAAGTTTAAGTACCACTTGAAGATAACAGATACGGGTAGTAAAGTTGGAAAATTCATAAACTAGTTGCGAACAAAACAATAAACTGTTCTCTGAACTTTATGCTGGAAAGTGGAAATTGCCTTCAAAATCATACAAAGCTTTTTTATACTGAAACTGTACTGAAACGGCTGAAAGAGTGTGAGTGACATTTACCTTTTTTAAGTAAAAATACAAAATGTTTTTAGAATAAGATCGCCACACTGGTTACGGTTCCGTAAAGTGCTAACCAATTATTTTACAAGATCCTTTTCTTCATAAAAAACATCAAGTTATAGGAAGAAAGCAACAAAGCCTGCGGTTTATTAGACCTTTCGCACAGTCAGATCTGTATCCAAGCAAAAAAATATTCATTATTCGCAAAGAGGGCTGTGCGCCATTGCCCATGCGTCATTACAAATCTCCCTTGTATCTGCTTACGGTACATTAAGCCGCGGTTGCGCTGTCTAATTAAATCCCCTCCGGTTAGACGCGTTGTCGACCATTTTTATACAAAAGAATATCATAAAGTAACGCTCATACGGAAGATGATTTTCTGGCTGATTTATTTTAGAGAAACGGTTTTGGTTTTTAATAGACGTGATTGATATTTGATTTTAAGTATGATTTAATTTCAACAAGTTTGTTCGTCATACATTACAAATTTTACTATGTTTTTTGTTAATGTTTTTCTTTACAGTTTACGTATAATAAAATACCTGAAAAGTTATTATTATATTAGAAAAGAAGATAAATGCCGTACATAATACTTATATTGCTATAAATATATAGTTATAGTATAGTATAGTATTTATATATATAGTATAGTATATATAGTAGCATATAGTATATATAGTATTATATATATAGTATAGTATTTAGTATAGTATAGTATTTATGAGCAGCATAGTTATAGTTAGTATAGCAGCTAGGCTATACTACTAATTTAACAATGATAACATGTTAAGTTATACACCTAGTGTGGACGGAGAGTATATCCCGCTATATCAGACTTTCGGAACAGCTTTTAATTTGTGACTATGGATTTACCAGGAAACTTGCTTATTACATAATTCTAAGCTTAAACAATATTTTATTATTCATAATAGCAGTTTGGAATTATCTAGGATTTTTTTGGAATCTTCACCACACACCACAAAAACACACACACACCACCCAAAAATCATACAATTCAATTGCAATCCAATGAGCAAATAACCCCAAGTATGATAATTAATTACTGAAGACAAATATTTTAAATACAATAAAAAATCCCTCGGTAGTGGGAGCGCGCAGATGCGTCTGAATGCTCGCTGAATAATAACGGAGATGCCCGAGGCACAAGCCGAGTAAAGCCGTGGCATATTGTGGCTGCACAGCAAAAGATGTTAAATGAAAAAAAAAAACATGTTAGCACCTCATTAAACACTATTTCTTCAGCTAAAAACAGCGTGCATTTTTGACGTTACTTGATAATGTGCTTTATTAATTAAGGCTTAAGGGTTTGATTGCCTAAGGATATTAATCACAATTTATATCTGAAATAGTTGAACGTCGGAATGTAGGTACATAAAAATTAAAGGGAGAGAAAGCTCACAGATGCGATGCCGAATAATTTCGGAAGCGCCTAAGGCACATGTAGGGTAAGACCGATGTATATGGAATGGAGTGATTAAAAGAGCGAGACCTTGAAGATTTTAACTTTAGAAGAAGAAAATGACTTTTAAGTCATTCACTGCCGGACCAAAAATGTTGAAGGTAAAACCTCCACTAAGGTCGGTCACCGGTGACCTACATGGCGTTCAACGTGTTAAGAAATATGGTACAAGATTTCAAAGAGACCTAAGTCAGTTTATGGCTGGATTATGTATATTTCGTAAATCATTAATATAATGAAAACCAGCCGTCACTTTTGAACGTAGTGAGTAATTAAGTAAAGAACCATTAATTAAATCAGTTTAGGGTTCCAATTAAATCACTAACTTTCTTCAGAGAAATGACCCAACGGAGTTGTTATTGTATCATCTGCCGTGATTTGACTAAATCCCTAAGGGATTTGATCAAATCCCTAATATTAGGTACCATTTCTCACTGGAAAATGACCGAGCATTGAAACTACGCATACCTTTAAATACATTCTCCACTATCAAGCCCTCAAAATTACAGCTAGCCTAAAATTACGTTTGGTGACTTTGGTGTATCAGTCGAAATGAAACTAATAAGTGTTCAACAAAAATGCAATGTTCAAACAATCGTTCATTATAATTGAATGTTATGATTTTTCATTAAGTCGCCATTAATACAAAAAAGACGCTTACCTGAAAACTAAAGAAGTTATCTAAAATACGGACATACCTGAAACAAATAATTTGTTAAAATAATATTGCACTTCTCTACCATCACTATGGAACCCCCTTTACCTACTCCAAACGTATGAAAAGCTTTTTAACTAGTTTTAATGAAAAAGAAACTGAAATACTGTCCCATTTCAGTTTCTTTTTCATTAAAACTATAAATCAGTAGCAACAGGCCCAGATTTATGTAAGTTGTAATAAGTGGAATATACACCGTCTCCACAGTTTCAAGTTTCTTGGCAAACTTTGCTTACTTTGCTGTCTTTACCAACAATTTATTAGGGCAAAAATTATAAAGAAAATAAGATGTTTTGTTAAGTTTTCTTATATATCAAGTAAAAACGAATTTAATATATCTATTCTTGGTAGTAAATGTAATCGAAATTTCTTTTAAGCTACGTCAGCGATCTGGGTTGGATTAAAAATAACGGAAATTCACGTTAGAATTCACTTAAAATGAATGTTCAAGCGTGAAAATTTACTCAATACTTATCATCATTCATCATTTATGAATTTTGGGTATTCATATTTTATTAATCGATCTCTATTCTAAAATACTTACACCTTGTTAATATCTAGATTTAGGTACCTAAGACTCCTTTTCTCTTTAAATTCCGCGCAACTAATGAACCGAATCTATTGAGAGAACAGCAAACCTTACTTTCACTTCTGATACGAACTCATGTCTGAAAGGGGTGTAGCCAAAACTTTGTACCGTACAAGTCGGAATAAGTTACAGAGTCTCATGTCAAACAAGGATATGCACTCTCTGAGGCCCGAAGGGACGCTCCGCTCAACTATAACTAATCTAATGCCGAAACCATAGAATAATAAGATAGAATAGACGTGCAACTCGTTCATCGGATGATGCTGCCAAAGAACCAGTTCCCACAACTGCCAAAAGAATAGTTGTCTTGTTCATTACGGATTATTTGGGGTTAAAACGTTTATTTATTCAATTATCAATCCTAACAAATCCATACCTAAAGTGAAATATCACCAGACTCTCTCTGACAAGCTATCACTTCACCATTCCCGCACACACACACACACACACACACACACACACACACACACACACACACACACACACACACACACACACACACACACACACACACACACACACACACACACACACACAGTGTAGGCATGAACTGTATGTGTCAAGTATGTCTACACAGTCAGGACTGGCTGGCAGACAGCACAGGCACACCTGATCGCTCGTCCTTACTCCCAGAAAATATAAGCATTTAGAATTTATTGGGAACAAGAATATCGTTTCTATATATTTATATTCTATGTCGAAACTAAGTTCCATTTGGTAAGGAAACTAATATGGACTGGAATTGTTGGCTGCGGTTAAGTGATATTTAGAGATAGTAGGCAGTTGAACTAGTGTTACCGAGTTTAAATTGGTTGGATCAGACAGTAGACTTAGGCTCTTTACATAGACAAAACTAATCTGATGGACAAAACTTAAGTTGTATTGGGAAATTCCAAGTCACTACAATACGAAAGAGCAGATAGTTAAATCGATTCCTATAATCAGAAAACCAAAAACATAGCTAATTATTATTTGATCTAAAATGATCTGAATGAAAAAAAAAAAACAATAAATCTATTTATTAAAACAAAATTAAAAACAATTTGAACTGGACTTCAAATTTTGCAACATCCGTTTTCATGATTGATCGAGACAAAGCGCCTTTTTCTAATCTTTCATCCTGCTCTTTCATTGCACTGTAGCAACTTTCAAAAGACATTTAAGCAGCCAACTTAACAGCTTGACCAAGTTTTAACTACCATAAAGTGCAATGTATAAAAATACACATAAAAGTAAATAAAATATACACACGTCTACGTATATATCTACTGTTTTATACCGCAACAAAATTTACAGCAACCATTAAGCTTGTGTTTGCCCAAAGCTAAAACAGTTTCGTCGAAAAAGTACATTAAACGTATGTTTTACCGGATAAGTACAAAACTCGTCTCGGAACGTGATGTTACGGTAAGCACCTTGCATCCCTGGCGTGGATATTATTATTTCATAGCGCCTGAAGAAGGCATTAGCATAAAATATCTAAGTACCACTCTGTAAATTGGAGCGGGAAATTTGTTCGAGCATCGGGCCCATGATGTTTCTGAGTTATTAAGTAGGCGTGGAGGATGACGGGTTAGGCTGATAGCTTTCCTAACGGGAGCCAGCTTGAAAGGGTTGGTTTAGGTTTTGATGTGAAATATCTGTGTTTGGGGAAATGGTTACATCTGATATTTATGAGAGACGTGGCATATAAACAAGAAGTAAATGCCTATCGTATTTCTTGTTATTCCATGGTATTCCACTATTGGGCAAAGGAAGGTCTTATGAAGAACAAACACCGGAAAAATTCTCTCATGCACATGCTAAATTTAATTTGAGTCTCTTGTAACAAGAAAGGGACATAGGGCGTAAAATATTGACAAAGCAAGGCGAAGTTCGAAGCATTAACTAATTTGACATCTCTAACTTAGTTCTTAGCTATTATCGTCCCTTTCTCGAGTTGCCTGTCAGTAAAAGATGTCAATTCACCTAATTTAGTTTTATTGAGAACATGAAACGAGAATTGATCACATTGTTATAAAACAAAAGACTGCCGAAACTACTTCCGTCTTATTACAGACCAAGTTTTATCCTTGAAAACTACTAAATCATTGAGACAGTTTTTTGTATTACAAACCTTATTCTGACTTTGACAGGAACCATGTGGTACCGGCCGCGAATAGTACCACCCCATTTCTACCCGTGAGTGTCGTAAAAGGCGACAGAGGGATATTGACCAGAGGATGGGCAGTAGTGTCCTTCTGAGTACCTACCATAATACCTACGGCGATTGCCAACATGCATCGGCCAAGCATGGCGATTACGGCTGAACCCCCCTTTGGGGAGACCTATGCTCAGCAGTGGGCATCTAAAAGTTGACATGTTGATGATGATGATGATGATTCTGACTTCAATAAAGTTCCTACAACAAAAACTGATTTGATTGACTAAAAATAATACCGCATAGGTAGCCTCAAAACTAGACGCTACCTCTATCAATAAAGAAGTGTGCTCACAAGACCAACAAAACAAACGACTACCGCCGGGTCCGGATCCAACAGGTTTAGGGTACGTCCTCGTTTCATGTTCATAGTAAATACATGAACATGTTTTAGGCTATGCATGAAACATGGTCCACGTTGGCTGCCTGCTGGGCGCGTGTGTAATCCCTCTTATATGTTATGCTGGAATATTGCTCGGGGCTACGCTACTATTGTATTTCGATTTAATGCTAGCCGGCAATTGCTGCAACTCATTTTACAGTTATTCCTTTGGAATTGGAAGTAGTACCTACTCTAAAAGAAAATATTGGAATTGAAAATGAATACATAGTAAAGTTCTTCTTTGTAGATTTGAATTATAAGAAATCGATTCTCCATTAGATAGCTTTTTTTATTATGACGTTACTAGGTAACACGATTTATCTAGTGCAAAAAAAAAACTATTTTCTCCCACCTTCATTCCAGCATCGGACGAGCAGAGATACGGCGAAGCGTCATCGCTATACGGTTGAAGTTCCATGTTCTGGAACCAAGCACTTTGCTTCCACATTTATTGTGCGCACTGCCAGACTGTAGAATTCTAGGTATCTTCAAGTTACGAGCGAACCGGGTTATCCTAGACAGTGACCTTAGGCAACATCATTACTAAGATCAGGTGAGTTGCGGCCAAACGCAAGCTTATTAGAATATAATATAATATATAATATTTTGAGACATTTCACACACGGCCATCTGACCCCAAACCAAAAACACCGTCAAAAAAACCGACTAGAGGACAAAAACTGTATTATACTTCTTAAGACAATAAACTATTATTATTACCATAGAACCTCATCTTTTGTTGGAGTCGGTACACTGACTAACCATGTCTAAAATAGTTTTAATAATAGGTACCACCAGTAATTATGTGTTTTCACTTTTATTGATACGTAATTAATTAGGTACTTCATACACATTTAATATTCATATTTAATACCCTTGTGGATATTGGAATCGAACAATTTACATATAAAACACTCGGCACACACACATAACTGCTTATAAATTTAATATTATCAAATGCCTACATAATAGAGTAAACATTACCTACACGCTTACATAATACTAACTAAATAATTTATTTCTGTAAACACACCGCCCTGTCAATAAACGTCAACTAATTTATTTCTTTTCTAGCAAAGCTCGCTACTTCGTCTGCGTGAATTTTCTTACAATAAGACAAAGTCAAAGTCAAAGCATATCAATTAAACCATTTACAGGCACTTTTGAATTGTCAAGGAGTCTGTCAGTTAGTGAGAAAGTTGAACGTAGGTAGGTCTCTATGGAGAAGAACGAGCAAGAAACTCCAACTCTATAGCACTTAGGGATATCGTAGCTACTATTAGTGAAATTTTTTTTAATTGATTAATCGAGCATAACGCGGTAGCTCCCTATTGGTAGGAAAAATTACAAAAACAAAAAATACAAACAATAAAACCATTTCTCTATTAACAATGCATGACAGACTGCTTTGTTATTAAGTCTGTAACAAAAAGCAATTTGTTGTTACAATACGTTTAATAAAATCTTACATTTCGTTTAACAGATAGTCCTTTTTAACATTTATACCTAAAGATATGTCAATAATATGTCATGCTGTAAACTAAAGCGTTGTGGGTGAGTCGATTTTTAACATGCAAGTTAGTTTAGACTAATACTTCGTGAGAGCCATTTCACGTTTTTGCGCGAGTTTCTAAGACTTTGGGCTCCTCTTTTACCGTCTTAAGTAATACCCAGGAATTATTGAACACATGCAAAACATGGATTAATCACTTGTGTTGACGTTTAATGTATCACATTTACTAAAAGTGACTTGCTTGATCTGTAGTGACAGATCTCCCACAACCATTTTACAGAAAAATCGCCGCAGACTCAATTTCAGAGTCCTTTATCTATGAATAATAATTATATTTATAGCTAAAAAAAATACATTCAGCATCAGACATATATTTTAGTCGCCATTTAATGAAACAGATTCTTGAATTTTATTACCATTAATAAGTAAAAAAATAAAACGTTACACCAATTTTTAAGTTTTACATTGCATTTTAATCGTGATTTTTGATTTAAATACGAAGTAATTACAAAAATAAAATTATTTCTGAAGAAACTGTGTTCTTTGGAGAATCATATTCTACAAATATTTAAAAAATCCTAGCATTATATTTGTCAAAATATCGATTTGAACATCAGTCTAAATTATAATAAATTACGATACGCAAGTGGGCACCGATTATCATGAAACGCTCCGCCAAGCGCTTCTTCGACACTGCTGAGAAGCACTCTAACCCGTTAATCGTATCGGCCGCCCGGTACACTCCCTCCCGTATTAGTAAGACTCGACGACCGAGACATACTCTGACCGACCCTGACGATGCTATTACTCTCCTCCAGGAGAGCAATAAGGCCACCAGTACAGTTAAGAAACACAGACACAGACCGCCGTCATTCCGTCCTCGCCGCCGAGGCCCGCCGCGACGACCCCGTACGTCCCCTCCCCGACCCTTGCTCGTGCCAGCCCGCGCCGCTGAGCCTGTAGTTTTAAATTCGTCCCTAAATAATGGAAATCCGATCCAGCCTGTCCCTTTGCTGTCCTCTCCCAGCGACGCCCTAAGCCGAGGCTCGTACCCCACAGGGGGTGCCCTTAGCGTGTAGTCGCTTAGTTTGTAAGCTTTTATGCCCTGGCTGGAGGCCCTAAAAATAATAATTTTTAAGGCACCACAGGAAAGTCCGGTTAAGCAGCCGACAACCTCCTAGGTTGACCTGCGAGATGCCAATCCGAAAAAAAAAAAAAAAAAAAAAAGGGCACCGATTAGTACGGCACGAGCGCCCATCAAGGAAGGACCTGTGTAATTTTATCCCGCGTCCGGATTGTCGAGCGTTCATACAGCGAAGTCATTATTATACTGCGACCACATAGTTTTGATTCGCCTTGATTTTTTTTTCATAAGGTAAGATTTTTGTTTATTATCAAGTATGTATGTATGTAAGATTTTTGTTGTTTGTAGAATAATTATATATTTTCAACCGACTTCAAAAAAAGAAGGAAGTTCTCAATTCGACACTTGTACATATATTTTTTTTGTTTACTTATTTTAGCAATGGGGCGCAAGGATTGTGTATACCGTTGCGTTAAAAAAAGGAAACGTGATAATTCTGCAGCTTTAAAAAAAGCAACAGAAGCGAGGTAGATACCTATTTATTTTTGTTTACATATAATGTAACCAAAATAGAACACCATTTTAAGTATTGATTTACTAACTTTCGAGAAGAGCGGCAACTTGTGGCGCCATAATTTAATATTATTAATGTTCAATAAAAACGATTACAACAAATTACCAAATCCTGCCATGATCTTTTTTTGTGCTATTGTCATTGCCATTCTGTATATAGATATCGAAAATTAACAGCTATTTTGTTTTTATTTTAGAATGAAAAATCGTCAAAACCGCGGAGAGGAGGGTAGCACATTTAGATCAGAAGCCGTTCCAAGTACTAGCTGTACAATTGATATTTCAGATTCGGTAACAGAAGTTGTACGTAACATTTTAACAATTCAAAGTTTAAAACAGAAGTTTATTTAGTGTTTGTTTATAATTATTTCACACTTTATAGGAGAAAGAACATGTTGCAGTAGACCCTGGAGACCTAGACGAATCAATGAAACTTGCAGACTCAATCGTAAATATTTTTGTACTCATGATTATATTTCTTTAAATTGTATTTTATACGATGCCATGTTTTGTACTTATATTTGTAACTCTTGTTTTTAGGACGATTACATAGTCGATGGTAGAAGGATAATTGATTTTCAATACTTTTGGAGGCAATTAATAATTATAAGCGAACACAGCGATAAATTCGGCTGCAAATTAAATTACCTAAAAATATGTAAAGAGAAACAGGTGGGTCTCATATCTAAATTTGACATGAAGTGTACAATGTGTGGATCTAGCTTTGTACTAAACACTTCGGAGAGTAACACAACTGAAGCAAGACTTGACCTTAATGCCGGAGCGGTATCAGGTTCAATAATTACAGGAATTGGTCTATCAAACCTAAATGAGATCACTGCATCGATGGATTTGCCAACAATATCATTTCGATTATATAGTCAAAAACACGATGCTATTTCCGACATGTGGAAGACTGCCGCCGAAGAAACCATGGTAAATGCTGCCAAACAGGAAATTGAAGCGGCAATACCACGAGGCGATGTTAACACTGCAGGTATAGCAATGATACCAGTCGAAGCAGATGCCTGTTGGGGCAAACGCGCGTATAAAAATAATTATTCTGCCCTTTCTGGTGTTGCAGCCATAATCGGAGAAAATAGCGGTAAAGTGCTACACATTGGGGTACGCAATAAATATTGTGTCATTTGCGCCCGAGCAAACAAAAAAGGTCAGCCAGCAAAAGCTCACAAATGCACTAAAAACCATTCAGGATCTTCAACCAGCATGGAGCAAGCCATATTAGTTGAAGGTTTTAAAAATTCCATTAGGGATAGGAATTTAATTTACAACGTACTAATTGCAGACGGCGATTCTAGTACCTATAAAAGTATATTGGAGAGTCGACCATACCCAGATATCCCCATTCAAAAAATTGAATGCACAAATCATTTATTACGCAATTACAATGGAAAGAATATTTTACTTCAAAAAGATACTGCTATTCCTCTGAACGAACGTAAACTTTTAAATATGGACCGATTGAAAAGGTTACGTACTGCTGTTCGTGCTGCTATTAGACATAGGCAACAAAACAATAGCTCACATTGTAATAAAATTGAAAACCTCCAAAAAGACATTTTAAATAGCCCACAACACATCTTTGGGGACCATTCTAATTGTGACAGTTATTACTGCACAGATGACAGAAAAAAAGAGCCTAATCTAGTCCCACTAATACCAACGCTTTTTTTGAAGCTAAAAAAGAACGCATCGCAACTTGCCTATAATTCCCGAAGCCTTTTGCATGCCTACACCAATAATCGCGCAGAACAATTCAATAGCATTGTGGCTAAGATGGTAGGTGGGAAACGGGTCAACTTTTCGTTGAAAGATTCCTACACTACACGATGCTATGCCGCAGTGGTATCTTTTAACACCGGCAAGCCACAATACACTTTTTACAAATCTATTTGTAACACCAGTCCAGGAAAGTCATTAAAATTGTTAGAAACCAGGAGACAAGCTAAAAATACTCGAGAAGTAATGGCACGTGCAGGCAGTGCTCGCAAAAAAATTAATTTGAATCCAGTAGATGCTCACTATGGAAAGGATTGTGAAAGACCGGATATGGAAACTGCAGATTATGAGCGAGGAAAACAACTGTTTTTAAACAATTTAAAAGAACAGGCCTCAAAACGCCATGAAATTGAGAGAGCTACAATATTACAAGCAGAAAGCTCTTTATGGCTTGAACTTAGAAGGTGCATACTCACTGCATCCTCCTTTGCTAAGATTTGCAAAAGGCGAGCGAACCAGAATTCTGCTCCCCTTGTGAAATCAGTCTTATATTCGTATAACCTAGACCACATTACCTCTATAAAACATGGTAGAGACAATGAACCTAAGGCATTGGAACAACTCAGTGTTCAAGTAAATACAAATATAGAGAAATGTGGTCTTTTTATAGATGAAGAATATTTTTATTTAGGCGCGACACCAGATGGATTGTGCAGTGAAGGTTTAGTGGAAGTG
Organism: Charanyca ferruginea; assembly: GCA_947361185.1. Classification (NCBI taxonomy): domain Eukaryota; kingdom Metazoa; phylum Arthropoda; class Insecta; order Lepidoptera; family Noctuidae; genus Charanyca; species Charanyca ferruginea. Next base: position 23,345,318 of record OX376056.1, read on the forward strand.
AAATGTCCAAGCTCACTCTTTGGAATTGATCCTGATACTGCCTTGGAAGCTAAAAAACTGAAATGTTTTAAAGTGAACAGCCAATCACAAGTCGAGATGAACAAGAATCACGACTGGTACTATCAAGTTCAAGGCCAGTTGCACATAGCAAAAAAAGACATCTGTGTATTTGCTGTATGGACAGGTCCTAACTTTCCTTTGAAAGTTGTAAGAGTAGAGAGAGACGACGATTTTTGGCAGGCGAAAATGTTACCTAAACTGATTCGATTTTACCAGGACTGCGTATTGCCGGAAATCATAGATCCAAGAAAAGCAAGATCAATGCCTTTACGGCAAATATTCATTTAGATTAAGCATAAATTAATATTGTTAATAATATTTTTTTGTTAATTTATCGATATTGTTGTGTGTTGTTGTTTGTTATTTTAATTTAATTTTAACTTTTGAAATTTACTTTTAGAAGTATATTAAGTAACTTTTATTTTAATTCAAATTTTTATTCTAATTGTTGATTTTAATTAAAATTGTTTTTTTTAGTGATTTCATTTTGATTCTGCTTTTAATTTTAATGTCTTTTTTATATAATTTTATAGTTTTTTACATAAATTGTATTTTTTCAATTATTTTTTTTTTAACATGTTCTGTTATCTTGTAACTATAGGCCCTGGCCTGAGAATAATATTTTATTATTACGAAGCAGGTAATTAAAAATAATATGTGTTTGTTTTTATTTATTGTTATTAAATATTTACATAACATACTTATTTGTGTTTGCTTATTAATCTAGTTAATAATCTGCATTACTTAGTCTAAATAAAATACTTTTTTTTTTCATAAATCTCTAAACAAATCACTTTACGATTACGGCTCAAGATCGCCTTGTTCGTCTTAACTCTCGCGTTACACTGTTTACATTGCGTTTGAGTGGATAATTACGCACATATAAACAATGATGTAGACTTTTACCTAAACTCGAGCGCAATCATTTTGTGAAATGGCTCTTAAGAACCATAATAATAAGTGTCAGCTCAAACAAAGCAGTTATTTGTGCTCTATTACCTAATTGATAATAAAGATATCATTTCGCACTGTGCCTATTTATTATCTTGCACTCACACAATTTCCAGATTTATTCGTTTATTATTAAATTACAACGAAGACTGTTCAATCATTTTGCTGTTTTGTCTACGCTGGTCATAATACGCTTATATATTAAAACTTGATGTTCATAAACTTACTATAAACAATTGCTTAACCTTGTCATAAACTAGTGTGAATTATAGTCGCTAAGCTAACGTTATTAAAGTCACATAAGACTTTAATAAACTAATAATGTTATTAGCAAATTAAAGTCTGGATAATTTGATGCGTGTCGCTTCCGCAGTCCATTAAATACAATGTAACCAAAAAAAGTTATAACCTATCTAGCGGGACGAAATCCTTTTATGCCTTCGAGGCATAACGAGGTTTTTACATTAGCTAGCCTGGTCCAAAGGTACGGGCATTCCGTATAGGATTACCATCCGATAAAAAGAGGAGAAAACAACGGGCTGGAAAAGTTTTTAAAAATGTACAAACAGGATGAAAATTTCGTATTTAAAAATGGAAAAACCCAACAGCAAAATTTTACTAACCTTACTGAAATTCACAAAAAGGTGTTTATAAAATGTGAAGCTAAACCTCGCCTTAGAATATTGTCTGATATCATTTAATTATGTATCAAACTAATATTACAAATAGGCAAAGTTTGTTAGAGTACGTAATCTCCAGACGAACCCACTGGTCAAGCTACACTATTGCAGAATATTATAGACTATGTTAATGTGATATGAATTATGACGCTGTATATCAACATTTTTAAATGTTCTTGAAAAGGTGAAAATTAAACCCTACATATTTTAAATTAAGATTATTTTTTAACTTGTCACGGTAAAAAAACTTACCTCCAAACCCAGCCTCTAACAAAATAAGGATGCTACTCACACCAATCAACGCACTATTTCCTCATGATAGTTATGAAGACAAATACTAGTGTAACGTAGATAAATGGTAACCCTAGTCGCTCGTTAATTGTGTTTAGAGCGTGATGCATGTGTCGTGTCTCTGACCGCAGGCCCGAGGCGTTCAGCAACTGAAATTAATCTCTGTTAGATCATATTAAATTAATCGGTTAACCATGGTATGGAACGCGTAAACGGCTATTTCATTAGGCATGGCGTTTTTGGTAGAAGAACGGAAAAGTTTTATAATAGCTAATATAGTAAGCATTCGGATTAAAATAATTATATTTGTTAATGTCTTTACATTCAAAATTATTTTGCATGCTCTATCTAATATATAAAATTCTCGGGTCACAGTGTTTGTAACAAAATTCCTCCGAAACGGCTTGACCGATTCTTATGAAAGTGTGTAATTCAGAAGGTCTGAGAATATAAGACGTAAACTATTTTACATAACAAAAAAAAACTCGAGAACGGCTGGACCGATTTGACTAATTTTGGTCCTGGAATATTTGTGGAAGTTCAGGGAAGATTTAAATGGTAAGAAAATTGAAAAATCTACAAAACAAAAAAGGGTTAGGTAAGTAAGTAGGTTGATAGGGTAGGTAGGTAGATAGGTAGGTTGGTAGGGTAGGTAGGTAGGCAGGTAAAGTAGATAGGGACAGGCAGGACAACGTCTATCTGTTCAGCTAGTAATACATTTAATGTAATTTAATGAATATAATGTAAATGCTAATTAATTTGTTGCCAATTTAATTATAGATGTGTGTAAAGAAACTATGTTAGATGATATATTATCTTGTTATGTAAAATGTAAGACGGTATGAAATGGATGGTCACCCATCTACGGACCGACGCACGGCTTTTACTTAACCCAACCACTAGCTCACTAATATCTGTGGGCTAATTCACGTAACTAAAGAAGTGCTGTTGCAGTGCAGTTGCAGTTAAGTTTCGATCAAAACAACGCTTTTCGTATTCTTGCAAGCGCAATAACGGCATTCTACTGTTGCGCGTCTTTGGTGCGTGCTTCGGAACGCAACATGATCGGTATTCTACTATTCGTTTGACGTCTCAAAATGACAGTTAAAAAGCACTAAAATCTGTACTGGGGTATTTTATAATAACGTCATATTCAGATTCTATTCAATAATTTAGAGAGTAATATTTTTTCTGTCATGTGGCTACACCATAAGTAAGTTTGGTAGAGTTTGGTTGTCGTACAGTTAAAAGAAAACTTGAACTTAACTGCAACTGCACTACAACTTCATCGGCGCGTCATAAAATTACGTGAATTAACCTTCTGAATAGCAAACTATCGAAACAATATCCGAATAAAAAAATTGTACTACATACCTATTGACTTTTCGACCACTTAATTGAAATCGGTGAGTGACACAAAGAGATATGAAACTAATATAGAAGAAAAACACAGACCAACTCTTAAATACGATGTAACACATCGTATTCCTTTCAGATTTTTTCTCTCACAGATTTTTTTCTTTATCTATTCTCTCCCTTCGTACAAGAACTCAAGGCTTAATGCAAAAGTAATTATTCAAACACATCTGTTAGTTCGCAATGGTGGGAACTTTTGCCTACACCGTCTTATATGAACAATCTTAAGGTACATATACACGCCTAACTAATTTACTAAAGGTGTATTTTACGGGAAACCGGTGGATGCAAGCTCGGTGGTTGCAGCTCCTTGTAGCGTTCTATGGTGAAGGCCTTTGTTCAACAGTGAACGTCTTTCGGCTGACAATGATGATGATGCTAATACTTTACTATGTATATTTTATTACATACCATAAGTCTACATGCCACTGTGGCGTAGTTTTTAACATGTTTATGACATTTTGGTAGATTATAGTGCTAACATTAGTTTCTCAGTTGTGTGTACACTTTGGTTAAAGTTTAGGGTCGTTTGGAAAATTGTAGTCTGAAATAAATACTTTTTTATTATCTACCTTATTATACGTTGAAATAAGTTCTGAAAACTTGTAAATGGCCAGATGTCGGGTTTCTTATATTTAATTCGATTTGTAGAGTCTGGAGAAAATGGGCTTTATTTATCTACCCATTCCTTTCTTTCTTGATTTTTTTCATAAAGTCATGACAAACATGTTGCATCGCTTATGACATTTTCAGCAGCGTGTGCTTACACCATTAAACGGCCTTATCTACCATACTTCACGCACGATGAAGCAATGGATTCCACAGGGATTTGCTCTAAGTCGTAAAAATATCTTCAAGTATATTTTTGGTGCATTGTTTTTACTGATAAAGTAGAGATTATTATGGGAAAACATCTCCTTATTTATTACATGTGGGAGGAATAAATCGCGAAGTTACTGGTTCGTGTAAACAATGTTCCAATTCCAATGTTTTAATATGCCAAGAATAGTGCAAGTTTTACACAAAAATAAAACTTGTATTATTAAGCAGAGACGATGCACAGCATCTGTGAGAGGGCGCTGTATACTTCCCGTTTATTGTTAGCCAATCACAGCTTGTTGACGTCATATCCACGACCAATCAGCGCAGAGTTCCGGTAGTCACGTGGTCCCAGAGAGGGGGTCGCTAATGGCGACCGGTCTTGCCTCATAGAAGTCACTCACCAGGAGCCATTGAATGGATGCTGTGCATCGTCTCTTCTTAATAATACAAGTTTTATTTTTGTGTAAAACTTGCACTATTATTTGGCATGTGACGATGCACAGCATCTGTGAGAGACGTGTTTATAACTCCTGGTGACCACGACGACGCTATGTGAGAAATTATAATATTAACTGAAAGATAAAACCACAAATCAGTATATAGATCTGTATTATCAGTCAGGAACCTCTAAGTAAAAGGTTTAGGTTCAATTTAAGTATCATATCAATCCTACTCTACCATTAGGTATTTAGGTATTAAACAAAAACAATGTGATAACAAATTGATCCATAGTGATCAACAATAATATGGCAAATTATTATACTTATAATAAATTACTACCAAGAGGAGGTCAATGTGTTCATACAGGTTCAAAATTATTCGAAAGATTACTCATATTTGGTAACGTGTCAACTTTACCTATAATCAGTTTTCGATAAGATTTAGCGAAAGCATTTGGTCTTCGCCAATTACCACGAGGCAAAATACCTATATTCTATTGAAAGATTTTTCTTACGAATATCAAATCAAAGAGCCTACTTACACTCCCAGGAGATGCGGAAATACTTGCATCTTTCAATAAAGTTCTTACCAAATTACCCATAACAGTCCGTGATGCACTTAGCGTGGGATGGATCTCGAATTGACACAGTGAATGCTTACATTCAGCTATCGTACGTATGTCTCGGTCTTCAACCAAATTAGTGGACGTATATTTTCGTTATTAAGATAACTTCTTTCATCCTGATTTCCTATACGCTGTCGGTGTCTGTTTTTGACCCAAATACTGGAAACATTATGATGTGGTCACCCGATAGATGTGACAATTCGATTAGACCCTAAAACAGGTAAGATTATGGACGCGTCCTCCTGATGCCAGCAACAAAAGAGAGGCCAATTGACACGACTTTCTGAAAAATGTAATTTTATTAGGAGGGTTCGTGTGCATCCGCGGCAATTAGTTTATTTGAGTCCCAAATTGTGATATTAGGGGCTTCTCTGCTTCACGGGATTGAAACTAAAGAGATAATTTTAAGAATATGTTGTACATTTTCGCCTTCAGACGTTCGTTCAAATGTTAGTAGTACAAACCTATGTGACAATATGTGGTAGGGTAAGCTAATCTTTGCTCAATGAATACGAGTATTAAAAATATTGACTATTCATATTATACGGACAGTTGAGTCAACGTTGTGAGTTAATTTGACAACATTTGACCCGTCGACATCGTGCCGATCTAAATTTACAGCGTGGACTCCGGCCAACTAGATCGGAACAGGGACTTAACTGATTCCGACCAATTACTGGTTACTCTGCTCCCCCCGGGATCTTCCAAACGAAGAAGTTATTGAGAAGGTCTTGAACTTAAGGAGGTGGAAGACCCGTGCTCCGATCTAGTAACACTACAACAAGGTTGTTGATCCTTAAAGGGTTGCCGAGTGCTCGACATCGATGAAGCCATACTCAATAGGCTCTCGCCCACCCCGGCCAAAATTCTGATGTTGCTTTAGGAATTAGGCTCGAAGGCGGAAACACCTTCGCCTGCTGAAATAGCCATATACGACTGACGGCTGTGCAAAAATGGGCAGACGAGTCTAAAAAATGTTAGGTAACATATTTTCTAACAACCCCTCAAAAAGTCCTTGTTGGCTAAGTAAAATTGATAAGTCATACAAAGTAAGGCCACCGATCGTGTCCCGTTTTCTTCTAACGTAGACGACTCGTTACGTTGTTCTCGAATTCATGTTGAACCTACGGGATTCAACATGAATGATGTCACGTACATTTGTAATATTTTATTGATTTAAAAAGAGTGTTTCTGGAGCTTCCCCCGCTCGCTCCTCTCCACAAAAGCCCACCATTTGAACGAGCAACCAGTCACAACTCTCCGATCGGCCGACTTCTTTGACAGCTCGAAAGTGTTGTCAACTCGACTCAAGACTGGAATAATTCATTAGAAATAACTAGTTTTAAGTTTAAGTTTCGAATTTGTCGATTTTGAGTTTAGAACGTATGAGACAACTGTTATTGTTGGATTGTATGCTCAAATGGCGACCACGTGCCCGTGGTCGGAAATGCTTCACACATGTGTTGGCAACTCAACTCAAGCCTGTGAATGGCTTATTTGAAAATAATAATAATAATCATTTATTTCGAGTAACAAGACTCATAGTGTTAGTAACAATATACTTAAACACAGAATCAGAAGCAATTTATGACATCACTGCCGCAAGGTGACAGGCCCAGCCGAAACCCTGGTTTCGATTCTAAATTTTGAGTTTAGAAAGTACGAAACAACTGTGATTGTTAGATTGCATGCTCACATGGCGACCCAGTACCAATGCCGCTGGTCTGGTCTCCCTGTCCCTTTGGACCGGTAGATGTTTGGCCACCCAGTTGGTTAAAGCTGTGTAATATTTGGGTGCCCATAACAGGCCGAATGGCAGGTACGTCATCTGAAACTTTTAGTCTGAGTAATCGACGGTGGTTCTTCAAAACGCTGAAGATTTATCCAGCTTCACCACCGAAAAAATCGGGTATCTATAAGTGAGAATCAGCTTGAATAGCTTCCCAATGTGACAATTCAGGTGCTCGATGTTCGACAGTTCTGATGAATGATGCTTTGAATCGGTATAGGGCTCGTACTGATGGATGAATAACGGTTATTTGGAGGTAAATGGCAGACGCATTCTCGTAATCATTTCGAGAAGGGTTTTCGAAGCCCGAACCGTCTGCCACTGTCTCGAATACAGTAAGGGACAGCCTCCGTAGGATTGGTGTAGCCGAACTAAGAAGATAAGAGCGGCGGATTGGAGGTTAATTGGTAGACATCCGCCTAGCCTTTTTCAACTATGTTAGGGCCGGCTTAGTCTAACCGGATGCAGCTGAATACCAGTGTTTTACGTGGAGCAGCTGCCGGTCTGACCCTCCATAACCCGGTTACCGACTATAGGTACCCCTTGGTAAGACTCATGATCAGATAAGAGCCAGAGCTCCTGATTATCCATAACGACTGCCAGATCTACAAATGACAGCCGGGACCAACGGTTTTACGTGCTTTCCGAGGCACGGAGCGGTTTCGGTATGAAATGGATGGTCACCCATCCATGGACCGACCGCGGCAAGCGTAGCTTAACCGTGACCGATCGATCCGTACGGCTTTTACTTAGCCACGAGCCCCAGCTCTTGGAGGTTAATGGCAGACGCATTCCCGTGTTCAATCATTCGAGAAGGGCCTCCGGAGCCCAAATTATCTGCCACTGTTTCCGATACGCTCAGAGACAGCCTCTATACTTATTTTGATTCTGCTCAGTACCAAACCAAGGGAATACCCATATTTCTATACCTGCCGTACAAGCATGTAATTGTTTCTCATCAAATAATTAGATCTCGCAGGGATCTTACGCAGACCGTCCCGAAAGTTGCTAATTCGCCTAGGATACGCTCCCGGCGATTTGCAATGTATTTAGCAAGTTTTCCGAGAATTTGCTGCATAAGTTTCCAGTTAATTTTATTTTATTTAAAGACGAGGGTAGAGATTATTTCGACATTTTATCGAAAATGCTAAAGACAGAAAGTAAAGCATGATTTTCTTGAAATAGACGATTATAACTCAAAGGGATCTTACGCAGACCGTCCCGAAAGTTTCCATAAAGTATTTCGCCTAGGATATGCTCCCGGTTATTTTCAATGTATTCAGCACGTTTTTCACAAACTGGCTGCATAATTTCCTAGTTGATGACATGTAATTTTTACGTCAGTACAAGTGATTGCGAGATTTTATCGACAATGCCAAAGACAGAAAGTGAAGCATGATTTTCATCCAATAGGCAATTAGAACTCGCAGGAATCTTACGCAACCGTCCCGAAAGATCGTAAGAAATATTTCGTACTGTTTCCGATACGCTCGGAGACAGCCTCCGTTTACTTATTTGATTATTTTCAGTACCAAACCAAGGGCATACTCATGTTTTTATACCGAATGCAAGCATGCAGTTTGTTATCATATACCTAATTAGAACACGCAGGGATCTTACGCAGACCATCCCGAAAGTTCTAATTCGCCTAGGATACGCTCCCGACGATTTGCAATGTATTTAGCATGTTTTCTGTAAACTATTTGCATGATTTTTTAGTACACTTCATAAAACTTTGTCGAGGGTAGAAATGATTTCGAAACAGAAATGCGAAAGACGAAGCGAAGCATGATTTTCATCAAACATTGGAACTCGCAGGGATCTTACGAAGACCGTTCCGAAAGATTCTAAAAAGTTATTCGCCTAGTCACTGCATGATTTTCTAACAAATTTTATGAAATTTTAACGTGGGTAGAAATGATTCCGAGATTTTACTGAAAGGTGTCGAGGAGCTAAGTCCAGAAATTGGTTCAGGCATAGGTGAATTATGTAAAACCGGCATCGAACCGGATACACACACGTTTTCATCAAAATTATTAGCACTGTTACTTGGTAAAGAACTTTTGAAATGTTGATGACTCACCGCATGTTCGCCGTTTTACCTCGGAATCCAATGAATTCATTGTGAAGAGCTAGAATTGGTAGGCACTCGCAGGCGTTCACTGCTTGATGTAGACATCGAGTCGTTACCTACCTGAGTTTCTTGCTCCGGAATCACATTTATTCACTTAAATATTAATTCGTTTCTATTGAATTATATTTAACAACAGTATAAAAATTTGATGTTAATAAATCGAGAAGTAACGACGCTATGAGGCAAGACCGGTCGCCATTAGCGACCCCCTCTCTGGGACCACGTGACTACCGGAACTCTGCGCTGATTGGTCGTGGATATGACGTCAACAAGCTGTGATTGGCTAACAATAAACGGGAAGTATACAGCGCCCTCTCACAGATGCTGTGCATCGTCACATGCCAAATAATATTTTTGTTTACCTATTTATTTGATCTTTTCCAGGTCTACAGGTAATGTTCAATTTAAGAGCTCGTGGCTACGTCATAACTGAACTGATCGATCGGTCACGGACCTGTGCTTGTCGCGGTCCATCCGTGGATGGGACCATCCATTTCCCTCTGCGTCTCGCATAGCACGTAAAGCCGTTGGGCCTGGCTGTCATTTGTTGATCTTTGACAGTCGGGCATGGGCAGTCAAAACCCAGAAACGCTGACAACCAGTCTAACCAACGGGTGTCGCGTTACCCAGTAAGTGGGCAGTGGAAGTCGAACATGCAGTTGCTCCATGTAAAACACTGGTATTCAGCTGCGTCCGGTTAGACTGGAAGCCGACCCCAACTTAGTTTGGCAAAGGTTAGGCAGATGATGAGTCAATGCTTAATTAGGTAGGTATTATGCAAATATTATTATTATGGACAAAATCGCCAGCAAATCATATTAACGGCAATCACATTCTTAATGTGTATTCTTCATCATGAAGTACTACAAAATGAAAAGAAAGATCCACAGATGATACTATAATTATAAACACAAAAGTTTGTGACTTTGTCACGCTTATACGGCTGAACAGAATCGCTGAAATTTACCACACATAATATAGATATTCAGAACGGACAGGCCACATCGCTCGAAGAATTGATAACCGATGGGGAAGAAAGGTTCTCGAATGGCGACCACAAACCGGAAGACGCAGCGTTGGTAGGCCTCCCGCCAGATGGACCGACGACATTGTCAAGGTCGCGGGTAACCGGTGGATGCAAGCGGCAGGTTGCCGCTCGTTGTGGCGTTCTATGGGGGAGGCCTATGTTCAACAGTGGACGTCTTTTGGTTGATGATGATGATGATGAATATTGATTTAACTTAACACATGCGATACTTATTCTGTTTTTGTATTTTCGTGGGATAATTTTGGCTTAATTCCGAAGTCAGATGACGTCGCGGGCATCAGCTAGTATTTAATATTTACTTATTTGGTCTAATTAAGAAGAAAGCTTTTATATTTTATACATAATTTTCGATAAACGTAGTCACGTCTAACAAAAGCGTCTTCATCTAGTGAACTTTTTTTTTTTTTTTGCTGGCCACACTGGTAGCCGGTCGTCAAAAAACGACCTCTTCGTTAAAATAATTTGTAAAATGTTTAAAAGTCCTTAATTCGCGATAAATTAGTGTAATGTAACTAGAACTAAGTAATAAGTTTGACCTAAAAGTGTTTATGCAGTGTTTTGGTCGCGAGAACTTTGCAAAATAGACATAACAAAAACCGGCTGTCAAGTCACCACTAACGGGTGAAGGATTTGAAATATCATCGAACCCGGGGAGTATTTTGTTTTATCTAAGTTGTATTTACATACCACTGAACATCACGAAATACTGCTCAGGGCTCTGAGCTACGTCCATCACACACTGGCTCGGTTTATGTCTCCTTTTGCTTGACAAGTTGTGGAAGCAAAATCGACGACGAAACATTCGCCCAGACAGTAAACACTTCATAATTTACTACACAAAATAGCCTTTTTTATATATTTTTTTATTTCTGTGTTATTATAAATATTTACTTTAGATAAAACTTCCAAACTTGTAATGTGCCTTAAACTTGTATACTTGTTAAGTTTAAAATAGTGTTACTAAAGTAGTGTACCTGTTCTTTACTATTCATGTTAAGTTACTTATGTTTAACATTCCCTTCTATTTGTACTTAACCTTATCTTGTTGTATTATATATCTGTTAGCAACTCCTCACTTAATTTTCATTTCATTTATTTTCCCTACTACCTACCTTCTTTTACTATAAATAAAAGAACATCTCTTGCACTATTATTGAGCTGCACAATTACACATATTCCAGGTGGCTGATATTTTGAACAAAATGATGACCCGCAGTGCTACAATCAAGGAGATGGAAGCAAAACTTAGAGCAACATTAAAGGACCTTGGGGCTTCCAAAGCCTTATGTAAACAGCTGCTCCAGGAAAGAGATGACAGCGAGGTGGAGGTGAAGAACATAGTCGACAAGAACACCTTTCTCAAAAATAAGCTGGCCGAGCTGCATATTCAACATATGGACTTAACTGACCAACATACACAACTACTAAGTAAGGTGTCATCATTTCAAGAGTGCAGTGACATCCATGAACTGGCTTTAAACAGAATTTCAGAACTTGAACAGGAATTGTGTGATGCCCATAAGGCCCTATCTCACTCAGAGATAGTAAAAGTCAGCGAACAGGTTGCAAAGACCAATAACTTGTTTAAGGAGTTGGTAGGCAGTGGGTCAAAATCAGTGTGTGAACCAGGGGTAACAATAGATTTGACTGGTGACGATACCTTGCCATTATGTCCTGTTGTAATGAGCCACAACAAACTTAAAAAATATATTAAAATTAAGAAATTTATTAAACGGTCACAAAGATCTATTAAAAAACAAAATCTTCTAAAATTAAATCTTTCCCTTAGAAAACAACGTGTCACCCTTTCAAAAAACCTAAATAATTGTACTATGGAATTAGATAAATATAGGGAAAAATATGACACAGATATTCAACTACTCCATAATGATTTGCTATATAAGGAGTACTTGCTAAAGGATATTTTTGAAAAGTATGAGTTGTCACAACAACAGCTAAGTGAACGCTTGTTTGAGGCTGGGGAACTACTGGATTTGGTGAAGTACAATGCTGAGAGGTATGAGTCTTTGACTAATAATCTTTCATGCAGCAGTGCCAACCAACCACCATCGCCTCAGCCTCAGCTTGACTTGCCTTCACCGGTGTTGGCTCTTCCAGCAAACACCTGCGTTAATACACAGAAAAGTAATAAAATTATTTTATTTTCCGATGAGTTAGGTTCAGGCTTTGGGAAAATACTACACAATTACCTTAGCCATAGTTTTACTAATCATAGTTACCATAACATAAGTTTTAAACAAATTATTAAGAGAATTAAAAACACAAACCTAGACCAATACTCTACAATGGTCCTACTTTTCGGCAATAGTATTGGTATTAACAAAAAGGACATAGTGGATGGTGTGGAAGCCTTATTAAAGTTAAACATAGGAAGGCTAATGCTGTGTGCCTTTCCTTATTCTGACAATTTGTCAGATGAAGAGAACAATCATATTTACAAATTGAATAGTACTATTCATATGTTGACATGTCATAGTGACAAATTATTTTATTTTGACACTAATAACTTTGTTAGTGGTTTTAAGTTAACTCAGGGAACTTTATCTCTGTCTGGAGAATGTAGACATTTAATTGCTATGTTGATAGCATATAATATTAACAATGTTATAGCTAATAATATAACGAACTGTAGTGTAAGTGACGAATCTATGTTGTCTAGTCACACTAACAACATAGTGATTGATCTTTGTGAATCCTCATATTGTACGAAGGAGGGTCCACCTACAACACCAACAGCCTTGGAGGCCGCTACCAGTCAGTTAGAGTATTCTCTTCCTGTTGGGATACATACAGACAGTTTGAACTCTTCACTTGTGGTTGTGGAGGGCACTCCGGATAACTGTTTAAACTAGTTGGTACGACAACAGAAGTTACCCCTTCAAATAATCATTTATTATTACTGAATAATAAAAAGGTATCTTCTGGCAACCTAACAAATAAAGGAAAGCAACATACGTTAAAGTTATTTAATCAAAATATTCAAGGTTGCTCTTCCAAATTACTTGAAATAGAAATGTTTTTAGAAATAACCAAATATGATATTATATGTTTAACAGAACATTGGTTAAAAGATAATCAAGTGATGTCTATTAATTATGAAAATTATTGTGTAATTAGCCATTTCAGCCGGAAACATATGGTACACGGCGGGTCATTAATCTTAATTAAAAATTCTATTAAATGTAAAGCACGAAAAGACATTGTTAGATTATCAGTTGAACACATTATTGAATTGTCCTGTGTTGAGCTGGATAAGCATGTTATAGTATGCGTATACAGACCTCCAAATTACCAGAATTTATCTATATTTGATTCGGTAATGGAAGATGTGTTAAAAAAAATTAGTACTAGTAGTAAATCTATCATTATATGTGGTGACTTTAATATTAATTTGTTAGAAAACAACTCCAATAGTATCAGATTATTGAGTCTTTTTAGGTCATTTAATTTGTCCAATGTTTTCATGGAACCCACTCGAGTGACAGCTTCTTCTGCCACCTGTATTGATAATATATTTTGTAATTGTGATTACTTTCATAAAGAAATTATAAATAAACTGCCATCTGATCATAGTGGACAGACAATAACGTTTTGCGCCTACATACCTTTACAAAAAATTCAAATAAGGTTTAGGCCAATCACATGTAAAAACTTAGAGAAATTTGATAATTCATTGGAAAGTAAATTGAGTGTTCAGTGCTTTGATAATATAGGTGACCCAAATGAGTTCTACGCCGAGTTTTTTTCACTATTAAACATGCAATTTAATGAAGCTTTTCCACTAAGGAATAAAAGTATTTGCACGAAGTTCTTATTTAGCGACTGGGCGACTCCAGGTATTCGTAAAAGCAGGGAAAAACTATTTGAGCTTTATGGCCTAAAGCAACATATAATTAATACAAGCTTTCATCAGTATGTTGCGAAATATTCGAAACTTTTTAAAAGTGTCTGCAAAATAGCCAAATCTCTCTATATTAAAAATAAAATTAAATTAGCTGATGACAAAATAAAAACTACTTGGCAAATCATAAATAATGAAACAGGTAGGAAAAAGCAGCGTAGTACTGAATTTAATTTAGAGACTGCACATGGTCCCATAAATTCAGATATAGAAGTAGCTCAAGAATTTGAAACCTTTTTTGGCAACATTCCCATTAGAACCACTGAAGCCTTAAATTCCTCTCCCGCTCTCTCTGCTGCCTTACTTAGGAAAAATGTTAAGAAATGCCCTTTGGAGTTTAGGTTTCAACATACAAACCCCCTGGCTGTTATAAAAGCCTTTAAAGATCTTAAAATTAAATCAACAGAAGATCTTTGGGGAATGTCTGTAAAAGTCTGTAAATCTATTATCGAAACAATTGCGCCCTATTTAGCTCTCATATTTAACACCAGTGTAAACCAAGGAGTCTTTCCGGATCTGATGAAACACAGTAAAGTAGTACCATTGTTCAAATCCGGTGATAGTAAAGACCCCAACAATTATAGGCCTGTGTCGATTCTACCAGTTCTCAGTAAGGTGTTTGAAAAGTTAATGCTCAATCAAATGTTACATCACTTTAATAAAAATTCCATCTTTCATGAACAACAATACGGTTTCACCAAAGGGCGTTGTACAACTGACGCCGGTGTCACCCTAATAAAGAACATTTTTAGCGCTTGGGAGGAATCGCAGGATGCCATTGGAATCTTTTGCGACCTCTCAAAGGCGTTCGATTGCGTTGACCACGAGACACTATTGCTGAAACTGGAGCACTACGGGATTAGTGGAGTATCTCTTGATTTACTAAGGTCATACCTGAGGGATAGACAGGCAAAAGTTCAGGTTAACGGTGTGAACTCATTGGGGTCTAAAATGACTATGGGCGTTCCTCAAGGCTCAATATTAGGTCCATTTCTATTCTTAGTCTATATAAATGATTTACCCCAATTACTTCAAAACCAACCGAAGATGGTGTTATTTGCCGATGACACTTCATTGATTTTTAAAGTAGACAGACGGTCACAACATCTTGACGACGTAAATGACGCTATTCTTCAGGTTCAGAATTGGTTTACGGTAAACAATTTGGTACTTAATGAAAAAAAAACCAAATGTATTCGATTCATTTTACCAAATGTTAGGAATAGCAATTGTGACATCATTCTGAATGGAGAGAAACTGGAATTTAATAGTCAAACGGTTTTCCTAGGAATCACGCTAGACGAGAAGTTGCAATGGGGACCTCACATAACATCTATTGCGGGGCGACTAAGCTCCGCGGCTTATGCTGTTAGAAAGATAAGACAGTTGACAGATGTAGAAACTGCGCGTATGGTCTACTTTAGCTACTTTCACAGCATTATGTCGTATGGTATTTTACTGTGGGGTCGGGCTGCCGACATTGAATCCATTTTTATCTTACAAAAAAGAGCTGTTAGAGCCATTTATAATCTACGTCGCCGCGATTCTCTTAGGGAACTATTTAAAAATATTAATATAATGACAGTGCCTTGCCAATTTATCTATGAAAATATTATGTACGTAAGAAAAAACCTACATTTATTTAATAAGGTTAGTGATAGACATAATATTAATACTAGAAACAAAGACAAAATAGCTCAACCATATTTTAGATTGTCTAAAGTTCATAAATCTTTTATGGGGTTCTGTGTTAAGTGTTATAACAAAATTCCTAGTGATATATTGCAACTAAATGAAAGAAAATTTAAAACATATATTAAAAGTACACTCTGTAAACAAGCATATTACAGTTTAGAGGATTATATCCATGATAAGAATGCTTGGAAACATGCTGGTCCGGGCTCCATAGGACAATCTACAGTCTAGACAAAATCAAACGGATTGCTAATTAAACTACTTAATTTATACTTAGTATATACATTATATTTAATTCTTGCTTTGGGTCACACACTGGTTCATAGGTTCATAGTTTGTTGAAATGTATGGAGTGGTTGTCTACTTTTACAATAATTGTAAATAATAATATGTGAACACTATGTATCTATGTAGGTATACAACTTAGCTGTCATTCTTTATCTTGTAATACTTTGTACATACTTCAATATAGTGTTTTTATGCAAGGTCCATCGTATTCACGTATAGTTATATAACTGAAAACTGTAAATGCAAAATATTGTACACATTTTTTTTAAAAGAGTGAGTATGGAGTTTCTTGCCCATTCTTCTCCATACGAAGCTACCTTTTGGAATGGGCAACTAGAATCAACTTTATATTTTTTTATTATGACGTTCAAAAGTGCCTTTTTAATGGTCTAATTGAAATAAATGATTTGACTTTGACTTTGACTTTGAACCATTCCAAAACCTCAGCTTGAAGACCGACTAATAAACTCTTACAAATATAACTTTCACCTCCTTTCAGTACTCGACACTCTTATGACACAAGTTTAAGGTTCATAATGGTGAAAGTATTGGTTCAACATCAGCATAATAGAGTGGTTTTTATGAATTGGCTTCAGTAAACAAACAGGGTGAAACTAGACGGATATTATTGTTATAGTTATTATTTCTTTGGCGCTAGTAATAGCTGGCAACACTTAGTTGGGTACGAGACTAGGGTAATATTTATACAAGGGCTTAGTGTTATATCTTGAAATATAGGAGAATCGAGGTCGGGAGTAGGGAACTGAAATTTTTATACATTTTCATAAAATATTAATTGTAGAAGGTAGGCATGAAATTAAAGTAAATTCGAATGACATTTAAAAATTTTGAATTCAGTTAGACAACAAGGTGTTCTATAAAATTATTCAGTACCGTGTGAGCACTCACTAGCGCAGTACGCATTACGCTCTAAATAATAATTATTCGTCAACCGTTTCGGATTCTATAGTGTAATAACATTCTACCTAGTATATCTAATTATTTTATTCGTGATGAAGACGTGTTCAGGTTGTAATGACCAATTCAACGACGGGGTTCAGTGTGCCAGTTGCAAGAAATTCCTCGACTTTTCTTGTGCAAGTATTTCAGAAGGGGGTTGGAGAAAATTGGGTGCTGACCGAAGAGCACAATGGAAATGTCCTGCATGTAGATTGTCGTCCCCGGCTTTACTTTCCCCTCAACCTACAGCTTCACTGGATACAGTGCTGAGTGAAATTCGAGAGTTGAAGCAACAGCTTCATGACTTACCAACCTTAATCAACGACATAAAGTTAATTAAAGATGAGTTGAACGGGCTCAAGAAAAACTATGACTTGTCTAGTGGTAGACTTGATGAATTCGACACTAGGCTAGTTACCCTTGAAACAAAAGCCTCGGAGTTCGAGAAAGTTAAGGATACAGTTTCTATATTGCAAACAGAGCTGGCTTCAACCAAGCTTGAGCTGTCCACACATGATCAGCGATCCCGGCTAAATAATGTGGAGATTAAAGGAGTCCCCCTAAAAAAGGATGAGAATTTATTCTCAATCGTTGACGCCATCAGCCGCAAAATCAGCTACATCTGTCCTAAATCTCAGATTAACTATATTTCACGGGTGCCTATGCATAACTCCAAGGAAAAATTAGTGATAGTGAGCTTCCTTAATAGGTACATAAAGGAAGATTTTATTGCGGCGGCGCGTGCCGACAAGGACCTGTCCACCTCCGATATTGGTTTTCAAGGAGCATCTCAACGTGTTTACGTCAACGACCATCTTAGCGTAGAATCCAAAAAACTTTTGAATAAAACAAAATCCGCCGCTAACGAGAAACGCTATGAATATGTATGGGTAAAACATGGCAAAATTCATGTGCGTAAAGATGTTAATTGTAAGCCCTTTATCATACGAAAAGAAATGGATTTAAACAAAATTGTTTAAACCAGTACTATTATAATATGCACACAAAATTATTTACTTGCTTTTTTCTAATATTATGTTTTAGTTTAAAAACCTATCAAAGTTTGCAATTTCAATTGTTCTTTGTTTGTTATTGTAAAAGGATTAGCACCTCGGCATCGCTAATGAGCTTCTATTGTATTCATTATCGCGCTGTTTCTTTTGAAGATCTAACATTTATTTGCATATCTATCTCACTTGTACATACGCGCGTGATGTATAGGTGCTTGCTTGCTCGCTCACATGTTTCTTTCTTAGCATCTTATGATCCAAATATTCTTATTATCTTGACTTGCTTTTACCCACATTTTAATTACACTCTGCTCTGTCCTCGAGATCAAGAGAACTATGTAGTAACGCGCAGGTACTACTATCCAACCACTAAATTTGAAATCCATAGATTAGCAAAAAAGAAACAACTAGTAGCGCCCTCTCTGTAACTCATTCGCGTTTTAGTGCTAACGCTATCCGCCATACTTTTTTCGTTCCTCTCAATTAATTATTTTTGAAGTAGTTTCAAGTGTTTTAAATCTATAGTGTGCGTAATAATCATTAACGTAATTGCTTTTCCGTTACGTGTAATAATCATTATGCCGAAAAAACGTTATAGTGACAAAGATATTGAGGCATATGTAAGTCGAAAAATGAGGAAGATTGAAAAAAAGTTAAGCAAAAGACGATTATACCGACAACGTTCATCTTCGCAAGATTCGTTAAAAACTTTCAGTAAGTACAACTTGCAGTGTAATTTTTGACTATTTTATAACATTTTAGGTTTTTTGATAAATTGGTCGTGAACATTTTTGTTAGAATGTGTCCGCCATTTTTAACAACAAAGCTTGTGTACAGTTCGTAAGGATTGATACCAGATAGCTAGAAAAATGATTGTGAACATTACAATGGAATGTTTCCGTCATGAATTCTTACACTTATACCTACTTTTGGCAGAATTACATAATTATGTGCAAAGCTATTGAGCTATTGATGTGATTGTGAACATTACAATGGAATGTTTCCGTCATGAATTCTCAAGTTTTGGTAGTACTTAAATACGTACTTTTACGCGATATGACCTAAGACCTAACCAGTAAATTTGGCAAATTATTGTTTAGGGACGCATATTAAAAATAACAAAAAATATAAGTACGTCCATATCCATTTCAGACGAGCCATTTAGAAGCAATCTCGGTGAAGATCACTCACCGTCTTTCGAGTTATCCCATCATACAATTGAAGGGACGCAGAATACAGACCCTCCCAATGAGGTAGTGGTCCCGCTTAACGACATGGCTAGTATACCGGTGGAGCCTTCTGATGAAACCACCCCCGTAAAAGTCTCAACCGAAGCTGTTGTTACTGACAGTGCCATCGAGGACGTACGAATCGAAAACAGTGCGACTGAAGACATTCTTCCAGACGATATTTTGGAAATATTAGGAGAAGCTCCTATAAATGATAAAAGGTTTGGTCCAGCTCTAAATTCAAGTTTAGCCATCAGGTGGGAGCATACGGCCACAAATGGCCTTTCTAAGGAAGTTAAAAACGAAATCATTGCAAAACATGACATTCCAGTAAACTGCAAAAATATTGACGCTCCTATACTTAACCAAGAGGTAAAAGCGGCTTTGTCTGAGATACTTAACAAAAAAGACAAAGCTATTGAAAATAAGCAAAAACAAATTGCCTTAATTATCTCATGTTTAGGAGATGCTCTTTCACATGTCCTATCTTCTGACAATACCAATATAAAGCTTGTTAGGTCATTAACAGACGCTGGAAAACTGGCCTGCGACTTGCAACATACGGAATCGATGATTCGCAGAAGTTTTGTTTGCTCCTCAATTAAAAAAGAAATAAAAGATCACCTGTACGCAACTCAAATAGACAGCCACCTCTTTGGCAGCCAGTTGGGTGACCTTTTAAAGGCTGCCAAAGCAATTAACAAAACGGGTGCGGAAATGAAAACCGGAACCTCTGCACCTGGACCTTCAAGGCGATTACCAAACCAGATGCAACATTTAAACGCGAGACGCCCACCTCCACCCACTGGCAGGCAAACAGGAGCTGCGGCGAGACGTCCTATGATGCCTGCCCAGACCAACCGACCAGAGTACTACCGCCAGCAGCGTCGCGGTCCACCACCGCAGCCGCCGCCGCGCGCACCCTACAAGCGCTCACAGACCCACGCACCGCACCGCCGATAGAACCGGTGAGTCACGCAGGACGTTTGTCACACTTCCTTAATAGATGGCGTCTTATTACAAACGATGCAGTCCTCTTATCTTGGGTTGAAGGTTATAAATTACCTTTCAATAAAAGTGTGTTACAAAATCACACCCCATCGCCTCCAATCTTAAATAAGTCTGATTTAAAAGTTTATGGAGAGATCATCAACAATTTAATAGAAATGGGCGCAATATCGCCCTGTCAGCCCTGTTATGGTCAATATGTTTCGAGCACCTTTCTTGTACCCAAACCAGATGGAAGACAACGATTTATCTTAAATCTCAAGTCCTTAAATAGATTTATCAATACAAACCATTTTAAATTAGAAGATCTTCGCACTACGATAAAATTAATTTCTAAAAATTATTATCTAGCTACAGTTGATTTAAGAGACGCATACTTTTTAATTCCAGTTAATGAAAACTTTCGAAAATTTTTACGTTTCGAAATACCGGGTTTGGAAAAAGATCTTTATGAGTTTAACGTGCTTCCATTTGGCTTGTGTACAGCCCCATACGTTTTTACGAAACTTCTTAAGCCTGTGATGGCATTATTAAGAAGTTTAGGTTTTTTGTCAACAATTTATTTAGATGACGTGTGTTGTATTGGGAAATCTTATAAGGAATGTCTAGAGAATGTTCAAATGACCAAACTAATTTTAGAGTCTTTAGGATTTGTTATTAACAATGAAAAAAGTTCATTAACCCCGAAAACCAGCTGTAAATACCTAGGTTTTATTATTAACACGGAGTTATTCCATATTAGTTTAACTGATGAAAAAAAGACACACATCATAAATGAGATTAACCATTTTTTGACACTTAGATGTTGCAAAATTAGACGTCTTGCTCGCCTTGTGGGTCTACTTGTATCGGCTTGCCCAGCTATTCAATACGGCTGGTTATATACAAAAGAGTTAGAGAGGTGTAAATACCTAGCATTATTAAAGTCTGGTAATAATTATGATAGTAATATGAATATATCTTTACATATACACCAAGATTTATCTTGGTGGTTGAATGCTGTTAAAACCAACGTTAATCCTATTCGTGACGAGAATTATTTGCTTGAAATATTTTCTGATGCAAGCAAAACAGGGTGGGGGGTGGCATGTGGCAAAGAGACTGCAAAAGGGCAGTGGGATTCTTCAGAAAAGGATTTGCATATTAACTTATTGGAACTAATGGCAGCCTTTTTTGGTCTTAAAATATTTACCAAACAGCTTAAAAATTGCCAGATTCTTTTGCGTATTGATAATACCACAGCCATATCCTATATTAATCGTATGGGTGGCATTAGGTTTCCGCATCTAAATAAAATTACCAAAGAACTCTGGCAGTGGTGCGAGGAGAGAAATATTTACGTGTTCGCCTCTTATATCAGTTCAGAAAATAATGGAATAGCAGATGCAGAATCTAGGGCCACACATCCAGACATAGAATGGGAACTAAGTAACCATGCTTTCAGCAAGATCGTTTACACATTCAGTCTACCTACTATTGATCTTTTTGCATCCAGAATCAATAAAAAATGTGAATTATATGTGTCTTGGAAAAAAGACCCTGATGCCTACGCGATAAATGCTTTCACACTGAATTGGAACAATCTAAGTTTTTATGCTTTTCCACCATTTTCTATAATATTAAAGACTTTCAGAAAAATTATTACGGATGAGGCTGAAGGCATTGTAGTTGTTCCATACTGGCCCACTCAGCCATGGTTCCCATTGTTCGAAAGTTTGCTAGTATCTAAAATGATCCTGTTTAAACCAAGTGACCAAGCTCTTTTGTCATGTTCCCACAGACCACCACCCCGGCTTACCCTGGCTGCAGGCAGGTTGTCAGGACGGCACTACTAAGAAGAGGCGTCCCTCCTTCTTCAATTGATATTATGTATGCTTCACTTTCTCATAATACTATGAAACAGTATGATACAGGTTTAAAAAAGTGGTTCCTTTTTTGTCAGTCTCATGGCGTTGATTTATATGAAGCTTCTGTTCCTAATATTATATATTTTCTTACAGGGCTTTTTAATGAAGGAGCCCAATATGGAACCTTGAACAGTCATCGATCAGCGCTGTCACTAATAATCGGATCAAAAATTGGATCTGATGATAGAATGATTCGTTTATTTAAAGGTTTCTATAAATTAAGACCACCTTCTCCTAAATATAACGAAACCTGGGATCCATCAATTGTACTAAATTACTTGTCTAATTGGTATCCTAACGATGACTTAGACTTAGATTGTCTAACCAAAAAAACTGTAACACTAATTGCATTAGTCACAGCCCACAGGGTTCAAACAATTTCAAAAATGAATATTAAGAATATCTGTGTCAATTCAGACTATATTACTGTTAAAATTCCAGACTTGATTAAGACTTCGTGTATGGGTTCAACACAACCCTGTCTTCATCTACCATTTTTTAATAAGCAGCCAGAAATTTGCCCAGCAAATGCACTTAAATCGTACATTTCAAGAACTCAGTCGATTAGAGGTGAAGAAGAGTATCTTTTCATTAGCTTTAAAAGACCCTATAAAGCCGTAAGTTCCCAGTCTTTAAGCCGCTGGATAAAAAGTGTTTTATGTGACAGTGGTGTTGATACCAGTAAATTTAAGGCTCACTCCACCAGACATGCGTCTACTTCTGCAGCCCTTAAATCAGGCGTCTCCATAGATCTAATTAGAAAGACTGCTGGCTGGAGTGGGACTTCATCAGTTTTTGCCAGGTTTTATCACAGACCTGTGTTAAATGATAATGCTAGTGATTTCGCCTTATCTATTTTAAATGCCTAATTGTAATTTGATATTTACAATAAATTGTAAGAATGCAATATATTTTGGTCACATAAACAGTTCAAATAATAATCTTGTAAGTACTGTGAAACAGATAAAAATACAGTTATTAAAGTGAAACTCTGTATAGTATAATAATTATTTTAAATTAGAACATAAGATACCTACCTACTTATAAAATGAAATTACATACATACAACGCATTTTAATGCTTTCAAATTCTACATAGTTCTCTTGATCTCGAGGACAGAGCAGAGTGTAATTGATGATTAAACGAACTTACCTGAAGTGAAGTTCTATCCCAATTACACGAAGGCTCTGTCCGAAGAGATCAAGACCCACCCAGTCCCGTACACTCATAATCGCACAAGATCTATGAGTCCCTAATGCGTTTTATGTATGGTAACTGCGGATCCCGTTCCCTTTACTTTAAACTAAATGAGTTACAGAGAGGGCGCTACTAGTTGTTTCTTTTTTGCTAATCTATGGATTTCAAATTTAGTGGTTGGATAGTAGTACCTGCGCGTTACTACATAGTTCTCTTGATCTCTTCGGACAGAGCCTTCGTGTAATTGGGATAGAACTTCACTTCAGGTAAGTTCGTTTAATCATCAATAATTTAGTTCTGTTATGCGCTATTTATAATTATTTCGAAATGAATTGGCTAAGTTTAGTATCTTATATTAATGTTTATACAATTATTGTTACATGTATTAGAAATGCCTGATAATAGTGAACAGCGTCTAACTGTTTATTACCAAAACGTACGGGGACTGCGAACAAAAACAGACTCGTTTTATCGTCAGGTCTCATTGAATTCTTATGATGTTATTATATTAACGGAGACGTGGCTAATGGATGGTATGTTAAACTCGGAGTTGTTTGATGAGCGATATATGGTGTGGCGTCGTGATCGGGATTTTTCTATCACTGGACAAACGCGAGGTGGTGGTGTACTTATTGCGAAGCGCAGGGAGTTATCTGTTACTCCGCAACCGCTCCTTCATTCATCAGCGGAGGATCTCTGGATTAACATACGACTTAAAAAACTGGGCTCACGAGATTACGTAAACCTATATGTTTGCGTTGTTTATTTGTGTAAACAAAACAAAGGCTTTTCGTTTTCATAGTTAGTTAGTTAGTTAGTTTGTCGGGGCCTTTTCCGCACTTAGCCACTCGATTGGGCCATTGTACGTGAAATCTGTCTCTTCTTTTATTCCAGCCATCCTAGTTCCTCCCAGAAGCCGAGCAGCCTTTTCAGGTTGCTGCAGACTTCCGATAGTGATACTGGAGACTGGAGAATCTGTGCCCGTTGATCCGCAACGCTCCTGCACTCCATGAGCACGTGCTGTGGCGTTTCTTCCGCCTCCATGCAGCCTCTGCACAGAGGGCTATCTGTCACACCTATGTTTTTTTCGTTTTCATATCAACTTATTAATTTCCTCACAATATTGAACCATATAGCTTTGAATAGTACCTCTGATGTGTTTTTAGTTGTTGGTGATTTCAACATAAGTGGAATCTCGTGGGTCCCATCTAATAATCATTCGCTAGTCCCAGTGAACCTGTCCACTATTGACGAATGTATGCTTGCAGACGAGTTATGCACGCTGGACTTTGGACAATACAACGGAGTGGTCAATAGGTATGGGAAAACGTTGGATTTAGTCCTCTCAAATAAGTTGGCTATTGTTAGCGAGTGTACTGACCCATTAGTGACCATTGATCCCTACCATCCTGCTTTGTTAATTAATATTGACTTCTTCGAAATTCCTTCCCTTGAACATGCACCGCGGCTGCGATATACCTATAGCAGAGGCGATTTTTGAGTCTATAAACAACGAGATTTTAGCTGTTAATTGGGAGCGCGAGTTCTCATGTCGGTCTCTGGATGACTCAGTTGCATACTTTATAGACACAATAAAACAACTTCAAAATAGGTTTATACCGCAAAAGCTTATCCGTAATAAATCATACCCAATATGGCATAGCACGTCGCTCATCAGAACCATTAAGGAAAAACATAAATATTAAAAAAAATTCAAGACCTACGGCAATAAAGCTGATGAGTCAGCTTTTAAATGCTTGCGTGAAAGAATTAAGACTATGGAAGCCTCTTGTTATAAATGTTACCTCAATCAAATGGAAAAATCTATTACAAACAACCCTAAACATTTTTGGACCTTTGTTAAAAATCGCTACAACTCTAATGCTATTCCTAACGCATTAAATTACAATGGTCAACTACTGCTTACTGGTGATTCTATTTGTGAGGCCTTTTCTTCTTATTTTTTGTCTACTTTCCTAAATTCTACTTCAACTGATACACCTAATTCAGCCTCTGTTCTCCCTTCTAGCACGACTTTACCCTCGTCTTACATTTGCCACATAGAAGTAAAGATTGATGTGGTGACTGATTTACTTCGTAATTTGGATCCATCAAAAGGTGCTGGCCCTGATAATATATCCTCTAAATTTCTTATAGAATGTGCGTCTTCCATAGCTCTACCTATCTCAATTCTGTTCTCCAAATCCTTATCACAAGGTATTGTCCCCAGAGTGTGGAAATCTGCGTTTATTACACCCGTACATAAGAAAGAGTCCAAAACTGAAATCACTAATTATAGGCCTATATCTAAGCTGTGCATTATAGCCAAAATATTTGAGAGGATCATTTATAACCAGTTATACCCCGCCCTTGCTAACTCGTTCAACTCTTTCCAGCATGGCTTTTTAAAAGGACGGTCTACCACCTCAAATCTCGTCTTATTTAATGACTTTATTACCAAGGCTATGGATGATGGCGGGCAGGTTGATGTCGTTTACACTGATTATAGCAAAGCATTTGATCGGATTGACCACGACACCCTAATAAATAAATTAAACCACATGGGCATTCGTGGAGACCTCCTGAGATGGTTCTCATCTTATATAGAGAATAGGTCGCAAGCAGTAGTGCTAAATAATTATATGTCTAGCTGGGTATCTGTACCTAGCGGAGTACCACAGGGTTCGCTGCTCGGTCCTTTCTTATTTGTGGTCTATGTAAACGACATCAATCAATGCTTGCAATCATCCAAACTATTATGCTTTGCAGATGACATGAAAATTTTTAAGAAAATCTCATCTCAACATGATGAGTTAGCACTTCAGGCTGACTTATATCGGCTTGAAGAGTATTGTCGAGCTAACAAACTAGATCTCAATCCTTCAAAGTGTTCAGTGATCACTTATACCAGGAAGCGTTCAGTCCTAGCCACAAAGTATACTTTAGCGGGCCAAACTTTGCCTAGGTGCAACACTATTCGTGACCTGGGTGTCCACCTAGACGATAAGTTGGTTTTTGACACTCATATTGACGGCATTGTCAAAAAAGCCTCTAAATTGCTCGGGTTTATTATGCGTCTCTCTAAGTGCTTTACAGATGCCAAAACACTCAAAATTTGGTATTGCACTTTTGTCAGAAGCCAACTAGAGTATGCATCCCAGATTTGGAACCCACGTTATCGTAAGTACATTGACCGCATTGAAAACATACAAAAACGTTTCATAAAATATCTTTGTTTCCATCAAAAGATTCCATACCATTCAATCGATTATATTCGACTCTGTAAGAAGTATCATTTATTGCCACTCGAAGATCGACGTGAGATTGCTGACTTTTTATTCCTACTAAAAATCTTCAGCAATAATATTGACAGTCCCGAGCTATTATCAAAATTTTATTTTAACGTTCCAAGCAAGACATTTCGATTTAATCCACCCTTACGTGTATCTCATACATCTACGAATTATAGGCAGAGCAGCTATATTGTGCGTGCAAGCAAGAATTGCAATAAAATATGTAAGCAACATGATTTGGATCTATTTACGACTAGTGTGCCTGCAGCCAGAAGGTGCTTAAGCCTTACATTTTTTAAGTAGATAACTATATATTGCTTTATGTTCTTCTCTCTAATGTTTTTTTTTTTTTGTTTTTCGGTCATTAATCACAAACAAAATAGTTTTGCTGGTTTGCTCACATTCCAAATTCTATAACGGTTCTAAACGCGAAGACTTGTAATTGGCTTTCTGTCGACTATTGTTTCCTTTTTTGTTGTTAAGTTTTTGTAGCTGTAAGTCTTCCATGCATAGATGAATAAATAAATAAATTAATTAATTAATTATTTCATTATTAACACCTTTTGAAAAGCATAGGGCCTTTAAAGACCATTACTGGCGGTGCTGTGATGGTTCCTTACTTCTTTTATGTATTTTAGTACACGACCCGCCCTTACTACTTGATTTCAGCTCTGTATGTAAGTATGTTACAAGTTAATATGTAAATTACACATACCTACATAAAGGTAAGGTCCAGCAGCAACTAATAACCAGCATCCCAGCAGCCTCGGAAAGCATGTAAAGCCGTTGGTCCCGTCTGTCATTTGTAGATCTTTGACAGTCGTTATGTGTAAGAAATCTGACAACCAGTCTTGCCAAGGGGTTATCGTGTGTATCGTACCCAGTAACTAGGTTGTGGAGGTCGAACAGGCAGTAAACTATTGGTATTCAGCTGCATCCGGTGCAGACTGGAAGCCGACCCCAATATAGTTAGGAAAAGGCTAGGCATGATGATGATATGTATTCTCTAAAAGTCTAAATAAGGGTGAAAACCGCATAAAAGTTAATTCCGTAGTTTAAAGAATTAAGCGCTAAGTAGACAATGTTTGATATTGTTTAAAACTTACCTAATATATTTTCTATATTCCTACTTAAATGGTTAAAACCTTCAAGCTGTAAACTTTAATATTTATAAAAATGTAATAAAATACATAAATAACGGTTGATGACCTCATTGCGAGCGCCATTTGCAACACATTTTTGCCGTAGATTTTGATGACGCCATTACGTAGGGTAAACGGCCCGATGGTTGTCCATCCGAGGGCTGTCGTTCGATTTAATTTAGCGCACCCGGTGGTTGGCCACGGTTAATTTGGAAATAATTTTTGCTCTCCCCTAATCTCAGAGCTAAAAAAGAAATGGTAAGTAATGCTGTTGTATTTACAATGTTAGAGAAAATGAAATAATATTTTCTTGGTCGGAAAAAAACGAGCATGTCTACAGCCAGGAAGAAATACAATTAACTAATTGATAATATTAAAGTAGGTATCAACGCGGCTTCCTGATTCCCATTCCATAAATTGCGTGCACACATAAACAATGAACAAAACGGTTCACCATTGACAACTGTTACGTGTTCGCTGTGAACATAAACGGTAACTATTGATTCACAGACTTCCGTACAAACTGATAGCGGTTTGGACTATACATATGAGTTATAGAATAGGGTTGGCACATAAAAATCAGATATACTAAAATATAAGTAGTTTTATACTAGTAGGGAAGTTCAAGGTGGAGGTTCGATTACAATTTTTTTTATTGCATATTTGAGTTGGGGAGATGGTAGAAATTCATATCCATACTCAAGATTATAAATGCAAAGTAACTCTGTATGTTACTCTTTTACGATAAAATGACTTAACCTATTTTGATTTAAAAAAAAATGTCCAGAAAAAGCTTGAACTGTATGATTGAGAAAACTGTACACCTGCCGACACCTGCCCTAGACCAATGTATGAACATTTTGATCAGTTTATTTCACTGTCAACAATCATACTCATTGTAAAAGCCTATTTCATTTAATATTCTGTGATGCGCTATTGTTTTCTCTGTTTTCTAAAAAGCAGCTAAAATGTTTTTGTAATTTCCCTTCGCATTGTTGGTCATGTTTATTTTTGTCATCAACTTTACTGTCTCTGAATATTGCGATACTTCGCCATCCTTAGGCCGTATAACTATAGTGCATTCACTGCGAGATTGACTCGGTGTGGGCATTGTTTGTGGAGTACGCTCGCAATAACTTAAAAGTACAGCCATTTTGATGAGAGTTGGGCTTGCGAGTAATGCACTGTCGATATCGAAGTGTCATGCTACTATTTGTTTAATTTTGTTGACTTACGTTTGACGCTAGTTTGTAGCTTCCAAACTACATAATTAGCAACGGGGTACATTTTATCTTTTACGTGATGACCTCGAAGCTATTTAAACTACCTATTGCTACGATTATTTATAATTTGATCAATGGTGTTCTAACATAGCCACTTTGTGCTCGGAGTTTGTCTGCGAAAGTTAGATGCCAGACAAATGAGAATACATGAGCGAGCAGTAGATCTAACAATCATGAAGTTCGATTTACAGTCGCTGTGGCCCAAATCAGCTATATCAGCATCAAATTTTATCTGAAGATATATTTGAAAATATTCATTAAATTCTACGGGCTTTTATTCACACTGAAATACAAAGACTCATACCAAGTCGGCATATATAAATCAAGAACAGGTACATACACAGTACCCACAGGCATACCTACAAGGATGTTATTCAAGACTTATTCAACAATTTATTTTAGTCAACCAATCACCTTTATCGACTAACCACATCACTATAACCAGCCTATACAGAGGTATACGAGGGGGTGGTTTTAAGAACTAAAAGCGCAGTACTATCCTGTGCAGGCGAGTTCAAAACCACAAAAGCCCCCGCTACAATGTCTAGCCAGTACAAAGGGAAAATATGAGAAACTCAGGTTACACTTCAACGTACAATAAGATATTACTGACAATAATATTGCTTATTAACTGGAGCTTCCAGACGATAGGGCGATTATATTTTTTACTAGGTGCAGAATATTATACATTTTTGATAAATGTACTTACATACAAGATTCATACTTACTTCGTAGTTGTACCTATACCTTGAATAAATAATTACTTAACGTTTACATCATGACGTGATTATCGGTTCCTTTCCTGCATACGGGTTCGTACACATACTAAATATAATTATAGTATTATACAATGAACAATTAAAATATGTAAGTACCAAGATTTTTAAACAGATATTTATTCGAGTTAAATAATAAATCTTAGTCAAACGTGGGCGCCATTATAAGAAGGAGTTTTAAACCATATTACCTATTTACCTAGTACCTGGGTTAAACATAGGTTAAATGAGATCGCTAGTTACGATGAGTGGTAGCCATAGATAGTGGTATCCATATAAGCAAATTATTTGATTCGATTAACCTTCCCAAGTTATAAATTGTAGCAGTTATTGAACTTGACAATCATGGTTGTCAAGTTAAATAACTGTGGTTGTTTACAAGATTACGAGAAATAGAATAAGAAAAACGAAGTTCCTTTCGATTAATAATTAGTGAAGGAATTGTAATAAAATTTTATTTTTTTTAAGTTATAATAATATTTTTTTTATTATTAACAAATATAATGTAATTAAAAGACAATTTAATTAAACGTGCCCGTTTATGTATCGAGCGAAATGGACTCCATATTGAGCAGTGGCTTCGATACAGGGAAGTGTAAATTTTATACCTAATAGGTAAGTTTTTTAATTAAGCCAAAGTTTAAAACTGTGTTTGTGAATAGCTCTAATTTATTTAAATAGGTTACCTATAGCACCTATAGGTACCTACGCCTGCCTGCCTTTCTTTTTCTAGCAAAAGAGTACCTACTCACTTACCTACTTACAACTACAAATAATTCGCCAATGATAAAAGTAAGTACCACTACCTACCTAGGTACCCACCTAAGCTCCCACTGGCTTAATTTGATCCAAAACATTTTAATCAAATCAAAAAAAATATTATTGTCGCTAGTAAAACCTAGAGAAAAGTACTCTGTGACCTAGAGCGATAAGGTGCAGTGGTTACCTACTGACGACCGCGACCGATAGAAAGCTCATGATTACCAAACCCAAACTTTCAATAGGTACCTACTAAACAAAACATAGAAGTAGGTACAGTAACTACCTACCTACCTAACCTACGTATTCTATGGCTTAATTATCGACTTAAAATTTACACTCGTTTTCACAATCCACACAGTCTCACAGTGAAAGGTGGACTTATCTCGTAGGTCGTTATCATCGGAATTATCACGCAATGATAACTCCGATGTCATTAAGGTAGGTACCGCCACTATTTGAGCGAATAAACTTAGGTACTAAACATATCGCCGTAGGTACCTAGTTCAAAGAGTTCGCCGCGCCGCCTTTAAATACATAAACATATTCTACGAAAAGCGAATTCGGACTTTATTTTGTAAACGTAAACGGTTAAAAATTGAAATTTTACCAAACTAGGTATGATAAAATTATTCTGAGAAACGTATAGGCTGGTGCCCGACCGGACAATAGGAGCTATGTGCAACCGAATTTCACGGTTAATGTGTAAAAATAAGGTTTTAATTCGCTCCAATATTTTCATAGAAAAGCCGCCATTCAACTAATAATGAACTCTATTTGACAGTTCCAACGATTCAATTTTTCTGTTCGAATTGTCTGCGTTTGTGAAGTAATAAAAATAGCAAAAAAGTGTCGTGACAACTTTTCGTAAGAATTTTTTCCGTCTAGCCCCCTTTCACAACGCGCGATAAGGAACTTCGTTCCAAAAAAGAAACATAAAGCTGCATGTGAGAGACTGAAACAAATGCTACCAAAAATACTAACCGTAAACCTCAAAAGCCCGTATTCTTTGTCTATGCAACTATCTCCCATCGTTCAGTCCCCCACTTTAAATCACAGCTCAACTCTGCAAGCGAACCAAAATCAACCGAGGTCTGTACCTAATAGTCCATTTAGGGGTCCTAGACATTTTCACGCGAACCCCAATCGAGTTTCATTGTTCTTGGGAAAGGGGAGCTTTTCAATAGGTGCTATTTTTGGGAAAGTATTTCACAAATTTAATTTAACGTCCGTGAAAATTATTGCAAATTTCTCGATCTATGAATTGGGTTCAACAATGTGATATGCCGCAATATTCACCTTTTAATTTCGTTACTGGTCAACCGATGATTGCCTCGTTAATCCGTAGCCATAGACACTTTTGCATCAATTGTTAAAATTCTTAAGATAACCAAAAAAGAGTAAGACATTAATAAATTAAATATTTTTCTCCTATGACAAATGTCATGTCTATGGCTATGTCAAAGCTCTCACTTTCCTATAATTTATGAGACGGAGCGAAAAAATCTCATTACACTAACACATGTCGCCGCTCTTTCGCCTCGTTTTAATTTATCATTCCAACACCTAGCCTGAAAGTTTCATATCGGTACGACAGGGGACCTTTTTGAGATGTCTTCGGGGAAATTCTCGCTAAAGTTCCGCTTTAAATATTTTAATAAACTCGTATTAAAGCCGTAAAAAACACTTTGCGCTCCCGTTTTTTCTCCTAGCGACACCCCACCACAAAATTTCCAGTTTTGCGGTTATACCGTTAGGTAGTGCCTACACCGAACCTTTGTACAGAGGGTGTTTCATTATTCATAATGCTTTGTTCGGAACTTCGGGCTTCTGGTTTGGGCACGTTTTGTTGTTTTTGACGGTTCATATTTTCATCTATCCAACTCTACATACAAGACACATTTGAGTGTTCAAATGAATTCGTTATTGAAGGCTTTGAAATAGAACAAACATTATAATAATCCTTGTATGTGCACCGTCCTAAATAAACATTAAAACATTTTAATGAATTATCTTTCCCACTTTAGAGATGTTTAATCGCGAAATAAGGGGCAGATTTTACAGCAAAGATTTTTATTTGAAATAGCATTACTTGTTGAATTCAGGATGAACTGAAATAAGTATATTCTGGGATAAAATGCAAGGGAAGCACTAAGCGATTCGCTTTACCTACACAACACCGCGTGTATTATACATTTATGATAATCTTACACCGGTTGCATAATGTGATGATGCTGGGACGACTATCGTGGATTTTTATATTCTATGGAATATGGTAAATCTGCGTAGTGGGCGGATTTTATGCGTTTCCCTTGAGGTGTGAATGTTATGTTTTTCGTGAAATATGAGGTATTTGGAGGAAATCCGTGTAGGTACCTAAATTCTTGGGCAGTGAATATATTGTGTTAAAATGACTTGATATAAAGAAATGCTTGCTCTTTCGTAGTTGTGCCTACTTTCTTTGAGTCCTTAAGTTTTTTCCGATGTTCCAATTTTATATATGAATAGCCCAACAGTGCTATTCTGTTACAATCTCCCTCGGTGAACACCTAGGTGAAGTGAGCTGTGATCCGTTCCGATGCTAGGGATTGACAAAGCAGACGGATGAATGACATCTCACTTTAACTAGTTTTTCACCGAGGGAGATTCTGCAATAACTATGAACCGCCGGTTTTAAGCATAAAACTATACAAAGTGGAAGGAACATCGTGATGCAAAGTCTTAGGATGGATTCAGTTCATAATTTTAGTGTTAAAATTTGTAGTAGACTATTTTTTTAAATCAACTGTTCCGCATTCTGACTCCAATCCATCCATGTCACGATACCTCTCCCGTCGTGTAACTATATGTCGCAGGGAAATGGTACAATTAAGAATTTAGTCAATAACAACTCTGTTGGGCCATTTCGCTGCAGAATGTTAGTGATTTGATCAAATCCCTAAGCTTTCAGTGAAATGACAAAATAAACAAGTCAAGATTCGCATAGCTCTATCATGTTTTGATCAAATCACTAATTTTCTTCAACGAAATGTCCTAACAGAGTTGTTGTTGTAACATCTTCCGTGATTTGATCAAATCCTTAAGGGGTTTGGTCAAATTCCCTCCTGGTCCTAATTGGCCCTAATTTCTCTGCGACGTATACACTTTCCTACTGAGATAAACTAGAGCTTCTTATATTGCGTGTATTCTACTCACCTACGACCAACAAATCGGCAATAGCAAAACCCGTTGGTATTATTTTTCGTATTGCTCGGAAAGCCTCTCAGTTAACGTCAACGCCAGCTCGATGATTTGTTGGGCTTTCGATACCATCCTCATCTTGTTTCCCATTTGATTTATTTGCTACGGACACGCTATTGGCTTTAAAACTGATACCAGTCATATATTTTCGCTTTTAAAACAATGTTCCATTTTGATGAAATTGGATAAGGGGGATTTTTGTTTGTGTTGTTTGTAATGAAAATAAAATAAATAATGAATATGTTTTAAGTTCAGGACAACATTATGGTCGTGGGAGCAGTAAATCAGTGGCCAATTACTAATAGTGCATGGCAATTTTTGGGTCGAAATAGTAAATACTGGCGTAGGCCCCGTTCAGCACTAAGTATGATTTAGGGTATGTCAATTCATAACGATTTCCAGCCATTTTCTCATACACTAGCACTTTGCCCTCGACTTCTTCCGCGTGAATTTTCTTAAGGATCCCTATTTTTTTTCATAATTTAATATAGTCGATAGATATTTTTTAATCGGATGATTAGTTTCGGATATTACCCCTACAAACAAAGTTTCAAACATACAAACCAATTTTAACTCTTTATAATATTAGTATAGATATAGATTACAGGAAACCCAGTTTCCTGATACATTCTTACGGAGTTTCAAAAGACATATTATCACATAGCTGTTAACTATGCAAACTGCCCAGCAAATTATAATTATAAAATTGAGCAAAAATTATTGCTGGAAAATTACTTTTATTTTGGGTAGCCTATAACAATATAAAAAAAAAAAAAAAAAAGGTGTAAGAATAACTGTTTATAAAATATGTAGTATGTTTAGTCATCTTTAACATATTCATTTGTAAAATAACGTAAAAAACGTTGGATTTTTGTCCTTAAAAATATCCGTAACTAGAAGGTTTCCAAGCATTCCCCAAGAAGTTATCGAAAAGATGGGAGATACAAATATAACTGATGTAAAAAGAAACCTAAAGTTAGGTAGGTGTATCTCCCATCTTTTCGATAACTTCTTGGGGAATGCTTGGAAAGAAGGTAGGTGTATCTCCCATCTTTTCGATAACTTCTTGGGGAATGCTTGGAAAGAAGGTTTCCAAGCATTCCCCAAGAAGTTATCGAAAAGATGGGAGATACACCTACCTAACTTTAGGTTTCTTTTTACATCAGTTATATTTACATAAATCATTTCGATTATCCTCCCTCACAGAGGTTTTGTAGGCCCCTAAACGGTTTACCCATGTATGTAAAACAATAGACCGAAACGGATTGGCTGGTTTGAAACAAAAGTAAAAAGTAAAAGCTTGCATTGAACTGTGCGTGGAATTGAAAGCATACCTGGTAATTTAATTTTGGATCGACACGGTCTCTGTTTGATCTTGTGTGTGGCCAGATTTTAGGATTGTTAAAAATAAAACCTACGTTTTTATGTATGGTGCTTCTTTTAATAAAGGGTTGACTTTCCCTTATATGTATTAGGTAAGTAAGACGTTTCGTTCAATGAAATCGTCTGCTTTAGAGATTAAGAAACATGGTGTTTATCTACAAAAGCACAAAGTTTTAAATTAAAAATACTATCCATTATAATACCAACTATAATATAACTATAGGGAAATTAGATGGGAAATAGGTCATAAGGTTATGGTCAGAGATTACAGGAAAGGTAGAAAGCCATGGGTTATAGGAATCATTCTAGAAGAGTCAATACAAGGAGCTACTTACATAATTGACGTGGAAGGTCAAAGATGGAAACGTCATGTTAATCAAATGGTAACTTGCTCAGAGTCAGTAAATACTTGTTAAGTTAATTTAGTTTAGAAGTACTATTTTTTAACAAATGCTGTTCAAAATAAGTGCGGGAGAGTGTGAGATATTGAATGCATCCTTAGGATTACTTTACTCTCTCGCACTTATATTTCTTCCTCTTTCTATAGACCTATCAAAATGTCATGTTGTGCTCTATAATAAATAAATGTGATTTAATTAATTATTGTGTTTATTTGAGAAACAACAGTTAGTTTGCTTGTTTGAACCGCTTTCACAGCTAAATTACGAACAAATTATGATGAAATTTTGCACAGACTAATTTTGAACCCCAAGAAAAGAATTATAGGTTTCATATTGAACCTCGACTTCATCTGCATCCACTATAACCGACATTGATGCGGACGAAGATGCAGTCAGAACTCTTTTCTATTACATTTGGAAAAAACAATCAATACCTATTTCTAGCAAAGTAATACTTCAATCAATAAAATATTACAGCGTTTATGTTCAAATAATACGTATGTTGACGTATTCATAAACATTTGAAAAGGGTTTCAGTATCAAAGGAACCGCTCAAGTCAAGAGTCGGAGCCAGGACCGCATGTAATTCGATTTATCCGCCGCCGGCGCCGTAGCGCGCCACTGTGCTGATAATACGGTTTCACAACACTTATTACCCACCTACGATCCAGAAAACCTTTTTATAATCTTATTTCGTTGCAATAGAATTCCAAATCACGTGGCAAAAAGATGTAAACGATTAAAAATGCTTGATTATCATTCGTTTCTTTTTCTCTGAACGTTAGATTTATTAATTGGATTTTGAAATGTGATTACAAGTATGACTGATTAATTGGTGAAAAATGGATGATTAATATTGTAGTAAGACTGAAAATTATTCATTTGGTATGTACTTACTTAACTACTTTTTATTGTCTATTGGGATGTTCTGTCTAGCCAAGAAGTTTTTAATTTGTTGCAAAAGATTTAAGCACATCCACTCTTTTTTTAGTAGACTCTGGAAACTCTGTTCTGATATTATGAGAAAAAAAATTTTTTTTTAACAGACTTCAAAATAGTAGGAGGTGCTCAATTCGTCACGTATTTTTAGTTTTTCTTTTTCTTTGACCACGCATAACTTTTCACAGTGTAGTCCGATTTCGATGATTTATTTAATGGATAGTGTATATCTTAAAATTGGTTCCATATTCCACCTCTAGGGCTGGAACATTTAGGAATGATAATTTAATTTGTGTGGAGTTACCGTTTCTTAATTAATTTGGATGATAGGAAGTTGCACTAAAAGCGAAATATGCACCTATTTAAACATTGAAGTGTCATGTTTCACTCACCTGGATATCTTTTTCTCGTCGTACAGTTCAGTTAGCAAGTCCTCCAGATCCGTCGACAGCGTGTTCAGCAACTGTAAAATAAAATAAAACATTGTAAGTATACAATTTACCTAATTATAGACTATTCATTGCGTCCATATTGTGTCCAAAGTAGTAGTAGAATATTTTTATTCCTTCTTAGTAACAGAAGCCTAGATATTGAGCTCATATAATTTATAGTAAACGGGGGTCATATTATTATGTAAGAGGTAGATAGACAAAAACTTGTTTCGCGAAAAATCCTAAACAAATAACCCACCAACAAAATATCCCAACTCCCTGTTCCCATGAAAACCAAATCCCTGATGCTCAACTAGTTACTACCTACCTTGTAATTCACCACTTAAATTGAAATTTTCCCAGTAATACCACATAATACCCATTATTCAGTAACATAGATTTGTTCGATTTTCTATGCGGCCCCACATATTGGAAACGTACGGGAAATGAGTTAAACCTCGTTCGCCACGGCCTCTAGGTTTAGATATTATTTGCTCTAATATGTGACATACGGAAGTAATAAATGGCGAGCTCTGAAACTTTTGATTTTATTTTTTTTTTAAATCTCTTAATTTCTTTCTAAAATCTTTCAAAATTTATTATCCACAGTTTTTTGTCAATTCTTCACATTTTTTCTTTTGGTGTTAATTATTTAATGATCATCATTTTAATTTTTCTATGTAAAAAGATATAGATGTATAATGTAGCCGCTGTGTCCCTTATCTCAAGTGATAAGGGATACCTTCATTTGTAGATAAAATAAATATAAAGATTTTATTTATGGAGAATTATTAAAGAAAAGCTTTATGTATTTATTATACCTAAAGTCTGAAGTTGTTAACTTCGTACTTATAAAATTAATTTCGCACTTTCCAGCCATTTACACGCACGCACTTCGTCGACAAAGTAAAAATTTAATCATGTTTTTTCTTTTAATTTAACGTTACTGTTCTCACGTTCCATCTTGTGGTTGGTTCCGCCTCGGTTACGACCTTGTAAAGTACCCTAAGGTTTAAACGCACACATACCAACTGTAATAGCACTAGACCATGGAACTTCCCAAGGTAAAAATAACGTAACGTTTTAGAAATAATGAAGATTGTGGATAATATTTACATGAGAATTTGTAAACTAAAGAGAATAGAGAATATTTAGACTAGGTACATGACATCACATTGTAAATTAAAGTTGAGTTTGCGTACATTCGAACTAATCTCCGCAACTACTAGTCCGATTCTGTAAATTTTAACGCTATTAATAAGATACGAATAAAGACTATACCTATTTTATTATGACAAAAATTAGGGATCCGTAAAAAAAACAGGCGCATATCGCGGGCAAAATCTAGTACCTAACTAAGTACCGCACGTCATTGTCAGTAGTAAGTAAACATAAATAACGAAAGATGTTATCACAAAAATGCGGTAGGCTTTAAAAAACTTGCTTCTGAGCACAATTTCAATGAAGCGAAAGTCCTAATTTATTCTACAGGAACAAAACAAAACGGAAGAATAATATTATCCTATTTGTTAAGCTAGATCAATAAGTGCCCCATTTCGTCTAATTCTGCTGAGTCGTATAAGCGTTAAGGTGTAACAAACATCCATTATTACCAACACTTGCGTTTATTCTATACTCCATTTATAATATTATTAGAAAAAAGTGGCTCATAGAAGCAGAAATGCAAAACCTTTTATTTCAAGGATAAGTTAAAACAATGTTAATTAAACTTATTTTAACATAATTGATAAATAGATCTATGATATATTATATGGTACTAAATATGGACGTATAACAATATAAACAGAATAGAAGTCTTTTTATAAAGATTAGGTTACATTTTCAATTTGGTAGAGTTACAGTGAAACGAAAAACGTTCCGGATATTGTTTATCCCTGCTTCTGTTAGGTTTTTAGCATTGACACTGTAATTTTAAATTGGAATTAAATATACAACTAAATGAAAGCTACATATTAGAAGATAAATTATTAAAATGGTTACAAATACGTGCAACAGCTACTGTAAAAATCCATACTAATATTATAAATGCGAAAGTAACTCTGTCTGTTACGCTTTCACGATGAAACGGCTAAACCGATTTTGATGAAATTTGGCAAGAAGATAAATTTAACCCACGACGACGACGACGCACGATTTTAGTCCACGACTTCGTCTGCATCCACTATAACCGACATTCACGCGGACGAAGTCGCGGGCAAAAGCTAGTAGATTGTAATAAATTCGGTGGCTATCGTAACTTTTACATGTTTGTTGTACTTTTATTACAAAATGTGCATTAAAAATAACCTTTTTTAACTTTTTTTTAAATCTATTGATAGGCATACAACTTCTGTCTAATGTTATTGTAAATGGAGTATAGTAGTCGGATAGGATAGCAGGAAGTAAAAAAAAATACTCAAGAAAAAAATACTCCGACATATTTTTTAGCACGGTATCCCAACAAAACCGCTGTATGTCACGAAGTTAGGTACCTATTTGCTTAGTTCGCAGACGGGGTGGCTGTGAAAAAAGTTTGTCAAATAAAAATCTCTTGGCGTTGCCGCGGCCATCCACGCGTAGCACCCCACGTGTTACGCTGACTACGGTGTTTATGTCACTAGTAGATCGGTACCACGGAATAATAAAAACAAGAGGAAGTGCCCTTAGTCTTACTTAATACTGGATCCAGTGTGGCCAAACTCACACATTTGCAAATTAAAATGTACTTGCAATACACAGAAAACGATGATATAATTGGCTACAAATTAGAAACGCAACTTTGGCGAAAAGCTTATTTATTGTTGTTTGAAATTAAACCGTATCACAACTGACGAACGTTGCTATTATTTTACATGTCAAAATCACTAAAGAGATTTTTTCCATCTAACAATCCAATTCGAGCAATGTCCAACGAGTTCAGCTATTCGACGCCAGAGAGCGCTGTTACCAAATTACTTAACATGACATCTATTGTAACTATAAATAGATGTCATTTTCGCATGCAACTGTTATTTATTTTTCTATTCAATGAGAGATGTGGTCAAGTTGTCGATAATTTGTACGATGTAAGAAATGTAATTACCTACAGTGTTTAAATTGATCTTTTTAATGTACGTAGGTAATGGATAAAAAATGACGATTAATTAATTATGTATGCGTATATTGACATATTTTTCTGTGATAATATGAGTCCGTAATATGATTGTATGTAGAAAATTGATTGACGTCCCAATGAAATGACGCATTATTTTAGACATGACAATATCTTTTTTAAATACGTGACAGTCTTTTATTAAAAACATAATTGACATCTGAATTTTTGTGAAGATAAACTATATACATGTAAGTATATAATATAATATAATAGAATATTTATAGGCCTACGTCTAACCGCGAATGAATGACTATTTGCCAGAATATAGGTACCTATAAGGTTTTTAAAACTCATTCTTTCAAACTCGTACTTTTATTTATTAAAAAAAAAGTTTGGTACTAAACATACCTACATGTTATTGTTTTATCGACACGAACTATTTGCATTAATGTGTCGCATCCCTAAACGAGTAGCGTCGAAGTTTCTAGAATTTATGCCACGTAAAACGATTACAGTCAAGACAGCAAACAAGCTAATTTAAACTTTAATGAATGGACATAAGGTAGTTTTTAGTTCGCATCAAAGTAAAAATATGGTATTGTCAATAAAAATCGATTATATTGAAATATATGAAAGTTTTATACTTTTTGGTGATACGATATACCTCTGCAAGAAACATTCTTTGCCCTGCTATCATTTTTGCATGTAAAAATTGCACAATAAGGCAGGGTTGTATTTTTTTGCCTTACGTGCGACCTTGTGCGATATGTCACGTGCAAGTAGTTGATCTCGACTGGACCAATGTTAATCATTACCACATAGGTAATTGTGCCACACGTTCGATGGCTGCGTGGCACTTCCCCTTGTTTTTATTATTCCGTGATCGGTACGTTTTCCATTAACAACCGTGTCCTTTTACTAGAGATTGTTTACGTTTTTTATCTATTATTTTTATATAGTGTTTCCGTCCGCGAAATACGCGCAAAGATGCAGAGACAACAGTCCGTTTTCTACACAGTCTGTAGAAAATTCAGTTTTTGTAAAAATACTTATTATGAACTTACACTTAATTTTGTATGAATCTAACCTGATTCTTTGGACGCGTTATCAACGTTGACTTTTCAAGAACTAACCTTTTGCATTGACTTTTTTAAGCAAGTTACAAATCAGCACTAATAAATATAATGTATTATTTATATATGATGTGATTAATTAAAGTCCTGATTACTTCTTTATTTTATTCTTTTCTTTATTTCACCATCACCCTGCACTTCATTTTCCCCTACCTTCACAAAAATTGTATTCCTAAACCTTAGACCACCAACCACAATAGATGCACAGACTGCACAGTGTTCAACTATGGTTCACTACAAAACACCGTGCTCTCCGGTGTCTTCAGTTTAAACACCGTCACATCCGTATGTCATGGGGCATGCCCTCGAGTGCGTGTGCTTTTACGAAGAGGGTAGGCACTCTGACATTAACGTAAGCTGCTTTTAGTTCGCCCACCGACCTCACTAGAGCACGAAATTGGCAAACGTAAATAGTGGAGAATTTTCTACGGACGACTTATGGAATTTCATGTTTATGATTGTCTGATAAAAATCTGATTATCAGAGAATACGTATTTCATAATATAGTACGAAAACACCACAATTAAAAAAATACGAGAATTGAGTTATCGTCATAAAATGACAGTATTCTCAATGTAACAATAGCTCAAACAAAGTCATATTCGAGCGGGAACAGGACAAAACTGTTATATCGGTCTCTTTCTTATGTGGCGAAATGCGGGCCTTCGGCAGGGGGGAAATGGCGCAGTTAATGTTGTGTTTGCGTCGCTAAGACATTTGCATTAAAATCTATATAAGTATACTATAAATTATTATATTATATTATATTTATCTATAGTAATATTATAAAGCTGAAGAGTTTGTTTGGTTGAACGCGCTAATCTTAGGATCTACAGGTTCGAATTGAAAAATTATTGTTGTGTTGGATAGTACATTTATCAAGGAAGGTTATAGGCCCATGCGAAGCCGGACCGGGTCGCTAGTATAGAATATAATAATAAAGCTAAACAATTAGAGATCTGTAAGAAAAAATGACGCGAACGAAGTCGTTCTGGAACTTCTGGAAGTGCTAGTTATTGATAAAAT
The DNA here is from genome assembly GCA_947361185.1 of Charanyca ferruginea. NCBI lineage: Eukaryota > Metazoa > Arthropoda > Insecta > Lepidoptera > Noctuidae > Charanyca > Charanyca ferruginea. Next base: position 23,387,691 of record OX376056.1, read on the forward strand.
GTGTCAATTCCTTTTATGTTACCGATAATTGCCGAAAATGTTCTCTTCGTTAGTATTCTTGCTACGTGTTTTAACATTCTACAAAATAATTAAACTTCAAATATTTTCCAACAGGAAAATCATAGTTAAATAAATCGAAGTAAAAAAAATTAAAATCAATCCAATTAAAATAGTTCTTTAAAATTCCCTCCGGTAATAAAATCGTCGGCGTAATAAGCGTTAATTGTCGTAATTATCTCGGCTGGCAACACTGATGTCCCGGGGGTAGCGGTGTGAAGTGTATAATAAATATTTGCATACGAATATTATTATTAATAATAGGTATGTTAATTATTAATTCGTTAGTGGTGAATGGAAGGATTTTTTGTTTCAATAGGGTGCTATTTATTTTTAAGCAGAAAATATAAGAATTAGGTACCTACTGGTCTTTGTCAAATTATCTTGTCACAATCTCAGACTAATTATTAAGGTTCTCTAACATAATTATTAGATTCTTGTTTACTTATTGAAATAAGATTATTTAATTTTTAATTTATTTATTTTGCAACTATGTATTAAAGATGGTAGGTAGATACGGACTTAATTATTATTAATTATTAGGTTATTTTCGAAGGTACCGTAAACGCGGGTTACTTTAGCTACTTTTTTCATCTTTATTTAGAAATTATGTTATAGTAGGGATTATGGTGGATTTCTTAGCATTTTAATGTATTTGGTTCATAGGTGTGGATAGTAGTTAATAAGTAACAATGCTATTTTACCCAATTTGTATGTGTAATTTTTTTTATTTTTTTTTTTAGTTTTGAGCCAATGTTGTTCTTTGAAGGGGGTTAGTTTGTCCTGCAGATTTTATTGATCGAAAAACGATATTTATGACAGCATTGAGCCAATGAAAGCCCTATACAATGATAGATAATAGAAATACCAATGTTGTACCAAAAAATCTGAGTTTAATTTCAAGAAAAAAAAAAGTTATAATTTTTTTTTTTGGAAAATAACAAATGTTAACAAAAATTAAGAAATGCTTCAATATAATTTTAAGAAATACCTAACGTAGGATAAATCAACAGTCTAAAACTAATCATAACAGTCTTATAATTGAGAATCATTGTTTTTTTGGAAAATAACAAATGTTAATAAAAATTAAGAAATGCTTCAATATAATTTTAAGAAATAACGTAGGACAAACGAGCGACAAACGACTTTTCCTCAGTTTCTGTAAATACTGTTGGTCGGCCTGGTTTATTAGTAAATTTATTGGTTAATTTATTTTTTATAGTGCTCCAGGGAATTCCGTACTGCTCCGAAGCAGCACGTTGGGTAAGGAGTTTGGACCTCACAGCATTCAAACATTCTTCTAATTGTGCCTCCGTGTAGTCAATATATCGACGGCTGCCAGGCTTCCGCTGATAATTTGACGGCATAGTGATAGCTGAAAGTCAGGGAACACCATTATTTTATCGAAATGAAATCAGGTTGGGTATATGGCTAAGGTTTCGGGTTACTTTGGCTCATGAGCCAAAGTTACCCAAAAGTATGAGACAAAGTAAAGCCACAATTTATTTTTAAGATTTTGGTACTAAGGATCGTAAAAAAAGTATAATTTTTACAGTGACTTTACTTGTTAACACATTTCTGACACAAACAATTTCATATAATATAGGAAACTTACCGAAACTCACGGTAACACTACAAAGTTTGCAGCCGTAAAATATGCACGTTTTTATGCCGGTAATTCCGAATTCAACTGACAGGTTGAAACTTGCTTAAAGTTTACTTGACCAATCAGAAACAGTTACCTCTATTGCCATCTAGTATTTGTGACTCGAACTAGACCGTTTGCTGTCATTTTACCGACAGGCGGGAAGTTCAAACTTTTTTCCGTTTTGAGCCAAAGTTCCCCCCCAGAGCTAAAGTAACCCGCGTTTACGGTAACCAAAAATATGAGTAACTATCTAGGACACCAATGTTGCTACTGTGTAGTACCGACTTACTAAAGTGCAGATTACTTGAAAGTGAATTTGAAACTTTTTTAATTAATCCTGTATCAGACAAAGTTACTCCACCTGAGAGTCGTGCTCATTATAAAACAAAAAATACAAAAGCATGCGAAATGCTCCACAAATAACAAAACACTGCATGAAAACTCGACTTTCCAATCATTTTCCTGTCTATCAAGTACCACAAGAGGTCATCGTCCTACCGTTTCATAGAAGCACAGGCCGTTGCTAAGCAGTAAAACGAAACACAAACATTTACAACAATAACCTTAAACCACCTTCAACCTTATTTCAATAAAATAAGGTTGAAATTAAAAATTCCAGTTTGTCATCTTGTAGTCCCAAAAGGGAATTTCGGTAACCAGGTCATGCACCTCTTGACCTGGTTACCGAAATATATGTGGATCATTAGGACGTAATGTATTATTGATTAGGTATTTTTATGATCATTAATGGGTAAGTGCTTATTTACAGATGTAGGTAAGTTATTATAGGCAATGAAAAAGTTATTGAAAGCCAAGCGAAACATCTGCAACAAAATAAATTGAACTCTACTAAAAAACGTCAAGTTAAAATGATACCTACTTTAATAAAAGTTAATTTTCTTACCTACTCATCATTCTAAACTTCGAAATAAAATGTTAGTAGGTCCGTTTATTTCTTTCTATCTTATTAATACCTACCATGTAAATGGATACAAATTGCAAACTCATGTCTTACTAACGTTTTCTTAATCAATTTTATGACTTGCTATATTAACGCTTCATTTACATAAAGCGTACACTGGTCCTTTGAGAAGGAAAGAAATATAGGTCATCCAATTTACCTAAGTAAAACATTTTCAATAATCTAAGCTGGTAGGTAAACTGATTAACTAAACTCCACTCTACAAGTAAAATAAAATGTATGGCAAATGTAAACTAATATTGGGGTTCGAGTGCTCATCTTATTTTCGGGACATCGCCAAGCGGCTGGTCGACTATTCATGTGACCCGAGAGTTAGCCTATTCTTAGACAAAGAATCAGCATTGCCATACACGCGGCAATGCTGATTGCCAGATGTCCTTGTTTGTCACACATGTCCCGTTGACAGCGATGAGGGCGAGTTTCTTGCTTGATGCCGTATGAGCTCCTCCTCTTTCTTAGTTGTAGGTACATAATTTTACTGTTTTTATTTTTAAGCTTCGATTATACAGGTTGAAGTTGAATTCATGAGCAAATTTTTAAGGAGTGACTCAGACCACGAACCTGAACAATTTTCATTATGGAGCCAAAAGAAAAACAGCTGTTCTGTACATTTTGGCCGTGTCTTATATCACTTCTGTATGGAAGAGCAGATTTTTTTTCGCGCTGTTTGAGTTGGCCTCTTATTGAAAGTCAGGTTCGTGGTCTGAGTCACTTCTTAAAAATTTGCTCATGAATTTAATGTCAGCCTGTATACTATGTCATAACTTAAATAATGTTGGTTAAAAACTAAAATGAAATATGAATATTTCCGACCACAGATCACCCGTAACAAAATAGGCTCAATGGAAAATTTTTCACTATCGCAGCCCTTGGCAGACCTTATTAGTGACAGTATATTGTCATTTTATTACAGTAGTTTTCAGCTATTCATATTATGTTGCTCTCGGGCACCATTAACCTTTTGACCGCCACAGTCACGTTTAGATGACAAACCAAAATGTGCCCAGCACGCCACGGTCATGAATACATGACAGACTTCTATACGCAACTAGCGACCCGGCCCGGCTTCGCATGGGCCTATAGCCTTCCTCGATAAATGGACAATTCAACACAAAAATATTTTTTCAATTCGAACCAGTAGATCCTGAGATTAGCGCGTTTAACCAAACAAACCAACTCTTCAGCTTTATAATATTAGTATAGAAGTATAAATTCCATAGAGTATGTAACTTATTTTGGTGCCGAGGGCAAATTTTTGCTTTTTTGTCGTGGCAGTCAGAAGTTTGAACGCAAACCGCCCTAGAATCTTCGTCAGCACAAACAAACCGTATTACGCAATGTGCACTAATAAAATGCAGTGAAGTAGGAAGGACGCGCTAAATATCTCGTAAAGCTAACGAGCCTCTCTAATTGTTTGGAAGTGTCCCGTTATGGGAGGGGTGCCGCTAGACTTATTATAACTTCTTTATTTCTTTCCATCGTTTAATGTTATAGCACTGATGATATTTCATATTGTATAGTATATGCGAGGTATTGAGATACATTTTCATGATTGAATGTTGAAAGCAGTAGGTTCATGTTTTCATGAACCTAACTGCTTGCAGTGAACAACGTCAATTAGAGAGCTATAATTGACGTTGTTCACTGCAAGCAGTTATTTTCAGTTATTTTATAGGTCATTACTTTCGAAATTCCAATATTAATTTATATGTTCAGTATGTATCTTATGCTTTAGTAACCTAGATAGATAATAAAATTAAAATAATCATAATACTTTGATTTCTAATAATAATAATCAGCTTGTGGCGAGCTGTTGGGCAGTAGCGACCCCACGGACCTGATCTCCCGGGAGAAGTCTTGTTCCTCATCTCTGGCTTGCCTTTCAATAAGGGCAAGCCAGAGATGAGGAACGGAGCTCCCACCTCTATCTTGCCTTAATTGGCCGGTTAGAGTGGAAATTCGCGAGAGCATTCGTGCTCGGGGGAAGGAAGTATTCCAGTAAGACGCTGGTAGGGATCTTGACCGTACTTCCGGGATTGTCCTGATAGCCGTGGAATACCTCTCCACTCCTCTAGCACCTCAAGATATGTTGCCCCCTTGTCGCTACGTCACTTCGTGCTAGCGACTGTTTCAGGGGGCCCATTTAGTGAGTGTGCAAGTCACCCCCTGCTATTTTATCCATGTATACAAACATTGATTCGGCAGGGGCCATAGTCACTTCATAGTTCCAGGTAACCAAGTCACTTTAGCAACCCATACCCATAGTCCAGTACTGTTAGTTTCCATGTCCTGTAATAGTCCTGCACCAACCGGGGGTTGTCCTTGGGTGCACTTGCATAGTGCATACAGGGATAATCGTCGGTTGATGTCTTATTTCATATAAAGCTACCTAAGGGGCCTCTGCGAGTTGGCTTCGGCTCCTCGTACGCCTTACAAAGGCCCGGGACCTCTGGGTCCCGAGATACATAAAGTATATAAAATATAATAATAATAATAATAATATGTGGGGACATTTTTCACAAACGGCCATCTGACCCCAAATGTAATTTATCTATAATTCGTTTTTTCCAAATTTCTATAAATGTATCTGAAAATCAAGCATATATACATACGAAATGCAAATGCGGACATTAAAACCCGCATCCCTAGGGTGTCAGTTCAACACCCCGCTGCCGAGTTTTTGAATAATGGCACATCCTTACTGCCGCTGTTAAATGACACTTTTTATACAACACACTTGTAATTTCTTAACGAGTTACTTTATGTGTCTTGAGACAATAACAGCAAAAGGGGTGCTGAAATTCAGAAATATTATGTATACAAACAAAAATATTAGAAACATGGCACAGTTTGTGCAGTGACTGAGCGACTGGCTGCTGCGTTGTGTGCCTTGGGTTTGATTCCCCCACAAAACATATATTCGTATGGACTACAGGTTTTTCTGGATCTGGTTGTTAGTTTGACAACCTAACCAATTTTTGGTAGATAAATTAAGTTCGTTTCCGAAAATGTACTATATTATTACAGGCAGGTACTTCTAAACCTTCCTTTCCAAAATTATTGCTAATCACTGAACTAATAATTGAAAACTGGAGAAAAAGAGTCAGTACGACACCAACTGACAATAGGGTGCAATTCCCATATTTTTATGAAATACTTTTATGATAAGTTTTTGACATTGTTTTTCGCTGAGATTTTTGTTTACATAAAAAGGGTTACATCACAAAATATAATATATTATTATGACTAATATAGGCTCTCTGGCCCCTAAACTAGTATTAACTGTATCATAGAAACCAGTGTATTCGCACAAATGTTGTTATAAACAAACAAAAAAAAGAAACATTATAAAACAAAGGAACGGACACATAAGTTTACATATACATTAAAAAAAGAGTAAAAAATATTGTGGTATCGCGTATCTGTGGTGTGTGTCGATGGTATGATATCCCCATATACTCAGAAATAATTAATATTCTATTATATTCTATTCTATGGTAAATAGTGAGTGGTTGTGTGTGTTGGGTGTGTTGTGTGTGTGGGTGGTGGTGGTGTCAGATGAGTGTGCGACCAGATTTTAAACGTTTTTATAGTCACGGAGATTGGCTCAGACAAATAACAAATGGAAACACGGAACAAGTGAAAAAGTCCGATAAAAAGCTGATTGTGACAATAACGAATAGTGTCACGTTCTGACTGTTCGTCTTCTAAAAAATAATGTATGTAGGTATTCCTTTACTTAAAGCTTATTGCTCATTTGTATTTATTACCAGTGCTGCAGAATTAAATGTAACTGAGTAATAAGAAGCACTTAGTTCAAGATGATTACAGACGATAGCATTATGAAATCTCTTTTTAATGTCTTCATCATCATCATCATGTCAACCTTAAGGGGCTATTAAACGACTTTTACAGATTTTAAACTGACAATCACGTCAAAATGTGCAGTGTAAATGATTTGAAAGAAATATATGTTAAACTAGAATATTCTCTTAATCATTTAGTGTGTGAATATTTTTTATTATATTCATATTAAATAGTTTATTTAAATCGTGAAGTTGCGTCTTACGCGGACAAAACATGACAATCACACACATACAAATTTCGCTGTGCACGAAATTCTTCAATTTCGTGAAAAAAAAGAAAAGTGATTGAGGTCAAGTTTAATATTTTATTTACAATATTTCATCATCATTACAGCCGAAAGACATCCACTGCTGGACATAGGCCTCCCCTTAATCCCCTTGCCATAATCGCCACGCTTGGCAGGCGGGTTGGCGATCGCAGTATGGTTGTTACGAAGGCACAGAGAACGCTGCTGCCCGTTCTCTGGTAAGTCCCTTAGTCGCCTCTTACGACACTCACGGGAAGGTATGGGATGGTGCTATTCTTTACGTCCGACATCACACGGACAACAATACAATATTTACACGTACAATAAAGAAAGAAAAACCTATAAGTAACAATTAAACAAAAACAAATAAAAGTTAAGTAAAAATTAAAAAAAAAAGAAAACCGCCTTAAAGAACTAAAAAGTGATAAATAACTTTAGCACAGAACACATTACTTTAGTTTCAGAAGTCGGTGGCAATACAAAAGAACGAACACAACAAAGCCACAGCCACCGACTTCCGAAACTAAAGTAATGTGTGTTCTGTGCTAAAGTTATTTATCACTTTTTGAAGGAAGTTTCCTTTTTTTTTAAAAATCTTTTCATTTTTCGCTTTTTAGTATTGCCTCACATCCAAATCCATTAAGAAACGGCGACACAATTAAAACTAGATTGAAGAAACTAAAACGTCATCCAAGTATTTTTTTGGGATTTTGTTGATTTTCTCAAAAAGGGCTTATCAATTTTGGTAACATTTACCTATATGGGACCATTTCGGAAACCCCTTTCGAATAAAAAAATAATTTTGCAAATCCTATTATGACAGAGTTATGCCCGAACATACATAAAAAAGTATATATAAAGATCCGAATTGATAACCTCCTCCTTTTTGAAGTCGGTTAAAAAGAGTGTCCTATCGCGCTAACGACACTGTAGGTAATTCTCGCGTTTCGATATAAAATTAGTAATACAGCATCTACATCACGTTGTATTGTTTTCCGGCCGTGTAAATGAAGAAAGTTGTGCATTGATTCCGTCGTTGGGGAGTTTTCAGTCTGGAAAACAAGAGGTTTCTTTTTTAATTCTTATTAAGCAAAAGTATGCTCACGGCTGATTTGTTCTGGCATTCGTTATTTTCCCGTAGCTTCGATTGTTCTTGAGGACCTTTTTTAAACCTGAAGACCATTATCATTTGGCTAGCCTTTAGTCTTGGGTTCGGCTTCCAGCCTAACCAGATGCAGCTCAATACCAGTATTTTACATGGAGCGACTGCTAATCGGACCTCCACAACCCAGTTACTGGGCAACACGATACTCCTTGGTAAGGCTGGTTGTCAGACTTTCTGGCTTCTGATCACCCATAACGACTGCCAAAGATCCACGAATGACAGTATGGACGAACAGTTTTACATGCTTCCCGAGGCAGAGAGGGAACTCGTTAGAAATGGATGGTTACCCATCCACAGACCAACCACGGCAAGGGTAGCCGTCCGAGCCGTGGGGCTTTTACTTAGCCACGAGCTCCTAGGAAACCTTAAAGGCAACTCTACTAATAAAGTACGTTCAAAATCTAGTCACAATGTAATCTAGGCGATAAATTAATGTCAGAAATGTAAGCGAAATACAGGTTTTTTAGACAGTTTGAGACAGATCATTGAAGTTACTAGAATAATAATTGTACCCCGATATTATAAAAAAAATCTTGGAAAAATCAGCAACATTTAGGTACCTATAAAATCCGACGTTTGCGACCTCACAAACACGAGTCTGAGTACACATCACCAACACATTAAACTGACCACAAAATTACCATACAGTTCCAAGTTCAATGCACAATAGACCTACGCCTATGTCACGCCTATGCCAACTAGATAACGCATCCCGCAAAGGAAACTGCGGACAAGCGGCGCCGCTTTGTGCCAATATCGGAAATTGAACGCCAGCGTACAACCCGATAACTTTAATCGGGAAACCTTTTGTTTGGACTCCATATTTTGCAGTTGCAGGTGCGACTATGAAATGAAGTTTTTCTATAGGGTGTTTGAAGGCGTGTGTGTTATAAAAATGGGTACTTTTATAGATGGCCTTGAAACCATTTTTTTTTAATATTAGCTTGCTTGTAGTGTGAAAACCAATAGGTATCTTATCTATGAATCGTTACGTCAGTAGGGCCCTTTGATTTCTTCTTTTTTTCCCGTTAGAAGCCAGCTGGGTAGATTATTTTGATTGTCTATTGTAGATTTGAAAAACCTAACTTGTAATTCAGAACTAGTTCCTGAAAAGTCATAACAATATTATAATAATGTGATGAATATGACATGACTGTATTGAGTATTATACAAATACGTTATAGATGACATCAGTACATTCGCTCTAATCTGTACTAGCTGATGTGCGGGACTTGGTTCTCGTGAATTTCAGTTATCTGTGGGGTTTTAATTTTATTTCACGGATCCTTAATTCTTTTTCAAAAATAATAGTGTGTTACTGCTTGTGTTACTCCTGATAAAATCATCTATCTGCCAGTGAAAATCCCGTCAAAATCGGACCAGCCGTTTCGGAGATTTACCGGAACTAACAGACAAACAGACAAAAGTTTTAAAAATAGATTGTTTGCTATTGGTACCGTGTAAACATACAAATGCATTCAGTAAAAGTCGTTATTTAAACATAACAAACAGACACTTCAATTTTATTTATTTCTAAAGACAAATCTTTCTAAGGAATTTATGTAAAGAGAACATTTATTAGGTGACCTGTCATCTCAAGCTCATGTCAGTCTCACTTTACCTAAATTTACAAAGAGATACAGAATAGCACTGCAGAAACTACTGTCTAATCACAGAAGCGGTGAGAATCGTAGTAGTTGAACTTACATTGTAGGTACAGATAAAGTTTACACTAGAAGTTTAGAATATTTGCATAAACTCCCCGCCATTAACAGAAATTGTATGCAACTTAGTTAGGCTACACAACCAACGCAGCAACCATGTCTAAAACACGGAGCACATGAGTGATCATGCTCAAGAGAATCTTTGCTGAGGAAAAAACAGTAGGCGCATCACGATTTTTACGATCGACATCATAATTATTATTTCTACAATACAAATATAGTACTACTATGTGTGTATATCCATTTGCCTTTAATGTTTCAGTATTTGTTTAGCCCAATAGCCCAATGTAAGTACTTAATATGATAGTACCTAAACAAACAAAAAAGAAACGTCAGCTCCCAACATTTAATACTTGAGTTAAACGTTATTTAAAATATGGGTTCCCAATAATTGGTAAATTAAATACAGCAGTGAATTTTTAATTGGAGATTAAACGAACTTACCTGAAGTGAAGTTCTATCCAAATTATACGAGTTGCTTCGTCCGAAGAGATTAAGATAACAATGTAGTAATACGTCTAAGATATCGCCTTTCATCCACTAAGTTAGAGTTTTTTTTTTTTTTTTTTTTTTGTGGGTATTTTGTCTTCCTATTGGTTGTGCCTGTACTGTCACTCATTTAGTTGAAAGCCTGGAACCCCTTTTTTAATATTTCACTTAACGTATTGGGTCATAGGGTTTGGAGGGAACTAATCTCTTCGGACGAAGCAACTCGTATAATTTGGATAGAACTTCACTTCAGGTAAGTTCGTTTAATCTCCAATTATACTTCGTTGCTTCGTCCTTCGAGATTAAGATAACAATGTAGATTTTGAAAGATGGTGAAATATTAAAACACTGCGTTTTTATACTTCATTATGTATACTAATCAAACATTAAATCATAGTTTTATAAAACTAAGATGTAGAACTTCTTCTTTAATTGGGGGTAGATATTAAGGTTTTAATTACTTCTAACTTCAATCAGATGTTAGGATGGACAAGGCAAATTGATCAGTTTGTTGACATTGAGCATCTCTGTGGTAATACCTAGCAAAGACAAAGCATTGGCAAGGTATTGGAGCTGTTACTCCACCTAGCTGCTTTTCGTATCATGTCAATAATGACACCAGCTCCATGAGCGGCTGAGGTGGCTGCGTGTCTGGTGGAATGGGCAGAGAATATTGATGTGTCAATTCCGCTCATTGATAATATATTTCATTTATCGACTGATGGTATTTGTGGATACTAAATTATGTGGTTTTTTAATACTTATAAAAGATTATTAGCATTCTTTCTGAGATTATTTCTCAAAAATGTTGTCCTATCTACCTATATACGCTATTAGCACCTCAGCAGGATATTTTCCGGCCGGTCTTTGTAAAATGGGATATTTAAACAAAGTTGAGATAAACCAGGTCGGGATGTTTTTATCAGATCGCATACTGATAAATATTAAGATGATCATTGACAGTTATATTTTTTAATTTTATTTTATTAATGGTCTGCACCCTATGTGCCGTTACAAGAATGAGCATAGTTAGAATAATAGAATTGGTCAAAAATTCTAAACTTAATTTTTTATTTGGGTACCATTACGATAAGAATTCTAATAAAGGGTCCCAAGTGATATTATATATTGGGGCTGGAAGACGAAGTCTGTAAAAACCTTTGAATAGCCTAGCAACGCGATCATCAGACCCATACTCTCGAAGTCTCGATCCTAAGATCAAACACAGAGCGGAGCGATGGCTGTTTAGGGTTCCGTATTGTAAACCGGAATGGAATAATTCAGTAAAAAAATACATTACCATTGGAATTGACGCCTCATGTATTCCGATACTGTGAGTTTTACAAAAGTTTACCCAACGTCAAATTGCAACGTCATATTGTTGAATTGACTTCTCAGATAAGGAAGCTATCATATCTAAAGCTGACGGCGGTACTCTTCTGTTTCGTAGTGACGTCCTGGTAACTACCTACCCTGCAATTAACGTGAGCTTGGGGACACTGTTACAAATAAAAAATAACACTTTAGCAGACAGTTTGAATTGAATGAGTTTAGAACAAAGAAGTTTTTGATAGAGTGGAAACCAGGGTTGCGTGAACCATAATGGTACCACAACAATACCCTCTGCCTGGTCATAATTATATTATTTTTCTTAATACTTTTAATATAACCGCGAAAGGGGGAAATGCGTAGAAACAAAGATGTTTCCAGTTTAAAGTAAAGGCATTCACAGCGATTGCTCCAGGGTCCCTATTCCATGAGACGTACATCATAACACATTTGTTATTTAGCCTTGATGCGAAAAGATAAATTTTTGGTTGCCCAAAAGCCCTCACAATCTTATCAAAAGCGTGATCTTTATTCATTCGGTATCGGGATGAGATTTTCTGGACTCAGCATCTGCTATCTTCTGAGCTTATGAATGAAGCGAATACAAATATACCGCGAGCTTCACAAGTTCACACCACTGCCACAAGGGTCTTGTGATTTTAGTTAAACGTGGAAATCTTACTCCACCCATACGGTTGATGTACGAAATAGCAGTTGTGTTGTCAGCACGTAGTAAAACCTGAATTTTTTAATCCTTTTCCAAAGGCTTGTAAGCCCAAGAAAGCAGCCAAGAGTTCTAGACAGTTAATATTTTTGTTAGACTCTGTTACTCCACTGGCCACTGGCGCGCGGTGTCCTCACCACATGCCGCCCCCCACCCTTTTTTTTTTTTTTTTTTTGCTTGCATCTGAAAATATTTATAGACAGTAGCTGTCATTTCTAATGGGATTGACTGCGGTATCAATAGATTTTTGTAACTCTTGTATTATAATTAACTTTCGTTTTTCTTTAGGGAGGCTAACATGAAATACTTTAGTATTTATCATAAAACCTAGGTATTTGCAAACTTTACTCGGAGTCATACTACTCTTTTTAATGTTAACTAGGTATAAATCCTAAGGATTCCAAAATATTTTATGTTCGTAAAATATTTTCCACGCAATCTTGATAATTATAAGAAATGATACAAATGTCATTAGTCAGAGATCAGTCAGTAGATAGATGACAAACACCCTAATGATCTCAGTAAACAAATAACCGGTTTTAATAACTTTGTAAGCACTAATGGAGCTGTGTTTAGACCAAACGGATTACCGTTTAACGTATTAACGTTAAATTGGTAAATCTTGCCCTCGTACATAAATCGTAGGTACTTTCTATATGTCGGATGTATAGATACGAGAAAATAGGCATTCTTTTAAAATGTTCTGTTATGAATATGATGTACTTGTTTAAAGACTTTAAGTTTAATGTAAATCTTGTGCCACTGGGGTTTTTAGTTAGAAAATAACTAGAAAGAAACTGTACTTCACATGGTTCACAATGTGATATAGCTTCACTGTTTATAAGATCAGTGATGGCCACCTTGTATTTAAAGGACTCAGATAATGATAATGCAAGTAAACTTGGTTCATGTGAAAAACCGGCTTAGTAAACTGTATCTTGTAACCCTTTATCCATGATAATATAACGAGGTTATTGGTTATCAATTGCCATTGATCATAAAAGTAGAGTAACCGACCTGCGGAACGTAGGTCTAGCGGCGGCGCGGGGCTTGGCGCTGCTGCAAGCGCGGCCGCTGTCGCGGTTGCTACTCAGCGCGCGGCGCAGGCGCTGTACTCCTCGCTGTTCCTGCTTGCCGCGCTGTCGGGAACGGAGGCCTCTGGTTTAAAGTCTGAGCAGGGGTCTGTCTCGGTCTCTACGCTGGTGCCGGTCTTCTGACTGATGTGTGTAGTTTAATTTTATCACCTGATTTTGATATAGCTTTTGGAGCCTTTAGAGTATCGGTCAGCTATTCACCAAATAGGAAATTATAAATTTTTGTATTAAACAATTGATCTATTTTATATTTTTTTCAGTTCTCGAACAATATAATATATAAAATTATTATTATTATATGAAACTACGTCGTGTCATGGACTCGCAGTTGTGAGTCACACAATACATCAGTCGACCGGATTCGATCAGTAAATTTATTACTGTCTGATGTTTATAATCTGAAGAAAAGAGTATAGGTAGGTACTGAGGGCTTCACTGATACAAGATATAGGTACTTGCTGCGACCTGCACCTGCTTATTCTCTAATGCTTTGTATCAGCATTTCTAATAAAGCGGTCTCTAATATCTAGTCCATATATATATATATATATATATATAATTATATTATTTTTATTTCTATTTTTTTTTTTTTGATGGAGTTTCACCTAAGAGATTCAGAATCTCTTCGTCCAGCTTGTGCTACTTGAACAGGTAGTTCCGACTGCTTTGTCTGTATTGCTTGTGCAGCAGGGACATCATGTAGGTATAGTCAATGTTGACGTACCCGGTTTGGGCTCATCTGAGTCAATAATCGGAAGTGACATGACTTCGGCTTGAACTTCCATTTCAGCTGGGATATAAAAGGTACCGAATGTAGGAATCGGAAATAAAATAGCGCGGCGATAGTCCTTAAAAACTATCCACAACACCAAGTTTATTATTCATATCGATTCTCAGAATTAGAAATTAAGTCCTAGTTTTAGAGCGGCGATAGTCCTTAAAACTATCCACGACACTGTTTTAGTCCGTAGGTACGGATATAAGTAGGTCAATAAATAATGTGAAGGTAACATTCCTTTCAAATGTACACAATCACTTATTATACCTATATGTATATTAATATATTCACCCAATGAACATAGAAATTCATAAATTATGTGAAGGTAACATCCCCATAAGATGTACACAACACATTTTGGGATATGACGTCATGTCAGATTATGATACGGATATAGTCCGAAAAACTATTCACAATATCTTAAGTTTGTACTAATAACACTTACCTTCATGGTGCGATAGTGCTGGCGATGGCATAATATTCGCCGACGAGCTACTATCTACTCTCGGAACAAATTCGAACGCGCGACGGTTTGACACTTTTAAAGTTTCTTTTCGAGTTTTCGAATCCATTTTCTGATATAATCACTGTCGTCGTGCTTGTAACTACGTTTTGGCATCTTTTTTGCACTATTTAAGTAAAAGGAAGAAAAGAACGTGGTGATCGGCGACGCACTAAAACGCGAATGAGTGACAGTACAGGCACAACTAATAGGAAGACAAAATACCCAAAAAAAAAAAACTAACTTAGTGGATGAAAGGCGATATCTTAGACGTATTACTACATTGTTATCTTAATCTCGAAGGACGAAGCAACGAAGTATAATTGCACAGCAATGGTCAGTTTAATAAAATAATACATTGATGATAACAGTAACAAAGAAGTAGGTAGGTACTCAATTCAAACGAGTCAATGTGAAAAATACAAGTTTAATCTGTTCAATGAACAATATTATGTACAGTTAGTACCTAATTATTATAGTAAAATACATTTAGTAATTAATATTTGCAACTACAAAATAATGAGCAAGCAAGCAATCATGCACTCGTTTATGTTTGAACTAGCTTTTCTTACGGGTACCTTTATTTTTACCTTTATTTTTCAACCGACTTCAAAAAGAAGGAGGTTCTCAATTCGTCTGTATGTTGATTATTTTATTACTTATAATATATTTGTTACTTACGCGATATCTCCGGCAAAGGTGAAGCGATTTTGAAAATTTTGATATTTTTTTTATGAATAGGGTATGCCTCAAGGGTGGTCCTGGAAGTCCTGGAAGGGTGATACCTCCTTAACATCCATTTCCATAAAGAAACGGCATCACAATCAAAACAGAAATTGAAAGTACATACAAGGTTGGAACATCGTCTAAGTATACTTTTTTGCTTTCAGTTGATTTGTTCAAAAAGTGCTGAATCAATTTCGATAAAATTTATATAGGACCACCCCTGAGGAATTTTCAAAATCTGTTTACATTTGCCGGAGAAATCGCGTAACAAATATACAAAAAAAAACAGTCGTTTTGAGAACTTCATTCTTTGTGAATTCGGTTGAAAATATAGCCTATAACATAAAGTAGCTTCCTATTGGTGAATAAAATTAAAACTAATGAAAATTCATTTATTTCGGGTAGGGCCAGCTTAAAACTAATAAGAAACATTAATCAGAAATAGAATAAAAATAAAAATGACCAATTCATTAATTCATCAATTATTATTCAATTCAAGAATTCGTATAACAAAACAACATGATTATTACCAAAATTAAATTAGGTACTTACTTACAGGTAAAATTAAAAAAAAAATGCGTTGATATTTTTTGAGTTTATCCATTACAAACTAAGATAATAAACAAACAATCAAATCAATATTGATATGTTATGTCCAGATCCGCAGTTAGCAAAATAACCCTTATATGCTGCTTGATAAGTTTTACTATTGTGCAGGTATAATTAGATGAATCAAGCAAAGCCTTGCTTGCTGAGCTGAACATCGAAAAGTTTTGTTGATTGAATTATGAAATTGAATTGAATGGAATTAACGAATGTAGATACTATAATGCTATAGGTACTATAATGTTTGATAGAAGGTATTTATTTCATATTGGTTATAATTACTAATTTAATGTTTCAGTTATTGTGTGTTTGTATTTATTTCATATTGGTTATAATTACTAATTTAATGTTTCAGTTATTGTGTGTTTTAGATATGTAAGGTATTAGGTAATGTGGAGGTGCAGGCTGATTAAACCATATTCATGATGAGATAAACACGGTTCGAAAGTAGAACAATGGGGACTTGACTTTCAAAATTGATGACAGTGAAACAAGAGATCTGGAACCAAGGACAGTAAAATTTTTATCATCATCATCATCGATACAATTATATGTACTATGCACTAGATAGAGCGCTTTAAATCATCACTTAGTTTCACTGAACTGTAGATAGGGATCAACACGTAATTCAGTATGACATTGTCGTTTTAAAAGAGCGGTGCATCGTGACATTTGGCATTTGTGAAATAAAAATATAATTACGCTAGCAAATAGTGATATTATTGGTTATTAACACGTAACATCAAGTTTTTATATTAATTAAATATTATTTGATTACAATAACATGTAATTAAAACAATACTTTCTGTGAATCGTCGTAGACAATCTATCCCTCTCTATCGCGCCCTATGGAGCGAGATAAACAATGATGATTCATAGAGTATTGAACGTCAGATATTACAGAACTCCAAATAGGTAAAATTTACGAACACTTGAATTTGACTGCACCTTTTATTATAAAATTACTAGTTAGGTATGTTTACTAGTTTATAACCTATTCGGCACATAATATATTTATTCTTTGCAGCAACCAGAACTGTTATACAAAAATATAGTCAAATTAGATTGCATTGATTGAATGAATCAAAATCTGACCCACATATAAGTTTATGTACGAAACGCCAGAAACTAACCGGACAGGTCATTTCGTGACTATTATGGCTTCATTTTAAAATCATTTAAATCATTTATTTATTATTTTTGCTCTGAGCTTTGGAATGAGAAACCTCTACTTCTGCTTCTACTTTCTGACTGACAGACACTACTTCAAAAGTTTTTGTGAATAATCTAGTTTGAGTTTGAAAAAAAATTGGTGGTCTGTAAAGTCGGTTTACGAACGATAGTTTTACGTGATAACGTCATAAAGAAACATAATGGCTAACATATATAACATAAGCAAATAATGGCTTCCGTCGAGGTGGGTGGAGCTTATTGCTTAGGCCGATCGTGCCTCTCTATCGCTTGTTCAGCGCTCTCGCTTGCACGCTCAGGCTCAGGCGGAACGTTTCACTTTTTAGTGCGTGCAGCCGGTGTTTATCAATTTATAAGACGTTATCATGTCAAAATAAAATACAAGTAAGTACCTATTTAGTTTTTAGATTAATACATATTATATTGTTAAGTTTTAAATATGTTTTATTAAATTTTCACCTTATGCTGGGGAAACAGACTTAGGTATGTTAGGCAGCCGCGAGAATGGCGCATTGACGTGTCTGTTTTATACTCTTTGAAAACAAAACTGACGTGTCTGACGTTTCGCATCCCGCGAACGGAACATGATCGTTGTTCCGAATTGCTATTCTATGTAACATATATTTCTATGATCATCATCATCTGCCTAGCCTTTTCCCAACTATATTGGAGTCGGCTTTAAGTCTAACCGGATGCAGCTGAATACCAGTGTTTTACTACATGGAGCGACTGCCTATCGGACCTCCCCGACCCAGTTACAGTAACAGGGTAACAGTGGAATTTTTATAGTAGGTAAGCTGTAAATAAGTAACAATAAATGGCAATTAAGTAATTAAATATTCCAAAGATATCACAAAGTAATAAGCTGTAATTGATGCCATCAGTTGAAATTGTAATATTTTCTACTCCTAAACCAGCGTAGCATGTAATGCATCGCCACAAGTTTCGTATAACATGTTGGTATGTTCATCAATGTCCGAATCACCGAATGTGAAGATATATAAAAAGAAAACCATAGAGACTAACTGGGCACTTTATCATCAGCAACTTGAGTGGAGTCGCGTTATGACCTAGGAACACGCAACGTGTATCGAAATTAGACGGATCAGTTACACTAGAGTTGAGAGCATGTTATGTACAGTCGACAAAGAAGTTTGGTGTTCTGACAGCTTGAACTGACACTTGCAACAAAGTCATTTAAGTCAATGTGCTGAGTAGTGAATTAAGTACCTAAGCCAAAATGAATACTGCCAGTTTATTAAAAAGATGAATACATATTATTGCCTGTATAACAAAAAACTGTTGTTAGCTTGTTCGACTGGAGGTAAGTACTTATAATAATTAAAAACTCGGTGTCAAAAAAATAACATCATTGAATTAATTGGCGTCTGTCACTGTCGATTTTCTTTGAAACTAAGAGTTGAGATTTTTTTAGCCTGAAACCCGCTACATGGCAAAGGCCTCTACTCCTCTTTACTTCTCTCGTTAAGATACTGTTTTTTTTTCGTGATTTTAATCAAATAAGGATGACCATGTTTGGCAATTGCGGTTTCTATACCGGGCAAGTTCCAAAGTACTTTTTCAATTCATATGTACTTTCTACGTTTATCTTAGACATCCTGACATTGGTGAAGGAAAATATCGTGAGGAAACGTAGACTAAATATAAATGTGAAATTAAAATAATGGCTGATAATAACAACAGGTTAGATAAACACCTGCTATTATATGAATCTTGCCATTTACTCCTACAGCGTTATACATTTTAAATCAAGTACAAGTAAATGACGAGAGTCGGTAGTAGCTACTAGTAATTGATTCTCAATCTATTCAACCTTATCTATCTCAATATTCATCCTGTTTAAAATTATAATTTACTAACACTCTTCTTGATAATTGTAGACATTACTTGCAATACGTTACAGGAACTTAGGGAACTTAGGGGTTCCTGAACTTCAGGTTTTTCAGGCCAAAGGCAGAGGTTGAACACCGCGGTGGTTTTAGCTGGTGAGATACCGGACATGCCCCTCCGTTACCACACGATGGAGGAAGTCTATGAGGGTGGATTGCCACCACGCAACAAATAAAAAGGATTATACCCTTCTCTGTTCCCCTATAAGTATAATATGGGTACCTGCAAGGCACGAATGAACCGGCTCATCCAAGGCAAGCGTGCTCCTACTAAGCCACATCATCACCTAAGATCAGGTGAGTAGCGGCCAAGCGCAAGCTTAATAAAATAATATATTTAGAAAAAAAACTGTAACTGAATTCTTTCTACACACCTTCATGTAGGATCCTCCAGCCTTCTCCTCGCAATGGCGCCTGATGTACCGTTGGCAAATGTTCGACATTTTCCACTCTGAAAAGTACGACAACCTTGTTAGTACAGACAATGGACTCGTTATAATTTAGAAGTTCTTAACCAATGTTGTTTCCATCGTATTGTATGACAAGAAACGTGATGACCTTAAAACTAAAACAGACAGCTACAATAATTTCATCAATGGTGACCTAACAAGTCAAAAAATCATGGCGAGATCCATACATTCATTTGTATGAAAAAATAGATTCATTTAGAAGCTTTAAAATATTTACCTATGTGTAGAATACGTTACCAGGAGTAGATTGATATACTTGCCATATTTTTAACCCCCGTATAATTTAAATATTTTAAAATGAAAATAACAGTTTTTCGTTTCATCTCGTCACACATTTTGTGTTTATAAAAAAAAGAAAGTCGCAAGTGACATGAACATGACATTAACGGATCATGTGTGACATTAACGGATCTATCAAATTGGCAGGCAAGTGATGTGAGTCGTTGTTCACAATGGCGGTGTTGAAAAGTACATTGATTTATCATTATTTGTGACATTATTTCCCATAAAATGGCTGTCAGTGTCAATGTGCCAACCATCAGCTGCCGTTTCGTTCTGAAATAATAAGCTTTTCGTTAAACTATTCACTTTGAACATCCACTTTTTTGCGGAGCTTTAAAAATATTTTAAAAGCCTGAAGATACTCTTTCGATACCCAAGAGTATAAGAATTAGAATTTCAACTTTCTCTAAACATTTTTTTGTGCTTGAAGTTTCTTAGCCAAAGTTGGATAAACCAGTCACATAAACCAGTCACGTCATGTGACTGGTTTATCCAACTTTGGCTCATGATAATTTGGGCACACGAAAGAGCAGTAAGTACATCTTTGCCAAGCATCATGACAAGAAGTTCGAATTGCAGTTGATGTGGCCAAAATCGGCCAGAAAAGCATCATCAATATCATCATCACTGGTATACCCAGGATTCACTACATAGCACTGTATTTTGAGAGATACGAGTTTTTTTTTTTGCGAGTTTGACGTGCCCTATAACTCCGCTTGTCATTTAGTTTAGAGTATCTGTAACCAACATCTATAGTTGATATTGGAACGAAGTTCCTTATCGCGCGTTGTGAAAGGGGGCTAGACGGAAAAAATTCTTACGAAAAGTTGTCACGACACTTTTTTGCTATTTTTATTACTTCACAAACGCAGACAATTCGAACAGAAAAATTGAATCGTTGGAACTGTCAAATAGAGTTCATTATTAGTTGAATGGCGGCTTTTCTATGAAAATATTGGAGCGAATTAAAACCTTATTTTTACACATTAACCGTGAAATTCGGTTGCACATAGCTCCTATTGTCCGGTCGGGCACCAGCCTATACGTTTCTCAGAATAATTTTATCATACCTAGTTTGGTAAAATTTCAATTTTTAACCGTTTACGTTTACAAAATAAAGTCCGAATTCGCTTTTCGTAGAATATGTTTATGTATTTAAAGGCGGCGCGGCGAACTCTTTGAACTAGGTACCTACGGCGATATGTTTAGTACCTAAGTTTATTCGCTCAAATAGTGGCGGTACCTACCTCAATGACATCGAAATTATCATTGCGTGATAATTCCGATGATAACGACCTACGAGATAAGTCCACCTTTCACTGTGAGACTGTGTGGATTGTGAAAACGAGTGTAAATTTTAAGTCTAGAATACGTAGGTTAGGTAGGTAGGTAGTTACTGTACCTACTTCTATGTTTTGTTTAGTAGGTACCTATTGAAAGTTTGGGTTTGGTAATCATGAGCTTTCTATCGGTCGCGGTCGTCAGTAGGTAACCACTGCACCTTATCGCTCTAGGTCACAGAGTACTTTTCTCTAGGTTTTACTAGCGACAATAATATTTTTTTTTATTTGATTAAAATGTTTTGGTTTAAATTAAGCCAGTGGGAGCTTAGGTGGGTACCTAGGTAGGTAGTGGTACTTACTTTTATCATTGGCGAATTATTTGTAGTTGTAAGTAGGTAAGTGAGTAGGTACTCTTTTGCTAGAAAAAGAAAGGCAGGCAGCGTAGGTACCTATAGGTACTATAGGTAACCTATTTAAATAAATTAGAGCTATTCACAAACACAGTTTTAATCAACTTTGGCTTAATTAAAAAACTTACCTATTAGGTATAAAATTTACACTTCCCTGTATCGAAGCAACTGCTCAATATGGAGTCCATTTCGCTCGATACATAAACGGGCACGTTTAATTAAATTGTCTTTTAATTACATTATATTTGTTAATAATAATAAAAATATTATTATAACTTAACCCTGGAGTAGTCGCGTGGGCTACATATGTAGCCCACTCGTACAAAATCGAGAATTTCTCAGAATCGGTAAGCGTTAGGTTTCTGCGCCTCCAGGTACTTTCGAACGAATGTACGAGAGACACGCTAAGTGTAGGGTAAGCGTCAGTCGCAAACGGTTCTGTCACAGTACTTCAGCGAAGTGCATAGACTACAATTGTAGCCCGCGCGACCAATTACGTAAGTATTTTTATCATGTCAAACTTTTGTGTTATTATTAATTTTATGATAATTAACTTAAATTCGTTATTTAAACTTAGTTTATTAGATTCGGATAGATTTAACTTATGTGACTTTTTATTTTTTAGCATAAAAATGGATAATAAACGAGGTGCACCGATTGAGGCATGGCTGAAGATGATGAACCACCTCAGCAACGCGCGCGCATGGACACATACCGGAGTTGACAATACATTGTGGTCAAAAACGATTCCTCTGAATAGAGGATTTCTCTATGATTCACAGAAACCCAAAAAACTCCCTCGGCAACGACATCTAGTAATGTTGTGCGCCGTTGTTATGACTTTGGAAAAGCGCGCAGTAAAAGCACCAGAAAGATGTGCACCGCGTGTAACAACTTCATTTGTGGGGATCATTCGAAGATTATGTGTCTGTCCTGTGCAGAAAATAAAAGTTAGAAACTAGTTCCTAGTATTTTTTTTTATTGTGATCTCAATTAGAGCGAACCCCGTGATTTTTGTGCCAATTTAGAGAGGTTTTTTATTTTTGTTGATTTTTTGTAACATAGAGGCTGTGATTAGGTTATATTAATCATATTTAGTTAAGAAAACTGTACTGATTATATTTCCATACGTCTAATAAACCGTTTATGCTTATGAGTTTATTTATTTCAATTTGAAAATGGACTACGTATGTAGCCCATGCGACCACTCCCGTTACTTTTAGGTGCGCGACTACTGCAGGGTTAAAAAAAATAAAATTTTATTACAATTCCTTCACTAATTAATCGAAAGGAACTTCGTTCCATCCGGGTGTCCCTTGACACCTCTCAAGTTTTTTTAGAATGATTTGGGTTGGGTGGGAGGGAGTTACTAATCTCTTCGAACGAAGCACTTCGTATAATTATGATCGATCTTCACGTAATACAAGTAAGTCCGTTTAATCATCAATAATTATACTCGAGGTTTGTTCTCGAGATTAGTAACCTGAAATAATAAACCTATTTATTACTTATTTACATATAGACACTATTTACATATAGACACTATTTTAACCACGACATGTTAAGTAAGTAGTGGTCGGAAAACTGGTAGACCGTCCTTAGATACTCGAAGTTATCTTCATCACAGGAGGAGTGAGAATTCCTAGGAGAGGTTATAAAACCAAATAATATAGGAGAACATGGGCTGTGTGAGGTTGAATTTGCGAGTCGATCCGTTCAGCATTAAGAGATTACGTTCAGTAGCTTTATCTATATACAAATATTATTTTAATGTGAACTTTTACATGTTAAGTTAGTTTCAAAGATGTTGTAGTAAGAAATAAAAATGACAAACTCAAACTGATTGCTAATTAAAATTGCTTAATTTATACTTAAAAAATACATTAAATTTAATTCATGCTCTGGTTTACACACTAGTTCATAGTTTGTTGAAATGTAAGGAGTGGTTGTCTACTTTTTCAATAATTGTAAATAATAATATGTGAACACTATGTATCTATGTATACAACTTAGCTGTCATTCTTTATCTTGTAATACTTTGTACATACATCAATATAGTGTTTTTTATGTAAGGTCCATCGTATTCACGTATAGTTATGTAACTATAAACTGTAAATGCAAAATATTGTACACATTATTTTTTTAAAGAGTAAGTATGGAGTTTCTTGCCCTTTCTTCTCCATACGAAACTACCTTTTGGAAGGGGCAACTAGAATCAACTTTTTTTTTATATGACGTTTAAAACTGCCTTTTAATGGTCTAATTGAAATAAATAATTTGACTTTGACCTTGACTTTGATTGGATTTTGTCATTTTGGAAATAAAAAAATAGTAAAATACAGTCAATTACTGGTTTTCTGTCTGAAGTTACGAATAAACAGTTACTAGAGAGCTAAGTGTATAAGATCCCTATAGGTAGATACTGCTATAGCTAACAACATTCCTTAGCAACAGCGGTATTAATATTCTGAAACCATAGCGTGTTCGCGTCAAAGGAAATTAGCGCATGAATGGTCGTCTAATTGCTAACCAGTTAACAACTTTCCTCTTAACATCTTCTCTGGAGAACATAAATTAGAAATAGCATGCTATTTTTACACCTTCCTGACAGTCCCGTTTTACAACAAAATATATGTATAACGTGACAATGCTGCTAGTCTTTTTGGACACTTATTGTCCTATTGACAGAGATGCGGACGAGTTTTTTTTATGACCTATGAGCACCTCTTTACCACCGATGAAAACAGAGTGATGTTAATAGTTTAAGAAGGTACGATGAAGATTGAATAAACTATCTGAAGATATCAGCATTTTTCCATTATGATGAAAGGGATTTCTGCCACAAAACTCGTCATTCTAAAAAAAATATTGAACTTACTTTTTGTGTCAGGGTTTTTTTATAAACTGTACATAATTACACTATTATCATTTATATGTACGTTTTCTATCATTTTAATTTTAAAGATTTAACATTAATAAAATAAAATAAAACTAATCACAATTAAGATATAGTGTCGACATAGATTTAAGAAAAAATAAATATAGGTATCATAATTTTAATATTTCTATGAGTGTCGATATCCCATTTACAAATTTTTATCAGTTTTATTATTGTTTATTACTTATTCACTAAAAGTTTATATAATAATACTTACGATTAGACTATGTTTTGTAAAGAGTGCTGTGTCGTAGTTCTTTTACGAGAATGGATCAAAGCATTATCTTCTACTACATTCTAAGTAATCAGTTATCAAAAATTAAGGTTTTTGAAGCCCTTAGTTCTGGTTTATGGAAACAAAGACATAATTAGCCATTGAACCATTGTTATTTACGAATACTATGTCTCAATCACTTCCACATCTAGGTCGATAGGTACTATTGTATCTATGTATTACATAGTTACTCAAGTACCGGTGGGTTAGGTAAAACCGGTCTATAGTGATTCATTTATTGAAGGACTGTTACAATACTGCCGCTTATTTCTATTGTTCTTGAAATAAAATGGGAACAAATAATAGTGTTTGTTGATATCATACACATTTCGACGTCTTAAAATTAAAGTATATCTTTCATAATTTTCTCCGTAGGATATAATTTATCACCGATATCATTAACAATCATGTTTTGACCAAGTCCACAACCATTTTTAGGGTTCCGTACCCAAAGGGTAAAAACGGGACCCTATTACTAAGACTTCGCTGTCTGTCCGTCCGTCTGTCCATCCGCCTGTCAGTCATCAGGCTGTAACTCAAGAACCGCGATAGCTAGACAGTTGAAATTTTCACAAATTATGTATTTCTGTTGACGCTATAACAAGAAATACTAAAAACCAAATAAAATAAATATTTAAGGGGGGCTCCCATACAACAAACGTGATTTTTATTGTTCGATATCTAGTGTTGTATAGATAATGGTACTTATACAAAGTAATGTATAAAAAAATTAAAAGAGTACCTAAGTATGGAGTTTCTTGCCCATTCTTTTCCATACGAAACTATTTTTTGGAAGGAGAATCAACCTCAGAGAGTTGTTGCGCTGCGAGTGGTCATACAAAAAAAAACATCTTTATTTTGTTGTAGGTAGCTACCTAATATACTTTCTGTAACTTACATGGACACCCCACACACGTTAACACTTCAAAGTGATCGACGATCGGATTATTTTCAACCACATCTGCACCGCATTCTTCATCAAAGTAAACAAGCTAAAGTTAGAAGGAGTACCTATTAGTCAAATATTGAGTAGGATAATCTTACCCCATTACTAACCGCCCAAAATACATTAGGGGTAAAGCTATTCTAGAATTAGCTGCAGCAACACATTACATTGTTTTGTTAACATTAGGTACATAATCGCTTATTACAATTCTTTTAATTGTTTTTTTTTAACATTGACACTAGGAATTTGATCTGTAGGTATCGTGGGTGCATTTATTATTTATTTATTTATTAATACTTCATGCACAAAGGTACAAAGGCGGACTTAATGCCTTAGGCATTCTCTACCAGAAATACATAAACAAAACATTACACAAATAACTAGACCCAGAACCACTAGTAGACCATACAAATATTTGGTCCGTTCAGAAATTGAAACTGCGACAAGCATCAAATCGCCTTAGCCACTACGCCACAACCCAACATCTACCTTAAAAATGTTAGTACATACTTACCTATTGTAAGTTATCGAAACTACAAAAAAAAAAGAGTTTTTGCACTTGGCTTCCATTTATGATATAGATGAGTACTAGAAAAGTATATTTGGAAACTCAACCCCTATAGGGATGAAAAGGGGGAGTTGTACTAAAATCTTACTTCTTGGGTTAATCAAATTGAAACTAGGCACGAATGTAAACCTATGTTCATAATAAAAAGATTTTTTAATTACCCCTTAAACCTAGGGGGACCTGTTGCGTTTTCAGGGGAAGTACGAAATCTGAGAGTACGAAGTTGCGGGCGAAGTGCTAGTTTACTATTTAAAGATCACATGCTCATATTTCAGACCCACATACAGAAATGTGCCCAAGATACTGGCGGCATTGCCACGCTGGATGGCAATGCTCATCTCTGAACAAGATGAAAACCAGCCAAAGTGTCAACCAACCTTTTGGATAAAGGGAACGAGCACTCGGCACACGACGCGAGAGTTTTAACCCCAAATGGCTCGAAAATAAAGTTATCACCCAGAGGTGACCATACTTTCGCCATTTGAGGTTTTCTGCAGCCGCGGCAGCAGCTCCAGGCCAGAATTAGAGAATATTCAAAATCAATTAAAACCAACACAGTAACAACAAAGTTAGTATCACTCATTGCTTCTCTAATGTCGCCAGTCACTTTAAGGAGAGCGGAGGTTGTGCTGTGCCCAGGCCTGAAGCCAGATTGAACAAAGCTCACAAAACTGCATATATAACATAATAGTTTTGTGCCCACGACTTGGTCCGCGTGAATGTCGGTTATCGCGGATGCAGATAAAGTGGCAGATTAAAAAGTAACTTTCGCATTTATAATATTAAAGGTATGGATTCATTTCTGCAACAATACACCAGTCTTATGGATGACTGATGAAACGTGTAGGTAAGGACCTAAACGTTTCGTCAGATAGTGTTAACAATAAATATATATCATTCTGACGACACGGTCTCGGTCATTCTCTTTCATGGCAAATCTAGGGAATCGGTGCACAATGAAGCTAAGTGACAATAAATAGAATTAAAAATCAGAACACAAAATGCTTCCTTCAGGTCTTTATTCTTTTCGGCCTCTTTGACATTCTGACTTAAATTCATTAATTAATTAATTACCTGGAGTGTCATTTACAATATTTTTTTTGTAAATTTACCACTGCCGAGTACTACCGACTACGATAAATGCATAATTGATGATTAGTATTAGAACTTCATTAAGGTGGTGTGGTTACATTAAAAATTGTAATTGACACCCCGGTGGTGTCGTTGACAATACACAAAATTACTAGGCGCTTTCTACGAACATTTTAGAAAAGTTAAAATAAATAAAACCACTGGCTAAAATTTGAAGAATATTATAATTTAGGCAAGAAGATTAATTGAATATAATCAATTTCAAGCATAGGTACGTTTTTAATTCACAATAATGCACATAAAGCATATTAAATGAGTTTGATATAATTGAATTATTGATTGATTATAGTGTTAGTTCTAAAACTAAGCTTAATTATGAATAAACCTCTCTAAGTGTTCCTTGTAACGGTTTCCGTCAGTTTCTTACTTCGTGGTTCCTACAATAGGGAAGACAACCAATCAATTGACATACTTTTTATAAGCTGTCAAAACGCGATGCCCCCATACGGTTTAGCAGCTCAACGGACTAATTAGCAGACACAATAGTAAAACAATTGACGGCGACCGTCAGGAGGCTTTTGTACGGATGAAGGGATAATAGGTATTTTGTATGGCATTAGTAAAACGTGACGTCACTTTTTAGCAAACTAAATTTTTGAAAAAAAATGGAATTTTACGGTTAATGGAAAGTATGGAGTAGGTAGGTTTTTTGAGAACTTGTGTTTTAAAATTATTAATATTCATCTTTCCAATTATTATATCCAACATACGAGTCACACGACCCTCAACATTAACACATTTCCACTATTAATAAATACCTATATATTCCAACAAACAAAGTTAATCCTACGTTCTACGGACATGATACTAATTAAAGCCAAATATTTTCGTTGAAACACAGTATTCTCACAACCCGACATGTGAACTGTTTCGGGTAAACTTTACATTGAGTAGCCGTGTCGGTCGACGAATTTAAATTGTTCGAACATCCGGAATGTGTAATTGAAGACGTGGAGGAAGCGTAAAATCGGATTTGTACGTAGTGTGTGTAAATAATGCTATATTAGTAACGTCTGTTGGTACTTGTGGGTCTTATTTTAAACTGACTTTTGCTCGCAAGTTCGCCCGCGTGATTTTTTTTACGAATCCATAAACCTGAAATAATATAACTGGGAAAGTGAGTTGGTTTCTTTCGCTTTCATGGCTAAACTACTGGTTTTGATGAAATTTGGTACAGAAAAAGCTTGTTCCCCAAGAAAGGACAGAGACTACTTATTATTCCGCAACTTCGCCTGTGGTTAGCGACATTTGTGTCGCGGGCAAAATCTAGTACAATTTGAATAAAATCCGATAACACTCTGGGATACATTTTCAGAATCAGAGCAGGGGTGTGATTCTGTAAGACCTCATTCTAAACTTCGAATCTGAATCCGCTGTGAGTTTCTTGATTGGCATTCTAAAAACTCGGTTGATAATTCGAATTTACACTTGCGAGCGTGTCAGCGAGTTGAACTAAATTGACAGGGATATTTTGACAGATAAAGTATAAGATGACGTAAGAACTGGCATTCTGTAAGATAATTTCCCCGTCACTTCGACGCTCACTTCGCACTCGAACCCGATTCAAAGTGTCAAATATATCAAGGTCATTTTGAACCTTATGCGAAGTGAGAGTGAATAGAGATGTGAGATGCGAGTTGTTGTCTGAATTTGACAGAATCGACCTACAGTAGTTCCGTATATTAGCGAGTCCATACAAATATACTCTTCAGCTTCACAACTACATATTATATAAAACAGAGCCGCGTCTGTCCATCTGTTTGTTCGCGATAAACTCAAAACTACTGAACGGATTTTCATGCGGTTTTTACCATATTCATAGACGTACTCATTATAGACAGCGTGATTCATAAGAAACGTTTAGGTGTAAAGTTTGTTAAGGTTTTGTGTAAATTGGTTGAAATACGGCGATGGTTGTTAAATGTGGCGGAAAAAATCACGGCGACTGGGAGCTATGTAGATGGCTCTGCTAGCCGTGCAAAGCATTATAAAACGCTTCTGTACTCACTATCACGTTATGTCTTTGGCTATAAAATATCTTGAGCTTGATCAATGAAGTTTTAATTCTTGCGCTCTTATTTTGACCCTTCATGACATATACGTAGTAGAGATTTTATGATAAAAATGCTATAAGTAGGTACCGTTTAATCAAATCAAGTCAGCCCCCAATCTCTTGAAATTGCTAAATTCTTTTCAAATGTTTCAAATATTAACCAAAATTCATTCGAATAAAATCTTACTAGAGATAACAGGAGGTCACTTTAAGGATAAGGGCAGGCAGATACGACCTTTTATTAGTTTTCTCTTAGGCATATGATGCAATTCATCAACAAGAATTAGGTAGGTATTGTGCTTACTAATTCTATGAAATCAAACTTCTTATCTGAGACCCTGATCATATGACGTGGAGTTGGTTTCATGAGATATTTGAGACGAAGAGAACAACCTTATACCAAATGTAAAATTGGCTTCGATTGCAATTGGAATATTACAAGATCAAATTACTTTTTGAGAATATTTTATCACGCTGTTTCCCGCGACTTCGTCCGCGTGAATGTCGGTTATCGCAGCTGCAGACAAGGCATGGATTAAAAAGTTGCCTATGTCCTTCCCCAGGGTTCAAGCTATTTTTATACCAAATTTCATCACAATCGGTTCAGCCGTTTCATCGTGAAAGCGTAACAGACAGAGTTACTTTCGCGTTTATAATATTAGAAGAATAAGAAGAATATTAGTATGGAAGTATGGATAAGCTCCTGCTCATGCATGAATCCATTTGCGAAAAGTCAGTATATAAAAAAGCCTTTCGCACTCGGCAATAGCTGTGTATATTTTTTTTCTTTCAATAATAGTTATTTGTTATACAAGAGTGCAAAGTTGCTTTTTAACCGCGTGTTCAATTTTGATGACCGAGCAAGCGAAGGATTCTAAAATTAGAATCCTGAGCGTTAGCGAGGGAATCAAAAGAGCACGAGGTGAAAAATCTTTGCACTCGAGTGCAACACGTAACTTTTCATTCCACCTCAGCGAGGAAATGACTAAATGCAAAAAAAAAACGTTTACAAAGTCTGAGTTTTTAACAAATTAAAAAAAAGTTGTATGATATATTCGGCACCATAGAGGTAGCAGTAAATAGGTTTAATGTTTTTTTTAAATTCACAAACTTAGTGCACACGATGTTCTAAATTCAATTTACTTTATCCTCTAGAGAATAAAAACGGCTTTTCCACTCAGATATTGAAGATAAATTTACTTTATCCTCTAGAGAATAAAAACGGCTTTTCCACTCAGATATTGAAGATTAAAAATACTCTTTCCGAGATGGTGGGATGAAAAATATTTTTGTATACGGTGTACCAGTACTTCCAGCAAAAAGAAAAGAAAAAAAAAACAAAACATTAAACAAACAAACTGGAAATGTAATATTATTTTTGTTAACTTCCGTTCGTCCCACGATGGAGACGAAGTCGATGGGACGAACAGGAATACACCTTCATAATCTTCTATTTAATAAAAATTAATCGTTGTTCGTTAGTCTCGTTAAAACTCGAGAACGGCTGGACCGATTTGGCTAATTTTGGTCTTAAAATATTTGTGAAAGTCCAGGGAAGGTTTATACGGTAAGAAAATTTAAAAATCAATTAACAGGACAACGTCTATCGGGTCAGCTAGTCTTATACATAAAAATCTCGAGTCACTGTGACTCGAGATTTTTATGTTTATCATCGAACTCCTCCGAAACTGCTCGACCGATTTCCATGTTTTTTTTTTTGTGTATTTTTGGTAGGTCGTAGGTCGGGCGCGACGTGGCCTAACGTACTTTGTGGTCGTAGGCTATTTATATATTTTTTTAATTTATAATGTGGCAAATAACGTTTGCCGGGTCAGCTAGTAGTAGTATAGAAGTATTTAGCTTTCTTTTACAGTTACAAAACCAAGTTTTAATCGACTCAAAGTGTAGGAATTTTGTCTGAAATTGGTTTGATACGAACAGGAAAAAACTACACAAATACAAATACATTCCATGTCCCGATTACAATACTGACAAAACTTATCCAACAAATAGGAAACACTTAGTATGCAAATAGTTACCTATGTCAGTCACAGTACAATATGTTTTTTGCCATAACATAA
Source organism: Charanyca ferruginea (assembly GCA_947361185.1). NCBI lineage: Eukaryota > Metazoa > Arthropoda > Insecta > Lepidoptera > Noctuidae > Charanyca > Charanyca ferruginea. The sequence goes on from OX376056.1 coordinate 23,419,187, forward strand.
CATCAAAACCTATCACGTATGCAGTATGTCTGTAGTATGACAACTGAATAAGTATTAAGTACTTGTTGCCGAAGGATAAAATATACATACATACATATATATGAAGATCCTTTGATCACACGTGAGAGCACGCACGGAAAGAGATTTTATTCTTTAGTAGTAAATGTATGTGACCGTATTCTACGCTGCAATATTGTCCATTAAATATCCTTTTACGATCACCGAGTATAGAAATTATCAATAGATGCAAAATGTATGTGACAAATTGTAATGTATCCTGGGGTATCTTAAATTGAAACATAACAATTAAAGCTGATAGTTACCTTATACGCACGAATAAAGTCTCTGATGTATCAATAATTTACTCTGTAGAAAACAATTTTCAAAAGACAGGTTCCCACATGTACCTATTTAAAAAATGAACTCGAATCACCTCACTCAAATATACATAATCATCATCTGCCTAACCTTTTTCCAACTACATATTATATTCGTTCTTCTTCTTCTTCTTCTTCATCAACCTTAAGACGCCCACTGCTGGGCATGGTCTCCCTCAAGGGGGTTTCAGCCGTAATCGCCATGCTTGACCGATGCATGTTGGCGATCGCAGTAGGTGTTATGTATGGTACTCGGAAGGATGCTGCCGCCTATCCTCTGGTCAACATCCCTCTGTCGCCTTTTACGACACCCACGGGTAGAAATGGGGTGGTGCTATTCGCGGCCGGCACCACACGGCTAAATTTACACACGGTTATATTGGGTTATGGCTTCCGGATGCAGCTGAATAATACCAGCTAGTCTGACGTCCACAACCTAGCTAAGACTGGTTGTCACACTTTCTGACTATCAAAGAACTAGGAATACCAGCCGGGACCAACGGCTTTACGTGCTTTCCGAGACACGGAGGGCTCTCAGTATGAAATACATGGTCACCCATCCACGGACCAACAGCGGCAAGCGTAGCTTATCAACCGACTTCAAAAAAGAAGGAGGTTCTCAATTCGACTGTATGGCCAAAAGGCCCTATCTCAGCATGGTGCTGTAACATTAAAAAAAACGTCACAGCGTTTTTGTATATTTGTTACGCGATTTATCCGGCAAATGTGAATCGATTTTGAAAATTCTTTTTCTTATGGATAGGGTATGCCTCAGGGTCAAATTTAATTCAGCACTTTTGAAAAATCAACGAAATCCCAAAATAGTTTACACAGACGACGTTTTAGTTTGTTCAATCTTTGGGGTACCTCTGTTTTACTTGTGTTGCCGCAGTTCTTAATGGATTTAGATAATATGAAAGTAATAAAAGTGATAAATAAAAAGCTTTTTTACAAAAAAGGCAACCGCCTTCAAACTCTAAAAAGTGATAAATAACTTTAGCACAGAACACACATGACTTTAGATTTGGAAGTCGGTGGCAATTAAAGACAACAAACAGAACAAAGCCACCGTCTTCCAAATCTAAAGTGGTGACTGTGTGTTCTGTGCTAAAGTTATTTATCACATTTTAGATTTTGAAGGCGGTTGTCTTTTAACCATGACCAATCAACCCATACGGCTACGAGCTCAAATAGTCTATACTAATATAATAAAGAGGTAAAATTTGTTTTTTAGTTTGTATGTTTATAAGTTTGAATGTAGGGGGTAATCTCCAAAACTACTCATACGACTTCAAAAATTATTTCACCAATAGGAAGCTACGTTATCCGTGAATGCTATAGGCTATATTGCATTATCAAAAAATTAGGGATCCTTGACTAAATTCACGCGTGCCCAGTAGGTACAAAATAATAATTATATCTATGAATCTCACTAAGTTCAACTACACAGACCTTTGTTTACTTGAGGTTAAATTACAAATCTTGTGTGTGTTTTACGCAAATGGACCTAAAAGTATCAAATATGAATATACAAGTTTACAACTTCCTTATGTAGGTACTGTAGAGCTTTGCCCAACGAGGGAGGCTTTATGTAATGAAGCCATAACTATTTAGTCTATGGTTAGAACCTTCTGGATACCTTAGAATTATATTTGAATAATGTAGAAGGATAGTTTTGATAGACTAATGACATGTGATGTCGGTGAGACCCAGCTAAGCTCAGAGCTGCGGTCTGATAAAGTTCCTCTCGCTAATCTGATTAATATAGTCTTCTACAAGTCGATAATATCTTTCATTCAACGTAGCTTAGACTCTCAGTAATTCGTACATAGTTACAAGTGTAGCTCAGGTGCTACAGTACCTACTTATCAACAGACAAAAAAGAAAACCGCCTTAAAAAGTAAAAAATAACTTTCAATTCGCTAGTTGGCTTTGGTTTTGCTTGTTGTTTTGTATTACCACCGACTTGCGAATTGAAAGTTATTTTTTACTTATTGAAGGCGGTTGTCTTTTTTGCTAAAGTTTTTTTTTAAAAAAAAAAACAACAGTTATCCCTTAATTTTCTACCCTTAGGGGTGGAATATTTTCTTGAAACTTATATGGGACCGAGGATATACTATCAATTTTAAAAAAAAAACATTGAAATCGGACTACTCTAAAAAATAGTTTTACGTGGTCACACAAAAAAAAAGAAAAAAAAATGTTCATAAAATTAAATCTACTGGGCCAAACTATGTTAAATTTTTATGGGACCAAATGGCAACTATTTCGCATCAAACTAAAGAAGAATCACGTAAATCGGATCATAAATCTCAGCGTAATCGGTGTACATACATACAAAAAAACCCAATCGAAATGAGAACCTCCTCCTTTTTGAAGTCGGTTAAAAAGTACCCACGAACAATCATATCTAATAATCAGAACGGAACATAATAAGAATCCCATCAATGAGCAATTCCTTCAAACTTTTAATCCGCCTAACTTTTTTAATTGGTAAAAATAATCCAAATGCCAGGCCGGAGTCGATAATTGAAGAGTGTTCCAAAGAATGAAGTAATTCGAAGATCAAGGGAAAATTCTCGAGTTGTTGGAACTCCGTCAAACATTTCGTTTTATTTGTTTGCACCCTCGGACAAAGCGTCCCCTAAAGCAAAAAGGTCACCGCTCACTGAAACTTACTCACTCACTCTTTACCTGCTGACTAGTTTTTTACAAATAGTACAGTGGGAATTTATTTTAAAACATGGTCAGAGATTAACTTTTTCCTTAATATTTATATTTGAACAGTTTTAGTAGCTATTTTAATTCAATTTTATCATTTTCCCTACTCTATATTTATATTTAATTGAATTGTTGAGTTTTTTCAGATTTTCTAGAAACATTCATGAATCAGATCACATTTACAACATTTAATTTTATTGGTACCTAATAATGCCACTGAAAAAATAAACAATGTATGTATGTGGTCCTATGGTGAAGTATCTATATTATAGTGCATTACTGTGTATTGTATCTTTTAACTATTATGTGCTGGTATTCTCCTACGTAACCACACGTAATGATCCCAGTGTGAGCAGTGTGACACTACATAAACTCGGACGCAGCAATTTGCGTTCAAATGTGGGCAAAGCAGTTCGTTGCTAGGCAACCGATGTTTACCTCAAATCATGTTTACGAAATGACGCCTACGGCCAATTACGGGTTTATTTGTATTGATGCGACGTTATTACGCTATTTTGAGCCTGGGATGATTGTATTTCATGCACACAATTTGATAACATTCAACGGACTGGTAAAGCAATTAAGTATTGTAGCTAAGTTCAGACTTATTACAATTTAGATATCACTAAACCCGATTCATGAGAATAATAAATAAATTCAGTGACGTAATAAGAATGGAATAGTATTTTTATTTCCTTAAAAAGTTACACAAAAAATATTCTAGGCTACCTTTTGCCCGTGACTTCTTCCGCCTATATTTTCTTAACAATCTCTATTTTTATTGAATATACGTTTTAAAAATACTAGTACTAAGTACCACTAGTTTCGGAGATTAACCCGAACAAACGCGTCGGGGAACTTTAATTTATAACATATTGTCAAACAGAACACACATACAATTTACGACACCTCAATTTATCTAAAACTACCAACAAATTACACAAGGCTTTCTAGTTAGGAGTTGTTCGCAATTTCCTGGTTGCCAAAAATGGGTGTCATCTCACAAAAAGGGTAGGCTGGGCCTGTTATACCCAGCCGTCGCCGTCGCCGGTCGTGCGTGAGTTAAGTAGTCACACCATAAATGTTGCCAATTTGCATAAGGGGATGAAAGCTTTCGCGAGATGAGTGTTTATGATAGGTGGCAACATGGGTGTTTGTCATTTCCTCGAAATTCGTATTGGTCTTATTGTAATAGGTTGGTTTGTGAACGTTATCTGCCAGGGTTTGACGACGGAAATTGTTAGGAAGTGAAATAAAATAAATTTGGTGACAGAATATTCCCATGTTTCATGAAATAGCCAATACTATAAAAGCCTGGACAAGGAAATTAACATAAACAAAATCTACAAAAATACATAGAAACACTTAACAGTTTTTATTCCACCACTATACCTACCTACAATTCTCGAAAAATATGAAACAAATCACGAACAAGGATTAACAGAATGGGTTCTTTACAAAATGACGAGTGCGGTATTTGCCCATAGCTCAGTACAACACGGTTCGTGCCGAAACGGATATAATAGACGCTTTGATCCCTGATCCGGACGCTTTAAAATTTAAACAACCTGTATTTTGGGGCAACTAAATTGTCGTATCGTCGAAATATACTGAAACATACCGATCAACTAACGTTAGTAACACAAAACAATAAATTACAAGTTAGGTAAGTATGAGGATATTATTCCATCTTTAGGGACGATAAACATAATAAACCCAAAATACGTATAGGTATCTTTAACGTCCATCAATGATATTTATTTAATTGTACAATACTATGTTATTGTATTAATGTAATTCCTTATTTCTTACTTTTCAACCGACTTCAAAAAAGGAGGAGGTTATCAATTCGTCTGTTTTTTTTTTTTTTTTTTTTTTTTTTTTTTTTTTTTTTTTTTTTTTATGTTTGTTACCTGATTTCTCGGGACTGGGTGAACTGATTTTGATGATTCTTTTTTTATTTGGAAGCTAGTGCTTCCCGTGTGGTCCCATTTTAATTTGGTCCAGTTCTGACCATGGCATCCATGAGAAAACCGTATAAGTCTTAAATTTGCATTAAGTATGTGCGCGATTTGTTACGCGATTTCTCAGGCAAACGTAAACCGATTTTGAAAATTCTTTTTTTTATAGATAGGGTATGCTTCAGGGGTGGTCCCATATAAATTTTATCGAAATTGATTCAGCACTTTTTGAAAAATCAACAAATACCCAAAAATTTTACATAGACGACGTTTTAGTTTCATCAATCTTTGTAGTAGTTAACTTTCAATCTCTTCTTAATAGATTTGAACGAGAAGGAGGTACTAAAAAGCGGAAAATAAAAAGCTTTTTACAAAAAAGACAACCGCCTTCAAAAAGTGAAAAATAACTTTAGCACAGAACACACATTGACTTTAGTTTCGGAAGTCGGTGGCAATACAAAACCACAAACAGAACAAAGCCACTGAATTTCGAAACTAAAGTCAATGTGTGTTCTGTGCTAAAGTTATTTTTCACTTTTTGAAGGCGGTTGTCTTTTTTGTAAAAAGCTTTTTTTTTTAATAAAATAATCTATTCAGGTTGTGACCGTAATCCTACCCACAAACTGATATTTGCCTCGTAATACTTCTCGCTCGTAATCCCAGCTTTCTTTCGGGGCACGAAATTGTATAAAACAACACATTTAAACTATAAAATCAAAATGCGACATTTTAGCGGCTCAAATTCAAATCCAACCGTGTATAGTCCGAGGTACGGGATTATGGGATTGTTAGGGCGTCATTTTGGTTTCCGATTTATTTGGTTCACCTCCCCAATTTCGGGATTTGTGTGATTTCGATACACGTGTTTGTATATCGCATATATATACGCTACACTACATTATAATGTGAACATGTAAATGTTGATTGTCCTCATCAAAGAAAAATGTAAATTATTGAATAATTAATTGCCAATACATTTATCCTACTCGTAAGACGGTAATCGAACTTGTACAGATGCGTAAGGTGCATACGCACAGGTGAAATAACACAGGTGTAACGTATGTTTGACCTTCCTAGTAATAGTCTTAAAAAAATACCATATTATACGAGACACTGTAATAAGCCGTCCTACTTCGGCCCACATGTTTAAAATAGCAGAATAAATAACCAAGATGCAAAAATTACAGAGTTCCTCCAAAAAGGCAGAAACAAATAGGTAGTAAGGTTCCTGGAATAGGCCATTTTACCGTCGTCAGGTGCTTCAGCCGTGGCTCATTAGTCCGGCTCTAGTCTTGTCGTTTGTCAACACCCGTACTTCCGAATTACGGTGCGTTTTTTATTAACGCCAATTCCTTGTACCGTAACGAGTGTAATTTTTCTCGGCCCCCCGTTTCTTTGGAGGAAAAGTGTTTTTTCACGAGTGGCTTCTGGTAGGCCATTGATCTATTATTCAAGTTTGTTTTGTATCACTCTGTTGGTGTGTTTGTTCATTTACAGTTTTAGAGAGAGAGAAAATAGTACACCAGACAAAAATGGAATTGCATGAGAGATAAACACTATAAATCGTAAATAAAAAATTGTTTGCCCTTTTGTAGCCTAATTATTCTGGAAAACCGAATAAAACAATAGACAGTCACAGTTAATGAATAACTGTATTTCAAAATAAACGACCACTTTTTTCTTTTTGCGAGCAGATGCAGGCAAACAAATGTTTACTTCTACAGCTGCTACATAGTTAAGACAATGTTGAAAAATGTGATCTCATGAGTTAAACACCGAGACAGACCAAACAACAAGACATACTTCAATATCTTCATGTTGTTGACATTATTGTTGTAATTACTTTTAATAAACAAGTGGCGTACGGTGAGGATCTTACATTGAACCTTCGTCGATTGTGTTCAGTATAAATATACTGGAAAATTCCTTCGAAAATCTCTCAGGAACAATTGCTATAATATTGAATGCCATTTTACATACACATGAATCTATATCGTCAATGATTTTCTTCCCTTCGAACGACTAACCGACCACCAGAAATATTTTTGTAATATAACCCCTCTTCTATTTTAAGTCCCCATCACACGTGACATTTACAACCCCTCGCATATTCAGATGGTTTAATGTCGGTGCCTCAACTGGTATTGCCGCATTTTTCATAAGACGTCACTCTCATATTGCCAAATGGGACTGTCTCATCGGCGAATGCACTTGCAGAAGCCTCCGCACTTTTGTATGAAAGTCTGGATGAAAATATTCTTTGACACTTTCAAACATGACTAAATTTTAATATACTTACACCCAATTAAATGAAACTTATACAACTAGCTAAATGTGGTATAGGTATGTACTTACTATAGTTAATAGTCACGGTACCGGATTGGGGTGAAACATAGATATCCGAGGGTGAAACTATGTACACCAAAACAATCTGGATGAATACTACCTACGTGCGTTATTTAAATAAAATTGAATCTTATATAAAAACCACGTGTTCGACGTCATATCAATTGTCTTAATTGTCACAGTCTGTCAAGTCTCAATCCTTCTATTTTCGAATCGTATTTATCTCATATTATAGTCTATGAACTACTAAAATAAGGTTGAATATGGTAAAACCCGCCCGAATCTCTATACCTCATCTCATCTCTGCACCTCTGCTTAACTCTTCGAGGAAAGTCGATGTGATGTTATGTAGCGATCTCTTTCAATAAATTGATTTTGTTTAAAATAGCACCCATATGGGTTTGATGCACCAGTTTTGATTTGGTTAAAACTTAATGACCCGTTATTCGAAATAAGAATCATTCGTCTCGTTAAAAAAAGGGCTGAAGGATCAAAAAAGCAAGTCGTAAAAGAAATTACAAATCACGTAAATCTTAGCTCTATTGATACTCGTTTAAGGGTCGATCCATTCTCTGTGACACCTTCTGCTTTGCCTCCGATATGCTCTTTGAAGGTGGCAGACATTGATCGATGCTTTTCTAAGCTCAGAAATTAGATTCGACCGAACACGATTCTTCAATACGATATCGCAGACGAAAAAGCTTGAAAATGTTCTCTCTATATTGGTACCTACTAAGTAGGTATTTGAAAAGATAAAATTCTGTTTTTACCGCAATCTATTTGAATCAATACATACACTATTATAGTGCATTGAACTTGAAGGTTGAAGGCAATGAAGTTTCGTAATTAGGTGTGATCATTTAGAAAAAAAATATCATGGATTTAAAATATTTACATTGATAGATCTCATATTCCAGGATCCCAGAGTCACCAGATCTGAAGTCATGGTACTTGAAAAGTGTCTGGTAATAACGAATAATGTTTTATTTTAAGGAACCAGCCTGCCGCTCTATTCCCAAAGCACTGCAACTCCTGTAAGCCAGAAAGAATATACATTGGCGACCACCCGAAAAGCGCCGAGGCAGTGAACCCCGACGAGTTCCAGAGATTGCATAAAAGTCATTTTCAGCAATCGACAAGCTATTATGCTCCTCGATCTCATAATGCCAACAAACTACATAAACCCAAAACAAATCTCGTATTCACATCGAACAACAGTTATATTATGTGTATAAAATTGTATAATAAAAGTCGAAGTAACTTACCGTCACTCCTATTTTTTAAATTCAAGCGTATTCTTACAAAAAATTGTTAATTGATAAATGCTTTTATAGCGTACTTGAGTTCTTAGATTATAAGTTGTAAGTCGTGAACTATAGCATAATCTGTCACATTATTAATAATGAATTGTTATAAATTTAAAATGAATTTAATACAATTTGATACTTTATTTATTTAATGCATGCTCAATTTAAACCAATTATTTTTTCTATAGATAGTTGTAGCAGCAGCGGTGAGGTTTGTGAAAACTTTGTGATGTACAATACGGTCAACGTAACTTGGCGCGTCTGAAGTTAGCTGTTTGGCTGCGCAATTGAACTTTTAGGAACGAAATTGTCTACTGCGCAGCTAATCGGCTAACTTCAGACGCGCCAAGTTACGTTGACCGTACTGTATATAATGTTGAAAACGATGCGTTGGTTTAACGAACAAAATCTGTAATGGTCATTTTTACATTATTCAAGGACAGGGGAGTGCGCAATATTTTGAAAAAACCAATCACGGTCGAGACATAGGTATGACGTGGAGCATTGTGTCGTTTATTGCCGCCAGATGTCGCTATCGGTCTTTATGTGCGTTTATGAAGTTCGAGTCCAGAACAATAATAATAATTATGTAAAATTTGCACGCTGAAATGAATGGCAGAATAAGAGATCAACATACTATTTTATAAGAACATTCTGTACCTTATTTACGCAAATAAATGATTTTGATTCGATTTGATTTGAAGAAAAACGATTCAACAGTCTTGGATCCCGTAACAAAATTAATAAAAAAAGCTTTTTACAAAAAAGACAACCGCCTTCAAAAAGTGAAAAATAACTTTAGCACAGAACACACATTGACTTTAGTTTCGAAATTCAGTGGCTTTGTTCTGTTTGTTGTTTTGTATTGCCACCGACTTCCGAAACTAAAGTCAATGTGTGTTCTGTGCTAAAGTTATTTTTCACTTTTTGAAGGCGGTTGTCTTTTTTGTAAAAAGCTTTTTATTTTCCGCTTTTTAGTACCTCCTTCTCATTCAAATCTATTAAGAAGAGATTGAAAGTTAACTACTACAAAGATTGATGAAACTAAAACGTCGTCTATGTAAAATTTTTGGGTATTTGTTGATTTTTCAAAAAGTGCTGAATCAATTTCGATAAAATTTATATGGGACCACCCCTGAAGCGTACCGTATCTATAAAAAAAAGAATTTTCAAAATCGGTTTACGATTGCCTGAGAAATCGCGTAACAAATCGCGCACATACTTAATGCAAATTTAAGACTTATACGGTTTTCTCATGGATGCCATGGTCAGAACTGGACCAAATTAAAATGGGACCACACGGGAACCACTGGCTTCCAAATAAAAAAAGAATCATCAAAATCGGTTCACCCAGTCCCGAGAAATCAAGTAACAAACATAAAAAAAAAAAAAAAAAAAAAAAAAAAACTTGAGAGGTGTCAAGGGACACCCGGATGGAACGAAGTTCCTTTCGATTAATTAGTGAAGGAATTGTAATAAATTTTTTTTTTTTTAAGTTATAATAATATTTTTTTGTATTATTAACAAATATAATGTAATTAAAAGACAATTTAATTAAACGTGCCCGTTTATGTATCGAGCGAAATGGACTCCATATTGAGCAGTTGCTTCGATACAGGGAAGTGTAAATTTTATACCTAATAGGTAAGTTTTTTAATTAAGCCAAAGTTGATTAAAACTGTGTTTGTGAATAGTTCTAATTTATTTAAATAGGTTACCTATAGCACCTATAGGTACTACGCCTGCCTGCCTTTCTTTTTCTAGCAAAAGAGTACCTACTCACTTACCTACTTACAACTACAAATAATTCGCCAATGATAAAAGTAAGTACCACTACCTACCTAGGTACCCACCTAAGCTCCCACTGGCTTAATTTAAACCAAAACATTTTAATCAAATCAAAAAAAATATTATTGTCGCTAGTAAAACCTAGAGAAAAGTACTCTGTGACCTAGAGCGATAAGGTGCAGTGGTTACCTACTGACGACCGCGACCGATAGAAAGCTCATGATTATCAAACCCAAACTTAGGTACCTACTAAACAAAACATAGAAGTAGGTACAGTAACTACCTACCTACCTAACCTACGTATTCTATGGCTTAATTATCGACTTAAAATTTACACTCGTTTTCACAATCCACACAGTCTCACAGTGAAAGGTGGACTTATCTCGTAGGTCGTTTTTATCGGAATTATCACGCAATGATAATTCCGATGTCATTGAGGTAGGTACCGCCACTATTTGAGCGAATAAACTTAGGTACTAAACATATCGCCGTAGGTACCTAGTTCAAAGAGTTCGCCGCGCCGCCTTTAAATACATAAACATATTCTACGAAAAGCGAATTCGGACTTTATTTTGTAAACGTAAACGGTTAAAAATTGAAATTTTACCAAACTAGGTATGATAAAATTATTCTGAGAAACGTATAGGCTGGTGCCCGACCGGACAATAGGAGCTATGTGCAACCGAATTTCACGGTTAATGTGTAAAAATAAGGTTTTAATTCGCTCCAATATTTTCATAGAAAAGCCGCGATTCAACTAATAATGAACTCTATTTGACAGTTCCAACGATTCAATTTTTCTGTTCGAATTGTCTGCGTTTGTGAAGTAATAAAAATAGCAAAAAAGTGTCGTGACAACTTTTCGTAAGAATTTTTTCCGTCTAGCCCCCTTTCACAACGCGCGATAAGGAACTTCGTTCCAAAAAAAAAAATACAGACGAATTGATAACCTCCTCCTTTTTTGAAGTCGGTTGAAAAGACGAACAGCGGAGGAGTAAGAAAAAATAAACGTATTGTCCACTTCCCTTAATATCAAGGAGACCAAACAAAACTAGGCCAATAGGCACAAAGGAACGGTTACAACTGGGAGAAGCCCAGTTACCAAGCACAGAATAATGTTGCAATAATGGTTCCTGTAAATATATGTTGTAAAACATAATGAAACAAACCAGTCGTTACACTTGAACGTGAGTAAAATGCCTTTTAAAATCAATAAAAGCTTTTATACAAAAAAGACAACCGCCTTCAAAAAGTGATAAATAACTTTAGCACAGTACATTACACACATGTGTGAACCGATCTGGTTCAATACTCAGAAGCAGGGATTTAGAATATAAAAAACACTATAATAACTTTAAAGTTCAGCTTTATTATTATAGTTACAGCAATACAGTAATACAGTTTGTTTTGGAGATACAAGGCAAGTGACTAGCACCGAGGTCGAAGCTCGAATGGCCAGGTAATGGTGGCCTATCGCTCAAATGCCCGTCGACCATTAAGTTAATTCCCGCCATTTTACTTGCTTTATGATTGGTCGTCGACAACTGTCAGAGTAGACCAATCGCATGAAGTCAATACAACTACAATGATCATACAAGTTCCTAGAAATTATTGTAAATAGTTGCCAATGTAAATAATAATATTAAAGGTATAATTTAAATATTTATAACAGCTCGGCCATCCGGCTTCCAACGAGTCCCTCGTTATGCGTTACAAAAACATTACTTTATATTTCATCACCAATTATGAGTGTAACATAATGAATATAAACATATCTCATCATAAATTATAAATGTAACAATCAACATAAATTAACTCCTTAGTCCTTAATCATTTTGACTCTATGTCATCTAAATAGAGCTCAATAGTAATACTCTACAATAGATTTACTCTTTAATTTATCCATGACCTTGATTAACAGAATACTTATACTTAGCCATTAGGGTGTCGGTTACCTGACACTTAACTTAATCTATATTTTATATCGGTAGTATATATTGGTCCATGACCTTGACCTACTGATGCACCGATTTCTTAAATGAGAGGCATCCGTTACCTGATACCTCTCACCAACTCATTAGTACACTCTAACCAATGAATCGGTACCTTTAGGTTGTCTGTTACCTGACACTCTTGAATGAGAGGCATCCGTTACCTGATACCTCTCACCAACTCATTAGTACACTAACCAATGAATTGGTACCTTTAGGGTGTCTGTTACCTGACACTCCTCTTAAATGAGAGGCATCCGTTACCTGATACCTCTCACCAACTCATTAGTACACTCTAACCAATGAATCGGTACCTTTATGTGTCGGTTACCTGACACTCCTCTTAAATGAGAGGCATCCGTTACCTGATACCTCTCACAAACTCATTAGTACACTCTAACCAATGAATCGGTACCTTTATGTGTCGGTTACCTGACACTCCTCTTAAATGAGAGGCATCCGTTACCTGATACTTCTCACCAACTCATTAGTACACTCTAACCAATGAATCGGTACCTTTATGTGTCGGTTACCTGACACTCGTAACTTAATCTATATCTTATATATATTGGTACATTAGCTTGACCAGCAAATATTTCAGCCATTAATACATGGAATAATTTAGATGATACACGACATTAATCATTGCAGCTTAATACCTAGATTGGCATTACTTTTTAACTATGACATCGATTACATAGTTCTTTATGTACATAATATTAGAAATACACAATGTATTTGATTTAGTGTGCTTAGTTATCTATTATACTTATTTAATTCTATGTACAATATTACAACATACATATACATTATACATACATCTACGAGTATTTACAACTCTTCACATTCAGATTCACAATCATTACGCTCGGATTCACAATCGGTTGATACGGGTTCGTTATAGCAGATCCATGGGAATATTTTATCAATAGCTACCACAGCTTCGTACCTCTTACAAGTCTTTGTGAGTGGTGTGTCCTCAACCACGAACCTATCGTTGGGGAGCACCTTTTTAATTCTGTAAGGGCCTTTACATTTAGGTTCGAGCTTCTTACACTGCCCCTCTATTCCTGTCGTGGCTCTTACTACTCTAACCAAATCACCTTCTTTGAAACGTATTCCTATTTTTCTGTACCTATCATATCGTTCCTTGTCCTTACTCTGTTGTGTCGTAATAAGCTCACCGGCCGTAGCCCTAATATCGTCTAGGCTCTCCCTGACCTCAGATGTAACTTCGTTAATTACGTCATTTAGCAAACCTTCAGATGGGTTAGTTAGATTTCGCCCGAAAAGAAGCTCCGCTGGACTCTTTTTGGTTGTGGCGTGGACAGTGGTATTGATACCCAACTGTATGTCTGGTAAATGTTCATCCCATAAACCATTTGGTTTGTCGTGGTTCATTGCCCCGAGCGCTGCCAAAATGGTGCGGTTGTACCGTTCCACTTGGCCATTCGCTCGGGGTGTGGCGACAGCATTGAGCACGTGCTTTATACCACATGACTGAATAAACGTTCTAAACTGCCTACTAGTGAAGCTTGTTCCCTGGTCCGTAATCAAACGGGTTGGCACGCCGAAGTAACTAAAATGCTCTCTGAATTGCTTGTGGCCGATTTGGTATTTCGCACAGCGGTGATATCAACAAATTTAGTAAACGCGTCTATGATAACAAGAATGAATGTATTGCCACGCTTGGTGCGGATAAAAGGACCGAGATGATCCGCATGTATGGTATGGAATGGTATGATAGATAGCCTTAGGGATGGGGTGTAGTTCACCGGGCCTGGCACCACTTGGCAACTTGTGATGTGCGCACTGGAGGCAAGCAGAAACGTATTTTTTTACAAATCGTCTCATCTTTGGAAACCAATAAGTAGCTTGCAAGCGCGCCAGAGTTTTGTCAAACCCGAAGTGTCCCACATCATCATGATTGGCTTTCAGTAGTTGCCATCTGGTGCCACTCGGAACCACCCAACGGATAGTATTTTCGTCAATTATACGATATACCCGCCCATTTACAAGCTTGTAATTTTTGAATATGTCAACGGCATCTTTACATTTGGGGTCACCTAAAATATTCGCGATATTTTTAATGTCTTCGTCCGTTTGTTGCACTGTTGCAAGCCAATCGTCAGTACTTACTGCAAGTACATCTAACACGTGATGAACGTCTGGACTATCGTTTATAGCACCCCTACTAAGGGCATACGTGTGCCATTTTTTTCACCAGGGCGGTATTCTATTGAGCAGTCGTATTCTAAAAACTGCAGCCACCAGCGAGCAATTCGTGGGACTAGGTCGCGTTTACTCAAAGTGGTACGTAAGGCGTTGCAGTCTGTAACTATGATAAATCTAATTCCAAGTAAGTAATGCCTGAACCTATTCAATGAGGCAACAATAGCGAGGGTAACAAATATTGAACTGCCTGATAACAAGTCTAACTGATCCTCGATACGAGGGAGAGGGTAGTGCTCTTTCTTTGTTTTACTATTCAGGGCACGATAGTCCACACATAACCTCTTTTCCCCAGACTTTTTGTTAACTAGTACTATAGGGCTTGCGTACGGACTCTTAGACTCCCTTATAATGCCGCTTTCTAACATTTCCTTGATCATATCTTGAACTAGTTGTCGTTCGGTAAAGGACAACCGGAATGGGCGGTAAACGACAGGATCAGGATCGTCCAGCTGAATCACCATTTCAGTTTGTTGTAAACTCAAGATCTTTTAAACCACTGGAAAAACAATATTTATATTTATCCAACAAGACCTTTAACGACTCTTTTTGATCCTTTGTTAAATTTTCTCCACAGCTGATTGGTGATTCATCTATGGGCGACTGATCACTGAAATCTAATTTTTGAATTTTTAGGCTCTTAGCTAAAGCGTGGCTCCTAGTTATAAGACTACCCTTCTCTATAACCAGCTGGTTGTCACTGATATTCTGAATGAGAATCCTACCCGCGCCGTGTGTTAATTGATACTTGCCGGGCAACAAGTAATGTTCATGACCTTCAATATTGCGCACGGTTCCATTCACGTAAATTTTTCCCGAGAAAGAATTACGCGAGCTAACTGGGATCGCCTTTAATTTGCCGCGATCTATACGCGTCTCCATGCAAAAAAGCGGATAAATCAAAACAGACTCCTCACTAACCCGCTGAAAAATGACATCCGATTCTGTCTTTACTATCTTGACTGAGGGCCTTTCGGTGAAAGTGTGACCTAGTAGTACAGGGCAATTTATTAAGTAATCACCAACTACAAATATCTCTACGTGGTTTTCTACTAAACCCTGCAATTCGATCGTGACGTTAGCCTTGCCAAGGGGGTTATATGGCACGTTACCTATTCCTCTTAATAGTGACACTTCTCCTACCTTCCATTCTAATCCTAAACGCTGAGCTTCACTGAGACGGACCAAAGTACCTTCGCTTCCTAAATCAACAAGACATTCTGAAAACAACCCATTTATTTTAATAGGCATTTTATACTTTGCACTTGAATCGCCCGAGTTTTCTACTTTCTATATTGCTTTTGGTTTATCGTTGGTACTTTGCTTTGTCCCAGGACACTCAGTGTCCTTATGTACTAACAAATTACATTTAGAACATTGAATCCTTGGTTTTGTGCATCGATAGAATGGGTGACCGGTTTCTTTACAATTGTAGCAGACCATGCGGGATCCGCTCGGCTTCTGGGAACTGGAGCCCACTTTATTACCGGCAAATGCGTTGTTTTGCGATCGCCTATCTCTATCCTTAACCTTCTGTTGCTCGTTTGTGGACCTATCTTGACCTACTTTTACCGACTTCAAAAATTTAAGAAGCAATTCTGGTTCCGTAAATTCTGCTCCTTGTGCTCCCAACCTAACACTACGATCCTCTATACCTGCTATGAGACAGTCAGTTTTCCCGATATTTCGCAACGATTTAGAAGATTTTGGCATAGTAATAAATCTCTAATGACTCTCCATAACGTACCTTTTTACTCAGCATTTCCGTTAGTAAGTCTGCATAATTATCCCTAGTTGGAAAGGATTCCTTCAGCTTTAACTTTCACTCTGGCCAAGAAAATAGTAGTGAGGGTAGACCTTGATACCAGGTTTTAGCTACCCCTGTTAATTTCGGTAAGGCATAGTGGACTATTTGTTTATCGTTCCACCCATAAATCTGTGCACATTCGTCAATCTTATGAAGCCACGTATCAACCGTTTGTTCCTTACATAACGGGTCAAAATCAGGAATTACGTTATTTAAGACAGGAAACCTATCGCGATCGCTTGTATTATTCATACCCTTAAGCGCATTAATAAAGTTCTCAATAAATATGTCGGAGATGGTTTTTAATCTCAATTAATATTGTGGGTAGTTAACTAAATTTGTTATGATTTGTTTCTCTTATTATCAATTTAAGTGATTTTAGTATCAATTATTGTCTATTAATTCGAAACATGATTTATTGAGTACTCACTGTATGCACACTGATTTGTGGTTACTTTATTTCGATAATTGTTATCGATGGTTTTATTCAAAACAATTGTTGACATGTTACTTTGAATGTAAAACGAATTACTTTATGAAATCACTATTGTTTATTCATGACAATTATTAGTGTGGTATTTGATTGCTTTATAATTAAATCCTATTAGATTTAGTACATTGTAGTGTTTTGTATCAAGTAAACGCGTGACGCACTTCCGTGCGCCAATGGATAGACTTGTATGGAGAGGTTGCAAGGTGGGGGGCATCGCCTTATAAAAGAGCGTGCACTCCGTAAGTATGGCAGTCGATCCTCGGATTCGACTCAGTAAAGAGTTCCTGCTCCCGACAATACTGTCGGTTTACCTGGTACAGCGCTGCTGTATATTCACATAGCTGTATAGGCTTACTGCTAGCGAGCGATACACTTTGTATTTGGGTGGCTTATGCTACTGTACGAACTATGAACCTTAAGGGTTTGTTCGTTTATCATTGGGTGGCTTAGGCTGCTGTACGAACTATAAACCTTACGGGTTTGTTCGTTTATCATTGGATGGCTTAGGCTGCTGTACGAACTGTAAACCTTAAGGGTTTGTTCGTTTATCATTGGGTGGCTTCGCCACTGTACGAACTGTGGGACCTTGATGGTCTGTTCGATTAACTGTATTGTTGCTGTGCCTTTAGCTTACTTTATTCTTGTTACTGATTACCATTTGTGTTGTGTTTTCTTTACTAATAGTGTGTAATTGTTTTTGCAGGTCTTGTTTATCTCTAATGGGATAATGGGAACGCCCATACTCCTGACGATGTACTATACCGCTCGGCACTCCTCCTCGATCGCACGTGACGTTCCGACAAATAGATTATTGCTTGACTCACGCTCACGATGGGTTTCTTCACGGGATGGTGTCCTTAGCGAATCCATGGATTCCGCATGGCGCGTCTCGTGCCGGTCTGGAGTGCGCGGCCGTGTCTTAGAGCGACCAGCACGACTACTTGGCCTTCTTGAATAACGTGGCCGGGATGGAGACCGACTAATCGTCGGTCGTGGTAGTCTTCTTTTCGACCGCCTGGACCGCGACAGACGGTTTTGGCTGCCACAATTTTCTTTAGGTGAACGCGTATGCCCTCGACCCCTGCTGCGGCTTCGAGTTGCATCGCGAGATCTTAGTGGCGGCGTCAGCATCTCGCGGGTGGTCCGCCTAGGTCCATCACATTCTCCTCGAGAACCAGACGCACTTTCACCCATGTTCTTGCGGGTTTCAACATATATATACCGGCTGACTTTTTTTACCGTCTGGACAACAATATGGTGTGTTCTGTAAGTAGAATAGAATCCATACAAGCTAATATTTGTTTGCTACCATTGATTTAAAAAATGTTCCAAATATCCTTAAAATACATGAAAAACAATACATCCTACGACGCTGGCGTAAAACTAATAATAGTCAAAATAGGAGATAGTAAACGGCGTAGGCTTCAATTTCGCATGAATGGAGCATGATAGTGACCGCTTGATCCCTACACTCTCACGCACACATTTGCGCGTGTACCCACACGTGACCTTGCTGTATGTAGTTGTGGTAGGCAAATAATTTGATACATTTCTGAGTGTCCGTGTCACGAAACCGTTAAGTAACCAATAATAAATTACGTCTCGCAAGATCGGTAAGGCCTTTGATAGCAATGTAAACAAACCTGTAGATATTCTTAAAACAATCACTAAACATACACGTTTATCTGTTTTTCGAAGGTTTTAACTTGATGAGTAATGAAAAATTAATAATAAGTAGTAATTATTATTATTATTTTCTAAAACTATTGACTATTACACTATTACAGAATGCTTAGTGGACTGAGCGAATTGCCTAAAAATATGGCAAGAATAGACGACTCGTTTGGTGAAGAGATTGAGCGATTAAGAGAGGGTCCGATTTCCGCATGGAATGATTTTCGAACAGATAGGTAGGTAGTTGTTTCTGTAGGTAGGTCTGACCGTTTGTGTAGGTATGTAGGTACTCGTGTTGAGATTTGTTATTGTCGACCGACACCTATTTATGTATAATGCCCCGTTAGGATTATTTTGTTTTAAAGATAAGTATAACAAAGGGCTTACTTATACCTACAGTCCCTACAGAAGTACCGCTGTCGTCAACACCATAGCAATAAGAATATGTTCCCATGGAATTTCATAGTTTGTTAGTTAAAAAAATTAACTGGATAGTTACAAGATTACACAAAATTATTATTATTTGAAATAAAGATAAGTAGGTACTCACTTACCAACGTTTTTAGCGAAATCGCAATAATTGTTCGAAGCGTCCACCGTTTCTTTCTAAACACAAAACTAGGTAGGTAGCACATTTTTGTAAATTGTTAGTAAGACTTCTAAGCGTGTGTCTGTCACTTTTTAGAACATTAAAAGCGCCTATTAGGTACCTACTCGCTGTTTTTACTCATTTACACTACGGACTTCTTCGGTGTACCACGCGTTTTAGTTCGGCCCACAAATAAAAGTCTAATGGAGTTTAGGTCTGGTGATCTCGCCGGCCAGTTCACAGGTCCACCACGACCTATCCACTTATCACCGAATTGGCCGAATTGGCTATCCAAGTACGCGCGCACACATAGCTCGTAGTGAGCTGGACACCCGTGCTGGAAATACATGTCCTGCAGAAAGCACAGAGCCCAGAGGAATGCCATGGTCAAGTAGCTGCTGATAAGTGCGGAGTATCAAATCTGTGCTGGGATTCAAATCTGTGCTGGGATTCCGGGGAGCAGGGACACCATTCCGTCTAAGGGATTGTAGGTGCTTCTCGTCGGCGTACATTTGCCTCGCACTATTTACCAGACAAGAAGTAGAACCTTATCATGTCAAGGTACTCCACGTTGGAGTATTCGTACGTCATTATGAAAACAATAACTGGGCGGGCGTTGCACTCGCGGAAACGTAAAAAACAGCGATCGACGTCAAGCTATGACTAATCGCAGGTGACTGGTGGTAGGGACCCGGACCCGGACGCAGTACTAGGATCTAAGGGCGCGTGTGTGTGGGATGCGCGTGCGGTGACACGTGACACGTAGACAAGTGTGCGTCTGCGAAAGGATATAATAGAATGAAAGAGGAAGAAGTTCCGCTAATGCCTATCGGCCGGCTTCAATCAAAGGATTGAATGTCGCTACGAATTCATTGATAATTTCCGCGCGTCGAGTAGGGTGACTATAAGTAGAGTTTTTACTTTATTTGTCGATTTATTTGTTTAATTTTTTTATTTGGTTGTTTTTGGTTTTATTATGAAAAGTTTACTTCAAATAAGGGATAGTATTTATTGATATGTTAAAATAATTTTTGATTTTTGAAAAAAAATATTGAGATTTCTGTGCCATAGGCTTCTACTCCATTCACATATTCTACCCTGTTTTTGTCCAGACGGTAAAAAAAGTCAGCCGGTATATATAAAAAAAGAAACGTCCGAGTTAATAAACTTCGCTAAAATAAACTTGTAAACAAGATTTTTATTGACCTTCACATACTTTATTAGAGAACATCAAACATGTCCATCTCCAGGGAGTACCCTGGCAAGATAAACATGCATGACTAACTATATAAACCTCCGGAATGTCTCCGTTACGGTAAATACAGTTGATTTTTTCAAACTACAAAAAGAAATATCAAACATGTCCATCTCCAGGGAGTACCTTGGCAAGATAAACATGCATGACTAACCATATAAACCTCCGGAATGACTCCGTTACGGTAAATACAGTTCAATTTTTCAAATTACAAAAATAAATATCAAACATGTCCATCTCCAGGGAGTACCCTGGCAAGATAAACATGCATGACTAACCATATAAACCTCCGGAATGTCTCCGTTACGGTAAATACAGTTCAATTTCTGAAATCATTAAAAAGAGACTATCGACTTATTTAGTAGTCTGGTAAAGAAAGGTAGGTAATTGTGAAAGAAGAGAAAAAAATATCTATCTATATATCTATATCGTATCTCTGATCCTTTTGTGGGCACTAGGTTGCTAATCCCACTTCTGAGATGTGAACCGATCTGGTTCAATAGTCAGAAGCAGGGATTTAGAATATAAAAAACACTATAATAACTTTAAAGTTCAGCTTTATTATTATAGTTACAGCAATACAGTAATACAGTAATACAGTTTGTTTTGGAGATACAAGGCAAGTGACTAGCACCGAGGTCGAAGCTCGAATGGCCATGAATAGACCAATCGCATGAAGTCAATACAACTACAATGATCATACAAGTTCCTAGAAATTATTGTAAATAGTTGCCAACGTAAATAATAATATTAAAGGTATAATTTAAATATTTATAACACATGACTTTAGATTTGGAAGTCGGTGGTTTTGTTCTGTTTGTTGTCTTTAATTGCCACCGACTTCCAAATCTAAAGTCATGTGTGTGTGTGCTGTGTGTGTGATAGGTATTTTACTCACGGTTAAATGTAACGACTGGCTTGTTTAAAAATACCTTTTAAAAACAATAAAATAAAGGTATTCATTCCTTTCTCTGATACACGAAAAAGGATCCAGGATTGAAACTAGTATCTAAGTATGCAATCACATGCCTCCTTAACATACTTTGACATACTCCTCTACCTCAAACTTTCAGCTATGTCAGGCGAACCAGGAATCTCAGTCCAAAAAGACATAACTCGTAAAAGGAAGCACGAAAAAAATATTTAATAATTTGTGAAAAAGTCGCATCTCGGCTTATATAGGTCCGAATTCTATCCCATTGTGCAACTTCACTGAATGCACTGCAAATAATTACATGACCCATTAATCGTGGCCAGGCCATTTACCAGCTACCCTCTTCCCAATTTTTATCTTTTTTTACAACGAAACCGTTGGAATAGCGTTGGGTACTTCTCTTTCACCTATGTAGGTATCTCGTGAAGAATTTAACATCGTAAAATAAAAGGGGGTTTGTGCTACCTGCCCGGTGATCTCTGGAAAATGTTAGGGAATACGCGGAGTTGGAGAAACTGGAAGCGACTTTTTCTAGAAATCACAAATGCAATGAATAAGTACGAATTTTTACCTCAACAGCATCGATCACTAATAAAATAAAAATTATAATATATATGTCGGATCGTCACTGAGCGATCGAGGACGAGTGCCGAGCGGTATAGTACATCGTCAGGAGTATGGGCGTTCCCATTATCCCATTATCGATAAACAAGACCTGTAAAAACAATTACACACTATTAGTAAAGAAAACATAATACAAATGGTAATCAGTAACAAGAATAAAGTAAGTTAAAGGTACAGCAACAATACAGTTAATCGAACAGACCATTAAGGTCCCACAGTTCGTACAGTGGCCAAGCCACCCAATGATAAACGAACAAACCCTTAAGGTTTACAGTTCGTACAGCAGCCTAAGCCACCCAATGATAAACGAACAAACCCTTAAGGTCTATAGTTCGTACAGTAGCATAAGCCACCCAAATACAAAGTGTATCGCTCGCTAGCAGCAAGCCTATACAGCTATGTGAATATACAGCAGCGCTGTACCAGGTAAACCGACAGTATTGTCGGGAGCAGGAACTCTTTACTGAGTCGAATCCGAGGATCGACTCCCATACTTACGGAGTGCACGCTCTTTTATAAGGCGATGCCCCCCACCTTGCAACCTCTCCATACAAGTCTGTCCATGCGCACGGAAGTGCGTCACGCGTTTACTTGATACAAAACACTAAAATGTGCTGAATCTAATAAGATCTGTAAACAAATAACACAATGATAATTGTCATGAATAAACAATAGTGATTTCATAAAGTAATTCGTTTTACATTCACAGTAACGTGTCAACAATTGTTTTGAATAAAACCATCGATAACAATTATCGAAATAAAGTAACCACAAATCAGTGTGCACACACAATAAATCATGTTTCGAATTAATAGACAATAATTGATAGTAAAATCACATAAATTAACAATAAGAAACACAAATGATAACAAATTTAGTTACACCCACAATTGTGATTAATAAACTGTCTCCGACACGGCCAGACTGACATTCTACACGTCCTCGTGTAGTTATAAAGTTCTTGGTAAATATCGATCGGCCTTTCTGACAAAAAACTTTAATTAGCAAAAGGTATGTTGTAACGAAAAATCCTGAATTAGTCCTGAAGTAATATCATTAGCAAAATTTGCATCATAACCAGTCAAAATAACCATACTGTTACAGACAATACATAGCTCAACAAATCAGCCGAAATCACACCATGGGATACGACAAGTAACTTGAAGTTGAATAGACAACCCGCATAGGCGTCAACATAGACAACCCGCATAAGCGCCAAGTTCAACATTCAAATCCAGGAGTCAACATAGACATCCGAATAAAAGTAGAGACATAGTCTCCCAGCCGAATTCACACCATGGGAATCGACAAGTAGCTTGAAGTCGAATAGACAACCAACATAGGCGTCAAATTCAACAAACAAACCCAGGAGTCAACATAGACATCCAAACAAAAGTAGAGACATAGTCTCCCAGCCGAATTCACACCATGGGAATCGACAAGTAGCTTGAAGTCGAATAGACAACCAACATAGGCGTCAAGTTCAACAACCAAACCCAGGAATCAACATAGACATCCAAACAAGAGTCAACATAGACATCTTGTCAATTAAGCTATGGTATGTCAGCAGCAGATGATTATTATGAGTGTCGACATTGACATCATTAAAATTGAATGGACATTCAAGCATTTTTCATACATGATCAAGACTAAATTTTACTGGCACTCAAAGATTTCAACCAATATCATGTTGGATCTGCAAGAAGTACGAAGTTTCCAACGAAGTCTCCAACTTTAACCTTCGGCACCCAGGGCTGCTTGTTTACTTGCACGGGACAGATTTACTTCTATCTCCACACTGTCAACAGCTGAAACAATTGTTAAACTATTAAACAGTTGTATTATCAAGAAATACAGCATTGGTCAATAACATTAACTCGTGTAATGATAGCACTATTTTTTCGGTCATATTAACTGCAAAAAATGAAATTAAAAATCTCGCTGCATACTATGATTGATCCAGTATCACATGAAAGCTCTAAACCCTAGCAACCAACTGTTTCTACTTCACTTAGAATTTGTTCATTATTATCCCATCAAAGTCACAGCATTCATTTCAATTAAACCATCTACAGGCACTGTTGTATTGTCCAAGAGTCAGTTAACCATAGTTCATCACAATTATTAACCGTACAAGAATACGTTTGCCAGTACACTTTTCAGCAAATGTCTCAGCATTGTGAAAATATTCCCAATGATAAAAAAATAACAATAAACCATAACCCTCAAAATTAACTGATTTTCATTACTAAATCACGCCACGCGCCGTTACGGTCACCCTGCATCTTCACACGTCCTTGGGTGAATAGTTTATTACATCATCTGTAAACAATCAGAAAAGTGCTCAAGTAAACAGCTTATCGTTCGGTCATTCTGATCAATTTAAAACAAACACTACAGACCTGATAACACAAAACAAGTTTAGTATCTTACCACACATGTAATTACCTTATTACCACACATGTCATGTAATTACCTTATTACCACACATGTCATGTAATTACCTTATTACCACACATGTCATGTCATTACCTTATTACCACACATGTCATGTCATTACCTTATTACCACACATGTCATGTCATTACCTTATGACCACACATGTCATGTCATTACCTTATGACCACACATGTCATGTCATTACCTTATGACCACACATGTCATGTCATTACCTTATGACCACACATGTCATGTCATTACCTTATGACCACACATGTCATGTCATTACCTTATGACCACACATGTCATGTCATTACCTTATTACCACACATGTCATGTCATTACCTTATTACCACACATGTCATTACCTTACCACACAACACATGTAATTACCTTACCACACAACACATGTCATTACCTCACCACACAACACATGTAAATTACCTTACCACACAACACATGTCATTACCTCACCACACAACACATGTAAATTACCTTACCACAGAACACATGTAATTACCTTACCACAGAACACATGTAATTACCTTACCACAGAACACATGTAATTACCTTACCACAGAACACACGTAATAACCTTACCACAGAACACATGTAATTACCTTACCAGAGAACACATGTAATTACCTTACCACAGAACACATGTCAACAATCAGGGGGTACACAGTTACTTTTCAGATAATTTAATCTCTCATGGCATAATAATTATGATACTATGATTTGAATAAGCATTCAGTATTACATGAAACTTCACTTTATATTGACCATACAAGTAAGTTTGCCACACATGTATCAGTAATGAAAGTAGGTACATTCAAACCCAGAGTTATAACAAAAAGGAAGCGTCTCACAAGATAGTTGTAGAACATCAGTGGTGGGTACATCACACTTATCTTATCACGGACTTCAACTTATCACGGATGATTAGTTGCTCGAAAACTGACTCACAGTATCTTCACTCGAACCTCCCGGCTGTTCTCCGGTAGTCACTAAAGTGACATACTATTGTACCTGGTTTGAACCTAAGAGGGTTGAGAAGTATTATGTAGGTCAGAGGAAAATGAGACTTTCTCTTAAGATGGGACAAGACACTCAGTTCTTGTTAAAGTTTAAACCTCATGTACTTCGGTAGTGAATGCTAGTAGATGAGCACGGAAAATGAAATTTGGAAACATGGGCCAGTACAGTACAAACAGCAATTTGTTTGACACTTAGGTAGGTAAATAAGGGTAGCGGTAACTGTTGGAGTATGTAAAATCAAACAATGAAATTAATGTGGGTAGGTGATTTATGAATGCCATTAAAACAGCCTTAGCTCTGCGCTGGGTAATCCCAAGAGAGGAAGCTGTCATAACAAGAGTGGAAAAGACATACTCGATAACTAGGGAAGCCATGCGGAAGCATTAAGAGGCAATCCCACTTCTGATGTCAGATCGCCAGTGAGCGATCGAGGACGAGTGCCGAGCGGTATAGTACATCGTCAGGAGTATGGGCGTTCCCATTATCCCATTATCGATAAACAAGACCTGTAAAAACAATTACACACTATTAGTAAAGAAAACATAATACAAATGGTAATCAGTAACAAGAATAAAGTAAGTTAAAGGTACAGCAACAATACAGTTAATCGAACAGACCATTAAGGTCCCACAGTTCGTACAGTGGCCAAGCCACCCAATGATAAACGAACAAACCCTTAAGGTTTACAGTTCGTACAGCAGCCTAAGCCACCCAATGATAAACGAACAAACCCTTAAGGTCTATAGTTCGTACAGTAGCATAAGCCACCCAAATACAAAGTGTATCGCTCGCTAGCAGCAAGCCTATGCAGCTATGTGAATATACAGCAGCGCTGTACCAGGTAAACCGACAGTATTGTCGGGAGCAGGAACTCTTTACTGAGTCGAATCCGAGGATCGACTGCCATACTTACGGAGTGCACGCTCTTTTATAAGGCGATGCCCCCCACCTTGCAACCTCTCCATACAAGTCTATCCATGCGCACGGAAGTGCGTCACGCGTTTACTTGATACAAAACACTAAAATGTGCTGAATCTAATAAGATCTGTAATCAAATAACACAATGATAATTGTCATGAATAAACAATAGTGATTTCATAAAGTAATTCGTTTTACATTCACAGTAACGTGTCAACAATTGTTTTGAATAAAACCATCGATAACAATTATCGAAATAAAGTAACCACAAATCAGTGTGCACACACAATAAATCATGTTTCGAATTAATAGACAATAATTGATAGTAAAATCACATAAATTAACAATAAGAAACACAAATGATAACAAATTTAGTTACACCCACAATTGTGATTAATAAAATGTCTCCGACATATATTATAATTTTTTATTTTTTATTTTATATATTATAGTTTTTGCAGATCGGTGGGAGTCCCCCATGCTGCAAAGATGGATGCGACTTCATTTCGCAATTTAAGTGTGCTGTGTACTATGTACCTATACCTACTAACATTAGTTTTTAACCCCCGACGAAAAAGAGGGGTGTTATAAGTTTGACGTGTCTGTGTGTCTGTGTGTCTGTCTGTGGCACTGTAGCTCTTTAACGGGTGAACCGATTTGAACGCGGTTTTTTTTATTTGAAAGTAGATTCTCTAGCGATGGTTCTTAGACATGTTTCATCAACATCGGTTCAGCAGTTTTAAAGTTATCAGCTCTTTTGTTTGCTGCGGTAGGGATCTTAGACGCATACCGGATGTTTACTTTGCTTTCAAACATATTATTATAGGTGACCACACTGACCACACAAAACCAAACTAAATTACATTTAAAAATTTTTTAATAAAAATTAAATTAAAAATTTAAAAAAACCCCCAACGCAAAACATAAAAGCGATTATGTAAAAAGTAAAAAATAATACTTTTGTTGAGCCATCAAATGTTTGTTCGTTGAAATGGCGCTATAATGTCGCGGCGGGGTACCGCTAAGTTTAAAGCAATAACTAAATATCTAAAATAGCGAACTGATGGTAACTAGATTTGCAACAAGATTAACAACTAGATTAGCAACAAAAATTTGATAATATCGAAGCAAATTGGTCGGAAATGCTGGTAAATTAATAGACAGTGAATGAAATTGAGGGACTGACTTACTTAAGCGGTACCCCGCCGCGACATTATAGCGCCATTTCAACGAACAAACATTTGATGGCTCAACAAAAGTATTATTTTTTACTTTTTACATAATCGCTTTTATGTTTTGCGTTGGGGGTTTTTTTAAATTTTTAATTTAATTTTTATTAAGCGAATTGTTACTAACAAGAATATGGACTTGGTCTGAATTAAATGTTTTATTATATTATAATAATAATAATATAAATTTATATTATATAATTATTAATAAAAATAAAATTATATTATACTAGCTGACCCGACAGACGTTGTCCTGTCCTTATCTACCTACTTACCTGCCTATTTACCTACCCTACACCTACCGTATACCTACCCTACACCTACCCTACACCTACCCTACACCTACCCTACACCTACCCTACACCTACCCTACACCTACCCTACACCTACCCTACACCTACCCTACACGTACCCTACACGTACCCTACACCTACCCTACACCTACCCTACACCTACCCTACACCTACCCTACACCTACCCTACACCTACCCTACACCTACCCTACACCTACCCTACACCTATCAATCTATCAGTCAATTTTTAAGAAGTCTATCCTGCTAAAATGCTTGTATGACGCTAATTAAATTCACACGAAAGGTCGTACAGTAAGTATGAGCTGTATTTGTGAATTGTGTCAGTATGGGTGAAAAAGTTCGATGCGCAGGGTTGAACATAACATAAATAAAAATTATAGATTCAACTCAAATTATGTATCAGCGTTTGATCATAGGATTACCTATATATAATGAGCTCAAAGCTATTACTGTACTATATACCAGAATTATTCTTATGATCCGTTTCACGTTACTCTAAATTACGTATGTGGCAATACTTTTTTTGACTTTAAGATTATTTAATTGTTAGTGTATTGGCTTATGAATTTTCAATATCACTATTTACAACAGATTCAAATAACTTTTGAATTTTGTAACGTTTTAGAAAGGACTAAGCTCAATTCGTTGTGCTAGTCTGATATTAATTTATGTAGTCATGCGAAATGAACATAAACTAAATTCTGTATTGTTGTGACCTATATTATGTTTGGTAAACATTTATAGAATTTGTAATAACAAAATATATATTATTCGAATCCATTAATTGGCATTTCCAGTTCGTCTTAATCCTTTGAAGAGTGAATTTTATTGGCGGGCGCCTGATATATCGCGGTGCCAATCGTAAATCTGTTGCCGCGAAATAAATAATTTAAAACTAATAAAAATGGGCCTTCTGTCTGTAATGTTGTTCGTGTTAGTTTTATTCAAAACACGAAACATATTCGGAAATCTCAGGGAACTGTGCAAGGAGTACTGCTGATCATATGAAATATTTATGTTTTGTCAGATGGTGTCGCAGCTTTTGTTCCATTGATTTAGTTCGCTAACTGGTGGTCTATACTAATATTATAAACCTGAAGAGTTTGTTTGTTTGTTTGGTTGAACGCGCTAATTTCAGGATCTACTTTTTCGAATTGAAAAATTCTTTTTGTGTTGGATAGTTCATTTATCGAGGAAGGCGGTATATAGATTATAGGCCCATGCGAAGCCGGGTTGGGTCGCTAGTATAACATAAACTGTAATTGTTTCCTGTTTTTATTTTAAATCGTTGCCCCACACTAGGAATTACTCCTGTGTCGTGGGTGTGTTTACAAACATAAACTCACATACACAAACAACCAGACCCGGAACAACTATCTGTAGGCCATACAAATATTTGTTCCGTGCGGGAATCGAACTCGCGACACGCGGTGCAGCAGTCGATCGCGCAACCACTGCGCCAACCGTGTCGCCGGTAATTCTGTGTATACCTAAAGGGTATTTAATGGTTTTTATGCAAGGTATATGGTATTCACGTTCAATTATATAATTCCTATATCTTTAGATACTATTTATTGTAAAACATTTATTATATAAGATAATGTGTAGAGTTTCTTGCCCATTCTTCTCCATACGAAACTACCCTTTGAAGGGGCAACTAGATTAAAATGTACATGTGAATGAGGTTTTTTTGATGGTCTAGGTAATTGAAATCAATATTTTGAATTTGACTTCGGTGTTTAAATTATTAAGGTTACTTATTAAGGCTTATTTAGGTTACTTTCTGTTTAAGGCTATAATAAGATAGTAGGAATTAAAGTTTTTGGAAAGTTAAAGATTGTATAGATGTAATATCAAACAATATTATGTAAAATAAAATGAGATACATTCAGAAAACAGTGATTCTAATAACAAAAAACACTAAAAAGTTATTCATTAAAATTACAAAATTAATAAGTATGTTTCTTCAGCAAAGTTTACATAAAACACTATTTGTTATACTTAAGTGCATTAGTAGGCACTTACACCTTACGCAAGTGCTATACCATTGTTCACAATGAGACAATCTGCAAACGCTAACAACTGCAGAATTAATTTCATCAGATCATCAAGCTAAAGTAAACCTTAATACACTGACTCAAGATTAATTATGAGATATGGAGGTGTTCATTTTCTATACCTAACGTATACAGAAAATGCATTGTGCATTACGGAAACGCATTGCTTTCTAAACGTCTGTGCTATCGAACACATGTTTTTGCTACTACGTTGCCTACTATAGTCGCTTAGAGGAATTCCTTGCAAATAATTCATGACGACGGGAAAAGTTCCAGAATATTCTGTTTGTTTTACGACTTAGAAAAGGTGCACGCGTAGTTTATATAAAAGATGGTTTGTAATGGATTCAAGAACATGGAAGCATTTGTAATGGAGAAGATTGTAGGACTATCTACAGTGGAAGTTACGGCTGTGAATAGTTTTTTAGAATTATTTTAATGGATCGTATACTCTGGTCAAAGCAAATGCTACTTGATTACCGTTCATTGTTAACAATCTACACAATCAAAAGAACAACTGTTTAACATTTTGACCTCATTGTTATGCCAACACCACAATTTCCCACCAATTATTCATTACCGTGTTAAGAAAGTATATCTTGTTTCCCATCGCCATCATCTCTTATAGCATCTGAACAAAATGGACAAATACCTTTGGAATTTGAAAAGCATCCGTGGCAATGTTCATCCACCATGAAACAATTCAACAAACATGACCATCAATAATGTATTATGAACAAAGCCGGAGAAACGACTTCGCAATCGAGTCAACAGGGTGTGACCATGTCTTGGACTGCACTATTGTTTGGTCTCCTATCAAATTGTCATCCAAAGCAGCCCCCTCTTCTGTGTCGCCATTTTTTATAAAGTATACCGTATTAGCCGGTCCAGCGTCATAGTTACTTGTGATTCCATAAGCTTCTTGCTCTTCTTCAGTGTCTGTGTTTGTGATTTGTGTGACAATATGTGGTTCATGTCTAGCAAATATCACGTCCTGTTCATGATTGTTTTGACTGTGACTTACGATATAGCCAGATGTGATGCGATTTCTAATACGAATTTTAATTCTAACATAAGAGATTATTCGGCGATTGATGTCAATGTAAGTGAAAAAGGCAAATATAATAAAATAAGCACACGAATCAATAAATTATATTATAAACATTTGATTTTATTTCAGAACATAACAAATGTGAAAACGTTACAAAAAGAGGATTCAGGAAAATATGCGACCTATATACCATCCAGCAACCCAATTAAATTCAAGGTGGGAATTTTAAGAATAAATAATTATTTTCTTATCACTATTAACGCCACGGGACACATAAGCCATAATTGTAGGTCTATGTTGTTTCGAAGGGCTAACTTGTATTTATAATGAGAGTACTTAAACCGGGCGCAATTACTTCGCCGCATAACTGACAGCATTTAGCGCATTTCAAATGCAGAAATACGACAGGCCGAGGTTGCTTGTGGGAATATCACTGACATGGCCCACATTCTTGATAAACTTGCTGGAACGGAAACGTGACTCAACCGGCAGTTGATACAATATAAAATTACATTGCCAGTTTTAAATAAATTAATAATATTTTTTATTTAAGTAATTTTCGATGTGATCGGTGATACGTATATAAAAACAAGGAGGGAATCAGCTGCTTATCGTCCTGACCCAGTTTTTTGTATTTAAGTAGATCAATTATTTGTCGTTACGTATGCCTGCATTGTACTATTACTCGATAAAGTATGATATTATGTGCAGAGAGCTTAAATGGTTGATGTAGCTTAACTAAATAACATTTTATAAATACGTTATTTCGTTATTATAAATATGTTTATCTTTCCCATAAAAAGTTAATGCATTCCTTCTTCCAATGCATGATAGAAAATTAAAATCCGAATGTCCCACCTTTTCATAGTATAAAATCTCAGTTGAATATCTTTCTTGTTTTTTATTATTGTTATTAGTTCGCACAAACTGAATGTTGCTGACAGCCATAAAATTGGTGCTTATTCTTTGACCGATTATATCATGACCGAATATCTGGAGCAGCAAGTACTTTATACATGTATTATTAAAAGTTCTTTAAACTACATATAAGAACTAGTTAAGAGAACAATTCGCCATTGAAAGAGGGATTTTAAAATGCATAACTGAGAACCTTTTCCCGTGACGGCCTCGACCTCAACGCAACAGTTAGGGTCAATTCACACGTACCACAACCACACCACAGCCACAACCACACCACAACGACGCCATGTGGTCGGGCGTATATTTTGTATTGAAAATGAATATTACAATTTACACGTACCACATTTTGCCGTTGTTATCGACCACTTGTGTAATACGACCACATCGCAACCACATCGTGACGGCAACGCCGCCACGCGGCGGCGGCACCGCGGCCACATCGCCACGACATGACGTCATCAACAGCGCGCGCCTAGCTGGCGCCTGCGCTCCCCTCTTTCATTCTGCGTTGTACTGAGTTGCCACGTGGTTGTGCGAAAAATTAAAATGTCCGACTCCGAAACTTTTGACACGGATATGTTTATTGAGGAGATTCGCAATTCGCCATGCCTTTGGGATCAAAGGACAGAGGAGTATTCCAATCGCATTTTAAAAAACAAAGCATGGGAAAACCTTTGCATGAAGTTTTATGAAGATTTTGATAGTTAGGAAACAAAAGAAAAAAACAAGTGTGGTAAGTTTATTAATTAAGTACTATTTATTTATTAAACCGAGTATAATACCTAACAACACCATTCACGCTTTATTGTACTGCCACGATAATTCACCTTCAGGGCTCACAAAATAGTCGGCAAATTCATTTCTAACAGAATCTGCTCGAATGCCGTCATGATTTTGATCAAAGGACTGCATTCGTAACAAATTTGAAGTTATCGATAAAGTGTCATAGAATTTATAGCCATCTCGCTTGCGTACTATATTATGTAATACGACACATGCTTTCACTATGTCTGTTGCAAATTCAACTGACACGTTAATTGGCCTATGCAATATTCGCCATTTGTTTGTCAAAATTCCAAAGGAACATTCTACATATTATCTTCGTGCTCGTGATAATCTATAGTTAAAAATACGTTTTTTCATTGTAAATTGCTTGCCGCTGTATGGTCGCAGCAAATGTTTGTGTAATCCAAAGGCTTCATCGCCAATGAATACCATAGGCAAGGGCCTACCTACAGGGGTAATTACTTGCGGTCCAGGTAGATCTAAATCATTTCTTTCCATTGCATCATATAAACTGTAGTCCCTCCAAATAGTTGAATCAGAAGTTTTACCGTAGGCTCCTATATCAACATACACGAATAAATAATCGGCGTCACATACGGCCATTAAAACAATAGAAAAGAAATGTTTATAATTAAAGAATAATGAACCACTGCGTGGTGGATGAATAATTCTAATATGTTTCCCATCTACAGCCCCTAAGCAGTTTGGAAAATTTGCTTTCTTTTTAAATTTGTTCGCAATATCAAGCCACATTGTTTCATTACATGGTGGTAAATGAATAGGCTGTAATTTATCCCAAATCAGACGGCACACGTCGTGGACAATTTTGCTAGCAGTTGAAGTACCACATTTAAAAAAATCGGCGAGATCTTCAAACGAACATCCCGTTGCCAAATATCTGTATCTGTGTAACAAAAAAAAAAATTAAAAACAAATAATAATGAAATGGTGTTACAGCTAGGGTGATACAGGGTGTTAGTTACAAAAGGTTGAAATAAATAACACTGGATGGAAAAATCTGCTGTTTCATACATTTAGGTCATGTAGGTATCTTTTCTACAAATTTTAATTTAACTATTATTTTTTCAGCTGCTAACTTACAAAGAAAATGGAAAAGCTTAAGAGACTCTTTCAACAGAGACCTTAAAAAACAAAATTCACAAAGAAGCGGTTCAGCAGGTAGTACGAAGAGATACTAAGGTAGTGTCGCCGAAGATGGCCCGGCTCCTAGGATAGCCCACTTTTAAAAAAATACAGTTATGATTATTCGAAACATTTGAAATTTCGCGGGTTTATGCTATTGGTACTATAAACCATAGTGCAAGTGTGTTTCATTACCGGCGCGTCGCCATTTTGAAGACAGATGGCAGTTTGCTTGTTCATGTCAAGACGATACACGTTTTATTACCTGCATTATCTAAATCCTTTTGAAAATTAACGAATTTAAAACAAATCTCTTTGCTCTAAAATGTGAAAATTCATATTTAATCTATTTATAAGCGAATTACAGGTGAGTGTTATTATTTTATTTCCTTTTTTTTGTATTTTTACGAGATTATACTCAACCCGGGTGTAATTTCCTATCATGGCCCATAATATAATTCCCTTAATGAATGACATCAAAAAAATAAATTTTAGAAAAAAAAATCTAATTTATTTTTATTTTTGATAAGTAACTTTCAATATTGATCTCGAAGTTAAATTTTATTTTGTTTAGGGTTTTGTTTTTATTTTATAGTTGATTTTCATTTTGATAGATTTATGATAGCCCACATTTAAATTTTTGTTTGATTTTTTAACTTTTAAGAATAATGTTATGGGAAGTATGTGTTTTTATTTCGATGTTTTATGTTAAAAGTGTTTATTTATTTATTATTTATAATTTTATATCAGAACATAAATTCCATACAAATTGTTAGTAACGCTTAAAACTATGTTAGTATCTTATAACTGCTTATCCTACTTATCCCACATTAAAAAGGGCACCACCAGAGCTGTGTAACTTATTCCAGTGCCTCACAATAGGACACTCGACTCTATCCATAATGGCACTAAGTAAGCCGTTGGAGCTGCCGCGGACACGACGCATCAGGGAGGCCACTCTCTTGCGCACTATTGCTCTAAAGCAGTCTGTGTTGGCCTCCGCAAACATCCCCGATGCACTACAGTACCGCGGCAACCCCATCAGCATCCTAAACCCGTTATTGTAGAGGACCCGCAGAGCACTAATAGCCCTCTGCGTATATCGGACCCACAGGCTGCAGGTGTACAATGACTGGCAGTACGCCTTAAACAAAGTAATTTTAACATTGTTTGTGCACCTTGCAAACCTGCGCGCCAGCATATTGCATCTGACTGCCAATGCCCTGCGTTCCCTCTCTATATCCAAGTCATCAGAGAGATCCTCAGTGACCCAATGCCCCAGGTACTTGAATTTAGTGACCCTACTTATAGGAACTCCTCTAAGTCTGACCGGTGGAATGGTAGTGGGAGTTTTATTGCCCGCCTTAAACACAAGTAATTCACTTTTTTTGGAGTTATACCTGAGGCCATGTGACACTGCGTACCTCTCACATATGCCTAAGAGCACGTTGAGGGCTCTAACAGATGGGTTCAGCAGTACCATATCGTCGGCGTAGCTAATATTGTTCATACAAGTGCCATCTATCGAACAGCCGACACCGGCCCTGCTGAGCTCAACTATCAATCCATTTACGTACAGGTTGAAGAGCCTTGGTGACGTCAGACCTCCCTGTCTCACCCCACACTCCAACCTGTACTCTGTGGAACATGAGCCCGCCCACTTAACATTATTAGTTTGGTTGTCATACCAATACCTCAGTATGTTGATCATGTCCCTGGGTGTGCTGGTTTCTTCCCGAAGCTTATCCCACAGCACATTATACGATACAAGGTCAAATGCCCTCGACAGGTCCAAAAAACAACCGTAAATAGCCGTTTTCCTTGTCACATAGTACTGGATAGTATGCTTGAGCCGCAGTATCGCAGCTTCCGTCGATAGCCCAGCTCTAAATCCGAACTGGGCATCATGCAGATGTATATGCTTACTAAGGTGACAATCAAGCAGCCCATCCAGCACCTTGGCGATTACTGTGGCCAATGAGATGGGTCTGTAGTTGTTCCCGTCGGAGGCATCACCCGTCTTATTTTTAATAATCGGAATAACAGTGGTCTTCATAAGCTCCTGGGGTAAATACGAATGTCCTAAACACAAATTGTAGAACATGACCAACACCCTGGGCAAATGAGCACCCGCGTGCTGCAAGTGCTCGATGCTGAGGTCATCGTGCCCTGGAGACTTACCTCGAGTCATGCCCCTAATAACCTGAGTGACTTCTTTTATTTTAAATCTGAACCACTCACCATCCACAACTTCAGCATCAAGCACCTGCCGCACACCTGGTAAGGGAGACTCAACCCTAAAACGTTCCCTAAACAGCTCGGAAATCTGCTGGGGATCATTTCTACCCTCAACACACGCAGGCACACACAAACCAGCTTCCAGCTTCCTGGTATGCTTCCAAAAACGCTTGAAGTCCTTATTCTTGTGGTGCATGGCTAATATGTCCATTTTAATGTGTTCCACGTTGTCTTGACACCACTTGAGCTTAAAACGCTTTCTGGTTTCACACATAGTATCATAAATATCACCAGACTTTGGTTTACCATACAGGATCCAGGTCTGAAAGCTGCTTCGTGCTTCCAGATGAGCCTTTTGTACATGCCTATTCCATACAACGACATGATTCTGCTTCTTGTACTTTTTCAGTCTATTACTGCTACGCGCAGCTACCGTCAAAGCACTAACAATACTGTTATATAGCTCATCAATAATTGCATAATGATGCTCGTTTCTGCAAACCTTATCAGCACACAGACCAAGTGCCACCGGAAAATCAATTTCCCTTAGCTTGCTATTGCAGAGTTTGCTATATAACCTGATCTGCTCAGCGTTTCTCTCCCCCCATCTCACTTCATTATATTGATTCCCACTACAATATTTTTTACACGGTAATATACCCAAGTTACAATACACTTCCAGAGGAAAATGATCCGACCAATAAACATCATACAATATTTTAATATCAGTCACACAATGCCAAGCTGCCTCCGTCGTCAGACAGTGATCAAGCCAACGTTTACAATTAGTGTGACTTTCACTCACAAAGGTGTGCGTCTCAGACAAGGTATTTAACTTCTTCACGTCTGCACAGAGCCAGCTCCGCTCCATACAGAAGTTAGTTAACTCCCTAAAAAATAACTCACTAGGATGAGCATTGAAATCACCGAGAATTATAGCGGATTCAATGTCACAACTCTCAATCACTGCATTTATTTCACTTAATACCTCCGTGAATTCTAACAAATTATCCGCACTGTCTGTTGGCATGTACACCGAAAACACTAACGAACTACGCTCACCCACACACACCTTAACAGCTGCCAGTCTCACACTACTGCACGGCACCACCGTAACGGAAGAAAACATACCCTTTCTCCACATCAGTGCCACCCCACCATAGGGTCGACCTCGCAGTACGCCGACCGATGTATCTACCGCTGACTTACTGGTATACTCGAAGTTTTTGTCAATCGATCCAATGAAGGCAGTGTCGTGAGGCAATAGCCAAGTTTCCTGCAGGGCTATAACGTGTGCAGTTTTACATATTTCACGTATCCCCTCCACTGACCTCGCAACTGATTTACAATTGAAGCTAACCATTTTAACAGTTTGATTTCTTGAAGTAATAGCCATAGCTTACTTAACCGCTTTTTCTAATTGCCTCAGTCTCAGCTTTAGTAACCCCTACTGTAGGACTACTACCATGCATATTTCGCTCCTTGAAATTAATAAAGCGACGAAAGGAAATGCCTTCAGGCCACAACTGCTCGTCCAGGAATATTTCTAACTTATGTCTAGGAACAAATACTTTAAAAGCCTTATAATCTCTTTGTCGTTTCATTTTTATTTCCGTTAGCTGCACTACAACGCTTGTCTTGCTCAATATGTAGTCAGCGATGTCCTTGACTGATGACTCACTGTCCACATTGTTTACAAACAGCGGTATTTTGATATCTGCTGCCTTAAATTTACCTGACGGATCCTTCGCCTTCCCCTGTGTTCCTATAAATTGATTTTTAAATCGTTTACCATACACAACGTTCCACCCGTCATCCTTATAAGTTTTAAAACTACCACCGACCTGCGCTATTTGCGAGTAAGTACGCCGTTCACTATGGTTAAGCTGCTCCGCACAGTCCGTACTGTCTATTACATCGGTTACACGTGTCGCTGAGGCCATTGAGTGCGCACACGCAGGGGATTTGCTCGTTGTCACCGGCGACGAAACCGCAGTAGGGGCCTCCACGCGCTTGCGTTCATCCGTTTGGCCCGATGTCGAGTCTTGTGCAACAAGGACAGGCGGCGACCGAGGCTTTGCGTGCGATAAGGACAAGCTTCTATCGTCGATACGTTGACCTTGCGCTTGTTTCTGGGCCAATGACATTTTGCAAACAGCTGATTTTGTATTTAACCGCTCCGATGTCGTTATGCTTTCTTTCGACAAATTCAAAATACCAATGGGTCCACTATTTAAATCAAAATTATCGTACCGTAATAGGTTTCGCGTACCTCTGTTTATGTTTACATAGTTATCTTCCTGATCTTTCAGATTAAGTAAATCCTTACTCAACTTATTCACCTGTTCAACGGTCGCATACTCCTCCCTTATTTCCTCAACTTGATCCTTTAGTTTTATGATGTCTCTTAATAGTCTTGTGACATCAATATGGTCGAAAGTAACCGGCGGTAATTTTCATAGCTCCCGCGCAACAAAAATATGTACACTCAGCTATCTGAATGTGCCGTAAAGGGGGTTGACTGTAGCCTATCAACAACCCTAGCTCCCTAACACCCTAGCCCTAAACATATAACAGCAATATATACGTATATATATAGTGCGGGAAGCCTGTTGCCATGAGACCTAAGGCAACAGACGGAAAGTGGGAAGGATGAAGGGTGTATTGGATGGGATTTTCTCACTGCCGATCCGCAGCCTCACGGACCGACCAATAACCAAGGCTGGGTATGGCCAGAGTTATCGGTAACCATTTATAGGCACAGTAACAGTGAGAGGAGTCGATGGTCTCGTCGTAAAGAAACAGCGTTGCTCGAAGTGTAGAAAGAGACTTTATTACAATTTTACATGTTATTTATACTAATCTATTTACATGTATGAGTATATAAATTATATTAACGCACTTGTGTGAAACAGCTGATGCTGTCCAATAATTAAATAACAAATAACAATTATTGACGTAAATTCGGGTTCACCGCGGTCACTGCCCTGCTGCGTCGGCATGTTCACATCCTCGCGTGAACATCTTGGCGCGTCTCAGAAGAATAGGTCTTCAAGGTCCTCATTTCATAGAGAGCTGGCGATTACCTCCGAGGAGTCGGCCGTGCGTAAGTGTGTGCACGTGGTCGTGGCGGTGCAGCAGGCAGCTCGTCGTGGGAACTGCTGGTCGGTGCTTTCGTTGTCTGTCTTGATGCCACCATAGCACGTAATCTAGCCCCTATCTGTGGCGCAAAACAATAAATTAATAGACAAATACATAAAATTACTAATAAAGTTGTGAAACTAATAACGTAAGTTTGTGTTTTAATAGTGGTCCAAATAGTGTGGTCTAGGGTTGTCTGTTCGTTAATTTCTCCGTCTATCAAATGTTTGAAAATATCTTTAGAACTATCTAAAACTACTTGTTCCTTTGTAATGTCATTATGTAAACGAATTATAGAGCGATTATTATCTAACTGAAATATAAGGGGTTTACTATAGGACGCTAAAACATTGACTGAATGTACTCGTTTAGCTACTAACGTAGTAACCGTCGTTTTGATAATGCAATTTTCTGACATTTGTATTATTCCGATGTCATGGATGGAATCTTCTTCTCGCTCTCCATCGCACACAATGGACACTGTCTCTGGTTTCTTTGTTAGGTATATCCAAGTATTTTTCATTTGGACTTGTTTCCAAATAATATTATTTTTGAAGTTATAGGTTCTCGTAGGGCACGTAGAGTTGTCGTCTTTTGTGATCATGCGAACAATGCAATTCTCATTTAATTGCATGTTTTTGACGGCCGCAGGAAAGCAAATAAAGTTGTTGAGTTTATGTAAACATTTGTTGTATTCTTCGTGGGTTAATTCAAAATATCTCTCATTGTTATAATCTATCGCCATAAATGTCTGAGAAATATCAATGCTTGTGAACGACTCATCCTGGTTTTTCATTGGTATGGGAATGACGTGTATAAAGGTATATTTCGACTTTTCTGTAATGGGAAAGTACGACAGCACTGTAATATGTGTGTCGTTTTCAGTTAGTCTAGTGTCAAGTAACTGAGTCTGCATGATGTGAAGATTTGATGGTATCTTGCTGTTTGCATTGTCTATAGCATCTGCTATGTTTTTTGGAGAAAGCACACTGTATACTGTAGCTTTCGTGATATATATTTCCATTAATCCTGAGTAATAATCATTGATTTCTGTAATATAGTTGTAGGCCAATTGGTATGATTGCATAACTTGAATTTTTAGATGATTGTTGTCAATCGATTTGTACCATTGGTTATTGTTATTTATGTAACTCAGAGCTTGATTGAGCTTTGTTTGGAATCTGTCTAATTTTTGTTTTATTCTCTCTTCCGTTTGGTTCACTGTTGAAATGGTAGTAATCATGAATTTTGTCTGATGATTAGCTGAGTCTATAAGTTTTTGTTGGTTGTCTTGTAGTGATTCTAAACTTCTGTACACTTCATCATTTACTCCGAATATTGAAGTCATTAATGATCCTAATAAACCTCTTTTCTTTCTTGTGTTGGTGATTTCTGTTAAGTATTCATGTGTCCTTTCAAATTTTTCCTCTTCCTCTTGTAGGTGATGATAGTATTGATCGCAATGT
The DNA here is from genome assembly GCA_947361185.1 of Charanyca ferruginea. Classification (NCBI taxonomy): domain Eukaryota; kingdom Metazoa; phylum Arthropoda; class Insecta; order Lepidoptera; family Noctuidae; genus Charanyca; species Charanyca ferruginea. Next base: position 23,460,027 of record OX376056.1, read on the forward strand.
GTGTTGCTGTTTATTGTAGAAGTATAGTCACATAATGTTTTAAATTGTTTTAAGGCGTCTTTTGCTTTTGCTAGATTGTTGTTTAATTTGCTTCTTTCGTAGGTTGTTTCTATTCTAAAGGTTCCTCTGTCTAACGTAGCGTTCCCCATTTGCTCTATATATAATCCTGGGTCTAAGTTTTTGATAGTATGTGTAGTCGCTGCTGATGTTATGAGTTGTAATATCAGTAATAACGTTGTAAACCAATATTGCAGCTTGTCTGTTGTTTTATGCATAGCACGCTGTCTGTGTGTATTGAGTCTCATTAAGTTAGTTTGCGCAGGCGCTATTGTTTGTCTATTTCCCGCCGTGTCTATGTCTTCGTTTACTGGTAGTGGTATCAAAGTATGTATCGTTCTCTTTTGGTCCGCCCCTTGCGATCGTTCGAGGGTGACAACTCTGGTGGCGCCATCGTGTCCAGGGTGAATCTCTTTAATCTTTGCTAAGGGCCATTTATTTGGGCTTATGTTTTCGTCTTTAATTAGAACAATTGCACCGACTTTTAAGTTTTCTTCGTTTGACTTCCACTTATATCTTTGCTGTAATTGATGTAAATATTCTTTCGTCCAACTATTCCAAAAGTCTTTTTTTATCTTTTGTATATGCTTCCAGCGATTTATGAGGTCTGTATTGATGTTGTCTATTGGGTGTGGCACGCCTACTGCTTCACGCCCAATGAGAAAATGGCTTGGTGTTAATACTATGTTATCGTTAACGTTCTCAGTTTGAATACATAAGGGCCTTGAGTTTAAACATGCTTCAATTTGGTGAAGGAATGTCGATAATTCTTCATAGGTTAAGGTGCTGTCTCCTATGACTCGTCTTAAATGGTGCTTCATGGATTTTACTCCAGCTTCCCATATTCCTCCGAAGTGTGGCGCTGCTGGCGGTATGAAATGCCATTGCGTGCCTATGTTAGTTAATGTATTTTGGAAATGCGGTGATTGAGTGATTTCTAGAATTTCTTTGTATAGAAAATTGGCTGCTCCCACAAAGTTGGTCGCATTGTCACTGTACATGTGATGCACGTGACCTCTTCTTGCCATAAATCGCCTGAGCGCTGCTATAAACGATTCTGTAGATAAGTCTCCTACCAATTCTAAGTGAATGGCTTTTGTTGCAAGGCATACGAAGACAGCTATATAGCCTTTATACGACTTGTGACCCCTGCCTTTCATTGTTCTTACTTGTATAGGACCTGCAAAGTCACATCCCGTGTGGCTGAATGGATATGATTGTGTCACACGTGGTCTTGGTAGTGCTCCCATTTTTTGTTTTGCTGTTTCTGCTTTGTACCTTATACATTTTACACATTTATTTATGTAGCTTTTTACTTTTCGTTTTCCGCCAATGATCCAGTATTTTTGCCTCAGATACGATAGTGTGAGTCGATTGCCGCCGTGTAGGATTTTTAAGTGTGCGTCATGTATTATTAATGTTGTCACGTGATCGTTGTAGGGCAACAATACAGGGTGTTTCTGATCGTAGGGCAGTTGAGAGTGTTGGAGTCTGCCGCCTACTCTGATAAGTCCATCGTCATCTATAAACGGATCCAAACAGGACAGTTTGCTTCCTTTTTTCAGTGATTGTCTTTTTTGTAGTGTGTGGTATTCTTGTTGAAATGAGTCTTTTTGAACTTGTTTTAAAATTTGTTTAGTCGTGTAGTGTATTTCTTTGCAATTCAGTGGCGCTGTAGTTTTTTGTCTTCTTATGAATCTCAAACAATACGATATAATTCTCACCATTTTAGTGAAGCTGGAAAATCTTTCTATAATATCATTTTTGTTTTTAATGTTTATGGTTGTCTGATGGCACCGTTTAACTTCTTCGTTAGGCTCTGGTATTATTTTAGTCGGTATCAGTTTACTTGTATGAAGCCATTGCGGGCCGTTCCACCATAGATCATAATTTTGCAATTTACTGGGCTCCATGCCTCTCGATATGACATCAGCAGGGTTATCTGCGGAAATTACATGATTCCAGGTAGCGTCTGGTAATGTTCTTTGTATTTCTGACACTCTATTTGCGACAAAGGTTTGCCATCGGTCTGCTTCTCCCCTAATCCATCCCATAGTGATCATAGAGTCCGTCCAACAATAGGTGGTAACATTTTTGCAATCAAGTGCTGTTTTAACTTTGTTTATTAATTTTGACAATAATACTGCTACACATAATTCTAGTCGTGGCAAGGTCGTTTTATGTTTCTTTGGAGCTACTTTAGACTTAGCTTGCACTAATGACACATGATATGTTGTGTTATTGACCTTTGTTCGACAATATATTACCGCCCCGTAAGCTTTTTCTGATGCGTCACTGAATCCATGTAATTCAATAGGTACACCTGTAGTATATTCTAGCCATCTAGGTATTTTTATTTTTTCGAGATGGCTTAATTGTTGTTGAATATTGGTCCACTTCTTTTTTATGCTTTCAGACACTTTTTCATTCCAGTCTATGCCGCTGATCCAGATTTCTTGTATAAGCAATTTCATGGTTATTAGGACGGGTTGGAGCCAGCCGTGTGGGTCAAATAATTTTGCGATTTCAGAAAATATATATCTTTTGGTTGGGTTATCGCAAGCTGTTATGTTTATTTTGAATTGGAAACTGTCTTGTTCTGGTGACCAAATTACTCCTAGTGACTTTCTATTTTCATCTAAGGGTAGTTTTATGGTTTTGTCGTCCACATTTTCCACTGGAATGTTATCTAGCAATTCTGCGCTATTTGATGACCATTTCCTCAAGTTAAATCCGCCAGCACGTAACATGTTGGTTAATTGATTTTGTAGATGTTTTGCTTTTTCTATATTTTCTTCTCCTGACAATATATCATCAACATAGAAATCTGTTAAGGTGATTTTACTAGCAAGGGGGTAGTTTGTTTCTTCGTCTTTTGCTAGCTGTTGAAGTGTCTTTATCGCTAAGTACGGTGCCGCAGTAGTACCATAAGTAACAGTAGTTAATTCGTACTCTTCTATTGGTTGATCAATCGTCCATCTCCATAATATTCTTTGAAAGGGTTGATCATCTCTATGTATTTTTATGAAACGGTACATCTTTTCTATGTCTGCCATAAACGCAACTTTGTGTTTGCGCCATCGCAATAGTATAGTAGCTAAGTCTTGTTGCAATCTTGGACCTTTATGCAAGTTGTCATTTAGGCTTATTTTTGTACTGGACTTGCTACTAGCGTCGAACACACAGCGTAATTTTGTTGTCAGTGCCTCTTCTCGTATTACAGGCTGGTGTGGAATATAAAATTTCCCTTCATAATTATTTGTTTTGTTTACTTTTATCATATGGCCCATGTTTATGTATTCTTTCATGAACTCATTGTATTTTTCTCGTAAATTGTTGTTTTTCTCAAGCCTTTTTTCAAGTTGTATGAGTCGAGCGGCAGCTTTTTGACGCGTATTCCCGTACTCTAGGGAAGGGTCTTTAAATGGGAGTCTGACCGTATAGGTCCCGTTTTTATTTCTTTGCGTCGTGTCTTTATAAAATTGTTCACACTGTTGGTCTTCTTTGTTTAATTGATAGTTTTCAACGACGTCTTCTAGTTCCCAGAATTTGTTAAGTTGAATTTCGTCGGCACGACTAATTAGACTTAATATTTTGATTGTATTGCATGGTTCCGTTGGGCAAAACCCTGACAATATCCAGCCAAACTCTGTATTTTGACTGATAATGCCGTTGTCTAGTTTTTCGAACCCTTGCAATAGTATTTTACTATATTCCTCGGCGCCTAAAATTATGTCAACTGGGCCTTGTTTGTAGTAGGTTGGATCAGCAATTATTTTGTTTGCTATTTTTTGTGGGTCCAGTTGATGAACATTTTCCTTTGGCACTGATGAAGTCAATTTTGGTAATACGATCAATGATGTTGTTAATTTGTATGTACTTGTAAACCTTGGTTGAAGTGTGACGTCAATCATATAGTTTGAGGTCTTTGGTATATTGTCTGCAATACCTTTTATTTCGGCTTTTATTTTTTGTCTCGGGAACCCTAACAGTTGAGCTACCTCTTCCGTGCATAGTGAAGCTTCCGAACCTTGGTCACATAAGACTCGCAGTAATAATGGTGTACCATCGAATGTTTTTGTCTGTACTAAGGCTGTGGCTAGAAGTACAGTTTTTTGAGTGTTGTGAAGTTGCGTAGCTGCATGAGTTATCATTTTTTTATTTTGATTTTCTATCAGTTGAGACTTCTGATCGCATGTTTTTGATGTACTTGATTTCGATGCTTGATTGGTATTTTTGGTGATACTATTTTGCCCTTGCTGCTTTGCCGATAAATATTCATTTGTGTTTCTATGCAACAGTGTAGAATGAGCCTTATTACATATTTCGCACTTTTTATATTTATTGCTGATGCACTCTTTTTTCGCATCGTGCATAAGACATACATAGCACATTTGTTTTTCTTGTACTTTACGAATACGTTCATTGACATGTAATGCCTTAAATGCTTGACAATATTGAATATTATGGTCTTTCTGACAATACCAACAGAGTCCTTTTTTGTCTTGCCAATTTGTTTTTCCTTGCATTTTTGGTGAGTGTGCCGAATTCGAATCGTTTGTTGTTGTTATTGCGGTGCTTGATTCTAAACTCTTGAATCGTTTTTCTAAGAATTTCATCATTTCTTTGAAACCTTGTAATTTATTTGGCTCCTGTAATTGGTCTTCATACCTCATGTTGGTGTCTGGGTCCCACTTTCGATTTACGATTCTGGTTAAGATTGGGCTCCATGTAGATGTATCGATGTTTTGATTTTTTAACGCTTCTAGGCTCTCGTTTATACAATCATGCATGTTACGTAACATTTTGGCATTGGGAGTCTGAATTTTAGGCAAGTCTATTAATTTATCAATGAATGTCTGTGTTATTTTTCTCTCGTCTTTGTATCGGTTTTCTAACAGTGTGAGCGCTGCTTTATAGTTGACCTCGTTTACTGTCAAATGCTTTATCAGCTTTTCTGCGTCTCCGCGGACATGTGTTTTTAGGTATTGCATTTTTTCTGTTATGGAAATAGTGCAGTCTTCGTCTATAATTTTTTTAAATAGATCATAAAATGAATTCCATGTCTCATAATTCCCAGCGAAGGTGGGGATGGTAATTCTTGGTAACTTTGTAGAGTGGTTTCTGCTAGTTTGTACGGTTTTGTCGTTGAGTTGCTCCTGCAACTCTTGTATTATTTCCTCGAATTGTTCTTGTGCATTTGTAAAGCAGTCATTGGTGATATATTCGTCTTCAAGTGTACTCTGTTCCATTAGTAACTGTATGTGTGTTTCTTCTATATCTTGAAACAGCTTTTCAAGATTATTAATGAGTGATTGTAGTTGCCACGCTGGTTTTTGTTGAGCAACGGCGGTCTTTGCGGTCGCAATCTTCTTTTTAAGTTGGTTTAGCCTGTATTTTTGTACGAATAACTTTGGTGAAATAGTCGTTTTCTCTTGTGCGTCGTCGTTTATCTGAAAGTCAGTGACGTTTTCAATATGATGTAGCTTGTCTTCACATTTCAACAAGTGGTCTATGGCTGCATCATAGATGGCCTGTATATGACTGTCGAAATAATCTAGTGTCAAATATTTGTGAGTCGATAAAACCTCCTGGTCTTGTAGAAGTCTGTGGTTTTGCGATGCTCTTTCATAAATGCTGTTCAATGTTGTTCTTCTGTCTGTTATGTATTTTTGAGTCTTCCTTGATGATGAGTCCTTTTTAATGTTATCCCGTATTCTTTTAAGTTCAGTGTAGTCGTTTTCCTGGCTTTTGATGAGTTCGTTGATTCTAAGAATGTCCATTGTCTTCTGATTTCTTCTTTTTTCAGTCTTCTTTCTTGAGCGTCCCTATTCCCTATCCTACTCCTAACACAGTTACCCTATTTGTACTTGCCTCTCCCACACTCTCGGCTCGGTATTTCTGCGCCTTCTCAATGAACTGGTGAGATCCGCTTGTGGAAGGCCAGTCACCGAATCGCTACCGACGAGAGATGTCTACAGGATACAGCAAAGTACCGCGTCTGTCTGTCACAGCGTGCAACTAACTGGTGCGGTATGAACACCAGCCTGCTACACCTGTAACGTGTCTGTCTGTTTTTTGTCAAATATACCCTAGAGGGACAAAGAGGGCCGCGAATTTACCAGTTCAAAAAATGCTCGAAGGACCACATGTACACTCAGCTATCTGAATGTGCCGTAAAGGGGGTTGACTGTAGCCTATCAACAACCCTAGCTCCCTAACACCCTAGCCCTAAACATATAACAGCAATATATACGTATATATATAGTGCGGGAAGCCTGTTGCCATGAGACCTAAGGCAACAGACGGAAAGTGGGAAGGATGAAGGGTGTATTGGATGGGATTTTCTCACTGCCGATCCGCAGCCTCACGGACCGACCAATAACCAAGGCTGGGTATGGTCAGAGTTATCGGTAACCATTTATAGGCGCAGTAACAGTGAGAGGAGTCGATGGTCTCGTCGTAAAGAAACAGCGTTGCTCGAAGTGTAGAAAGAGACTTTATTACAATTTTACATGTTATTTATACTAATCTATTTACATGTATGAGTATATAAATTATATTAACGCACTTGTGTGAAACAGCTGATGCTGTCCAATAATTAAATAACAAATAACAATTATTGACGTAAATTCGGGTTCACCGCGGTCACTGCCCTGCTGCGTCGGCATGTTCACATCCTCGCGTGAACAAATAGGAATACACTCAGCTGCAGTACATTTTATGAGGGATATGATATCCTCAAGATCACGCTGTACTTTTCCATCTGCTTTCCCTTTTCTTTTCACCTTCTTTTCCTTTGTTTGAACTGACTGGTATAGCAAGTCCTTTGCAATCACTATTTCATCAGACGAGAACGCCGTTGCGCACAGTCTAACGATGCATTCTTCATTCATCACATCCACTTGGTTCTGTATAAACGCCAGAAGTTCACTAATAACAATATTACAATTCATACATTTCACTATATTCGTCGACATTTTGACACGATAGCGCACGACATACGCTCTGCGCGGTGACCGAACGAAGACTGATTAAGAGTTTATAATGCATATACTTTCATTATTATTTTTCGGGCCATCTTCAGCGACCAGCTTCCCAAGATAGCCCAATATCAAGTTTCAAAAAGTGTTTACATTTGTGTTAAAATGCCAAAGCTGTACTACATTTTTGGATATCTTGTTTCTCAAATAAATATATTACAACTTCCATTATCTTTTTTCTTTACTTTACTTATCTGCAAGATTTTACGAGGTTTTGAAATTAAGCGGGCCTTCATTGGCGCCTATACCTTACTACTTTAGTCAATTATTATTTTTAAAGCCATTGTCTGAAAATCGAAATACAACATCGTCTCTACCAGTACAAAAATTAAATTAAAAATTAAAAAAAACCCCCAACGCAAAACATAAAAGCGATTATGTAAAAAGTCAAAAATAATACCTTTTGTTGAGCCATCAAATGTTTGTTCGTTGAAATGGCGCTATAATGTCGCGGCGGGGTACCGCTTAAGTAAGTCAGTCCCTTAATTTCATTCACTGTCTATTAATTTACCAGCATTTCCGACCAATTTGCTTCGATATTATCATTTTTTTGTTGCTAATCTAGTTGTTAATCTTGTTGCAAATCTAGTTACCATCAGTTCGCTATTTTAGCTATTTAGTTATTGCTTTAAACTTAGCGGTACCCCGCCGCGACATTATAGCGCCATTTCAACGAACAAACATTTGATGGCTCAACAAAAGGTATTATTTTTGACTTTTTACATAATCGCTTTTATGTTTTGCGTTGGGGGTTTTTTTAAATTTTTAATTTAATTTTTATTTTAAATTTTTTAAACGTAATTTTTTAGTTTGGTTTTTTATAAGAGTTTACAAAAATAATTTACAAGTTTTTAGTTTTCATTTCGTTACTCATTCCTCATTCCCTTGCAATATAGTATACATTATTCTACTAGTCAAGGCCTTTCATTTGATACCCATATATTGAGGGAGTTGTGAAAATAGAATGTAATTCACCATTTTGTGGTTGCGGCCATCTTGGAATTAAAATTTGTCATAGTGTATAGTATTCTACTAGTCAAGCCCTTTCATTTGATACCCATATTGAGGGAGTTGTAAAAATATGTGATCCGCCATTTTTTGGCGGCGGCCATCTTGAACCAATTTTCATCAAACATAGCTAAGCTAATTCCGACTAAGTAATTCGCCTTTCAAATAAAAAAACAAAATCAAAATCGGTTTATCCGTTCGGGAGCCACGATGCCACAGACACACACACACACACACACACAGACACACACACACACAGATACGTCAAACTTATAACACTCCGTCGTTTTTGCGTCGGGGGTTAATAAAATACTGATTAAAACGAATCCAAGTACGATATATCTGCTACTAGGTACTAGTGTGCTATATAATCTGGCTGCAGCATAACACCAAGAATTCTATAATCTTGCATAGTTTTATAGCAAACATGGGTGTTTCAATGGGTGGTCAGTGTGGTCACCTATAATAATATGTTTGAAAGCAAAGTAAACATCCGGTATGCGTCTAAGATCCCTACCGCAGCTAACAAAAGAGCTGATAACTTTAAAACTGCTGAACCGATTTTGATGAAACATGTCTAAGAACCATCGCTAGAGAATCTGCTTTCAAATAAAAAAAAACCGCATTCAAATCGGTTCACCCGTTAAAGAGCTACAGTGCCACAGACAGACACACAGACACACAGACACGCAGACACACAGACACGTCAAACTTACCCCTCTTTTTCGTCGGGGGTTAAAAACAAAAACGATGACATTGAACAAATCGATAATGAAGACGATAATACTACTGAAACGAGTGACTCTGAAGTTTGGAAGAGACCAAAATATATCCAAAGAAAAAAAGATGATGCAGAATATGGGTTAATAAAAAAAATAACAAGTCATTTGAGCGATCAAGTAACTGCACATACTCGTACACAGGAACCTGACAAGTCCTGTGACAGTGATATGCATTTTTTGCTATCTTTATACGATAGATTTAAAACCATTCGCGATGATTGGAAACTGAATGCTCAGATAGAAATATTGAATGTAATTCAAAAATATCACACACCTACACGTAATGATAATTATAGTGAATATGGACAGGGGTATACGACACCAGCGTACCAACCGTACGAGCGACCATCAACGTCTGGGTATCGGCCGGATATGGAAACAGGCGGTCCATAGCTTCGCAATTTGCGTACTACATCCACACCAAGAGATGTTTCAGTGCCAGCATCTCCACTCAGCGTTTCTTCTCAGGCTTCAAACTATAATGATCCGATTATAACGGATATTTTCGGAGATTAATTACCTACCTCTGTTGATTTTTGAATGACAAAATAAATAAAAATATATTAAGTATGCTCTTTATTTTCGCTTTCTATCCCCCCTACCACAGTTAGATAATAATAAAGGCCTGAGCAGACCGGATACGTGGCGTGTGCGTAACGTACAGTCAGCGACATATTGACCTACGAAAGTGAAAAAACCACAGCTGATGTTGATCTCTATACGTTTAAAATTCAGTTGCAGAAATTTTACAGATAAGGGTAGGTCGATATGACGCTAACTGTACATGCATACTGTTGTAATAATAGGAAACTATATGAAACGTGCCCACAATCATAATCTTACTTTTTATTGTTAATGAATTAAGAGGCCGTACATGGTTTTGCTCGCAACACTAGCGCCACTTTCATAAAATATTTATGTCTTAAATAAAAAGATACATTGTTTTTAATGAAAGTGGCGCTAGTGCCGCGAGCAAAACCAGGTAGGTACGGCCTCTTAATTTGCATCTGTATTTTATATTTTATAAATTAATTTCATCAGCCCGGTGAGTCTGTCCCGGTAGATGGAACTAATTATATTTTCTAAGCACTTAAAAATATTTAACTATAAAAACAATTACTCACCTCAATGTCATTGCCAGACGTTTAACAGATGGTATGCTTTTTCTCATGGCCGTGTCTTTTTTTTGCAACTCACTATTCAGTTCGTTTAACAAGTAGTCAAATCTGCCCTACCAACCATAAGTGCCCTATCTGCATTAAGCGTCAATTCGAGAAAAACGCGCCAAAAGTTTTTTTTTTAATTATCCTTGTCACTAATTTAATATCATACTTTTTATGACTTCGTTGATTATACTGGATAGATATATTGATGAACTATGCATTGGCTTGTTTATTTTTACATTATTCTAATAATTTATATTAATTACTAACAAAAAAAGTGTTATGTCAAGGATCTTTTTAAATGTGATTATAGAGAACCTAAACATTAGAACCTTAAGTGTAGCACATGCGGTAGTAATGCTTAGGAACTGTACTTAATGTGATTATTATTAGTATACAATAAAGTCGTTTATTAGCAATGTATTACATATTAGTGTAATAACTTCACACATAAGGTAGTTATATGTTGGTGAACCCTTTTAGGTACAGTAAGGTACTATACACAAAAGTAAAATAAGTTCTAAGCATATTTTATATTATTAGTGGATCTTTTAAAATAAAACACTTGCATTATTTCTTTAAAATAATATAATGAATTTGTGACAAATTGACAACAAGTAGGCAGTAATAAAAAGCTTTATAAAATACTTTTTCTTTGTTCTAACTTAACTAATATCTAGTAACTTAACTTATTAAGGCATTCTTTGAGATCACAATATGTCTGGGCAAAAATTGAGTAAAAACGAAACTTACATAATTATAGTTGAGATCACGAATTATTAAGTTCAGTCTTTGGAAAATATTTTTTAATTACACAATAAAAAAATAGAGTTTTTCTGATTTTAAATAGTCTTACTATTTAAAGTCAGAAAAACTAATTAAATTAAACTAATCAGCATACAATTTAGTCATTTCCGCTAACGGTAGACACTGGTAAATACGCCAATAGTTTCTCCTGTTTTCCGGCATGAGTGGGACTAGTTTAGTAATGATTTCTGTTTTGCGTTCCATAGTTATACCTCTTTCTTGTATTTTGGGTACTACTTCCGGGAAATGTTGCGTTTTCATTATTTTTGTTTGAAGAAAATCTAATGTTACATAATCGTTATTACAATTATGGCTAGTTTTATATTTCAGTGAGTAGCATCCCCTCTCTACCTTGACAGCCGCCATATCTTTCAAATAAACCCGAGGTTCTTTCTTTCGCAATTTATGCTGAGACGACCAATCTTGATAGCAATGAAAATCTGAAACTTCCATGACCTTTACGTATTTTTTTTTGGAATTTGATACTCGGACACACTCAACAAAATCAGGAAAATCGTAGACTTTGTTCATTTTTTTTAAAGATTGTTCGACTTGATGGTGGAATGAATCCGCAGACATAAATGTGTGACCACTGTCAAGGTACTTTAAGGTTATGGACTTTGCTGCTATCATAGTGCTGTTAACTATGTCAACCAAAAAAGAGAAAAGACACCAGTTTTTATTTTGGGCGGCGCAGTTGTCTAGCCAAAGGACGATAAGCTCTGCATCTCTTTTATAATTTAAAAAAGCTCGAAACGTTGACATTGTCTTCTTGATTTCTCCCGGAGATTGTCTCATTCCACAATGCTGCAAATGGCACATGATCGCATGATGTTCCTAGAGGCGCAAAGCTTTCATTGTACGCTACTATGCGAGTGCAGAATATTGCATTTTTATATTGTTCCATTCTAGGTAGCATCACTACTTTTTGCAAATCAACAGAATAATAAATATGGTCTTTGTCAGTAGCTGCCAATTTAGCATCATTTTTATACGATTTTCGAGTTTTTTTATAGCGTTCTTTGTGAATTATAAACCTTTTAAAAACAATCGCACGAAGTACGCCTGGAGTGCAGGTTCGATTCCTGCTTTCCTGTTTTTAGAAATTCCTTTGTATTCATTAATTGTCAAACGTCAATTTTATTATTTGAATAATAAAAATATGTGACGATCGAACAATCGCCCCTTAAAAGAACACACTATAACTTATTGCTTATTTCACCTTCTCACGGCTCAAATGCACTATGCGGGTAGCCGTAATGCGGCTAGCCGTCCAGCTGATCGCATGCAAAATTATATACGTAATATTTGTTTCTATCCGCATCCTGCGGTCAGCCGGACAGCTAGCCGCATTGCGGCTACCCGCGTAGTGCGTTTGAGCCGTAAGCCCCGCTCTACAACCTGTGAATTTTGTCAGCTAATCTTGTAACAATGTCAGACTAGCCACGCGGTTAAAATGGCCGTTCCAACAACCCATTGCATGTGTTAGAATAAAAGGTATAATAAAGGCAACACTAAAAAAGCAATTAATAGCTCTCACATTAAATACACATACTTATATACTCAAAGAATATTATTATTTTAGAACAGAATAGTGAAATGAAAATACTTTGTTTAGGAAACATATATTTTATTGTAATATTTCAGACTCAAAATCATTTATTTCAATTTAACCATTTACAGGTACTTTTGAATTGTCAGAGTCAGTCAGAAAGTTGAATCTAGTTGCTCGTTCCAAACGGTAGATTTCTATGGAGAAGAACGAGCAAGAAACTCCATGAACACTCTTTTAAAATCAGTAATATTTTATAAATTTAGGTTACATCATTCATGTCATAACAACTAGGTACATATAATTTAATATTAAAATTATACATATACATAGACTTTCATAGTTATCATCATAATTATACTTAGCTATTATTTTCTTCGGGAGCTCCGTACCGATCAACGTTTCGATCAAAAGTGTGCCCCAATGATTTTTTTTTTTTTTTTTTTTTTCGGATTGGCATCTCGCAGGTCAACCTAGGAGGTTGTCGGCTGCTTAACCGGACTTTCCTGTGGTGCCTTAAATTTTTTTATTTTTAGGGCCTCCAGCCAGGGCATAAAAGCTTACAAACTAAGCGACTACACGCTAAGGGCACCCCCTGTGGGGTACGAGCCTCGGCTTAGGACGTCGCTGGGAGAGGACAGCAAAGGGACAGGCTGGATCGGATTTCCATTATTTAGGGACGAATTTAAAACTACAGGATCAGCGGCGCGGGCTGGCACGAGCAAGGGTCGGGGAGGGGACGTACGGGGTCATCGCGGCGGGCCTCGGCGGCGAGGACGAAATGACGGCGGTCTGTGTCTGTGTTTTTTAACTGTACTGGTGGCTTTATTGCTCCCCTGGAGGAGAGTAATAGCATCGTCAGGGTCGGTCAGAGTATGTCTCGGTCGTCGAGTCTTACTAATACGGGAGGGAGTGTACCGGGCGGCCGATACGATTAACGGGTTAGAGTGCTTCTCAGCAGTGTCGAAGAAGCGCTTGGCGGAGCGTTTCATGAACTGCTGGATGGTAGGTATTTTTAGATCGAGATAGAGGTTCTCGTTGCGAAGGTAAAAAGGGGCTCCTGTGATTCTTCGCAAGAAACGGTTTTGGAGGGTCTGCATCCTATGGAGACGGTATGGTTTCGCGTGTGCGAATACAGCACAGGCGTACGTCATGATGGGACGAATGCACGCCGTGTAAATGCGCAATTTGCACTTGAGTGACAATTTGCTGCGTGCATTCAACATGAAGTAGAGCCTACCGAGAGCGAAAGCGGCGCGCGAACGCACCGTCTTTATGTGCTCTCCGAAAGTAAGATGGTGGTCCAGAATCACACCTAGGTATTTGGCTTGCTTCTCCCAAGGGATAGGCTTACCGAACATGGGGACGAACGCGGTTTGGAAAAGAGTACTGCCTGACTCTTGGTGGGGTTTACCTCGATTCTCCATTTCCGGAAATAAGCGCCTAAGGCTTTTGCCGCGGATTGGAGGGTACGAGCTATGCAGTCCGGGTTACGACCCGAGTAATAGATGGCCGTGTCGTCAGCGAATAGAGCCAACGGAGCCTTTTTATCTTTGGGGATGTCGCTGGTGAACAGCGTGAAAATGAGGGGGGATACTACGGAGCCCTGAGGGACGCCAGCGCGTATTGGGTGGGGTGAAGAGAGCGCACCCTCGATGCGATAGCGAAAGGTGCGATTCGACAAAAAGTCACGCAAGATGAGCACGAGACGATCTGGCACTCCGAGTTGGTAAAGCTTGTATAGTAAGCCGTTGTGCCAGACTTTGTCGAATGCTTTCGCTATGTCAAAGAAGAGCGCACCCGTCATCAAGCCACGCTGAAAACCAGCGCTTATGTGCTCGACGATGCGGTGGACTTGTTGGACGCAGCTGTGTTCGGTTCGAAAGCCAAACTGCTCGTCGGGAATGAGACTCTTTGCTTCGGCAAAGTCTTTGAGCCGCTTATAAATAAGCCTCTCGTAGATTTCGCCTAGAACATTGAGTAGACTAATGGGACGGTAACTGGTGGGATCAGACTTGGGTTTGCCTGGTTTCGGAATGCCGATAACGGTGGCCTCTTTCCATGCCTGAGGAAAAATGTTGTTGCTTAGAGCGCCATTGAAGATGGCGGTCATTAGCATTATGAGATGGGCGGGGAGGAGTTTGAACACCTTATTGGTGATACCGTCAGAGCCGGGGGCTTTCCGGGGTTTAAGCCTCTTGATAATATCGTGCACTTCGTCGGGAGTGACAGGAGGCAGAGGATAATCAGGGTCTTCAACGGGTGGGAGAGAGGCTCTATGTTCGACTTCGGCGTCGACCTCAGAAAGGTGAGCTTCATCTACTGGTTGAGAGCTGGGGGTGCATTGAGACTCTAGGCTGTCGGCTAGACATTCAGCCTTTTCATCGTTGTCGAAGGCGACGCTACTGTCGGAACGAATGAGAGGGCCCCAATGAAATCGGAACACTCGCTTTTATAAGCGGCGACAAACAAGTATGATTCACATAAACGATGACAAGCAAATGTGATTCACACTTATTCGCTATCCAAAGTTTAAACACACTTTATTCTATTTAAAATGATGTTATTTACTATACTTCTACTGCATTTAATCAGAAATTAATTATTACTTTATATTACAACACGAATTACGTTGTTATATATTAATTACATCGGTATAAATCTAACACGGCCATACTGACAAGTACTTCGCTCTCGAAGTACAAACACAATATTCTTATTACATAAAGGTACACTTTGTTTACATAATATCAGTAATCGTTTTCATAATCATCATGGTATAATCAATAATCAGACCTTACTGGGTAGACCAAACACCCGCAGTCAGTGAAGCTTAATCACCCGCGACCAGTGAATGTCATAATAAACCACAGTTAAGGTTTTAATCCATCCATAATAATACAACCATGTCTTAAACTAATATTAATACAATATAAACTAATATTATTATAATATCAGTAATCGTCTAATAATCATCATGATATAATCAATAATCACACCTTACTGGGTAGACCAAACACCCGCAGTCAGTGAAGCTTAATCACCCGCAGCCAGTGAATGTCATAAATAATATACCACAGCTACGGTTTTAATCCATCCATAATAATACAATCATGTCTTAAAGTAATATTAATACAATAATATACTAATATAATTACAATATCAGTAATCGTCTCATAATCATCATGATATAATCAATAATCACACCTTACTGGGTAGACCAAACACCCGCAGTCAGTGAAGCTTAATCACCCGCAGTCAGTGAATGTCATAATATACCACAGCTAAGGTTTTAATCCATCCATAATAATACAATCATATCTTAAACTAACATTATAATAAATCTACTACAGCGTTTTGTTCAGTCCACTATCCAGGCCATAGGCGATTTTTTTTTTCTTTTGCAACTATTATACTTCTCTGATTTCCAATACCCCTTAATGAGAACCTGGCATTATCTAATATGTTCATAATTTCGTAACGTCCCTTAAATTTTGCTGTTAGTTTGTTATGTCGCCTATGGTCTTGATTTACATAAACAGTATCACCTACGCTATAATTTATGTTATCTCTACGCGTTTGGTCAAAGCGGTCTTTGAAAGTATCGGCAACAATTTTAAGACGTTGATGTGCTAACTGATGATCGGTCGTTACGTCAATAATTATATTATTATCTAGTATTACTTCATCTAATCGAGCTTGTATACACGGGATGTTCGAGTTTCTGCCTATAAGCAGCCTAATAGGTGAAAAGCCAGTTGATTGCTGTACAGTAGTGTTTAAGGACAATTGGATTTTCCACAAAACGCTCGGCCAGTCTGACACATTACCACACCTAGTAGCTAACATATTGATTACGGTTAAGACGTATCTTTCGTATCTATGTAATGCTCTAAATAACGAACAAACTAAATTGGGGCTAAAGTTAGTGCCGCGGTCAGTGATTATTAATGACGGAGTGCAAAGTAAGGTAACCGTGTCTAAATTCTTTATAGGAGATTGAAGTTCATCAAAGCACCATATGGATTATCATTAGTCAGGTTTTTCAGTGCCAACAGGAGAAAGCACTTTCCATGCTAACCCTTTACAATCTACAGTAATTTGAATGTCAGGATGATTAAGCACATTCCTACCAATAAGAAGATCATATGAAAATCTTGGTCACGGGCCACATGTAAATATAGTTATAAACAAATATCTTCAAATTTAACTGTCACTGTGATAGTTGCAAAAATATGTATTTTACCGTTACCTATTCCACTAACGTACTTATATTGAGTATGGAAAAATATATAACTTAATCATTTGGCAATAGATTCCCGTATAATGCTACAACTTACTCCTGTGTCGACAATAGAGTCAATAGACATTTTGCGAATGGTAACGTCAGTATGCTTAAAGTTTAAAACATTGCATAAAGTATTGACTCGAACATCTAGTCATTGATCTTTGAAAGTTTAATTGCTGTTTGGTAGAATTTACACGTTCAAAAATACAAGTTGTTACATCATGTATCTTTTTATAAACTGTATTTCTTTTTTTTTTTTCATCACCTGGAAGTATAACATTTCATGGAAGTATGACAGTAAAAGCAAGTCAAGATAATAAGAATATTTGGATCATACGATGCTAAGAAAGAAACATGTGAGCGAGCAAGCAAGCACCTATACATCACGCGCGTATGTACAAGTGAGATAGATATGCAAATAAATGTTAGATCTTCAAAACAAACAGCGCGATAATGAATACAATAGAAGCTCATTAGCGATGCCGAGGTGCTAATCCTTTTACAATAACAAACAAAGAACAATTGAAATTGCAAACTTTGATAGGTTTTTAAACTAAAACATAATATTAGAAAAAAGCAAGTAAATAATTTTGTGTGCATATTATAATAGTACTGGTTTAAACAATTTTGTTTAAATCCGTTTCTTTTCGTATGATAAAGGGCTTACAATTAACATCTTTACGCACATGAATTTTGCCATGTTTTACCCATACATATTCATAGCGTTTCTCGTTAGCGGCGGATTTTGTTTTATTCAAAAGTTTTTTGGATTCTACGCTAAGATGGTCGTTGACGTAAACACGTTGAGATGCTCCTTGAAAACCAATATCGGAGGTGGACAGGTCCTTGTCGGCACGCGCCGCCGCAATAAAATCTTCCTTTATGTACCTATTAAGGAAGCTCACTATCACTAATTTTTCCTTGGAGTTATGCATAGGCACCCGTGAAATATAGTTAATCTGAGATTTAGGACAGCTGTAGCTGATTTTGCGGCTGATGGCGTCAACGATTGAGAATAAATTCTCATCCTTTTTTAGGGGGACTCCTTTAATCTCCACATTATTTAGCCGGGATCGCTGATCATGTGTGGACAGCTCAAGCTTGGTTGAAGCCAGCTCTGTTTTCAATATAGAAACTGTATCCTTAACTTTCTCGAACTCCGAGGCTTTTGTTTCAAGGGTAACTAGCCTAGTGTCAAATTCATCAAGTCTACCACTAGACAAGTCATAGTTTTTCTTGAGCCCGTTCAACTCATCTTTAATTAACTTTATGTCGTTGATTAAGGTTGGTAAGTCATGAAGCTGTTGCTTCAACTCTCGAATTTCACTCAGCACTGTATCCAGTGAAGCTGTAGGTTGAGGGGAAAGTAAAGCCGGGGACGACAATCTACATGCAGGACATTTCCATTGTGCTCTTCGGTCTGCACCCAAATTTCTCCAACCCCCTTCTGAAATACTTGCACAAGAAAAGTCGAGGAATTTCTTGCAACTGGCACACTGAACCCCGTCGTTGAATTGGTCATTACAAACTGAACACGTCTTCATCACGAATAAAATAATTAGATATACTAGGTAGAATGTTATTACACTATAGAATCCGAAACGGTTGACGAATAATTGTTATTTAGAGCGTAATGCGTACTGCGCTAGTGAGTGCTCACACGGTGACTATGATTTTATGATTATAGGTACCTTAGGTAGGTCTCCTGTCAGCTCATCAAGCACTAAACAGGATAATGTAACGCTGTATGGATTGTTCATCGAATTGAGTGTAATTTTGCAGGATTCTGTAACCTTATGACATAGGTTATTGCCTATGCCTATTATATTTATTTCCTTTGTTTGATTTGTGTCTAATTGTAATTTATGTTTCAGGTTTTTCGTCATGAGTGAAGATTGACTGCCGCAGTCTAAGAGAGCACGTACCTTCTCCGTGGTATTAGTCAACGGGTTCGACACTTCAATGACGACGGTTGATAAAAATACATGATATGTGTATGGCTCTGAGAAAGTTGACAATACTTCAGCAGAGTTCGTGGAAGACGCATGAGATTGATGCAGAAGGGAATTGTGGCGCTCCTTGCATTCTTTAAAAATACAAGGTCCTAATGGACAGTCAGCCACTTGATGACCCTGTCTTAAACAATTAGGACACAGATTATATTTCTGAACATCAGCTAATCTTTCATTAACAGTTTTGTTTTTAAATGTAGGACATGAGTAAATTCTGTGTGACTCACTACAAATGACGCAATCAATTATTTTCTGATTCTGTTGATTGGTAATAAAAGATTTAACATGAGGTGGTCTATTGTTTTTATTATTAGAATTAAAATTATGTTGTTTATTGTTTGACTGTGATTGTTGATTATGAGAACTCTGGCTAGGACGTGGCGGTTTATTGACATTGTCAGATTTACTACGATTCATTGCTTCCAAAACACCAGCGCGGTCTGTTAAGAACCTATGAAACTGAGCTAAGGTTGGCAGATCATCAACTGAATTAAATGAGTTTTGTGATTCTTCCCACTTCATTAAACTTTGACTGTCTAATTTGGCTGTCATCATAAATATGATTATATCGTCCCACTTATCGGTGGGTCGCCCTAAGTTAGCCAGTGCTCGTAAGTTTTTCGTTACGTGATCAGCTAAAAAACGTAACGAACGTTCGGATTCGTTAATAATCGGTTTTATGTTAATTAGTTCTGACAAATGATAATTAATGAGCAACTTCTTGTTGTCGTATCGCTCACATAGTAAAGACCACGCCTCTTTATAATTTGACGATGAAATTTCAAGATTCGAAATGATACGAGCCGCATCTCCTTCGAGATATGATATTAAATAATGAAATTTGTTTATATCGGAAATACGTTCGTTATTATGTACTAATGCTTGAAAGGTATCTCGAAATTCAAGCCAGCGAAAATATGCTCCGTTAAACTTAGAAATCTCAATCCGCGGCAACTTGAATCCGGTAGGATCAGAATTATGAGGGTGATGGCATGAGAACGCTGAAGACTTACGACGCGCCTCAGATTGATTGTTCGCATCTTCAATTAAATTCTTTGCTGTTGCTATACATGAAATAATATCTTGCTCGATTCTATCACGCTCATCAATCTCTGAATCTAATTTTTTATGATTTAAAACTTCAATTTCAGTTTGAAGGTCGTCAAACTTAATAGACAAACTTTCAAACTTACTTAACTTTAATGATAACTCGACAAGTTCTATGCTAGACAGTTGCACTGAGCCTAATGTTGACATGTAATTTTTAAACTTTGTTATTTGGCCTTTAATAGAACTACGCCTCAAACTTAACTCCTTATACTTAATACTATTATGTTTGTCAGACTCAGTAGTCATTGCTGTGTTTGTAATTTAACAACTAAACCAATAAAAACTTGTCCACTTAGCTGCACTTGTTTACAATAAGTAAGTAGTAGTAGTAGTTCTTATCTCAGTCCCGTCAGCTCGGCGACACCTGTGGCGAAGAAACCGGTTCCGCACAGCTGATCGATTGAACTGCAGGTCGTATTCCTTCACCGATCCTGGAAATTTCGGCAGAACGGGTAAAAAGCGTGAAATGACTACTTACTAAGAAATATATGATTGCTGTTTAATGACACAACAATGCCTAATTAAGTTAAGTTAAGTTGTTTGAAATTAAATTACAAAGTTTTATTTAGATAATTTTACTACTTTGTTAACTAAATAAATAACAATTGTTGCTACATAAAACGAGATTATGTTTACTAATGATCGTTTAATATAGTGATTAGGCAATGTATCAATGGATAATTATAGGTAATATGAATGACCTTTGTAACCTTGTCGATTTTACAACAAAGAAAGAAACTAATTTGATGTAAATAATGAGTTGAAGATGTTTACTACTCGATGAACAACGATTATAGTTGCCTTTTGTGACCTTGGATGCACTGTGGAGGCAATTTAATGATGATGAATTGGAAATGTGTGATTTGGTATGGGTAGGAAAGTATGATTAGGACACTTATCTCTGTGGAAGTTTCCTGCCGTGGTCGTGACTAAGTCTTGCTGTAGCTTAGACGCCGGATCCTGACTGGCTTTAACTCTGGATGAGGCACGTTCTCCTGACTATGGGGAGTAGTGACTTCCAGATATTGTTTCTGATGATTTTGCTGTCCTGTCACGGTCGCCAATTTATGTCTGCTTGTGAGACATTTGCGAGTCGTATTTTATGTAAATAAAACCCGAAAAACTGTGGTAATACGTGTATACTTGATTTAAAAGAATTTTCTAGTACATGGTTCGATGACTGTGCGTAATGAACACAAAAAAGTAAAAAATGGATTTGATGTAGGTAGACGAAAAAACATCAGACGTCATAATAATAACGATGAGCCGCGACTTGTAGAAAATGCGTGTTGCTACGTGTGAATGTGTAGGCGCATGCCGCTGCGCCAAAGGTCTAGCGGAAATATGGTTACAGGTATAAGCCTGGAATCTAAAAGTTGTTATTAAGTGTGCATATAACATAGTAACCACCAGTTTCTTTCTTACAGGCTATGCAATAAACGATTACTACAAGAGTTCTCATTACTCCCACGGCCACGATTATCACCTATACAATCCTCATCAAGATGTCCATGGTCCTCCTATCTTCGAGCATGATCACCATAATTCTTATCCTCATCATGATTATCACGATCCACACGGTAATCTTTCTTCCCATGATCACGGACATCATTACTCTGGACATGGACATCATCATTCAGATCATGGATCATATAATAAACATTACAAACATGTAAGTAATACCTATGTCACAGACTCACAGCGTATGTCGCAACTATATGCCTATGTATTTAGAAAAGCACGCGTTATCCTTTTTATGAGTAAACTTGATCTGGGTAGTAGGTACATTCAACGGGTATCTTTGTCGGTTTAACTCTGACACCATGCGATATATCAGTTTTATCTATGATGGATGGCAACACACGTGCTAAACATTTTCGGTGACCAATTACCAATAGGAAGGCTTAGTGTTTATCACTCAATAACATGACAAAATAACATTACGTTAATTTCGAATAATGTTTCGACCGTTGCAATTTCTCGTAGTAAATGGCAGAACCATTTGTATTTGTAAAATAGTACCTACTTAAATATGTATCGGGAAGTTAGAATTTTACTCAGCCTCCAGGTTAATTAGTTTTCAAAGTTGTCTTCAATAAAATACACATGCATTTGGGTATTTTGTTAGTTTCTTCATCAGACCCTAAATTGCCAATCATGGCTTAGTTACCAATGCCATTCTAGATTAATGGGGATAAACCAAATTTTAATGCATAATTTACGACCACCAATGCGTTTTTAAATAAGATTTGCTGAATGCGTTCGTTTCGTTTACTAATTCGGATAATTCAGTTAAGCTTTTGTGTAGGTACTTATCATTCCTTTATACGTTTCAGGCTCTAGCAGCAAAAACTGTATTATGGCCAATTGCTGGAATAGCTTTATTGAGTGCAGCAGCAGCACTTGTCAGTAACCCAGTTCTGCTCCAACTTGGAGTCGTGTCTGGGAAACGCAGAAGACGAGATACTGAAGAAGTCACAGGACCGGATTTCCCATCGGACTCGTTCACAAAGTATGAAGATAAAATTAAGGATCAAAGTAATGAGGACCAAATTGTTCTCATTAAAGATAATCTCAGAAAGATAACTAAACAGAACAGAATTTTGAATATCTCATCCCTTACTGAATCTGCTAAAAGAAAAATATTAAAGCCAACCAAAATGAAAGGAATATTGATAAACTAACGACATTTTCAGCAAATTACAAAAGCCACAAGGATGATGATAGATATATCCCGATTGCAATACAATTAAGAACTCCTAAAGTGATAAACTGAGAAAATAAAAGATAAGTAGTTTTATTACAATTAAATAAACGTTATGTATAACACTCTTATTATTAAAACATTTTCCCTTATCAAGTAATTAAGTCAGGTCTACAATGGTTTACTATATTTAATAAAATGCAAAGTTAACAGTTACATACTCACCAAAAGATAAAGATTCGAAATTATGACGTTAAGAAGTTATTTCATTTATGAACACTTCACAATCAACACACACACACACAGCAAAACTAGAAGAAAACTGGCTTGAAACAGTTTAACAGTTATTAAAAAAGACTTAATTACACACAAATAGGTACATTGTCACTGACACTAAACAATACAATCACTTGCACAGCATGTAGCTCAGTTCACGAACAATACCTACACATTGAATTATTGACAAAACAAACAATAAACCGACAATTGTTTGGTGAAACGTCATCAAAGCACCGGTCATACGGTGTTAGGCTTACGAAACGAGTGAAGTTTGAACTGCTGAGACAGTTTTGAATGAAGTTGCCTGCTGACCTTTCTATGCACGGAATAATAAAAACAAGAGGAAGTGCCCTTAGTCTTACTTAATCTGGATACTTTACTGGATCCAGTGTCGCCAAACTCACACATTTGCAAATTAAAATGTACTTGCAATACACAGAAAACGATGATATAATTGGCTACAAATTATAAACGCAACTTTGGCAAAAAGCTTATTTATTGTTGTTTGAAATTAAACCGTATCACAACTGACGAACGTTGCTATTATTTTACATGACAAAATCACTAAAGAGATTTTTTCCATCTAACAATCCAGTTCGAGCAATGTCCAACGAGTTCAGCTATTCGACGCTAGAGAGCGCTGTTACCAAATTACTTAACATGGCATCTATTGTTACTATAAATAGATGTCATTTTCGCATGCAACTGTTAACTATTTTGCTATTCAATGAGAGATGTGGTCAAGTTATCGATAATTTGTACAATGTAAGAAATATATTAATCTTTTTAATGTACGTAATGGATCAAAAATGATGATTAACTAATGATGTATTGACATGAAAGGGGCGGGCACTAGAAAGTATAGATACAGGCACTGAATGCACACACGCAACAGTAGTCTGAAATAGGGAAGAGTAGCTATATAAATAAGTCATCGATTAAAACATCGATGAAAAACCGACTGTAAAAATAGAGATGTGTATTTTGGGCGTAGGTATTTTGTAATGTTTATTGTAATATCGCCACCTATAGAAACACTACGAAAGGTTAACCAAAGACTACCAATTTTCGTACAATATCAAAAATATGTGAAAGAAAGATAGTACAGGGAATTCCAATTTGGGTCTAAGTAGTCGACATAATTGGAGTCTGATAGGCTGTAAATATATTTGCCAATTTTCATAGTTCTAGGTCAACGGAAAGTACTCGATATTTTGATTCCCTTGAGAATGTCGAAATGTACGTTTTTTTGCGACATAAACGGCCGTATCTTTTTTTCGCGATAACTTAGAAGTTTGATTTTTTTACAGCTATAAGGGGCTGTGGACCTAAGTATATGGTTTTAATTTCAACTCGATACCTTTATGCGTTCCCGAGATAAAGGGTCTTGACAGACAGACATACTGACGGACAACAAAGTGATCCTATAAGGGTTCCGTTTTTTCCTTTTGAGGTATGGAACCCTAAAAATAAATAAAAATAAACAATAAAATCCATTAATAAAAAAATAGACATAAATAAACAATAAAATCAATGTATCTAATATCTGAGGAGTCAAGGCACAGTTTTGTCAGAATCAAATTATCACCATAGACATACCTACACTTAACCACACTTAACTGTATCTCTGATTCCTAGTTGAATGAATAGTAGTACCACTAGAAAGAGACTAAACTGAATACTTACCTGTGTTATTAATTTGTTTACTTTTCTATTGTTCAAGGCCATGACGGATGAGCAAAAAGCTCAAATCCACGCACACTTCGAGACGATTGGAAAGGCGTGTAACAAGGATAGCACCATGATCACAGCAGAAGATATCACCAACCTTAGGGCTAAAAAGATTCCAACAGGCCCCAACGTCCCTTGCTTTATGGCGTGCATGATGAAGCAGATTGGCATTGTTAGTACCGGTGTTTTCTCATACATAATGTTCATTATGTTTTCTTATATTAATTTTAATGCAGATGTATCCCGAATCCCAGTCAACCTGATAGTTGTTCTCGATCAGAAGAAACGCACCATTCTTCAATGAGTGAGAATTTAGATATTCTGTACAACTTCATCAGTAATTAGATATTAAATTAACAGGTGCAATGCCTCAAATAACATTTGTGATACTATTCCATTTAAAATAAACTGAAAAGAACTGACCTTCACGATCCTTTGATTGGGTTTTCCACACAACTTCGCTTTCATTACAATACGATGTTATGATTATTTTAATTTTCTTTTTTAAAGATGGATGACAGTGGTATGCTGCAAAAAGAGACTCTTCTTGAAATGGCCAAAGCGATATTCCAAGATCCCGAAGAATTGAAACTAATTGAAGATTATCTTCATTCCTGCTCACATAGTAAGAATGTTTATATTAATTATAGCCCGCAACTTCGTCTGCGGGGTTTTAATTGTTTTTGTGCCCAAGCCCATTTTTTTAAACAAAAGTAGCCCAGGTTAAGAGCTAGTTTGAGCAACAGTATTCGCTTGCCGCTGCGTCTGTGAAGCTTATTTAAAAGGCATGGCGAAGATTTACTTATTTAAATGGCATCTAAAGATCTATTTCCCAACAGTGGACTGCAATAAGCTGAAAATGAATCACAGTTACAAAGAGACTTGACAGTTTTCTTGTTGTGTTTATAAACATTTTTATTTGTAGGTACTTTTACTTAGATGTTATCAATACAGATTAAAAAACTACAGTTTGATACAAACAACAATATTTTATTTCAGTTAACGGCGAATCTGTAAGTGATGGTGCGGCCGGGTGTGAACGCGCAATGCTGGCGTACAAGTGTATGACAGAAAACGCTTCTCAGGTACCGAATGTTTTCTTTCTCTATAATTGATGATATGAAGAAAATAATTATAACAATATCGGTCGGTCTATTCTTGTAAAAATTTAAGTTGTGACCTTCTTCACGTAAATTCACAGAGGGATTTTTTTACAAATAAGCACTACTGATCTATAGTTTTTATTTGAGCTGAGCATTATTAATTCATTAACCTGCTTAATTCTCCATTGTTGAATCACAAAAGACAGCTGTATTTTTTCTCAAAAGTCAAAAGTCAAAGTATTTTACTTTTGAATTGTCAAGAATTCTACTTCAGTAGGCCAGTTCCTGTAATTAATAACATTAAAAATCTAGCAGCTGTGTCATCTCAGCGATAATAATCAATGTCAAACATATAGGTAAATAGAAGCGATCCTCTCTAGAAGTTAATAAAATTGCACCCCCGATACAAGTACGAGGTCTATTATATTCAGGGTTAAAAATACAAAATTATACATATACACTAAATTACAAATAGGTATTTAAAAACTCGTTAATAATGTATATTTTATAAAATTAAAATTTCGTAAATAAATATGTAATTTATTTTATTTGCATTTTTTTCAGTTTGGCATCGAAATTTAAATGCACGTCACGTCGAGAACTGCAACCGCGATCGATGAACTTGGAAAAGTGTTTTCGTAGTAAGATGTGTTAACTAAATGTGTTGAAATATTTGGATTTATTATACTGTTATTTGGATTGGATTACCTAAGTAAACTGTTATTGAAAAAAATGTTTTGGTTTGTTATTATCATTATTAGACACTGTTTCTGGGATGGAAATGCATCTGCAAGATCTCTTATTGCAAATGTCTATAAGTAGCGGTGACCATCCGTTCATGGCTTATCTGCCATCCACTGTCATAAAAAACTTACCTAATATGGGTAACAACTGAGATTAGAGATGTAATTATTATTTAAATTGAAATTCGTCTCATATGGATACATTCAAAAAGAAGACGATCTTGTCAGTACGTTTGGACTATTGTGAGAAAAGCGGGTGAATGTCGTTAAGTATATTATGTCTTTAACTGTTGTAGTTGGTCATTGGTCGTTTTATGTTAAAGTAAAATAAATCAATAATTCTGAAAAATAATAGGTAATGAAAACATAAATTCTAACGAAAATTGCTTTATTTATATATTAACTACTTATTAATTAAATAAACATAATAAATTACAAACAGAAATCAAGTGCCTTATTTGGTGTTGCGTAAAGTCATATCTCTATCTTGTTATTTTCAGCAAGTTGTTTAGAAAGGGATCTGCAATAGATAATAAAAAAAAAACATTTATAAGTACTTAGGTGAAAAACACCGAAGTTTATTCTCACTTTCTAAACTTCAAGACATAATAAACAGATTTTATAGAACTGTAATGAACATAGAATATTTTTCTATTAGGTATTTGGTAAATTGTGAAAATGGCTTCTAAGTATGCCGAATGAGACATTAGCTTCTAGTATTTAAACCTTTTGTTCAAAATTTAAGGTTCAAGCATAGTATTCCATAAAATTAGTCAAACCGATAACCTTGTAAGGTCATCACGTCTATCTACAACTAAAATTGAGTAGGTTTGTATCTTTCAAGTTATTAAAAAAACTGACTAAGTGCGAGTCGAACTCGTGCACGAAGGGTTCCGTACCATTATCTATAAAACATTAGACATCGGGCAAAAAAACAAAAAAAAACCGGACAAGTGCGAGTCGGACTCTCCCACCGAGGGTTCCGTACATATCTGTAGGTATATATCCATACTTCTATACTGATCCATACGTACTATCCATACTTTGATCTACTTAATATTATAAATCAGACAGACGGACAACAAAGTCATCTTATAAGGGTTCCGTTTTTTCCTTTTGAGGTACGGAACCCTAAAAATCATGTTATTGTATGGGAGCCCCCTCAAATATTTATTTAATTTTGTTTTTAGTATTTTTTGTTACAGCGGCAACAAAAATACAATATCGCGGTTCTTGAGATACAGCCTGGTGACAGACAGTCGGAAGGACAGACAGCGAAATCTTAGTAATAGGGTCCCGTTTTTACCCTTTGGGTACGGAACCCTAAAAATTAAGTAATATAATTATCATACCGAATGCCATGATCTAACCTGCGAACCATTACTGCAGACTACTTAATAAATGAATCAACCTAGAAAAGATGCATTAAGTGTAAACTTCCTAAAAAATACCGAATTGGAAATGCCACCACGGTATCCACAATGTTACCAACCCATCCAATACGAGGGCGAACTTCTACGCAGTAATTCACTTTCTCAAGAAGACTACCCACTGGCAGGCCCATCAAATTAGGTAATAAGTTATTGGTCCAAAATAGTGCATGAGCTCGTAATGGAGCTCGTATAGAAGTAAAACCAAAAACCCTCGATTCGAAAAGAAGAAGAAAAAGTAGTATCAATTTAAAAAGTGCACTTACGACACCTTTGTGGTCCAAAAAGCAAGCTAGAATAAGCTTAGCCCTCTCGCAACCGGCCTCACCATCACTGACAGCTTTTTCGTTCACTGGAAATAAAAATCAAATTAAATAAAAACAAAAATCTTTTACGTCTTTGCTGTGCCATTGTATGATCAGAACCAAAACAACACTGTTAAGCCTGTCTTTTTTAAGTTGGGTTTAGTTTTGCCAAAACGAACCAATCCACGTCAAAATTTCTTTCGTAATTGTAAAGATTTTGAATTTTTAGCAACATACGTTTTCGATGGCATTTGATGACGATTAGATGACGACGACATTCAAATTTTATTACTGGATAGTAACACATTTGGTATACCTATTCAATTTATTTGACGTAATTTATACCAATATTGACAGATTATGGGTTAGCTCGTCTTTACAGAAATAAGCACAATTGATGAGAAGATTAAATTATTGCTTAGGCGACAATCAGAATACAAGCAAATGTGTAACATCGGATTGGAGTCTTGAAGTACTCTGTTAGATGTTGTACTTATTGTTATGAATATATGCATAATAAATAAATATTTAGAATTAAAAACAGTTTGAACAAGAGTGCTCATAAATATAATACTTCTAGGTTCATCCCCTATAAGCAAGCAACATAGCATCAAACCGATGTTCATGTATATTTCCCGAAGGCAAGCAGGTGTATAGAGGTTCTAATCCCTATTCCGGCAGTTAAGGCGAAACCCCTTACTATAGGAGCCAACACACATCAAAGAGACAGTTGCTATTCCAGATTAAGTGACTAACTTCTTTGGTAAGCGCACAAAGAAATAGGTAACGCCGACGTTAGTGAGTGACCCCCTAAGTTGAAATCATAATGTAAAATTTAAATATCAACGAAAATCCTTAAGAAACACTATCTGTCATTGTGTCCATAGTAATTTTTGTAACAGGATCTCGCATTTTGCGTCTATGGACACTAGGGTGTGATTCTGTGACTTCATTGTAAACTTCGAATCTGAATCCGCTGTGAGTTTCTTGATTGACATTCTAAAAACTCGGTTAATAATTCGAATTTACACTAGCGCCACCCTTGCGAGTTGCGACCGTGTCAGCGAGTTGAACTAAATTGACAGGGAGATTTTGACAGATAAAGTATGAGATGACGTAACTAGTGGCATTCTGGAATGTAATTTCCCCGTCACTTCGACTCTCACTTCGCACTCGAACCCGATTCAAAGTGTCAAATATATCAAGGTCATTTTGAACCTTATGCGAAGTGAGAGTGAATAGCGATGTGAGATACGAGTTGTTGTTTGAATTTTACAGAATCGACCTACATGTCATCATAATGTAATGCTGGCACTTCACATGGCGTATTTGTGCAAATTTTCGCCTTATTTAGATAATAAAAAATCGACATTATTTCAACGGCAGTAGGGTACATTTTGTATTCTCCAAGTAAGGCAAATATTTGTACAAGTACGCTCTTTTTTGCGAATGAGTTATTTAAATTTTATTAGAACACATACGTATGGAAAAATAATACATACTCGTACATAAATTATATACATTTTATCCGAAAACAACTGCCGACACCGTCAAACTGTCATCAAATATTGCCATGAACCTAGCTGGATTTTTATCCAATCTTCTAGTTTCTAGTAAGAAACAAATTTTACCTGTCTTCGTTGCGATTGTCCGTTGTGTACAATTTCGTCAGGAGGATGTTATTATTATTGTATCTCTCTCTCTGTGTATGCCGCCGTCAATAATTAAAAGCCCACGGGTCAAAATACAAAATGATAAAGAAAATACAAACCAGACATGCAGAGTTTTCCAATTTCTTCGAATTTGGCGAAGTCCTCATCGCTTTTTACGAACTTCCTGACCTTACTGAGAGCCGTTTCAGCATCAAACTGGCCTTTGGCATCCAACTGTATAAGGAAGTAATTATAGTAATATGTAACTCAATCAGCGAGAAAACTATTAAGTTTTATAAAGATTATTGGATTTAATCCATTAATTATTTTAAGTAAAATTTTCAGCTAGATTTGCTCATTTCTCAGACAGTAAGTCACGGATGTTTTTAATACTCTTATAAAAATAATACACACCGCTTCAGTTTTCTTCATGACACATCCCAAGAAGCAAGGCTTGATGGCGTCAGCACTGCCAGCCTCCTTAGCCGCCTTAATATCTGACTCGCTGACTCCATGTTCTTCCGAACACTCGGCTATGATTGGTGCCATTGCCTCACGGAATGCAATCTTTTCTTCATCAGTAACTGCGTGCTAACATAAAAATTAAAAGTGAAATATATAATATTATGATAGTGGGCATAAGAACG
Organism: Charanyca ferruginea; assembly: GCA_947361185.1. Taxonomy (NCBI): domain Eukaryota; kingdom Metazoa; phylum Arthropoda; class Insecta; order Lepidoptera; family Noctuidae; genus Charanyca; species Charanyca ferruginea. The sequence goes on from OX376056.1 coordinate 23,490,443, forward strand.
CCAAAATATTGTGGGGATATATATTATAGTTTTGGAGCGATATTTTAATGTCGGGAAAAACCATATTAGAATCACAATAAGCCTAAGTAGTCTACAATTTAGAAGAGTAATTCGTAATAGGTAATGATGACTTGAAAAATACCTCAGCTTCAGAATAAAAGCCTGAAAGCCTGAAAGCACTTTAAAGATACCGAAGTACCTACCATATCCTGGTTAATTAACTTAGGAGAGGTTTCCTGGAACACCAAATAAAATAGAAAGTAATGCAAGCGCTACTTACAGAAACTTTGGTCAGGCTTGCAGCCACAACACAAAAGACGATACAGGTGAACTTCGACATCTTTGCAAGTTTCTTTGGCTTTTCAATAATAATTCTTCGAATGCCCAAAATGATATGCCTTGGTCTTGGCTAGTTTCCTTTTTATATCAAAATGTTGTCGTTAAAGTCATCGTGATGTGAGGCAATTATTATAATATCTCACCAAGGCTCACTCAATGTTACGAAACACAACAAAAAAGCTGGCTGGCTTTTCGTACATTATCTACCTACCTAATTCCTTAAGTCGAGGAATTTCCTATTGTTTCAACAATTGCTAGAGGCAACGAATTTGCACTAAGACATATTACAAAAACCAAAGGTCACTTTGATTAATTTAGGATGACCAGCGTCATTTTAAGGTTGCAAATTTTTGGCTGTTCTAGAATCAGATGATTTCGGTAATCAATTATGTATCGAATAATAGTTTTCTTTTGTAACCAAATGTATGCCATGACATTTTATTTGGAGCGAGCATGTTATTATCAATCGGCAACAAATTCATACTTCGGACAGCTTCTGAGAAACATCCAATAGAAATTCTCAATAACACTTTCGCATCTAGAAATCACAAGATCTTGTGCTCTGCAACCGCATTTGATTTCTCCAGTTTCTAGTCTAAAATAAGGCAGTCGTCTCGAAGGGGGTAAAATTATAAGCCACTACATGAAGAATGTTAATTTGACAGATCGGACAATTTGCTTTGTAGGTAGTAAGTTGTTCCCATAAATCGGTTGGCCCCATTGGTCAAAAACAGTGGTTATATGAACCCTCCCTTTTTATTTTGGGATGATTTGGTTCGTGGATTCCTCGTGTTGCAGCCACTTGAATTAGAAAATTGGCGAATGATATGTTTTGTGGACCGAGCTTTTTTATGCTTTTGACTCTGGATAAAACCTGTTACGCAGTTGTATTTTATAAAAGGTGCCATGTTTTGAAAAATAATTATTTGCTTCTCATGACCAGTAATGACATTGCAATTGTCCATCGTAATGTCGATTGCAACGTCATACCTAAGTACGTCTCAGAACCTAAATTGCAGTTGACACTTTACTTCAAATTAGCTCGTCCTCTAAAATTGACGAAAATTGCTAACGTGTTTTTATGTAAAAATCTCAAGCATTGTTTTAAACCTATTAAAAAGTCGACAGTCGAGACTAGACCGTGAGGCCTTATAGACATCTATAGAATGTGTCTAAATAAAGGTGTCCAAAATGGCTTGCTTCATATTGAAGGTTTTAAATTTTAATTGGTATCTGTACACGACATTCACAACGATATGTTCAGAATGTTGGTTTTGTGAGAAGAATGTTGATTGCATTATGTATACAATCATAAGTCTGAGTCCTACGCGAAATAAATAATTACGTTTGTTTTAATATGTATGTTTTCAACCGACTTCAAAAAGGAAGAAGGTTCTCTATACGACGCGACTGTATGTTGTTTTTTTTTATTTGTATATTTGTTACTCGATTTCTCCGGCAAATGTGAATCGATTTTGAAAATTATTCTTCTTATAGATAGGGTATACCTCAGGGGTCAGACCCACATAAATTTTATCAAAATTGATTCAGCACTTTTTGAAAAATCAACCAAATCTACATAGATGACGTTTTAGTTTCTTCAATCTTTGGAGTACCTCTGTTTTAACTGTGTTGCCGGTTCTTAATGGATTTGGATGATAAAAAGGTACTAAAAAGTGATAAATAAAAAGCTTTTTACTCTTTTCTGCAGATCTAATAATCTATAAGTATTAAAGGAGCTCATTTCATAATGACAAGTTGGGTGTAATAAAAATTCCTCAATAAGGGTCGTTTTCTCCAGAGTGTTTCCTACGTTGCGAGAGATATGAATTACCAATGAAATCGATTTTGGTTAGTTTCACACATCCGTCGCTATGCGTTCTAGCATATCTTTGATGGAAACACAGCCTAAGTAAATACTTAGTGTTCAAGCCAACCCTAGGCCCACTTACGCTACCGGTCTACTAACTGCTATCATCTTAACTCCATCATGGATTTATATTTTAGTATGTACAGCTTGTTCGTGGTAAAAAAATTAGATGACTGTTGCAATACAATTTTTTTTAAAATTGAATATTGGTACAGTCGACTACAAAGAGATGTATACCCCCTAAAGTTACAAATACATGTACCCATTTAAATAAGTGTACATACTTTGCTACAAATTATTGTACACATGAAACATGACGCATATATGTATTCACTCAATGTGCCTAATTAATATATACAGCAAGATGGACACTGTAATGTGTACGCTCTGAAACAAATTTATGTATTCACACATGGTTTCAAAAATATGTATACAAGATACGTTCTAATTTTAAATTTCTGAAATTCTGTCAAAACCATTGAAAACTCTCTGGATGGTATAATATGTGTAATAGTTTTTTTCTGTTATGATGACACTTATAAATCAATATTCATATTATAACGAGGTAAAATTTGTTTGTATGTAGGGGGAAACTAATTCCACTTTGGACAGAAAAAACTTAGGTTAATTTAGGTCGACGTCAAACCCTGCAGACAGAAATAGGAGCCCCGCGCAAGATTTATAGTTTCTTGACACAATGTTAAGTAGATCTACTATTGTTATAAGTAAAAGAATATTATAGATAAGTTATATTATTAACAGACATCGATTTAAGTTTCAATAAATTTGTTTTATGATTCAATAGTTTAAATTTTATCTATGTCCAAATAATGTTACTTAAGTTTAGTATCTGTATGGAAGAAAAAAAACAGGTTGAATAGAAAACACCTTCTTTTTATGAGTCGAGTGAGAGAAAAATAATGTAAATAAGTGGCGAAAATAATTTCAGTCAGAAGTCAACTTCGATAAACAAATGACACGCCAATGACGTCATGCACGAAACGAAGTAGAAAACAAGTATTCCCGCACTATTCTAAAATGTAAAAATAGAATATTAGACCTGTATACATATTATTGTAACCGAATATGAACACATTAATTCGTTTCAGAGCGTACACATTACAGTGTAATTTTAGCTGTGTACATAAAATTGGCACATTTAATAGGAACATAAATCTGGCATACATCATGTCTACTAGTATTTGTAACAAACAAACAATGACGACATCATGAATGGATACATATTTTTATAACTTTCAAATGTATACATATTTTTGTAGTCGACTGTATTTGGGTACTTGTAGTATGAAAGCTTGGGAGAAAGTTATTGACAGGCGGTTGACGAGAAACACTATCTGTGTTTCACATAACCAATGCATTGTACAGTCAATTCCGTACCCAAGTCCGGTCTACAGTGAATAGTACTGGCAGCATCAATGTGAGTGTCGGCTTTGCGTCAAGGGTCGACCTTCAGACCTTACCTCTTCCTGATAATAATGGGCGCTCTGGTGTCGGATATGCAAGAAGAGGCACCCTGGTGTATGCTATTTGTCGATGACAATGTGCTGGTTGTTGAAAGTCACCTAGAGGTTCGCTTCGCCTTTCGGTAGGTACCTTGGGTCGCTTGTCCAAGGAAATGGCGAAGTAAACCGAAACTTAACGCGCCGGATCGACGCAGAATGGATGAAATGGCGGCAGGTCTCTGGAACAACTTGTGACACATGGATCCCCTCAAGTTAAAGGGGAAAATCTACAAGTCCGTGATAAATACCTGGTCGTATTGTATGGATCGGAATGTTGGGCCGTGAAGAAGATTGATGAAAAAAGATTCTTCTAGAAGAAGAAGAAGAGAGAGAAATTTCTACGCATAGGGGGTAAGCAGTTGATGACGCTGTCTGTACGTAGCGGAGTTAAGAATGTTGAGATGGATATGTGGAGTGACCAGAATGGATAAGCTGAGAAATGAATCTATTGATGAAAGGGAATCGTTTGTCTTAGGCATGTTCTGAGCATCTGAAGTGAAGGGATGAAACGCATGTGGCCAAAAGAGTTATAAATATTAACGGGATGGATAAAGAGGGATAGGAAGGTCAAAGAAAAGAAGGACGGATTGTGTGAAGAATGATATGGATGAAAAGGGAGTCAGTGAAAGCATGACGGTGACAGGACGGAATGGAAGAACAAAACATGTTGCGACAACACCCAGAAACATGGGATAAGAGCAGGAAGATGATGATGATAGTTGGGTACTTGTTGTAGGGTTGTCAGTGGGTAATTTGACAAGCTCGGATGAACCAGAAAATATGTACCAATGTTAAATACAGGTATAACAAAATGTTGGCTACATTACAATTATTAAGAGCAATTTTGTGTGATTAGATAGCGATCTAGCATTCAATGAGTACCTATAATATATGTAGTTATATCTGAACTCGTAAGTAAGTGTAGTTGGTGTGATTCAAACAATTTAATTGGCATGATGAGCGTTGCAATTATTTCAGGTTGAAGGTCCATGAATGATTTTTTATACGTTTCTGTTTATTTTACAATATATTTAGCACATAATAATCAAGTTCACAAAAAAAGCAATGACTAACAGTCGAAATTAAAGAGGTGATTATCAAGGATTTGTATTTAAAAATAAGTATAATGAGTAGGTACCTAATCATCAAAAATAAAAAAGTATCAGTCAGGAGTCACTTACATCAATGAAACGTGGTTTCAAAATTAAAATATTTATTATACGTCATTATAAACTTTCTGTGTGTGAAAACAAAGAAAAGTTTATAAATAAATTATAATTTACTAAAAAAAAACAAAGGAATGCAGACGTTGATATTTTTTCACAGTTACCTGTACTTTGATATTTTGAAACCGCTTACATGGGTATCTGTAAGAAAAAATGTTGTTAGTTATAATCATTAATAATGCGCAGTCGAACAATCTGAAACAGAGATAAACATGCAAAAATATTCATCTTCCTACGGCACTGCCTATATTCGTTTTTATAGTGTGCGTAATAAAATAAGTTACTAAGCTTATAGCATAGCCAAGAGAGTTAATTTCAAAATTGACACACGCTCACCATTTTGATAAAAAGTAGTTGAAAATTAGCTGCCTGTATATAAAATAGGTGATTCCACCTTGGAATCGAGGTTCGTAATTGATTTTACTCTCGATTCTGAATAAGTGTTCAGAATGAGAATTATTATTTAATTTACACCTTGTTGTACGCTAAGTAGTATCAACTAAATTATAATTAACAAAAACCCAAAGACCTTTAAGAAGATGATAAATGAAGCGGAATTGGCAAGTACCAGGTTATTTTTAAATTAAGATGAAAGGGTGGCCCATTATTTATGCTATTTTTAAACATCATTTTCAACTGTTCAAAATGTTACCTCAGATTTGTGTTCCATGTAGCATTTCGCCACGAGCACAGCCCTCTCGCAACCAGCTTCTCCGTCGCTTACAGCTTGAGCATTAACTGAAAATAAGATAGGAATAATTTGATATTCATGAAACAACAAATTAACAGAAACCTAAAGATAAATGTCGTATTCTCGTCGGAGAGAAAAATATTTCGGATAAAATTTTAGAACGATTTTCGAAATAATTCCGAAGACTGTACTTACGCAAAACGTCTAGAAATACTACATAAGTTGGGCTGGGAGGTATATAATGATGAAAAAAAAATGTAATATTTCTAACCTGATTTGCATTCCTTTGCAATCTCTGACAATTTCGCGAGCACATCATCATTTTTTATAAATGTCTTTATTTTAGCAAGATTGGTGTCCACATCAAATTCACCTTTGTCGTTTATCTGTAATAAATAGAAATTAATATTATTATAATTATTTTTGTTTTAAAAAAAACTGTTAACTGTTCTAGCTTTAGAAATTTCTTCTGTAGGTATCGACTATCGTGGGTGCATTTACAAACATATAAGCTCATATACACTAACAGCCAAAACCGGAACAAGTATTTGTCGACCATATAAGTATTCGTTCCATGCAGGAATCAACCCAAACAGCACCCGTACATTGCGACCAATATCCATTCTCCCTTTCCTATCTCAAGTGCTCGAGGCCTACGTGCGCAAGCAGTTTTCGGTGTTTACCCATTGGAACAGCCTTATAAGCTCATTCCAGTCCGGTTTCAGGTCTGCACAGCACAACCTCCGCTCTCCTTAAATTGACGCAATGGGTGATACAAAGGTTACTGTGTTGTTCGTAATTGATTTTTCCAATGCCATTAATGCTAGTCATGATATTTATATATACATCCTCTCACATCTTATGGTTTCCCGCGAGGCGCTGGAATGGTTCTCTTCTTTTCTTCGGGGACGTCAGCAGTCGGTCTGATTGGCATGATCTCAATGCCGATGTTTCACAAGGCGGTAATATTTTTCCTCCGCTATTCTCCATCTTCATTAATTTTATTACTCGATGTCTTCGGTGTTCACATCATCTTTATGCCGATGATCTTCAATTGTACACAGCTAGGCGAGTGGAATTTTTCATCGGACGCTATCGAAGTTGTAAACCGAGACTTAGATATTGTAAAAGACTGGTCTGATAGATTTGGGGTGGCCGTAAACCCCTCAAATGTCAGGACATTATAATTGGAAGCTCACGTAGGATGGGTGGAGTGGCGGTCAGCTCTCTTCCTCCGATTATCTTCAATGGAACCATCATTCCCTTTAGCCCTAGCATAATAGATCTCGGTTTGCATCTCGACTCGACACTTGGTTGAGAAAGCCAGATTTCTAGTGTCAGTCAAAGAGCCAACGGAACCTTGCGATCCTTGAGAAACTTCTTGCCTGTAAGACGACACTATGCTTGTGCACACTTTAATTTTCCCTACAATCGACTGTGGTGACACACAGTGTTACTTTGACCTAAACTCGGTCTTGCTGAATAAACTGGGTAGGGTCCTCAATAACTGCATTCGATTTTTTTGAACTTGAGGAAATAAGACCATGTGTCAAGCTACAGGTCTGAGCTTAAATTGTTGCCAATAGGCAACAATCACACAGCACTTCTTCTTCTTCTTCACTTCTTCTCTGGCGTATTCGCCAGAGAAGAAGTGAAGAAAGTTTGCGTGCATTGACAATACTCTTCTTCCTGCTCAATTGACCGACCCCTACTTCTTATCTAATTTCCCACTTCAATATTTATGTTCTTCACACGCTAGAAATTTACTGTCATCAAACAATCTTCTCTGGTTGTGCCCTTCTCAAACTCTGATTTTGTTCACTCTTCCTTTCATATTCAGTCCATTCTTCTTTCGAACGAGCTACCTCTCGATATCAGGACGGCCACCAGTCGGTATGCATTTAAACGGAAATGTCGGATATAATTTCGACATAAGTAAGCGGAGTCATCTTATAAACATTTTTTTTTCTTACGGATAAATATATTAATATAGGTGTAATGGTGTATATTATATTAGTTATAATATATTTTGTAAATGCTGTTTACCTATTTTGTTATCTTTTTACTATGCACCTGCCATGTTATCCCTTCACCACCCTTGGTTGACAAGTAGAAAAAGCCTAAGGCAATAAATCTGCCTTTGTACCTTTGTGTATGAAGTATAGATAAATAAATTGCGCAACATTGCGTCAACCATGTCGAAAAAATTTACACATAAATTGCCAAATGTTGGTGAAGGAATGAAAACAGTATGACAAACACAACGATACTATTCAGGAGATGTAGCTTTACTAATAAACAAAGCAATACTTTTGTAGACACTCATTAGAGTCCGTAATAAATCTGGTGGGTACAGTCAGCAAAAGAGATAGGTATGCAGGTCATCGGAAATGGTTGAACTTTACTCAAAAACCGATGGATGTTTTCGAATTAAATTTTATTAAATCATTGAAATGTTATTATCTATTAATTTTATTTTATTTTATTCGAAAACATCCATCGGTTTCTAAGTAAACTGACGACCTTGCATACCTATCTCCTTTGCTGACAACCTAGATTTAAACTTTGAACTTTGCTCTGTTGTGGGGCAACTATAGGTTGATATTATCTATAGTTTTCCAGGTACGATAAAAACGTACTCTATTGTATTATTATATTTGAATTATATTTAATGTAAAAATTACAGTTGCTAACTTATTTAAACTTTGAACTTTGCTCTGTTGTGGGTCAACTATAAGTCGATATTAGGTATCTATAGTTTTCGACGTACGAAAAAAACGTACTCTATTGTATTATTATATTTAAATTAAATTGAATGCATAAATTGCAGTTGCTAACTAAACGTTAGCAACTGCAATTTATGCATTCAATTTATTCCATCCTTTGATAGGTAGTGATGTTAAGGTTCAAATCTACTTACAATTCCAAACTTTTTGAAGATACATCCTACAAAGCAAGGGTTAAGATTATCCGGACTGCGTGCTGCCTTGGCTTTCATAATATCAGCTTCACTGACACTATATTCCTGTGCGCACTCCATTGCTAATGGTCTAATAGCGCCATGGAAAACAGCTCTATCGTCTTCTCCTGCCTGTTTAAACAAATAAAGATAGGATATCTATAAAGTCATAGTCATATAATTAAGAAAGTAGCTTTTCGTGTCTGTGTTTTTGACTGCTTAGTTCTTCGAAACTACACAACAGATTTTTTTATTATCTTCATTTTGAGAATGTAGTATTCTGGGTGCTCGATGTTATAACGTATCACATTATCGGCAGACCGTAAGCGTGTGAGGCACGGAAATTTTCTTGATGTACTATATACTGATAGATTCTAGGTATTTCGGTGTGAACATAAGAGCTTTACGAGCTATTTGCCATACTATCCAACTTCCAGAGAAGACCCTCAGGATTCTGTCTGTGTCTGTATGTTCTACTATCTACAACCCGTGAAACCTCAGAAGTCATCCATTGCTTTTCACAAGGGAAGGTCAAAAGAGGTTCCAATAATTAATTTAAAATAAACCAGATATTGATTTGCGAGCTACTGAACTACTAACCTTATCCTTGGCTAGGAAATCGTGAAAATAAGAAGAAACGATACTTACATAAACGCAGCTTAAGCTTACAGTGACAGCACAGAGAACAAGACAAGTAAACTTGGACATATTGTATTTTCCACTTGTTCACTCCTGGTTTTTCGAAGCCTCAACTGTATTTGCCCAGAATACCAACGAGACACCTTTTTATATAAAAAGCCTAAACATAGGTAATATAAGTAATTGTTTACGAGGTAATAATCATTCACTATACTAACTGCGTGGCGCTCATTTCCATTTAAATGCAGCAAAAAAACGCTGCGTCCGATTGATCTCTTTATTAGGTGTTATTTCGAAAATTAGCCTTTATTTTGCCTATTCCAAGGACCATTTTTATGCTTGTCTATGAACAGGAAATGTAATGCTGTTCCTCAGATAATAGGACCCGAAATTGATGGATGCTGCTGGTGACACCAAACTTGTGGCTAAGTTCTGGAAACCTGAACCATCATCGATACGCTAAGAAAAAGCTGGATAGGAAATTTATTATATCTTATGTATAAAAATCTTCTGTGCGTGTGTATGAAAGTGTACTCCTTCTAAACAGCTGGACCGATTTTGATGATTTTTTTTTGTGTGTGTTGCAGTGGATTCGAGAATTGTTTAGGTTCACAATTGGACCCGGTAAGTTGCGCTGCAGTCCAGTTGTAAGGCTTTTTCATTTTAAGGGCAGGACAACGTCTGCCAGGCCATCTAGTTTCATAGGAAAGATAACATCTTAGCTTCTTAACTTGCTATTGGCGCTCCCGACGTTGCATTGTGTTCCGATCTGAAAGGTGTTGGTGAAATTACTGGCACCACGACATAGTTAGGTTTACATATTTTTTGTGTTTAAGAGTAGTAACACTAGCAACTGATTGGGGGGTAGCTAAGATATGACCTATGTCAAATGGCTGGCGGCACAGTAAGGACTTTGTGTTTATATTCTGAGAAGGACACTTACAAGATTCCGTCCAAAAAGTTTATATAAAATAGGTATGTACTTACAGTTTTGTAAATATTAGGAAAAACCTCTAGAATTCGCACACAAAATTGCTGTGAATATGGACATCCGGAAAATAATTAGACCTACTTACGTTATTCTGAATTGGCACCAATTGTCAGAAAATAGTATGTACGAATCATTATAGCGTGGAATTACATAGGTACAATAATTATTTATTTAATACCACCTTGTAATGAGAGTGCAAGGTGCAGCGTGTGCAAAGACGATACAAAACAGATACACTTAGATAAGCAAGTTGATTGTACCAGTGTAACTTCCTAAAGCAATATATTATACTTAGTTATCTTTACCTTGTAACTATCGAGAATGAATCTATATAAATTTATCAGCATTGTTCTGGATGTAGATCCGGAAAAGTCATACTAACTGTAATATCATGCCCTGAACACTAAATTACGGATCAAGCCTATATGTTGAAGGTAAGAAACCTAAAAAACTTATCTAGGTTATGTTAATTACGTAGACTGCAACCGGAGGTTCGTAAAAAATAATTGGTGTACGCTCGGTTCGCCCCTTGGATCTTGCCCCTTACGATTAAAATGTTCCACGCACCCCGTTTTTATTTACTTTGGGGTAGTGATTCGCCCCTTGCGGCATTTGCTTGGAAATTTTACCAAAAAAGGTATAGTTAGACAGAAAAATGCATACATTATAAGCAACGCCATGTTTAATTTAAGTCTATGTTTAGAAAAACTGTATGCGTAGGTACTCATGACTGCTATAATCTACATTGTTGTGTTTTTGACATTTTATTCCACAATTTTTATAATTTTAATTTTTTTGATAACAAATCTTAGTAAACTACCAGGAAAGCAGAAATGAACTGGAACTAGGTGTATGCATTTTTCTGTCTAACTATACCATTTTGGTAAAATTTCCTTTATTCTCTTTTTTAATGACTAAAAAAGAGAATAAAACTCATTAGAAATTAGAGATAATTTCTTTTTTATTCATAACTTATTTATGTGTGAGTAAATTATTTGTTTATGTTTACTTCGTTTTTCAGTTTTAGGAAGCCAAATGAAAAAAAAAACTACGGACAACATTATCTGGTTACCCCCTTTTTGGAAGCAATTTTAACGCATGTGTCGTACCCATTCTATGATATTATCTGCAGATACATCAAGTATATTGAAATAAAAATAAAGGAAATATTGAATATTTACATAGCTTTAAGATATGACAAAGGCTTTTATTGATAAATCATTAGTATAATAGTCCATAATGCTACAGGGCATGAAGTGTGCGTTCTGTTTTTACTCTTATTTTATTCCTTGCTATTGTAACGCTGGGCCTTTGTTGTAAATATACGTGTTCCCAGCCCCTTTACGAAGCATTCCGCCACCAATGCGCCCCTTTCACATTCAACATTTTCGTCACTAATGACGTCATCTTTTACTGAAATTACAAAAACAAATAATTCATTATAATATCTGCACTTATTATTGTCTGATAAAATTTAGCTAATTTTTATCTATTTAGTAAATCTGCTTGTGTCGACTAAGAGCTATTAAAACCAGAAATTATTTTCATCTTTTATAAATAAAATTTAAGTGTCTATTTGTTATGTCAAAATAACAGCGTTTTACTAAATGCAAACGAAAGTGCAGACGGTATTTACATAACAAAATCAATTTATAAAATGTATGTCTGTCTTTCAGTCTGTTGGATCTGGCCATGAAGTTATAAGTATAAATGGAGCCAACACTTAGAACAAAAACTTGAAACCAACTGTGGGCTGATGCTCTCTTTCTGAATGCATACATAAGAACGAGACAGTGATATGTGTTTTCTTTATCTTATGTACGCATTCAGAAAGAGAGCGTCTGCCCACACTTGGCTTCACTTAGGTATTTAGAGTGTTGCCTCCACTTTTATCTATAAGCTTCTTGGATCTGGCTAATCTCTATAACTGCTGGACCAATTTTGAGTTTTAGACGAGAGTTTCACTGGCAGATAATTCCTATTACATCTATATAGACTGGCAACACTGCCTCAGTGACATGTCAAAATTTTAAACCGTATTTAAAAATTAGTTTTAATTATTAATTAAGTATTTAATAAGGTGTAATAATACATGTATAAGTAAATAAGTGCATAATAATCCAGGATTATTGTTTTTCCTGCAAAGTAACAAAGTAAACCCTGTTTTGGTTATTCACCGTTACCGGTAACCTATAACGGAACAGCTGATGTCAACCTGCAGATTCAAACGGGGAGTATTGTTTATTTTTATTTTATTTTATCGTTGCCTGATATTAACACTCAAGAGTCTCATATTTTCTATCACACTCTTTTTGAGGCCTAGCATCATTTATTCTGGTAGATTTCGTACTTTGCAATAGGTCCTTGTCACTTTGTTCTCATACAAAAGACAAAACTTAGGTTCGAAATAGAGTTAATCTTAAAGTATATTAGAATCCATAACAACAATAACGTGTATTTCTCTTTACGTGCATTGTAGTCTTGATTTAAATCTGCAACTTCAAGCTTAGGACCCTACCCACATACAGGGAAAAATAAAATCATTATAAGACAATTTTGAATTAATTTAGCTTTGCAGTTAATGTGATTACAGCCTACCTCATTTCTTCTCCTCAAGCACTAGATTTTCCATCTGTTCTTTCATTTCTACCATTCCTATTTTGTTTATTCAATTAGTTCTCACCGTTTCTTCAATTCTAATTTCAGTACTAATCCTGAAACCATGCCTGTGATGACCCGTAAGGCGACTGCTCAGGATTTGGAGCTCAAATTGAGAACGGCCCTACAAGAACTAAAGGCCTCGAACATCCAATGTCAACAATTATTACTGGAGAGAGAGGAATCTGAAGAGGAAGTTAAGAAAATTGTTGACAAAAACACCAAATTAAAGCGGGAGCTTGTAGACCTTCATCAGCAATTCCTGGATGTTGTTGATGAACGGGATAAACTACGGGTGGTCACAAATGGTTTCAACAGCTGTAGCAACCTATACGAGGAGGCCTTGTGTAAAGTTAGGGATTTAGAGGAGGAATTAATTCATGCAAATGTACGGTATTCAAAATCACAGAAGGAAAAAGAATGTACTCAGGTTGTGGAAACTAATCATTTATATAATGAATTGTTGAAAAGTAATTGTAACACAAATTCGTTAATAACAATTGACCTTACTGAAGATTCTATAATGAAACACAATAATAGTAATTATAACATGAGTCACAATAAAATAAAAAAATATTTCAAATTGAATAAAATTATTAATAAATGTAATAAATATAAGAAACAACAGAAACACTATTCCAGTAATATAAAACTAAGGAGGGAACGTGTGTTTCTAATAAATAAATTAGATAATTTCCAAATAAAGTTAGAAGACAGTGCTAACATTTATCGGGTTGACACTCAACGGCTTCAGTCAGAAATTCAGGTACTTGAAGAGTCACTACATGCGCTTTATACAAAGTATGTGCATTCTCAAAAGCAAATAAAAGAACATATCCTTGCCACAAATGAGTTAGTAGATATGTGTAACTCCAATGCAGACAGAGTAGACCCACTGCCTCTCAGCACCTCTCCAGATACCTTCCAAATGGAACCAAGCTGTGAGGTTGTTCAACCTGATGCTACAGAAGTCCTGTCCCAATCTGAAAGAGCTAGGGAGTGTATGCTAAAAAAAAATGTAACAACAGATATTGTACAGGGTTCACCTTCGGTTGTACAGTCACAGTCAGACAACAGTTTTTTCAGTTGCAATAATGTTTCTAATAAAGATTGTTATTGTCCTATTTTGTTTTCAGATAGTTTAGGGAGAGGGTTAGGTAGATTATTAAATAACAACCTGAGTCATTCTGTATTGAATTATTGCACGCCTGGGCATTCATATAAAGAAATAATATCTTCAGTTACTAGACAGGAATATGATCCTAATACAATTATTACTATATGTGTAGGTAATAGCTCAAAGGTTAAAATTGATGATATAACTGACAGTGTCACTGAACTATTGAACATTAATTGTCAAAAAATAATATTATGCGCTTTTCCGTACTTTGAGCACCTATCAAATAGGACAAATAATAACATACATAAGCTTAATAATCATATGCATTTATTAACTAGTCACTATAGTGACAAGCTTATGTTTTTTGACACCAACAGTTTCGTTGAAAAATTGAAATCGACTAGAGATACAGCGTATCTGCCCATTAGGTTTAGACGTCAGATAGCATGGCTATTAGCTTTTAATATTAACTCAGACATAATTAGTATGTCGAAGTGTTCTATAACTAGCACCATGGTTAGTAATAATACTAATGTTAAGGTGGTAAGCTCAAGTAGTTTAAACTAGTAAGTAAGACAACAGAAGGTACCAGTATCAATATAGTTCAACTTAGTAATAACAAGGTATCTTCTAGCAATCATGCAGAGAATTTAAAAAAAAGGGCTAAGCAACATTCCTTGAAATTATTTCATCAAAATATTCAAGGTTTTTCTTCCAAGCAATTAGAAATTGAATTGTTTTTAGAAAAGACAATGTTTGACATTATTTGTTTTACTGAACATTGGTTGAAACCTTATGAAATGTTAATTAATTATGAAAATTATACTGTGGGCAGTTGTTTTAATCGGAAATCTATGCTGCGTGGTGGTTCACTAATTATAATAAAAAATAATATTAAATTTAAGTCTCGCAGAGACATTGTTGCACTATCAGTTGAACATATTATTGAACTGTCCTGTGTTGAGCTAGATAAGCATGTCATAGTGTGCGTTTACAGACCCCCGAATCATCATAACTACTCTTTATTTGAGTCTATAATGGAGGATGTTTTGACTAAGCTTGTAACGGGTAATAAATCAATAATAATTTGCGGAGACTTTAATATTAATATTTTAGAAAATAATTCAAGTAGCAGTAGATTTATAAGTCTCTTTAAATCCTTCAATTTGTCAAATGTGTTTTTAGAACCAACACGAATAACTACGACCACTGCTACTTGTATCGATAATGTTTTTTGTAGCTGCGACTATTTAGATAAAGCTATTGTAAATTATCTTCCTTCTGATCACAGCGGTCAAACCGTTGCTTTTGAGTCCAACACACCCTTGCAAAAAATACAGATTCAGTCAAGACCAATAACATCTGGTAATTTAGATAAATTTAAAAAGACTTTAATAAGTAAGTTACCCGTTCAGGACCTTAGTATGAATAATGGTAATATTTTATATAAAGAATTCTTCTCAGTTGTGCAAACTGAGTTTCAGAATATTTTTAAGAAAAAAACTAAAACAATTTGCCCTAAGTTTTTATTCAGTGACTGGGCAACTAAAGGCATCAGGAAAAGTAGGGAAAGACTTTTTGAGCTGTATGGCCTTAAGCCTTATATTAACACTGACACTTTTAATAAGTATGTTACTATTTATTCTAAAACTTTAAAAAAAGCTTGTAAGGCAGCTAAAGCGTTATACATTAGCAACAAAGTAAAATCGGCTGATGATAGAATTAAAACTGTTTGGAAAATTATTAATAATGAAACAAATAGGAACAAAAGACATAATACTGACTACACTCTGGAGACTTCCAGTGGTCTCATAAGTACTAATATAGAAGTTGCGCAGGAATTTGCAACATTCTTTACCAATGTTCCTATTAAAACTACTGAAACTTTAGATTCCTCGCCGTCACTTGCTTTTAATTTATTAAGTTCGAATGTTCCAGCCTGCCCCACGGAATTTAAATTTAAACATATAAACCCTGCAATCGTTATAAAGACTTTTAAACAACTCAAGATCAAGGCTACTGAAGATTTATGGGGGATGTCTACTAATGTTTGTAAATCGGTTATTGAGACAGTGGCACCCTATTTAGCTTTCATTTTTAATATGTGTGTAGACCAAGGGGTTTTCCCGGATTTAATGAAGTACAGCAAGATTATACCACTTTTTAAATCCGGCGATTGCAAGGACACGAATAATTATAGACCCGTTTCAGTTTTGCCGGTTTTTAGCAAAGTGTTTGAAAAAGTAATGCTTAACCAAATGCTCAGTCATTTTAATTGTAACAACATCTTACATGACCAACAGTATGGTTTCACCAGAGGGCGTTGTACTACTGACGCCGGTGTCACCTTAATTAAGCATATCTTTAAAGCATGGGAGGATTCGCAAGATGCTATTGGCATTTTTTGCGACCTCTCCAAAGCATTTGATTGTGTAAATCACGAAACACTGCTCTTAAAGCTTGAGCATTACGGACTGGGTAAACAAGCGCTTAGCTTAGTAAAATCATATTTAAGTGATAGACTGCAGCAAGTTCAAATAAATGGTGTTAATTCATCAGGCTTAAAAGTAAAAATGGGGGTACCGCAGGGCTCCATATTGGGTCCGTTCCTCTTTTTAGTTTATATAAACGATTTACCTCATTTACTGAAAAATCAACCACAAATGGTGTTATTTGCTGATGATACTTCATTGATTTTTAGAGTAAATAGACGGGCACAGCACCTTGACGACGTAAATGACGCCATGCTTAAGATTCATAATTGGTTTACTGTAAATAATTTAGTATTCAATGAGAAGAAAACTAAATGCATAAGATTCGCTTTGCCGAATGTTAAGAGTAATGAATGTAACGTTGTATTGAATAAGGACATACTTGAATTCGTCGAAAGGACTGTTTTCCTAGGGATTACGCTTGATTCCAAGCTACAGTGGGGTCCTCACTTAACATCTCTTGCAGGGCGGTTAAGTTCAGCCGCTTACGCTGTCAGAAAGATCCGGCATTTGACAGACGTGGATACCGCTAGGCTAGTATATTTTAGCTATTTTCATAGTATCATGTCTTACGGTATGTTGCTATGGGGACGGGCTGCAGATATGGATTCTATTTTTATACTGCAAAAGCGGGCTGTCAGAGCAATCTATAATCTCCGCAAACGCGAATCTCTAAGAGAATTGTTTAAACAGATTAACATCATGACGGTACCTTGTCAATATATATATGAAAACATTATGCATGTTCGAAAAAATCTTCATCTTTTTAATAAAATAGGTGACAGACATAATGTTTATACTAGAAATAGGAACAAATTAGATCAGCCAAGCTTCAGATTGTCAAAAGTACATACTTCTTTTATGGGGTACTGTGTAAAATGCTATAATAAAATACCACTTGATATTCTACAATTGAATGAAAAACAATTTAAAACATGTATTAAACGCACACTATGTAGACAAGCATATTATAAGTTAGAAGATTACATCAATGATAAAGATGCTTGGCTGAATGCTGGTCCTGCTCCACAGCCAGTTTAGGGAATTTCCAAATTGGAAGAAAAGGATGTTTCCTACCCCTTTTTCTATTGACATGAGTAACGAGTATCGTTATTATTATATATAGATATTTTTAAATTATTAACTTATCACACTTCATATGATAAAATAATATACATTGGAAACCTTAGTTTTGTATAATTTAGCAGCATTATTTCAATTTTGTAAATGTGAATACCATGGAGCCATGTATATTAATACCTTTATGTTTGACAAAAATTAACATGGCGGTTGGGAGTATTGTCATGCTCGCTCAAATGTCTCGCTGATGGTGGCGCGTGTGTTGGATCATTAGGCTCCCTTCAAAATGGTTGAGCTAAATGGTGCTGATTCACGCGTCATGTTCGTGAACGGGCGCTGTCAGTGGAGATTGGTCAGCTCTTATCTGCCATGGATTAGATGCCACTTTATCTTGCTTCTTTTTTGTGTTTTGTATTGTTAGATTACCTTCATCGTTTTCACATATAGAAGCAACAAGAATGTAACCAAACTTTGTAAAAACTTGATTTAAAAGAGTGTCCGTGGAGTTTCTTGCTCGTTCTTCTCCATAGAGACCTACCTACGTTTTGGAACGAGCAACTAGCTTCAACTCTCTGACTAACTGACCGACTCCTTGACAATTCAAAAGTGCCTGTAAATGGTTTAATTGAAATAAATGCTTTGACTTTGACTTTGACTTTGACTTTGACTTTATATATAAAAGAAAGTCGTGTTTGTTACAACACTTATAACTCGAGAACGGCTGGACCGATTGCCATGGTTTTTGATTTGTTTCCGTCCCGAATAGCAGAATACATCTTAAAAACAATGAAAACTCGATATGTGTAGTAGGTGTAGGGTAGGTGTAGGGTAGGTGTAGGGTAGGTGTAGGGTAGGTGTAGGGTAGGTGTAGGGTAGGTGTAGGGTAGGTGTAGGGTAGGTGTAGGGTAGGTGTAGGGTAGGTGTAGGGTAGGTGTAGGGTAGGTGTAGGGTAGGTGTAGGGTAGGTGTAGGGTAGGTGTAGGGTAGGTGTAGGGTAGGTGTAGGGTAGGTGTAGGGTAGGTGTAGGGTAGGTGTAGGGTAGGTGCAGGGTAGGTGCAGGGTAGGTGTAGGGTAGGTGTAGGGTAGGTGCAGGGTAGGTGTAGGGTAGGTGCAGGGTAGGTGTAGGGTAGGTGTAGGGTAGGTGTAGGGTAGGTGTAGGGTAGGTGTAGGGTAGGTGTAGGGTAGGTGTAGGGTAGGTGTAGGGTAGGTGTAGGGTAGGTGTAGGGTAGGTGTAGAATAGGTGTAGGGTAGGTGTAGGGTAGGTGTAGGGTAGGTGTAGGGTAGGTGTAGGGTAGGTGTAGGGTAGGTGTAGGGTAGGTGTAGGGTAGGTGTAGGGTAGGTGTAGGGTAGGTGTAGGGTAGGTGTAGGGTAGGTGTAGGGTAGGTGTAGGGTAGGTGTAGGGTAGGTGTAGGGTAGGTGTAGGGTAGGTGTAGGGTAGGTGTAGGGTAGGTGTAGGGTAGGTGTAGGGTAGGTGTAGGGTAGGTGTAGGGTAGGTGTAGGGTAGGTGTAGGGTAGGTGTAGGATAGGTGTAGGGTAGGTGTAGGGTAGGTGTAGGGTAGGTGTAGGGTAGGTGTAGGGTAGGTGTAGGGTAGGTGTAGGGTAGGTGTAGGGTAGGTGTAGGGTAGGTGTAGGGTGGGGTGCGTGCAGAAAACCTCCTCGTGTGCCTGATTGCTGCTGGTTCTGTTCGAATACGTTCGGGGGAAAGAGCAGTGGTCGGGCCGGTGCACCCTGGGCACGGTCAATGGTCTCTCCGATTCGGGGAGGGCACTGATTACCCTCTCCGAGTTGGAGAGACTATTGACCGTGGCGAATTTCTGCGTGGGGGGGAGCAGTATGCTCCTGGGTCGCTTTCGACCAAGCGACGGTCGTCCATTCCCCCCCTTTGCTTACAGAGGGTAGGACGAGTGGACGAAGAGTGGACGGGATGGTCCGGGCGGCGAGGAAGACAACCTCTTTAAAAAATTACCCTAATCTTAAGGTCTAGCGTGCCGAGGGGATGAGTGGCCGGAGGGTGTCCGGTCGCTAGCGCTTGGGGGGGATCAGGGGTTTTTTTTTTTATTTGAGGCAGGAGTGGGAAATCCTCATGGACGCCCAGACTGTTCCGAGGTTGAAACAGTCTGGGCAGTGCCGGACTCTTACCGGCTAAAACCACACTCCTGCCTAAGCGTGAGCCCCTGCTGTTCTTGCAGGGATTTTATGAGGCTTGCGTTTTGTCTTTATTATTATTTGTTTCTCTTATTTACTATTTTAACTATTTTGACTATGTACTCTATAAATGTATCTTTTGTCTTTTTTTGTGCTAATAAAATGTTTAAGTTTTGTTTATTTATTTTGGCTCCAAGTTTAAATTCATGGTCGTGCCTGTGGGTCGCATGCACAGGGCATTCCGTTAGGAGATGAAGGACAGTCTCCTGACTGTCGGGGTCGCATATACACGATGGGTTCTCCTTGCACTTGAAGCGAGTCAAGTATTCGGAGAACCCACCGTGTCCCGTTAGGGCTTGGGTCAGCTCGTTCGTCATTCGTAGTTTTCGCACCGTCCTGTACGCCGCGATCGCACATGGGAAGAACAGCTTGGTGGTGGCCGCCGTTTCTCCCGTACAGTACCTCCGATTCCATTCGCCCAGCGTTTCCAGTCGGATCGCTCGCTTGACGAATGAAACCGGGCATCTGTCGTAGTCGGGTGCGCGCTTCGATCTCAGGGCAGCCTCCTTTGCGAGCGAGTCGGCTCTCTCGTTACCTTCCAGCCCCGCATGAGCTTTAATCCAGAACAAGGATACGCTCTTGTTCTGGCAGTTACTGTGGCGGATGGCGTTTCTTGATTCGACTGCGAGGGGGTGGAGGGCTTCGGGGTTCACGACTGTTTGGAGGGCTGCCATGGAGTCGCTGTAGATAGCGAACGCCGTCTGTGGTCTTCGGAGGACCTCTTTCGTGGCTTCGCAGAGGGCGAGGAGCTTAGCCTGGTAGACGGTACTGTATGACGGCAGAACAAGTTTGCGGGTCTTCGTCTCGGCCTCGCCAGTCCATATGGATAGCGCGGCTCCGACTTTACCCTCTATCTTGCTGCCGTCTGTGAAGATTCGCACCGCGTAATCGCGGTGGGAAGTGTATTGCTCCTCGTCTACCAGACGTCGCAGTTCAATGCCCTTCTGCTCAGCCGGATGTGGTGCCTCTAGCGCCGATGCCACGCGCTCGATCTCCCGGTCTCCCAGCGCAGGATGGGACACCCCCTTCTTGGCCTCGTATAGCGAAGCCGCCTCTCGGACTCGGAGGTCGAGAGGGAGTATCCCGGTCAGCACCAGCGCTGAGTTCAGAGAGACCGTGCGATAGGCACGACACATCTTCTGCGCGAAGCTCCTTTGGACGGCGTTCAGCTTCTTCAGCACCCCGACTTTGTTCGCGGCCGGCGACCACGCACTCGCTGCGTACAGGACGATGGGCTCCACCACGGCCGTGTAAATACTACGGATTATGTCCGGGTGGAGACCCCAGCTGACCCTTGCGGCCCTCGACAGCTGCTTATAAATACTGACGGCTCGGGAGCAGACGTTTGCGACGTGGGTGTTAAAAGTCAACTTGTGGTCGATGGTGAGACCGAGCAATTTGATCTCATTTGACATGCCAATGTCCACCCCGCCCATCCTCAGACTTGGGGTGTCGTATTTTAGCTTCCGCGTTATTAGTATGGCTTTTGTCTTGTGCGGCGCAAATTTGAGCTTATTGGCGACACCCCAAGTCCGGACATACTCGAGGACGACATTGGCATCCCTCTGCACCTCAAGTGCAGTCTCCCCATCGAACACAAGGACAACGTCGTCTGCAAATGCCTGACACTGGACCCCTCTACTCTCCAGCCCCTTCAGTAGAGGATCCAGCACGAGGTTCCAAAGTATGGGACCACCGATCGACCCCTGGACGCATCCTTTCTCAGTCCTGGTCTCGTACTCCGCTCCCGCATATCGGACTTTCACCACTCTCTCGGACAAGTAGCTGTCCATAACCCGTCTCAAGTTCACAGGACACTTTTCCTCAGCCAGACGCACTCTGATAGCTGGCCACCATGCGCTATCGAAGGCTCCCTCAATGTCCAAGGACACAATCGTGACAAGCCTCTTCTCAGCGAGTTTGCCACGAATGTGCCCCATCAGTGCATAGAGGGAGTCCTCGGTGCTTTTCTGTGGCATGAAGCCGTACTGGCGAGTACTCATCCTGGGCAACAAGTAGAACTTGAGTCGGGCCACGAGCATCTTCTCGAACATCTTGCCGAGTACAGGCAAAAGACCAATCGGCCTGTATGATTTTGGAGTGGTGTAGTCTTCCTTTGCGGGTTTGCGGAGCACAACAACCGTTGCCTCTTTCCAGGACCGTGGAAAGTATCCATGCGCCAGGCACTTGTTCATCAAGCGCAGAACTAGGTCTGGGTCTTCGTTGATCGTGTGGCCCCATATGTCCGCCGTCAGACCGTCGGAACCGGGGGCTTTTTTGGGGTTGAACGAGGAAGCAGCTCGCTTCAGCTCATCGAGAGTGAAGGGAGGATCGCAAGGTTCAACTTGGTCCCTCCCGTTCACCTCTTCCGCTCGTCGCCGCACCCTTTTGTGCTCCTCGTTGTCCCCCTCCGTACGGTCTTCAGGGTAAAAAGTCTCTGCTAGGAACCTCGCTGAAGCCTCTGGGTCCAGTGTCGTTGCATCCCTCACCATCGGCAGGTCCTCCTCTCTTTTTGACGTCCTACGGATCACCCTGTAGATGCCTTCCCACATTCCTTCCCGATCCTGCTTCTCACAGAAACCCTTCCAGCTCTCGACCTGAGCTTTGACCACTGCAAGTTCATACTCTTGTTTCTGTTTCAGGTACTCCTCAACAACCTTTGGTCTCCGGACTGGCGCTGCACATCGGATCCTCCGCCTCTTTGTGACGACCTTCCTCTTGAGGTCGGCGAGTTCATCGGACCACCACGGCACGGTTACTTCCTCTACTCTTTTCTTTTTGGGTATCATGTGATCACAGGGGGGATCAGGGGTTAGGGACCACACCCTTTAAAAGGAAAACAAAAATGAAAAAGCAGACTATCGGAAATATTCCCCAGGCGGGTCCCCTTCGGGGGGAATCCCGCCCCTCTTCTGAGGGCTGCCCTGTCGTATCTGGGGGAGGGAACCATAGTTTTGCAGGCCGGCAGACCACCGCCGACCTGCGTCAACCAGCGCAACTGGATACAACTGACTCCGAAATGGAGAAGCGCGTGACAAGATCACGAGCACGTAAAAACACAACCCAGCGAGAAAAGGTGCTCCACGTGAGCTTAGAGCGCCTGCGCGACGGTAATGCTGCTGCGAAAAGTGCAGCAACGGTGACTGCCTCCGCTATGGACGCACCTTGCGTCCAGGGTAAATTTTGGCAGAACGACGGAAAGGAGAGGAAGCGTCGTCATCATCGAACATCCAGCCCCAGCTCCGCTTCGGGCGTGAGCGACGCTATTGCGGGAAGGACTCCAGGAAGGGTAAAAGCTAAGAGAAGGAGCGGGGCTGACCGCGGACTGAACCCTGCCTCTGTCTCGGATACGGAGTTAAACCCGTCAGAGCCATCGACCAACCCGATGAGCCTAGACGCAGAACAATTACGAGCCGTTGCCGGGCAGAACATGGCGGACATACTGGAGGTCGCCACAAAGTCTGGCAACCTGAAAGGTACATTTGTTAGGCAGCTAAAAGTCGCAGCTGCCTCACTACAAGACGTGGTGAATGCCCTGGCTGACCGTACCGAGGCAGATGAAGTGCGTCGTGTCAGGGCCGACAATAACCGCCTCAGACGCGAGGTTGAGGTCCTCAGGGCTGAGCTCAGATCGCATCGTCGCGAGTTCAGCGAAATGAGGGCCTCAATGAAAGCTAACACGGGGGAAGGCTCAGGACCCCCACCCCTGCTCGACAGCAACACCATGGAGGAGTTAAAGCGATCCATCATATGCTCAGTGGGAGATATGGTGAACGCGCGCATTGAGGGGCTTGAGGAACGCCTCTTGCCTGCCGTCACCCGTCGGCCACTGCTAGCGGCTGATAAGAGGAAGGAGGCAGCCCCAACAGCGCAGACGAGACCTGCGTCGACAGTTGAAACACCGACTGCGAGCACATCACAGTCAGACGTGTCGAGTCCTCCATTGGCAGTGGCGGGCCCTTCATCGGCGGCTAATAATTCCGTGGCCGGGAAAGAAACCTGGGCAGACGTCACCAAAAGGAAGAGGAAAAAAAAGAAGGGGAAACATCAGCCACATCCATCGGGAACGGCTGCCCTTGAACCCATTGGCGGGACAAACACGGTGGCTTCCGCTATAGGGAAAACGACCCATCCCAACAAGGGTAAGGGAAAGGACGCTCGACCCACCAAGCCGAAACTGTCACCCCCTCGTACGGCTGCTGTTATAATGAAACTGCAGCCGGAAGCTGTCGAGAAGGGGGTGACCTACAAACAGGTTTTGGAAAAAGCCGAGGAGCACGTAAACCTTGCAGAACTCGGCATATCTAGTATAAGGTTTCGAGAGTCCATCACCGGGGCCAGAATTATGGAGTTGCCAAGCGCACTCGGCCCAGAAAAAGCCGACCAACTGGCTGAGAAGTTACGCGTGGCTCTTGACGGGGTGGTTAATGTCATTCGACCCACCAAATGTGCTGACATACGTATCACTGGGTTGAGTGACACCGCCACCAGGGAGAAAGTGGCTGCTGCCGTTGCCCAAGCCGGAGGCTGCCCTGTTGACCAGGTGAAATCTTTAGAGGTGCAGCGGGGTCCCCGCGGGATGGGCACCGTGATTGTTCAGTGTCCGATCGCGGTGGCTAAGACTCTGTCCGATGCGGGCAAAGTGATGGTCAGCTGGAGCTCGGCAAATGTTCATGTGCTGGAGCAACGGGCCCTGCGCTGCTATAAGTGCATGGGCATTGGGCACACAAGGCCTAAGTGCCCCTTCGAAGTGAGCCGAGACACTCTCTGTTTCCGGTGCGGCGAGGACGGCCACAAATCCGCTGACTGCACCCGAGCACCGCGCTGTGCAGTATGCGCAGATTCCGGAAAGCCCTCAGGGCACATTATGGGTGGCAGAAAATGTAACCCCCCGCTGAAGAAAGGGGGGGGGGACTATCGCAGCTGTGTCGGTCAACGCGGGGGCGCCGGAGGAGGCTAATGTAATGACGGAATGAATCAGTCTCGACATGTTAGCTTCCTCCAGTCGAATCTAAACCACTGCGCCGGGGCTCAGGACCTCCTTCTCCAGTCCATGGTGGAGTTGGACATAGATGTGGCCGTGGCCTGTGAGCCCTACTATGTCCCTTCCCACACAAACTGGATAGGGGACCTGGATGGTGATGTGGCTGTCTTGGCGCAGACTGCGGGAGGACCTCCACTCTCGATGTTGGAAAGAGGCTCAGGGTACGTGGTGGCAGGACGAGGCGAGCTTGCTATCATAGGTGCGTACTTCTCACCTAACCGCAGCTTAGCGGAGTTCGAGGTGTTTCTCGACTTCATCAGGGCGGCGGTCGGACGATTGACGTCAAGGCAAATCGTATTCCTTGGCGACCTTAACGCCAAATCTCGGGCCTGGGGTAACCCAGCCACTGATGTCCGCGGCAGAGCCGTCCAGGTGTGGGCCCTCCTCACGGGCCTATTGCTCTTAAACAAGGGGACCACCCACACCTGCGTGCGTCAGCAAGGAGGTTCTGTTGTGGATGTATCGTTTGCCTCTCCCGCTATAGCGCGCAGAGTCCATAATTGGCGGGTCATGGAAGATACGGAGACTCTATCGGACCATCTTTATATCTGTTTCGAAGTGTCCTCCATCGAGACGACGACGACCAACGGTTCTAGAGCTCAAAGTCACTTCCCTCGGTGGTCCCTCAGCCGCTTAAATAGGGAATTAGCTGAGGAGGCAGCCATTGTACGACGGTGGATATCGCGAGATGCTCCACCAAACAACAACGTAGATGAGCTAGCCTCTCAAATACGTACTGCTCTTTCTGCGGTGTGCAATGCGGCCATGCCCAGAACCAGACGGAGGCCAAACCGTCGCCAAGTATACTGGTGGACGCCCGCGATAAGGGAATTGCGGGCAGCGTGCAATAGGGCCCGTCGGGCGTTTGTCCGGTGTCGTAGACGCAACGGCCATGACCCAGACCTCGAGGACCAGCTGCGGTCTGCCTATCGTCGCGCAAAAAAGGAGCTGCAGCTGGCAATAAGTCGGGCTAAGAGCGACGCCTGGAAGGAAATCCTCGAGAGTCTGAATCGGGACCCTTGGGGGCGGCCGTACCGTGCGGCGAGGAAAAAGCTCGGTACTCTAGGTGCTCCACTCACCGAGTCTCTGCAGCCAGCATTCCTGCGAAGCATAGTGGAGGAGCTGTTCCCAGACCATCCGGGACACTTACCTCCTACTATGGCCCCTCTCTTCTCAGCTAGGGAGGACATAATTGACGCCCCTCTCGTCACAGAGGCGGAAATGGGTGTGGCATTGCTGCGGCTGCGGGGCAAAAAAACGGCACCGGGGCCAGATGGAATTCCGGGGCGGATTCTTTTGATTGTTTCGGAATACCTGGAAGGCCAGCTTCGGGAACTGTTCGATCGGTGCATTCTTACCGGACAGTTCCCGAAGCTGTGGAAGGAAGGAAAGTTGTGCCTGTTGCAGAAAGCAGGTCGTCCTTCGGAGGACCCCTCCGCATACAGGCCAATCGTGCTGCTTGACGAGGTGGGCAAGGTGTTTGAGAAAATTCTTGCAGACCGTCTCGTCAAGCACTTGGATGAAGTCGGGCCTGATCTATCCGACGCACAGTATGGGTTCAGGGCAGGTCGTTCTACCATCGACGCTCTGGCCGCACTAAAGACCCTATCCTCGGCAGCGATCGCGCGAGGGGAGGTCGTCTTGGCGGTTTCACTAGACGTTAAAAACGCCTTCAACACCCTCCCTTTTGAGACCCTAAGAGAGGCGCTCCGGTACCATGAGGTGCCTCTTTATCTCAGGAGGGTGTTGGAATCATACCTCGAGGATAGGGTGATTGTATGGGAAGGCGGAGATGGAGAACTCTGCCGCCGTCGCATGAGTTGCGGTGTTCCACAGGGCTCAGTTATTGGGCCTAACCTGTGGAACGTGGGTTTCGACTGGCTGTTGCGGGGACTTCTCCCACCCAGTGCAGGGGTGATTTGCTATGCGGACGACACCCTCGTCACTGTCAGGGCTGGGTCCTACGAGGAGGCGGTACGGCTTGGTGCGGACGCCACGAATCTCGTGGTGAGTCGCATCCAACAACTAGGGCTGGCGGTCTCCCTCTCTAAAACAGAGGCCGTCCTCTTCCATGGACCTAGAAAGGGGCCCCCTAGAGGCGCAAACATCACCATTCGCGTTCAGGGGGTGGAAATCGACATCAAGGCCCAGATGAAATATTTGGGTCTGGTGTTAGACGGAAAATGGAACTTCGGGGCGCATTTCATCCAACTCGCCCCGAAACTGGTAAATACTGCAGCGGCCCTTGGGAAGTTGCTGCCGAACATTGGTGGCCCCGACTCCACTTGTAGGAAACTGTACTCCGGAGTGATCCGGAGCATGGCCATGTACGGGGCCCCTATATGGGTCAGTGCCTTAAACGCTGCGAACAGGACTCTGCTGCAAAGGCCACAGAGAGTCATCGACGTGAGAGCCATCCGGGGCTACCGCACGGTGTCGTGGACGGCGGCCACTCTGCTCGCCGGCGACCCACCGTGGTCGCTTCAAGCCGAAGTTCTGGCAGATGTCTATCGACACCGTGTGGAGCTGAGGGCCAGGGGTGAGCGCCCTAGCTTAGAAGAGGTGCAGCGGATCAGGGCGGTCAGCCACAGAGCTCTCGTCCGCAAATGGGCTAATGAGCTCGAGTCTCCTGTGGCTGGCGAGATGACTGTGGCAGCAATCCGCCCCCACCTCGACCGATGGCTCTCCCGCCGGCATGGGGCCTTGACGTTTCGTCTTGTGCAGGTGCTTACCGGCCATGGCTGTTTCGGTAAGTACCTGCACCAGATAGCCGGAAGAGAACCAACACCTGTCTGTCACGAGTGTGACGCGCCTGTAGACACGGCGCGTCACACCTTAGAAGAGTGTGCGGCCTGGGCGCCACAACGGTACACCCTGGCCGCAATTACAGGATGCGACCTAACGCTGCCCAGCATCATCAACGCCATGCTGGACAGCGAGACATGCTGGGAAGCAATGGTCTCCTTCTGCGAATCCGTCATATCGCTGAAGGAGGCCGCGGAGCGCGTCAGAGAAGAAGACGTCCATGCAGACGCGCTCCGCCGACGGAGGCCGGGGAGAAGAAGGCGGCGCTTTGCGCATCTTCAACCCCCGCTATAGTTGCCTGGGTGTCCGGGTCGGGGGACCCGGGCATCCGAAATAGGTTCACCTGCCTGAGAGTGCCCCGTGAACCCCGGGGCACCCTGCACTGGCCGAACATCATTCCGCCGGAGCGCCTCAGTGGAATACTAAAGTGATCCTGGGGCGCTCCCTCCACGGCGATGAGGGTCTCCCCTGTGTTTTTAGTGAGTAGGTCTGGGTAGTCTTCCCAGGTGTCTCACATAACGTCCCGAGCTCCCCCGAGCCCGGGCGTATGCATGAGCATTTTCACAGGGACAAAAAAAAAAAAAAAAAAAAAAAAAAAAGGGTAGGTGTAGGGTAGGTGTAGGGTAGGTGTAGGGTAAAAAAAAAGGGTAGGTGTAGGGTAGGTGTAGGGTAGGTGTAGGGTAGGTGTAGGGTAGGTGTAGGGTAATAATATTTAATAATAATAATATTTATTTCACACAAGAAAATACAGCATTTATGCACAATTGCTTATAAGCTACTTATATGTAACATAATTAAAGAATTAACAATTGTGTCATACAATTAGCATCTGCTGCCGAACTAGGTGTATGGCCTGTATTTCAGCAAGCAGCGCCTCAAATTTACGGGTAAGGTAGAGCAAGTGAGCTTCAAAACAATATTTTTAACTAGTATATGCTTACATAACATTTGTATAAGAGCTTAACTTAATAATTAAAAAGGTGCTGTTCCTCTGGGTGTGTACAATAAGAAAGGTGAGTGTGTGTATGTGAGAGGGTGTGTATGTGTAGTTAAAACAATCAGTAATTTATCCAGTAGATTCAACGTTTGTGTCCCAAAAGTATAACTGAACCCATCATTGTGTCAGTTAACTGTACCTATCACTATTTTAAGATTGTGAGTAAATCTTCCGTTTCATCATACGATAACTTCCAAAGCCACTGAGATACTGTTTTTTTTAAAGTTAAGATATTCAAAGAGTAAATTTCAATTATTTTATTAATTTTATTATAAATATAGGGGCCCAAAAAAGGATAAAATCGTCGAATAAACGCTGTTCTTGACTGCAGCGATGGCTTACATACTGGTAAACCCTTCCGTCTTGTTGACAGGATCGGACTGTACTCCAAAGTAGCATGTTGTTTTGATGTAATACTTAAGATAAAGAGTTGACGCACAGTCAGAACCTCACAGTATTCGTAAAGTAATGTGGTTGGGTAAAGGAAGTGTTTAAAAGTACAAAGTTTTAGTATTGTTTTTTGGGAGACTTCAAGTTGTTTCAGTGTCGTTTTCGGTGCCCCGCCCCAAGATGATATGCAATATGTGATCAGTGATTGACAGAGCGCGTAGTAAATTTGCTTTAGAATTGGTGGGGTGACTATATGTCTTAATGTTTTAAAAACATAGATAAGCTTCCTTATCCTTTTACTCAAAGCTTGAATATGTGCCTTAAAACTAAGATGTTCATCAATTATAACGCCCAAATATTTAATTTCTCTGGATCGTTCTAAAGTGTTACATGAGCAAGTCGGCACAAAAAGTAGATCGTCAAAACAACAATTATGAGCGACCAGATTAAAATTTACATGAGAAGTGGCACGTATTGAGAAGGTCATGTATTTCGTTTTATCAGTGTTTAAAGTGAGTACATTATCATGAAGCCATTTATTTACTAAGTTAAAACCAGTTTGGGCTAGCTGAAAAGTCTCATCCCATGTTTTTGCGGTGAAAATGAGGGCAGTGTCATCTGCGTATGAGATAATTTTTCCATGAAATGAGTTGAGACACAGGAGATCGTTCATATAAACGAGAAAGAGGGTCGGCCCAATAATGCTACCCTGTGGTACGCCGTAAGTCACTGGTAGATCGGTACTAGTATAGCTACCAACTCTAACGCATTGAGTCCTGTCAGTTAGGTAATCCGCCAATAGAGAAAGCTGTGTGCCCCTTATACCAATGTGTTCCAATTTTTGTATAAGTATAGGGACAGAAACCGTGTCGAAGGCCTTTGCTAGGTCTAAGAAAATAGAAATACACTTGTTGCCTTTGTCTAGATTTGTAGATATAAAATCTATTAAATTACTAACTGCGTGATCAGTAGATTTACCACGGCGAAATTCGAACTGATGATCAGAAAGAATATGTGTACTTTCAAGATAATTTACAAGGCGCCTGTTAATTATTTTTTCTAGAATTTTTGACAGAGAGGGTAGTATTGAAATAGGCCTATAGTTCTCGACACGGTCTCTGACCCCACCTTTGTGTATTGGACGTATCTGGGATTTTTTAAGAGCTTTAGGGAAGCAACCATTTCTAAGACATAAATTAAAAATATGGGTAGTATGGGGTAGGGTAGGTGTAGGGTAGGTGTAGGGTAGGTGTAGGGTAGGTGTAGGGTAGGTGTAGGGTAGGTGTAGGGTAGGTGTAGGGTAGGTGTAGGGTAGGTGTAGGGTAGGTGTAGGGTAGGTGTAGGGTAGGTGTAGGGTAGGTGTAGGGTAGGTGTAGGGTAGGTGTAGGGTAGGTGTAGGGTAGGTGTAGGGTAGGTGTAGGGTAGGTGTAGGGTAGGTGTAGGGTAGGTGTAGGGTAGGTGTAGGGTAGGTGTAGGGTAGGTGTAGGGTAGGTGTAGGGTAGGTGTAGGGTAGGTTTTTTTTTTTTTTTTTTTTTTTTTTCTAGTGTTCCTCCGACATTGGTCATCAGAGTTCTTTAAAAAGCGAAAAATCTTTCTAGTCTGTCTACATTCATACCAGTTCTCGCTTTTATTCCTCTCGTAATTTCATTCTACATACTTTATCTTTCTTTTATGCATTCAGCTTTCTTTCTTAAGGGTAGGTCGCCCTTCTACTTGTCCCTATTCTATTTTCTATTTCTTTTTTGTTTTTCTTTATTTCGGGTATAGTATAACGACACATGTTTTTATTCAACTTTTACAGTGGTTCTTATTCTATCTTCTTTCTTAATACTATTACATGTTCTTAATATATACATTCATCTTATTTATCTATTCTTATTTCACATTACACAATTCTTAGGACTACTTCTATTTTCTATCTCTTAACTAGTACATTGCTTGTGGCTTACAATTCAAACCACCATCTTATTTGTCTGTTCTTATACTATCTGTTTCTTACGACTACTAAGACTCTGTTTTAACAGTACGGGCAACTAGGCTTTAGTCACTGATTATTTATTTTAACGTTTCAAAGTGCTTCAATTTTAAAATACTCTACATTTTCTTTATGACTTGATACTACAAAATACTTTTGAGATCTATAACAATTACTTTTCAACCTATATTATTTCGGCGATTACTTTTTATGTACTCTGGTAATACATAAAAGTATATCTACTTTCTTAGTCTTTATTATTTTTAATGACTTTTGCAGCAATTTCCTCACAATATTTTAAAAACATTTTCCTTAATTTTGAGTTTCCCATGATTGTCGGAATATTTTCCAGTTTTATTTCCACATCTATTTGCGATTCAATGTTGTGTTTATTTATCGCATATATTGGGCACTCCGTGATCAAGTGTAGGATGCTCTCATTTTTAGAGGGGTCACAGGGACATGCCGGGCTCTCCTTGCACCCGAAGCGATTTAAGTACTCGGAGAACCCGCCATGCCCTGTAAGCACTTGTACTGTGAGTGGGTTCAGGTCAATTTTCCGTACTATGTGGTAGGCAGCAATCGCGTCAGGGAGAAAAATTTTCGTTGTTGTGGCCGTTTCGCCCGACCGGTATCTCGCGCTCCATTCGTCAAGCGACTCCATTCGGATTTGTCGCTTGACGAATGAAGCTGGACACAGATCGTAGTGGGGCCTTGTCTTGCTGCCTATCGCGGCCTCTTTCGCCAACCCGTCCGCCCTCTCGTTCCCCTCGATTCCCGCATGCGCATTAATCCAGAACAGCTGAAGGGTTTTTCCGCAAAGTTTCAGTGACTGGATGTTTCTTTGCGTTTTGAATGCTAAGGGATGGAGGGAGACGCCTCGGGTGACGGCTGACCTGGAATCGCAATATACTTCGACAACGGCTGAGGGGTGCTTCATAGCCAGCTACGAGGCTTTGTGCAGAGCAAATAGTTCGGCCTGATAAACGGTGCAGAAGTGATCCAGTTTGAACTTTTGGGCTTTAACCTCCACCCCATTCTCCCATAGGCTTAAGGCTGCACCGACTTTACCTTGAATCTTACTTCCGTCGGTGAAGATCTTTGGGTTCGTGGGTTCTTGCTGGTCCATCTCTGCACCGTCTGTCACGCACTTGAACTGTACACCAACTTGGCTGGCTGGGTGTGGTAATTCCGTATAAGGAACTGGTGTTTCGATGTCTCGGTCTCCTGTCACTCTTCGGGAGTATCCTCTTTTCTCTTCATAAAAAGAGGCTGCTTCCCGGATCCTAAGGTCCAGAGGAAGCAGTCCAGAGAGTAACAGGGCCGAGTTCAGCGATGTTGTCCTATACGCCTTTACTATTTTCTGCGCAAAGCCCCGCTGGACGGTGTTGAGCTTCTTTTTAATTCCCACTTTATTTACAGCCGGTGCCCAAGCACTGGCTGCATACATGACGACCGGTTCCACCACTGCGGTGTATATGGTCCTGATAATTTCGGGCTTCAGACCCCAGCTGATTCTGGCGGCTCTTGACAGCTGTTTGTACAGGTTTAATGCTTTCCTCGTTACATTCGAGGCGTGAGCATTAAACGTCAGCTTATCGTCAATTGTGAGCCCCAAAATCTTGATCTCCCGAGACAGGACAATGTTCTCCCCGTCCATGTGCAGAAGCGGCGAATCGTACTTTAACTTGTTCGTCACGACCATTGCCTTAGTTTTGTGTGGCGCAAACTTGAGTTTATTTCCGATTCCCCACCTCTGAACATGAGCGAGACTCGCATTTGCCTGTCTCTGGACATCAACCGCTGTGTCACCCGAAAATATCAGGACCACA
Organism: Charanyca ferruginea; assembly: GCA_947361185.1. NCBI lineage: Eukaryota > Metazoa > Arthropoda > Insecta > Lepidoptera > Noctuidae > Charanyca > Charanyca ferruginea. The sequence continues at coordinate 23,523,278 of OX376056.1, forward strand.
TCATCCGCAAATGCTTGGCAATAATCTCCACGCTGACCTAGTTCTTGGAGCAAGGGATCCAGGATCAGGTTCCAGAAAGTGGGCCCTCCTATAGACCCTTGTACGCAACCTTTAGTGGTTTCCTGTACGTATTCTGCTCCCGCATACCGTATCCTTACTCTCCTGTCACGTAGGTAACTATTTACGAGACGTCGTAGGTTGATGGGGCATTTTGTCTCAGCCAGTCGGCATTTCATTGCTGGCCACCAGGCATTATCGAAGGCTCCCTCTATGTCCAATGATATGACGACGATTATTTTCTTTTCTTTTAGTCTGTCTCTTATGTGTTTCATTAGGTCATAGAGGGAGTCCTCGGTGCTGCGCTGGGGCACAAATCCGTACTGATTCCTGCTCGCCTGTGGAGATATATGCCATTTGATTCGCCGTACCAACATCTTCTCCAAGATCTTACCCAATACAGGCAATAGCCCAATCGGCCTGTATGACTTAGGGTGCGCATAGTCGTCCTTGCCGGGTTTTCTGAGGACCACAACTACTGCTTCTTTCCAGATGGTCGGAAAGTGGGACAGGTTAAAGCACTTGTTTAGCACTGCTAAGAACAGTTGCGGGTTGTGAGTAATAGCCGCCCTGCATATGTCCGCTGTAAGGCCATCAATACCCGGAGCTTTCTTCGGATTGAAGCTGGATGCGGACCACTTTAGTTCCTCCGCCGTGAATAGAGGATCGAATGTTTCACCATCCGTATTCGCATTCACTCTATTCGCTAGCTCACGTATTCTATGGTGATCCGCATTGTCATCCTGTGTTTTATCCTCAGGATAAAGTGTCTTCGCAAGCATCCGGGCTGACTCCTCGCTGCTGAGTACACGGTTGTCTTGTACTAGCGGAATGTCTTCCTGCCTTTTGGCAGTGCGACTTATTACCCTATATATACTGCCCCACATAGTTTCTCGTTCCTGCCTTCCACAGAACTCCTTCCAGCTGGACGTCAATGTACTCTCCATCTTCTGTTTTAGCTCCTCTTTGGCTGCAAGATATAAGCTCACGACCCATGCTCGGCGCCTCGGTGCGGCATAGGAGATTCTCCTGTTACGTCTCTTGACCTCCTCCTTCATTTGTGTCAACTCCTCGGTCCACCAAGGCAATCCTGTCTGTTTTCTCTTACTAACACTCGGTATGGTTCCTTCACATGCTTTCTCTATTGCTTCTGTATATCCTTCTGTTACCTTGTCTAAAACTTCTATCGTTAATATTTTGTCTATTTCCGTTTTATTCATGTTTTGTTGTTCCCAAATTTCGTCAAGTTTCCCATAAAATTGTCCCCATTTTGCCTTTTTAGTGTTATATTTTCTAGTGATTCTTTTTATGTCCATACCTTTTGATTTTTCTAGTTTTAATTCAAACAGGATTGCCTTGTGGTCCGAGGTGGTGACGTCCCCGGATAGTCTCCAGTTTGCCACACTTCGAAGCATGTCTTCTGTGCAGGTCGTTATATCAACGCAGCTGCAGTACCTTTGACCACCCCTGATGACGTCGAAGGTAGGGGCCGTTCCCATATTCAGCATCTGGAGTCCTAGTTCATCGAGGGCACCTGCTAAAGCCTCACCCCTATGATCCGCCTCTCGGCTTCCCCACCATGTGTTCCAAGCGTTGACATCCCCCCCCAGTATCACGTCGCGAACTCCGATCCCCCCCATAATTTTCTTAAGATGATCCAAGTCTGGCTCTATATGCTGTCCACCATCCAGATACACCGACACCACACCTATTTCCCAGGCTCCGGTCCTCAGTTTTGCAACTGCAAAGTTTTCTGTTGTCAGGGTTGGGCACTGTGTGAGGTTTATGGTGTCGTCGAATAGTACAATGGCTGCTTTGTTGACTTTTTCGGTCTTCCTGGCGCACTGTACTACTCGTGTACCCGGATGACTTTTCATTTCTCCGATCCCACCTATGTATGGCTCTTGGACCATTGCAAACGCCAACTTTCACTTTCCCGCTTCCATTATTAGCTCAGCTGTGGCCAGTTTGCTCTTTTGGAGGTTAGCCTGTACGATGCGATACTGGTGAGGTCTGACTTCACTGTTTACTGCGCTTCCGCCCGGGACCGCCTTAGCAATACGCCACCGACAGCCGCGCCAATCCATCCCACTTGAGACGAGTTGGGCACTCGCTGTCGAAGGCGTTGTGCTCGGTCTTTCCCATCTTTGTGGAAACGCAGTTTCGGCACTTTGGCGGCTCCGCGACTAGCCGTGACGGGCAGTCTACTCTCATGTGGGGGTCTCCGCAATGCGTGCAGAGGTCGGCGGGTTCCTTGCACAACTTACGGCTGTGGCCGAAGCGCAAACAGCGGGTGCACTGTATCAGTGGTGACTGATCCAGCACACGCACCCGCTGCAAGTCGATGTGCACTCGACCCGCTTGCGTTAGCCTCTGCCAGATAGCAGGTGATACCTGCAGGATAACGTGGCACATGTGGGGGTTCCTCGTTTTGCGACGGTACTTCACCCCCATCCTCAGATCATCCGCAGGCACATCCCCTATCAGGTGGCAGTTTTGGCGCTTCAGCGCCTCGATGATCTCCTCATCCGAGTGGCACGAAAGGACGTCCTTGGCTACGATGAGAGGATCTTTATTCTTCACCTCTTCCACCATTAAATTTCCGGCTTTCTTGATCTTCTCGGCCACCCGAGTCAGCTCCTCCCTGGTCCTGAAGCCGACCACCACCTTCTGATCCCTCGCCTTCCGAAGCCTTTCCACCCTGGTACCCTCGTTTCTCGCGTCGACCGCCGTCCTAAGCTTCTCAATTACCTCCTCACCGGTGTCCCTGTCATCAGGTGACGACACGACCATCGAGTGAAGAGGCGCCTGGATGTGCTGCTTCGGGACTGCAGCCATCTCCGCGAACGAGGGTCCCTGTCCTGCGACAAAGCGAGGTGTCTGCTGTAGGTGCTCCGACAGAGCCCGTGTGTGCAGCTGGCATTCCTCCAGCGCCTTGTTGTGCTGCTGGAGGTTCTCCATGAGCTGCTTCATGAGCTCCGTCGGTGCCCTGGAGGCCGGCGTCAGGTCCTTGGGGACTTTTTCGGGTTCGACTACCTCTCCTGATGTTTTTCCCCTTTCTAATTCTCCTTCCTTGACCAGCTGGTATAGCCGGTCCACAGCTCTTATCAGAGCATCCTTAATCTCCTTTTTAAGGTTCCTGGAACTGTCGAGGTGCAACTTGGCCTTGGAAAGACACGACTTTGCCTCGGTGGTTCTGTTCGGATATTTCACTGGTGGGTCATTTCGAGGCGGGCTCTCCAGGGCTTTCCCCGGCAGCTCATACGTTTCAGTCCTTGCCCGCTGAGTGGCTATTGCCTTGGGCTTGGGTTTGGGGGAGACGGGCTCGACTGTCTTCTTGGGAGGGGTGGAAACGGGTGTCTTTAAAGGAGATGTTTTGGCATTTTGGGGTTGACCCAATTTTTGTTTCTCCGCTTCCCATTCCCCAATACTGCGCCTCACTGAAAGGCCAGCTGGTGCTGGGCCTGCCTCCTTTGCGCCCGAACTCTCCTCCACAGCCTTGGGCTTGTTGGGCGTCCTCAATCCTGACATCTTTGAGACTCGTCAAAGGACACTATTATGAACGGTACCTTGATCCCTGTAAAGGGGGGATCTAGTATTGGGGAATAATTATGTAAAAAAAAATAAAAAATAATTTCAAGTCCTAAAAGTACGACTTATCTTGTCAAAAACCGAAACAAACGAAGTGATTTAGATGTATAAAGTAAAGAAAAGAAAAAGTAAATTGCAATACGCTTAGGATTATAAAATCTTCAGCGGGTCCAGCCTCTCTATATGGAGAATCTCAGTCAGCCCTTCGCTCAAAAGAGCGGGTCACGCAATGAAACAGTCGAAAAATACAAAGATAAAATAAAACTATATAATATAACTTTCGTTTCTATGTAGAGTCAGTCTCCACTGGGTTATACTAGTAGAGTTATAAACTTAATAAAACTAGATCACAATAGTCTCGCTCCGCAAGAAACTCCGTTCCAGGGTCTTCAGTACCCAATTTACATAAAAAATCTCTTGTGCTCTATGTAGATGTTGATAGTTAAATGGGTCCAACAGATAGACCCCCCTGAGCCCTCAAAAATGACACCAAGCACCGTTCTCCAGCTCAAAGGGTTCCGAAGATATAGCCTTTCGAATTTTGGGATACTACTACTCGTGCGCCAAACGGTTTAAGAGATAATCAATAAACATGAGTATCCGGATTAATTAAAATGGCTGACTTTTGCAATTTTCGGCAATTTTAGAGTTATCCGGGCCGAGTTTTGGCTTAAATAGGTCCAAACAAAGTAGGAAAACACAAAAATGTAATAAAAAAGTGATTTTTCCCTATTTACAAGGAATTATTTACAAAAAAACATATAAAATTCAATATCTTTAAAACTATTTGACATAAAATTTTGAAAAAAATACTAAAATTAACTATAAATAGGCATCTTTAAGACCTTAACTAGACTTTATTTTTTTAAACTATATTTTAATATAAAAATTTAGGAATTTAAAAATTTATAGTTATTTAATTACTATAATAACATGGGTTTGTCAAAAATTTTTAAATTATAAACTTAAGGTCTCCTAATGAGCGCGCACCAGGCTGCAGTTGAAGATCTTGAAATTTTTGAAAATTACCGGAGGTATAAGAGTCTGAATATTGAGTTTTCTAACTCTTCTTAAAAATCGAGTTTGGAAGGTACAGTCAATTAAATTGCAGTTACCGGCTATGTCGTCAGAGACGCTGATGGCTGCAAACTTTCAGGCGTCTGGCTCTGCGTTTACGTTGTTTTCAGCACCACGTGTTTTTTGATTTTCCTCGATAACTCCTGAAGCTTTAGGTTTTTCAGGCTTCTGGGTTGCCAGGACGGTGTGCGGAGTTGAGCCCCTCCGCTTCCTGTAATAAAAAGGTGGGGTCGTCGATTTCGTTTCAGCAGCGTATGCGTTTGAAGTTTTTTCTTCGCTGTTTAACCTCAAAATAACGAGGTTTTTCAAGATTTTTCACTGAAACACTGCAGCCCGGGTAAAAACTTTTACAGGGGCGTATCGAGCGCACTTAGCCCAGCACAAGGACACCTCACTGGTTGAAATCGGAGAACTTAATACCACTTTTTAAATTTTTTTAAGACGTAGACGTACAAAAAACGCGGCGTTCGCGGCAGTGGTTGGAGCCAGGGTGTAGGGTAGGTGTAGGGTAGGTGTAGGGTAGGTGTAGGGTAGGTGTAGGGTAGGTGTAGGGTAGGTGTAGGGTAGGTGTAGGGTAGGTGTAGGGTAGGTGTAGGGTAGGTGTAGGGTAGGTGTAGGGTAGGTGTAGGGTAGGTGTAGGGTAGGTGTAGGGTAGGTGTAGGGTAGGTGTAGGGTAGGTGTAGGGTAGGTGTAGGGTAGGTGTAGGGTAGGTGTAGGGTAGGTGTAGGGTAGGTGTAGGGTAGGTGTAGGGTAGGTGTAGGGTAGGTGTAGGGTAGGTGTAGGGTAGGTGTAGGGTAGGTGTAGGGTAGGTGTAGGGTAGGTGTAGGGTAGGTGTAGGGTAGGTGTAGGGTAGGTGTAGGGTAGGTGTAGGGTAGGTGTAGGGTAGGTGTAGGGTAGGTGTAGGGTAGGTGTAGGGTAGGTGTAGGGTAGGTGTAGGGTAGGTGTAGGGTAGGTGTAGGGTAGGTGTAGGGTAGGTGTAGGGTAGGTGTAGGGTAGGTGTAGGGTAGGTGTAGGGTAGGTGTAGGGTAGGTGTAGGGTAGGTGTAGGGTAGGTGTAGGGTAGGTGTAGGGTAGGTGTAGGGTAGGTGTAGGGTAGGTGTAGGGTAGGTGTAGGGTAGGTGTAGGGTAGGTGTAGGGTAGGTGTAGGGTAGGTGTAGGGTAGGTGTAGGGTAGGTGTAGGGTAGGTGTAGGGTAGGTGTAGGGTAGGTGTAGGGTAGGTGTAGGGTAGGTGTAGGGTAGGTGTAGGGTAGGTGTAGGGTAGGTGTAGGGTAGGTGTAGGGTAGGTGTAGGGTAGGTGTAGGGTAGGTGTAGGGTAGGTGTAGGGTAGGTGTAGGGTAGGTGTAGGGTAGGTGTAGGGTAGGTGTAGGGTAGGTGTAGGGTAGGTGTAGGGTAGGTGTAGGGTAGGTGTAGGGTAGGTGTAGGGTAGGTGTAGGGTAGGTGTAGGGTAGGTGTAGGGTAGGTGTAGGGTAGGTGTAGGGTAGGTGTAGGGTAGGTGTAGGGTAGGTGTAGGGTAGGTGTAGGGTAGGTGTAGGGTAGGTGTAGGGTAGGTGTAGGGTAGGTGTAGGGTAGGTGTAGGGTAGGTGTAGGGTAGGTGTAGGGTAGGTGTAGGGTAGGTGTAGGGTAGGTGTAGGGTAGGTGTAGGGTAGGTGTAGGGTAGGTGTAGGGTAGGTGTAGGGTAGGTGTAGGGTAGGTGTAGGGTAGGTGTAGGGTAGGTGTAGGGTAGGTGTAGGGTAGGTGTAGGGTAGGTGTAGGGTAGGTGTAGGGTAGGTGTAGGGTAGGTGTAGGGTAGGTGTAGGGTAGGTGTAGGGTAGGTGTAGGGTAGGTGTAGGGTAGGTGTAGGGTAGGTGTAGGGTAGGTGTAGGGTAGGTGTAGGGTAGGTGTAGGGTAGGTGTAGGGTAGGTGTAGGGTAGGTGTAGGGTAGGTGTAGGGTAGGTGTAGGGTAGGTGTAGGGTAGGTGTAGGGTAGGTGTAGGGTAGGTGTAGGGTAGGTGTAGGGTAGGTGTAGGGTAGGTGTAGGGTAGGTGTAGGGTAGGTGTAGGGTAGGTGTAGGGTAGGTGTAGGGTAGGTGTAGGGTAGGTGTAGGGTAGGTGTAGGGTAGGTGTAGGGTAGGTGTAGGGTAGGTGTAGGGTAGGTGTAGGGTAGGTGTAGGGTAGGTGTAGGGTAGGTGTAGGGTAGGTGTAGGGTAGGTGTAGGGTAGGTGTAGGGTAGGTGTAGGGTAGGTGTAGGGTAGGTGTAGGGTAGGTGTAGGGTAGGTGTAGGGTAGGTGTAGGGTAGGTGTAGGGTAGGTGTAGGGTAGGTGTAGGGTAGGTGTAGGGTAGGTGTAGGGTAGGTGTAGGGTAGGTGTAGGGTAGGTGTAGGGTAGGTGTAGGGTAGGTGTAGGGTAGGTGTAGGGTAGGTGTAGGGTAGGTGTAGGGTAGGTGTAGGGTAGGTGTAGGGTAGGTGTAGGGTAGGTGTAGGGTAGGTGTAGGGTAGGTGTAGGGTAGGTGTAGGGTAGGTGTAGGGTAGGTGTAGGGTAGGTGTAGGGTAGGTGTAGGGTAGGTGTAGGGTAGGTGTAGGGTAGGTGTAGGGTAGGTGTAGGGTTGGAATCATACCTCGAGGATAGCGTGATTGTATGGGAAGGCGGAGATGGAGAACTCTGCCGCCGTCGCATGAGTTGCGGTGTTCCACAGGGCTCAGTTATTGGGCCTTGCCTGTGGAACGTGGGTTTCGACTGGCTGTTGCGGGGACTTCTCCCACCCAGTGCAAGGGTGATTTGCTATGCGGACGACACCCTCGTCACTGTCAGGGCTGGGTCCTACGAGGAGGCGGTACGGCTTGGTGCGGACGCCACGAATCTCGTGGTGAGTCGCATCCAACAACTAGGGCTGGCGGTCTCCCTCTCTAAAACAGAGGCCGTCCTCTTCCATGGACCTAGAAAGGGGCCCCCTAGAGGCGCAAACATCACCATTCGCGTTCAGGGGGTGCAAATCGACATCAAGGCCCAGATGAAATATTTGGGTCTGGTGTTAGACGGAAAATGGAACTTCGGGGCGCATTTCATCCAACTCGCCCCGAAACTGGTAAATACTGCAGCGGCCCTTGGGAAGTTGCTGCCGAACATTGGTGGCCCCGACTCCACTTGTAGGAAACTGTACTCCGGAGTGATACGGAGCATGGCCATGTACGGGGCCCCTATATGGGTCAGTGCCTTAAACGCTGCGAACAGGACCCTGCTGCAAAGGCCACAGAGAGTCATCGACGTGAGAGCCATCCGGGGCTACCGCACGGTGTCGTGGACGGCGGCCACTCTGCTCGCCGGCGACCCACCGTGGTCGCTTCAAGCCGAAGTTCTGGCAGATGTCTATCGACACCGTGTGGAGCTGAGGGCCAGGGGTGAGCGCCCTAGCTTAGAAGAGGTGCAGCGGATCAGGGCGGTCAGCCACAGAGCTCTCGTCCGCAAATAGGCTAATGAGCTCGAGTCTCCTGTGGCTGGCGAGATGACTGTGGCAGCAATCCGCCCCCACCTAGACCGATGGCTCTCCCGCCGGCATGGGGCCTTGACGTTTCGTCTTGTGCAGGTGCTTACCGGCCATGGCTGTTTCGGTAAGTACCTGCTCCAGATAGCCGGAAGAGAACCAACACCTGCCTGTCACGAGTGTGACGCGCCTGTAGACACGGCGCGTCACACCTTAGAAGAGTGCGCGGCCTGGGCGCCACAACGGTACACCCTGGCCGCAATTACAGGATGCGACCTAACGCTGCCCAGCATCATCAACGCCATGCTGGACAGCGAGACATGCTGGGAAGCAATGGTCTCCTTCTGCGAATCCGTCATATCGCTGAAGGAGGCCGCGGAGCGCGTCAGAGAAGAAGACGTCCATGCAGACGCGCTCCGCCGACGGAGGCCGGGGAGAAGAAGGCGGCGCTTTGCGCATCTTCAACCCCCGCTATAGTGGCCTGGGTTCCGGGTCGGGGGACCCGGGCATCCGAAATAGATCCACTTGCCTGAGAGTGCCCCGTGAACCCCGAGGCACCCTGCACTGGCCGAACACCATTCCGCCGGAGCGCCTCAGTGGAATACTAAAGTGATCCTGGGGCGCTCCCTCCACGGCGATGAGGGTCTCCCCTGTGTTTTTAGTGAGTAGGTCTGGGTCGTCTTCCCAGGAGTCTCACATAACGTCCCGAGCTCCCCCGAGCCCGGGCGTATGCATGAGCATTTTCACAGGGACAAAAAAAAAAAAAAAAAAAAAAAGGGTAGATGTAGGGTAGGTGTAGGGTAGGTGTAGGGTAGGTGTAGGGTAGGTGTAGGGTAGGTGTAGGGTAGGTGTAGGGTAGGTGTAGGGTAGGTGTAGGGTAGGTGTAGGGTAGGTGTAGGGTAGGTGTAGGGTAGGTGTAGGGTAGGTGTAGGGTAGGTGTAGGGTAGGTGTAGGGTAGGTGTAGGGTAGGTGTAGGGTAGGTGTAGGGTAGGTGTAGGGTAGGTGTAGGGTAGGTGTAGGGTAGGTGTAGGGTAGGTGTAGGGTAGGTGTAGGGTAGGTGTAGGGTAGGTGTAGGGTAGGTGTAGGGTAGGTGTAGGGTAGGTGTAGGGTAGGTGTAGGGTAGGTGTAGGGTAGGTGTAGGGTAGGTGTAGGGTAGGTGTAGGGTAGGTGTAGGGTAGGTGTAGGGTAGGTGTAGGGTAGGTGTAGGGTAGGTGTAGGGTAGGTGTAGGGTAGGTGTAGGGTAGGTGTAGGGTAGGTGTAGGGTAGGTGTAGGGTAGGTGTAGGGTAGGTGTAGGGTAGGTGTAGGGTAGGTGTAGGTAAGTAGGTAGATCGGGACAGGACAACGTCTGTCGGGTCAGCTAGTTCCAAATAAATAAAGCTTATACCTGACTCGCATTGTTTTGCTACATCTTCTAGAATGGCATAATCGTCCTTAAAAGCATATTGTTTAATGAAGTTCAGACCAGTGTTCGGATCGTATTGACCTTCGTCATTTAACTGTAACAATAATAACTATTTTATGTCAAAGTCAAAACATTGATCTTCTTAAATACGGTTATACAATAGATGGTAGTTACGGTCAACGCCAGAAGTCGCTTAACACTTTTGATTTTAAAATCCTTACCTATTATTGACCACTGATATAAAATCAAGAAAAATAAACTTTTAGCAATTATCTGAAATGTTGAAAAGTCGTTAATTATATGTTGAAAAGTCGTTAATTATATTATTTTGTGTCTATTTAGATTATATGTAAAAGTAACAGTGTTAATGGATTTTTGTCGGTGACTGTACATTAATTGTTTAATGATATATTTCGAACATATGTATAATATGTCGTATCCGGTCAATAGTACAGGCATGAATCGAATCGCAAGCCCGCCATTATTGAGAACACGTGATCTAAGGTACAGGCGCCAATGAAGGCCCGCTTAATTTCAAAACCTCGTAAAATCTTGCAGATAAGTAAAGTAAAGAAAAAAGATAATGGAAGTTGTAATATATTTATTTGAGAAACAAGATATCCAAAAATGTAGTACAGCTTTTGGTATTTTAACACAAATGTAAACACTTTTTAGAAACTTGATATTGGGCTATCTTGGGAAGCTGGTCGCTGAAGATGGCCCGAAAAATAATAATGAAAGTATATGCATTATAAACTCTTAAACACTTTTAACATAAAACATCGAAATAAAAACACATACTTCCCATAACATTATTCATAAAAGGTAAAAAATCAACCAAAAAATTTAAATGTGGGCTATCTTAAATCTATCAAAATGAAAATCAACTATAAAATAAAATCAAACCACTAAATAAAATAAAATTTAACTTCGAGATCAATATTGAAAGTAACTTATCAAAAATAAAAATAAATCAGTTTTTTTTTTCTAAAATTTATTTTTTTGATGTAATTCATTAAGGGAATTATATTATGGGCCATGATAGGAAATTACACCCGAGTTGAGTATAATCTCGTAAAAATACAAAAAAAGGAAATAAAATAATAACACTCACCTGTAATTCGCTTATAAATAGATTAAATATGAATTTTTACATTTTAGAGCAAAGAGATTTGTTTTAAATTCGTTAATTTTCAAAAGGATTTAGATAATGCAGGTAATAAAACGTGTATCGTCTTGATGAACAAGAACAAGCAAACTGCCATCTGTCTTCAAAATGGCGACGCGCCGGTAATGAAACACACTTGCACTATTGTCTATAGTACCAATAGCATACACCCACAAAATTTCAAATGTTTCGAATAATCATAACTGTATTTTTTTTTAAAGTGGGCTATCCTAGGAGCCGGGCCATCTTCGGCGACACTACCTTACTACTACTTTTGGCGCGCTACACAGACGTGATGTTTCGGAGCTAAGTCGTCCCGGAACTGCACTCGATTCGTTGTGTTTAAGTGTTACTATGTCTATTTTAATTTGAGTCTGAGTTTATTTAAATTGAGTTTGTGTTAAATTGTGGTTTTAGTAAACGCCGTGTAAGCCCTATACCCAGTGTGTTTGCATTGCACGAAACCCATCGTCTGCCCACATGATGAATCGAACGTATTAAATCCTGATGATCCGACATAGAAATAGGATGTCTGGTAATTAGTGTACGATACTTAAACAAGTGATTGTGTTCATGATAACAAACAACTTTCCCGAAGAAAAAATGTCATTTGTGCTGGTTCACTTTAGGTCACAGGCGTGCGCGCGCGTGAATTTCATAAGGCTGTTGTGTTATTGTGATAAAAGTGAACCAGTACAAAAAACATTTTTTCTTCGGGAAAGTTGTTTGTTATCATGAACACAATCACGTGTTTAAGTATCGTACACTAATTACCAGTCACCCTATATATTTGATAATTATTTCTATAATAATAAAAAGTAAACACATCTTTTATTATTAATATGACTTTTCCAGAGCGTTCTTGACAAAATGCAGCAATAAATAAGTAAAAATACTTACAAATCTGAAATTTTTCACAATGCAGCCCCAAAAACCGGAGTTAAGATCCGTCACATTCTGTGTTATCATAACGGTTTCAAACATAGTATCTGAAACTCCGTAATCCATCAAGCACTCGATAAAGAGCATAGTAATATCGTCCATGAAAGGTCCGAAAGGTGAACCTGCCTTAAAACATTAAATACAGACAGAATGTATGATTGAGGCACCGAAAAATATTTTTTTGTGTTCTACTTTAAATATAACCGAAAGGTACTGGTATAATTGACAGGAGTTAGGGATTTTATCAAATCCCAAGGGATTTCGGGTTGAATCTAGTATCTGGAAAATGGTGTTGGGGGGTAAAGTTGTTCTTAAACCTTAAAAAGGGTTGAATTTGGCAGGGGTTGGGTCCCCAATTATAACACTACTACTCTTTAAAGGGAACTGCGTAGTTTTCGAGAAATTAATAAAATAAGTTACTAACCTCAAATACCACGCACATACCACGTAAAAAGCGAAAACGAAACATTAAAAAGGGCGATTGACAACCAACCAAATCTGTCAAAATATAAATGTATTAGTTGTGTTGTAAAATATCGTGCAAAATTTATAACGCGGAACGTAAATAAAAACAAATGACATTTGTATCTTGTGTCAAACTTTGGATAGAAGAAAAAAAACTTACAATATAGATCACATTATGGGCACCTCGAGGTTCGGTTGTGTTAGATTACTTTCAACCGCGCAGCATCTCCATCTACATGATGGCGACTGTCTTTGTGCCAATTTTTGTACCCGTTGTGGACAGTCGACGCCATTTAGGCATCTTTAGTGTTTTGAGGTTAGGTTACAAAACATCGTTTCCCTTTCATGGTAGTGGTACAGTCAGCAATGAAAGTCGATTAACACTTCAGAATTTTAAATAATAATTCTTGAGCAGAAGAAAATACGGACTGAATAGAAAATCACGATAAAATAAACTCTTGACTATGACCTGAAATACTGTAAAGTATTACTTGAATCGTATTTGCTTTTGTGTCTTTTTCGAAGACATGAAAATGTGAAGGTGTTAATCTACTTTTGTTGCTGTCCGTACCAGGGGGGTCGGGTGGTCCCCCTCTCACACTCTTAATCCCTGTCTCCAAATACTAGATTTTAACCAAACCAGTTTAGAAATTTAATCCAATCAACCAACAATCGTCAATCAACATCATTATCATCATCAATCAATTTTTCCAGGAAAATGACCTAATGTATTGTTGTATAGCATCTGTCGTGATTTTACCAAATCCCTTAGAGATTTTATCAAATGCCTTAGGGATTTCAGCAAATCCATAATTATACCATTTCCCTGCTACACGTAGGCTGATAATGAAATGATCCGAAAAGGGAACAATAGGTACCGTGAAACGATGTGAATAGGAAAGAAGGGGTGAATCGGGACGAAACTTTAATGGCGATTTTAATGTTGAAATAATAGGTATAGTTTCTTGACAAAAATGACTCTCATGAATGACTCATCATCATCACCAGCCGGAAGACGTCCACTGTTGAACAAAGGCTTCCCCAATAGAACACCACTACGAGCTGAAACCTGCCGCTTGCATTCACCGGTTACCGATGTCGTCGGTCCATCTGGTGGGAGACTGACTGAATGACTCAATCATTTTATTTTTCTAGTGTCGTTGTATATTATTTCAGCCTTAAAATCCTTTTGAGGGTTCCGTACCTCAAAAGGAAAAAATGGAACCATTATAGGATCACTTTGTTGTCCGTCTGTCTGTCTGTCTGTCAAGACCCTTTATCTTGGAAACGCGTGGAGGTATCGAGTTGAAATTAAAACCATGTACTCAAGTCTACGGTCCCTTGATGCTGTAAATAATAAAATCAAACCTCTATATCAACGTGAAAAAAAGATACGGCCGTTTATGTCGCAAAAAACGCATTTATAATATTAATTAGATTAAAGTATGGATAGTAGGTATGGATTAATATAGAAGAATGGATGTATACTTGTAGTGTGCCCGTGACAAGATCAGGCTCAGAACCCCTAATAACGATTTCAATTTACTCCGTTTTATATATTTATTTATTACAGCAGGATGCGGAACCATATTATATAACTTCACATCACGCGTGACCTTACTATTCGCTTCAATAAAACTTTGGCTATCCGAACCAACATTATAATCAATTTGCGACAACTCGATGACAACATTTTCCTCCACCTCAACGAATGCCTTAACACTCGTCTTGCATTCTACCATCACAGAGTTCTCTTCGTGAACGTCAGTGACAACATTATGTTGTACCTGCTGGTACGAAACATCAACTACTTCTACTTTCTGCAATTGATCATTGCTAATATGATAGTTAGCGAAATCATCATCATGTACATGTCATGCAGCGATTCTTACTGTACCTACAAATATGTACGGAACCCTCGGTGGGCGAGTCCGACTCGCACTTGCCCGGTTTTTTTTTAAGTTTCGTCCCGATTCACCCCTGCATCCCTATTCACCCCGTTTTACCGGTAAAAATTAGAATAAGTGGTACTTACAGACATGCAGTATACACTTACAACCACAACACATAAAACCAAACAACATAATTTAACCATGCTGCACTTTTCAGTTTTACTGTCTTGATGCTTCTGCGACATATCCGTAAATGCTCTGAATACTAACATCATACCCTGTTATATAAATATTCTTAACTAGAGGTGATGTTATTATTATTATAACACACTATTCTATGTTAACACGGTACTAGCTTTTACCCGCGTCTTCGTCTGCGAAGACTTCAGAATAGGGTATTTTACCAAAGCAATCTAATTAGTCCGTCAGTTAGATTATCGAAAAATATTGAATACGTATTTTTTGATTTATCAAATCAATAAAAACTGACGAAGATAAAACGCATCAAAGATCATGATTGAGTGAGTGTTTGTGACGTCACTGCGCCTGTAAAAGTGTACTGATATAGTGATGTCACACGAGTTTTCGACGCACTGTATCGTCTTCATTTATTGTTTACGTGAAAAAAAGAAAAAACACGTGTCTAATATTTTTTGGAAATTCTGACGGACTAATTAGATTTTTTTGGTAAAATACCCCAATACAGGTACTCCTAAATTATCTTACGGGAACGGGACGGGATAAAATTATCCTATGTTAAACTAGATTATATCTATACTAGCGGACCCCGGCAGACGTTGACCTGCCCTGAAAATAAAAAGAAGTCCTAAAACCTGCTTGCAGGACACCGATATAATATTGTTTTATTTAGAGCTTCATACTCCCTAAACGTTTCTGCTAATTTCTTCTTCCAATTGTGAATCTAAACCATTCTTGAACCCACTGGAAAACACAAAAAAAAATCCTCAAAATTGGTCGAGCCGTTTAGGAGGAATTAACTATCATTCACACGCATAGAAGATTTTTAAATTTAAAGATGTATTCAAAATTTAGCGAATGCCGTTTAAGCGTAAAGAGTAAGAAACCTCCACCCATCCTGACCAACTTTCGCATTTATTATAATTGTGTGTGCTCTGAAGTCTCACAGTGCAAGTAAATGGGCTTTTCGCAAAATTTTATGTTTCTGGATCAATGGGAAGGAGACCTACAACGGACCATTAGCGGAACTCAGCAGACCATCAGCGCCCTATGGGTGCAATACAACAATGGATTTGAGATGCTGTTCGGGTTGCCCCGTTTCTGCAGTGCATCTGGTTCTAGGCTCTAGTTGATAGTTTCCATATCATCCATTACTAATCATTAGACAAAAATCTGTCTCATTGCTTTACAGATTGCGGGCGAGCTCTAACTCCATCCTGAAGATCATAGCAGAGTGGTACGATTCTCCAATACGGTATGACATTGTTAGGAGATGACGTATCTCACATAATCAGCTTGTCACAAAGTATTAAGGTTTAATAGCATAATTATAAGATTCATGCTTACTAACCCATTATGGATGAAACTTATTCGAATAAAGATTATTTTAATCTATTTTATTTTATTTATTTATTATAGAAATGAATCGGTATAAAAAGATTGAACCAACTTCTCCCCGCGATTTTGTCCGTGTGAATGTCGGTTATCGCGGATGCAGATGAAGTCACGGATTAAAGAGTAGCCTATGTCCTTCCCCAGGGTTCAGGCTCTTTTCATATCAATCGGTTCAACGTTTCATCGAGAAAGCGTAACAGACAGAGTTACTTTCGCATTCATTATGACATGTATTATGTATGGATTGCTATGAAAATGCGTTCAGGGGCAATATGTGGAATGGATAAATCCTACAATATTGCGAAATATTTTGCTACTTTTTTACTTGACTTCGATTTTGGAGTTCTGTTAGCGAATAACTGAGATTTTTCTCTCACTTGTTAGACCACTAACATCAAACTTGTGAGAATTCAAACTTGAGCATAATTGTTTAATTAATCATAAATTTTTTATGTATCATGTGTGTGTGAATGTGTGTGGATGTGTATGTCTAACAGCCACGGCAACGCCATCCACAGATCCAGGTCCTCACATGATGAGGTAACAGGGCTGGTATATTAAAATGGCTGGGCTGGGTATTTAAATCATAAATCTTTATATATATCTGAACAACATAGTACAGGTACTAGATTATAAGATGCACAATCTCGAATAGGGAAGTGTGTCTGAGGTAGAATAGTCCTAAATTACGGATCAACCGGTTTATCATTGTTAATTAGGAAAAAGTACCTAAAGAAATACCTAAACCAAGCAGTGGGCCATTTATTGTTATTTATGTGTTTGAAGTTTGACGATTTTAAGTAGACATAATAAAAAGAGCGTTCTTCAGCCCAGTTTGTAAGTATTGACAATACAATCAAAAAATAAAACACGTTTTTTTAATGAAGTTTATTTCGCGTAACATTTATTTTATTCAGAAATAATAACAACAGAGCAATATTTATAGGTTCAGATTTTTTTTTTTTTTTTTTTATACTGTATTAGTAAGAACAAAGTTCTTAATAATTAATTACGATCTAGCCTAGAAGACTAATAAGCAATTTAACTCTAACTTAATATGTTACGTGATAGATTATGTTAAAACTAAAAATAGTGTCCATTTGGACTTTTACACAAGTCCGTAGCACTTTCTTAGAGTCTGATATAATTTATAGAAACACTATGTTCATGTGTTATATGTATAGCACAACATTGTTACTATTATTCATTCACTTTGTACACTACACTAATTCAAATGGTTTAGTTCTTTTTAGCCTACGCACTAAGTTTGTGTTGTCTAGTAGCTGGATTGCCTCAACATTCACGTGTCGGTGAAGTCTGTGTTCGTGGGCTTCAGCAAATTTTTGGATAATTGTGGTGACGGATTCCATTTTAAGGTCACGGTGAAGGTCGTCATTTCTTATGTACCAAGGTGCATTGACAGCATCCCTGAGTACTTTATTTTGGAATTGTTGTATTATTTTGATGTTGCTTTGTTTGGTACAGCCCCAAAGTTGGATACCATACGTCCAAATTGGCATAAAAATATGCTTGTATAGGGTTATTTTATTATGTATTGATAGACAGGATTTCCTTCCGAGTAACCAATACATACTTTTATAACGTATATCGAGTTCCTGTCTTTTCTTTTTAACATGAGCTTTCCACCGCAACTTGGCGTCGAGAGTAATGCCAAGGTATTTGGCTGTATTAGCATAAGGCACTTGCATGCCATTTATGTAGATTGGGTGATGGCTCACGTGTTTGTTTGTAAAGTCAATGTGAATTGATTTTGACTCATTCAGTTTGATCTTCCATTTTTGTGTCCAGTCATAAACTTTGTTCACAGCTAGTTGAACTTTTTCTACTGCTTCTCTGTGGCTTGACCCGGTGGCCATAATTGCAGTATCATCTGCAAAGGTCGCGATGGTATTGTTTTCCATTTCTGGGATGTCACATGTGTATAACAAGTACAAAATTGGACCTAGCACACTTCCTTGAGGTACACCAGCTTGTATAGTTTTTAACTCGGAATATACGTCGTCCTGCCGTATTCTAAACATTCTATTAGTTATATACGACTCTAGGATATCTGCAAATTCTGGTATCATGCGTCTGAGCTTGAATATAAGACCCTTATGCCAAACTTTGTCAAAAGCTTGCGCGACATCTAAAAACACGGTGGCGCAGACTTCTTTATTTTCAAGAGTTTTTTCAATGATGTTAGTTATTCTATGTACCTGGTCTATTGTTGAGTGTTTTTCCCTGAAGCCAAATTGATGATTTGGAATAAGGTTTTTATCTTCTATAATTGGTTTTAACCGTTTCAATAACAGTTTTTCAAATAGTTTTGATAATACGGGCAACAGAGAAATAGGTCTATACGATGATGCTTCTTGGGGTGGTTTCCCAGGCTTCGCAATCATAATGACTTCAGCAACCTTCCATGACTCAGGTACATGTTTTAATATAAATGCAGCATTGATAAGCTTGGTCAGCTTTACTATGGCTTTGCTATAGGTTCAGATGTGTATTATATATCAGTGCATATTAATAGATATTATAAAGTTTATTACAATCATGTATTTATATTAAAAAAATTAAATTAAAAATTAAAAAAAAACAACAACGCAAAACATAAAAGCGATTATGTAAAAAGTAAAAAATAATACTTTTGTTGAGCCATCAAATGTTTGTTCGTTGAAATGGCGCTATAATGTCGCGGCGGGGTACCGCTTAAGTAAGTCAGTCCCTTAATTTCATTCACTGTCTATTAATTTACCAGCATTTCCGACCAATTATTTGCTTCGATATTATCAAATTTTTGTTGCTAATCTAGTTGTTAATCTTGTTGCAAATCTAGTTACCATCAGTTCGCTATTTTAGCTATTTAGTTATTGCTTTATACTTAGCGGTACCCCGCCGCGACATTATAGCGCCATTTCAACGAACAAACATTTGATGGCTCAACAAAAGTATTATTTTTTACTTTTTACATAATCGCTTTTATGTTTTGCGTTGGGGGTTTTTTTAAATTTTTAATTTAATTTTTATTTTAAATTTTTTAAACGTAATTTTTTAGTTTGGTTTTTTATAAGAGTTTACAAAAATAATTTACAAGTTTTTAGTTTTCATTTCGTTACTCATTCCTCATTCCCTTGCAATATAGTATACATTATTCTACTAGTCAAGGCCTTTCATTTGATACCCATATATTGAGGGAGTTGTGAAAATAGAATGTAATTCACCATTTTGTGGTTGCGGCCATCTTGGATTTAAAATTTGTCATAGTGTATAGTATTCTACTAGTCAAGCCCTTTCATTTGATACCCATATTGAGGGAGTTGTAAAAATATGTGATCCGCCATTTTTTGGCGGCGGCCATCTAGAACCAATTTTCATCAAACATAGCTAAGCTAATTCCGACTAATTCACCTTTCAAATAAAAAAAACAAAATTAAAATCGGTTTATCCGTTCGGGAGCTACGATGCCACAGACACACACACACACACAGATACGTCAAACTTATAACACCCCGTCGTTTTTGCGTCGGGGGTTAATAAAAATTTTTCTATTGTACTATATTCATCAGACTATCTGATATAAGAGTCAAAACCAAAGGCAACAAATATGAAGAAATAACCATAACAGAGAATGAAGAAAATATTAAATACATAACAAATTATATATACTTAAAAAAAATATCATTCAAAGACCAAACAGCCGTGGAAATCGAGAGAAGAATTGCTTGTATATGAAAAAGATATTGGTCACTACAAGACATACCTACTCAAAGTAAACAGTTGTCTACGTCAGATTAGAAAAAGTGTTTAACTCGTACGTATGGCCATGCCTGACCAAATTGGGCACTGAGTAAAAAACATCTTCTAAAGCTGACAGCAGGTGCTGGAAAGAAATATGATAGGTGTCACGAAAATAAGTCGTAGAAGAGAGATATAGAATCTAAGGTGGAAGATTTGATAAAGTAAGACAGTTGAAATGGAGATGGAGAGTGGACAAGACACATGTCAAGAGACAGTCGAATAAAATGGACAAACAATATAACAGAATGGCAACCACGCGATGGGTAAAGGAAAAAAGGCATATACAAGAAAAACGATAGACAAATTATGTAGTCTGGCATTAGAAATGTTGGTAACGCGGGTCAAGAAAAGCTAAAGATAAAAATATTGGAAATAGCTGGAAGAGGTTCATGTGTCACTAAACACGCTGATCACTGAACCGGGAAACCCGATATGTTACTTTTTATGTTAGTCATTATAAACTAAGGCATTTTAACCGTCCAACGGCAGCCCATTACATCATCATACAGTATCCAATTCTTCCTTCGTACTTTTATGGGCTGTCCGCCAGAAACATTTTTAATCGACTTCAAAAAGGAGGAGGTTCTCAATTCGATTGGTTTTTTTTATGTATGTACACCGATTACGCTGAGATTTATGATCCGATTTACGTGATTCTTCTTTATTTTGATGCAGAATGATTGCCATTTGGTCCCATAAAAATTTAACATAGTTTGGCGCAGTAGTTTTCATTTTATGAACATTTATTTATGTTTGACCACGCATAACTTTTTTCAGTGTAGTTTGATTTCGATGATTCTTTTTTAATTGATAGTGTATACCTCAAAATAGGGGATCATATAAATTTCAAGAAAATATTCCACCCCTAAGGGTAGAAAATTAAGGGAAGACATTTTTTGGCGTCACCGTAGGCACTAAAAAGCGAAAATAAAAATTTAACAAAAAAGACAACCGCCTTCAAAAAGCAATAAATAACTTTCAATTCGCAAGTCGGTGGCAATACAAAGCAACAAACAAAACCAAAGCCGCCGACTTGCGAAATTTTTATTTTTTACTTTTTGAAGCCGGTTGTCTTTTTTGTTAATATTTTTTTCTTATTAATGTTAAAATTATTTAATCGCGTCTTGAGGTATTTCTATCGGATACATTGATTGAACCGCCTTTTTTGTAAGACGACTAAATGCAATGGTGTATATTTAGGTATATTTATAGTTTCCACTGAACAAATTGAAAAAAATATTAAATAATAATATAATCTCGATCTGATTAGAACAGAAGATCATAACTCGATTTCAAGAACTAATTTTCTAAAGAAATAAAGTTTATACCTGACTGGCATTCTTTTACTATAGTTTCTAGATTGGCAAATGCCCCATTTTTCTTCAAAAACTTTCTAAAGTAGCTTAGGCCGGAGTCTAAATCGTATTGTCCTTTTTCATTGAGCTGTAAAAAAAAGCCATTATTAAGTAGGTACCTACATAAGATGACTGAACATATTTAATATTGGTTACAAAAATCAGTCACAGATATTCTAGCTGTCATTTGTTAAATAATTATGTCTCAGTCTTTATTTCCACTTAAATCTTTATTTTCTACTTTTTAGTATCGCCTTAATATATACAGTTAAATCAAAGATTGAAAGTCCTCCAAAGATTGATGAAACTAAAACGTCAACTATGTAATTTTTTTGGGATTTTGTTGATTTTTTCAAAAAGGGCTGAATCAATTTCGATAAAATTTATATGGGACCATTTCGGAATAAACCCCTTTCGAACAAAAAAGAATTTTGCAAATCCGTCGAGTTACGCCCGAGCATACTTACACAACAAAAAACACAAACAAAACACACACAAAAAACAAAACACAAACACACACACACAACACAAACAAAAAAAAAACAACAAAAAAATACAAACATCCGAATTGATAGCCTCCTCCTTTTTGAAGTCGGTTAAAAATACTTACAAATCTAGTTCTTTTGAGGCAACAGGCCCAAACACAGGGATCAACAATATTCACGTTTCCTATTTTCATAACTTCTTGTAGTTGTGTATTTGAGACTCCGCGGGTCTTCGCGCAGCCGTGTATGATGGCAATAATCTCCTGTATGGTGTCAGGTGCTTCTACATATGCCTTTAACAATAAATGAACAAATTTAAGATTCTTAAAGACACACAAGTGGCAACTACACGACCGTAGAGAGGAC
Organism: Charanyca ferruginea; assembly: GCA_947361185.1. Taxonomy (NCBI): domain Eukaryota; kingdom Metazoa; phylum Arthropoda; class Insecta; order Lepidoptera; family Noctuidae; genus Charanyca; species Charanyca ferruginea. Next base: position 23,544,929 of record OX376056.1, read on the forward strand.
CAACGGCTTTACGTGCTTTCCGAGGCACGGGGGTTACACAGCTAACTATAATAAACTCCGGGATGCTCTCATCAAATTACAGTTTGCCCGGCCTAGGTATTGAACCCAGGAAACTACGTTCAGCAGTCGCGCTTGCGGCCAGTGGGCTAATTCACGTAACTAAAGAAGTGCTGTTGCAGTGCAGTTGCAGTTAAGTTTCGATCAAAACAACGCTATTCGTATTCTCTACCGCTGTCAGACACGCTCGCGTCAAGTTCGCGTCACGCGAGCGCAATAACGGCATTCTACTGTTGCGCGTCTTTAGTGCATGCTTCGGAACGCAACATGATCGGTATTCTACTATTCGTTTGACGTATCAAAATGACAGTTAAAAAGCACTAAAATCTGTACTAGGGTATTATTTTAGTATTATAATATCGTCACATTCAGATTCTATTCAATTTTTTTGTGAGTAATATTTTTTCTCTCATGTGGCTATACCATAAGTAAGTATGGTAGAGTTTGATTATCGTACAGCTGCCGTACAGTTCACGCGCAGCTTACGCGCAGTTCAAAGATTACAAGAATACCGTTTATCACTAAAACTTGAACTTAACTGCAACTGCACTACAACTTCATCGGCGCGTTGCAAAATTACATAAATTAGCCTTCAGGGGACCATCGAGGTAGTCAGACAGATTCATACTGATTCAGGCGAAGTACGCCCGTACTTCGCCTAGTATGAATCTGTCTTCAGTACGTACACCTATTATTTTGTACTAGGCGACCTAATAAAAATAATTACAGAGACCAGCACATCAAACTACAACAATCTGTCAAATTTCTTTGATACATTTTTAACTTTATTACAAGAGAAAAAGGTTCCTGTTCAATTGGAAAAAAAAAATACAGTTCGGTACAGCTTGTTTTTTCGAAGTCTGTATCTAACAAATCTATACAAATAAATAAAATTGGAGTGTCTATTTATAACGTTAAAAAATACAGGCTTTAACTGAATGCCTTTCAATAAATGTACTAATAACAAAAATCCATTCTTAACATAACTTTGACGGGACTTTCACAGATAGCTCATGTAATCAGGAGTAAGCTATTTTTATTTTAGAAAAAGATTTAGGGTTCCGTGCATATAAATTAATACTCTACGGATAACCAAAAATCACATGGACTAAGTCGCGAGGCTAGTACTTACATAAACGCTGATTAAGCTCGCACTCACGGCACACAAAACAAAATAATTAAACTTTGACATGATGACGTGTGTTTCAGTTTTGCATTCTTGACTCCGTGAAGATTAAACTGTAATTACCCTGATTGCCAACTTTACAGCGTGTTGAATAAATATTCTGAAATTGTAGAACAAGGTCAAAAGTCGATTAACACTATTACTTTTACATATCATATATATATATATAGGTATATACAAACACAAAATAATACAATGCACAATGCAATGCAATGCGATAAAATCCGGAACGAGAAATTCCGCCGAGGAACTAGGTCACCGACATAGCTCTCAAAGTTTGCAAGTTAAAGTGGCAATGGGCAGGCCACATCGAAGAACCGATAACCGATGGGGAAGACAGGTTCTCGAGTGGCGACCACGAACCGAAAGACGCAGCGTTGGTAGTCCTCCCACCAGATGGACCGACGACATTGTTAATGTCGCGGGTAACCGGTGGTTGCAAGCGGCAGGTTTCCGGTCGTTGTGGCGTTCTATGGGGGAGGCCTTTGTTCAACAGTGGACGTCTTCCGGCTGATGATGATGATGAATACAATGCACTGCTTTTCAAACAAAAATTTCAGGTACCTAAGAGTTCATTTTATCATGATTTAAAATAATTTCCTATTTTAATTTATAAAATAAATATATATTTAATTATATTTATAATTTATAAAATAAATTCCTAAAATTAGGATTCAAAAATCTAAAATTCTGAGCGACTGTTGGTGTTGATCGTACCTAACTTAACTCGAATAATAATCTAATTATCAATATAGCATTTAAAAACATTTTCATTGAATTTAAACTTTAAAAATTTACATTAACATGAAAAAAATTAGTAGGTATTTTCACACATTATTTTCCGGACGCTGATTCGTAAAATAATGTCACCTACTCACCTACCTATTAATTTTTATATGACATCATCAGCAAATAGTTCGTAGAAATCGTAATAACAGTAAGTTACCAGTAAGTAACAATATTATGAAGATGATAGAAGATGATAGATAAATGAGAGTTGAAGGTATAACTAAATAATTTTATAGGCAAGCACCACAATACTCATTCTCATAATATTCAACATGTAAACGATGAATATTATGAGAATATTTAAATTAAACATAAGAATATGTTTAACATTTTAAATTAACCTAATAGATTGTTGGATACTTCGTAGCTGCCTACATAATCTCAGTTTCCCGTCTGTATTTAATAATAATTTATCAGTAACTATCATAATATTATAAAACAATACCTATTAGAAAAAAGTATAATATTACCTTATCTTTTCACCATGTAAAAAATATCAAAATAATCATACCAATTTATAACCTCTTGATAAGACGCAAGAATCACAATTCAAAACTTATTCAAGTTTGAGCAACAAGGTTAACCTCAACCTCAAACTCTTCATTAATGTTTTTGTAACCAATCTTTAGTTCGTAACCTTACCCGGCCTCGTCTTGGCACTTTGATTGGTCATCGCACATTCAGCGTACGTAGATAGGACAGATCTGAAAACCCTTTCGAATTACGTACGGTACATGTACAGAACAACAATAAAAGCTACCTTAGAAATTACTAGCACTTAGCCCGCGACTTCGTCCCGCTTGAATTTTTACAAACTTACAAACTAACAAATTGTATCTGTTATTTTCTGGACTCCTGGTACATAGGGCCACCTTTCAGACCAGAATGCCCGCGACTGCGTTCCGCGTGAAATATCTCAAGGATCTCTATTTTTTTGATAATGCAATATAGCCTATAGCATTCCGGGGTAACGTAGCTTCCTATTGATAAAAGAATTTTTGAAATCGGATGAGTAGTTTCGGAGGTTACCCCCTACATACAAACTTACAAACTTTTGCCTCTTTATAATATTAGTATAGATGAACTTTATACTGGTTACCGCGGTCACAGTATTCCCAAGACATTGCAACTCTAGTAAGCCAGAATCAACAGTGGCAACCACTAGAAAAGCGCCGAAGCAATGAAACTCGGCGACTCCCAGAGAAACGACTCAACTGTATTTTATCCGCAACGACCAATATAAGAAAAAAACAGCGGAGGAGTAAGAAATAAAAAATATTTTCCACTTCCCTCATTATCAAGCAGGAGACAGAACAGAACTAGACCAATAGGCACTATACTGTATGTAGATATCAATATATCACGCTACAAACCGATAACAGTATTATGACGTTGTCTCGGGCGTGCACGTCGCTCGGTTATAAATACCGGTGCGATAGGTGGAGCGATCAGTGGTCGACTCTTCGCTCGACGCTCGCCGCGCACGGACGTGTCGCCTCTTCGCTTCACGCTCTGCCGCTACGCTCGTCATCTGCTCTCGCTGCGCCCGCCGCAACGAATCCTGTAGTCAGCCGACTACAACAAATTGATTCAAAAGTTGCCTTTTTCAAGGCGACGGCTGAAATTCCTATTCCTATTACCAGCGTTTGTTGTGTAGCTTCACTAGGCCCCTTCAGGGCAAAACCACAGTTTCGTGGTCCTCGGTGGATACCTTACGGTGCCAACGAAGCCAAGGGGTGTTGCCCCAATCACACCCGCCAACCCCTTCAGGGTGAGGCAGTCAATTCTAGTCGGGAGCTAGTGTTTCGGCCTTGGGGGGTCTCCTAGTCGAACTTAGTCTCTGGTTTCCTTCCACAGCCACACATCTAGTGTCGGTCGGGCGTGTCCACACCCTTCGCACTAGCCTGGCTAGGGCCCCGTTCGCACAATAAGACTGGCGACGGGTTTACAAGCTTAGGGCTCACCAATAGGTACTCACCTCCCTGTCTATACCCAACAGGGAGGGTTACACATCCCCGGGCCACTCTACCCGGGGAATTAGAGTTAGGCGTTAGAATTAAATTTAGGATTCCCTGAGAGTTAAATCTCTCACCATTCCCTCCCTAATTTGACTTTCCCCCGACCATGTCGGACGCTGATATACTAGCGTTCGTCAAGGCCTGTTTATACTATATCCCCGTTTTTAAAGCCGATCTTACGGAATGGCTAGAGAACTTCGCGTCCCGTAACTTAGTCCAAAGCGTCGCTGACTTCAGTGACGTATTGGATAGCCCCAATCCCCTGATCCCGCCGACAAAGGCACACCTGTGACGTCATCCTCTATGCCACCGCAAATCCCGTCACTATTGTCTATCAAGACCACTTCTGTCCCTATTTCTGAGCCATCTCACTCCGACCCTGAGGAAGCCCTCTCTGCTTCCGCGTTCACTGACGACGGCTACCAACTTGCCGGTCATGGAGGCAAGAGAAAGAAGGGTAAGAGTCCCTCTCAGGCCACCAAGGCCAAGAAAGCCGTAGCCGCACCCCCCTCCCCCGCCCCCTCGGTTTCGGCCCCCTCCGTCTCAGCTACCTCTCATCCAGAGGGCAGCCGTCCCGCTAGTTCCATGTCTACTGCTGCCCCCAATTCATCGGTTTCACAAAAGAAACAACCCGCCCCGCCGCCCTTGTTCATCCAAGACAAGGCGAAGTGGACCGACGTGTCCAAAATGTGTAACGATCGTAAGATCAAATACACTAATGCGCGCTCGACCCAACAGGGTATCAAAGTCCAAGTACCCTCGGAGAAAGACCACGGGGAACTTACCTCATTGTTAAAAGTGAGGAACATTTCGTTCCACACTTACTCCCTCCCAGAGGACAAACCCACCCGTGTGGTAATCCGACGCGTCCTCAAAGAAATCTCAACGGAAGAGATTCTCGCCGACCTTCAGTCGCAAAAAGTCCCCGTATCCGCTGTGCATCGTTTGCACAAAGCTAGGGGTGCGATTGCATACGATTCGATTCTTGTTGTGTGCGATCACACCGACGGCCACCACTCGATTTTTCAAGTAAAGTCGGTATGTCATCTGTCAGGCATATCAATCGAGAGGCCTTATAAATCCGACACGGTTGGACAGTGTCACCGCTGCCAACTTTATGGCAGCTTTATGGCACACGCTCAACGCAATTGCTATGCGACCCCTAGATGCGTCAAGTGTCTGGGTGACGCAACTGCTGACTGTCCCCGCCCTAAAGACCGCAATTTATGCACAGAACCTCCCAGCTGTGTGTTATGCGGCCAATCCGATCCCACCAGTTACCGTCCCATTAGTCAACTCAATGTTCTAGGCAAAATCTACGGGAGGCTTATTTATAAGCGGCTCAAAGACTATGCCGGCAAAGAGTCTCATTCCCAACGAGCAGTTTGGCTTTCGAACCGAACACAGCTGCGTTCAAAAGTCCACCGCATCGTCGAGCATATAAGCGCTGGTTTCCAGCATGGCTTGATGACAGGTGCGCTCTTCTTTGACATAGCGAAAGCATTCGACAAAGTCTGGCACAACGGCTTACTATACAAGCTTTACCAACTCGGAGTGCCAGATCGTCTCGTGACCTCATCTTGCGTGACTTTTTGTCGAATCGCACCTTTCGCTATCGCATCGAGGGTGCGCTCTCGTCACCCCACCCGATACGCGATGGCGTCCCTCAGGGCTCCGTAGTATCCCCCCTCATTTTCACGCTGTTCACCAGCGACATCCCCAAAGATAAAAAGGCTCCGTTGGCTCTATACGCTGACGACACGGTCATCTATTACTCGGGTCGCAACCCAGACTGCATAGCTCGTACCCTCCAATCCGCGGCAAAAGCCTTAGGCGCTCATTTCCGGAAATGGACAATCGAGGTAAACCCCATCAAGAGTCAGGCAGTACGCTTTTCCAAACCGCGTTCGTCCCCCTCCCTTCCCAGTCCGATAACCATGTTCGGTAAGCCTATCCCTTGGGAAAAGCAAGCCAAATACTTAGGTGTGATTCTGGACCTCCATCTTACTTTCGGAGAGCACATAAAGACGGTGCGTTCGCGCGCCGCTTTCGCTTTCGGTAGGCTCTACTTCAAGTTAAATGCACACAGCAAATTGTCACTCAAGTGCAAATTCCGCATTTACATGGCGTGCATTCGTCCCATCATGACTTACGCTTGTGCTGTATTCGCACACGCAAAACCATACCGTCTCCATAGGATGCAGACCCTCCAAAACCGTTTCTAGCGAAGAATCACAGGAGCCCCTTTTTACCTTCACAACGAGAACCTCCATCTCGATTTAAAAATACCCACCATCCAGCAGTTCATGAAACGCACCGCCAAGCGCTTCTTCGACACTGCTGAGAAGCACTCTAACCCTTTGATCGTATCGGCCGCCCGGTACACTCCCTCCCGTATTAGTAAGACTCGACGACCGAGACATACTCTGATCGACCCTGACGACGCTATGACTCTCCTCCAGGAGAGAAATAAGGCCACCAGTACAGTAAACAAACACAGACACAGACCGCCGTCATTCCGACCTCGCCGCCGAGGCCTGCCACGACGACCCCGTACGTCCCCTCCCCGAACCTTGCTCGTGCCAGCCCGCGCCGCTAAACCTTTAGCTTTAAATTCGTCTCTAAATAATAGAAATCCGATCCTGCCTGTGCCCTTAGCGTGTAGTCGCTTAGTTTGTAAGTTATTTTGCCCTGGCTGGAGGCCCTAAAAATAATAATTTTTAAGGCACCACAGGAAAGTCCAGTTAAGCAGCCGACAACCTCCTAGGTTGACCTGCGAGATGCCATTCCGAAAAAAAAAAATGGAGCTGTCAGTCATTGTCGGGCTGCCGGCCTGAGCGGTGAATCGTTGGCGAGCCAACTATTGTGTTAGTAAGTGTGCATATTTTACAGCCACAATGGGATGTTTTTTTGGGAGCCATTAATTATGTCGATTATAATCCGTGGTGCTTGGCTACTTTGGCTTCTTCCACTTACCGGTTACCACTTACAAAATTGTAATGATCTTAATAATTTAAAAATATATCATCATCATCAGCTGGAAGTCGTCCACTGTTGAGCAAAGGTTGGTTGCTATAATCCCCCCGTTTGGCAGGCGTTTTGAGGATCACTGTGAGGTTGTTCAGTATATGGAAGCCACTGCTGACCAAACTACCGGATTTTCTCTTAGTCGCCTTCTATGATGCCCTCAGGATGAAAAGGTGGGTGCTATTCTACCCCGGACATCCCACGGAGTAAAAATGATAGAAATAAGGACTACCTATTTTATTAAAAAATAATAACGACACAACAAATTCCAGATGTTTATTTCATATTGCAGCGTACTCTAAAATTTAGATAAGGACCTAAAAATAAGACAAATTTAAATTTTTTACATTTTTAATATTTGCCCTAAATACCTACTTACAATCTATTTGGTGTCCGTTCATAAAGACACCATCAAGGATGCCTAATTGATGGTTTCTTTACGAAAAGCAATTTATTGTTATGCTGATGACATTGCGTTGCTGAGAAAACCAGCGGTCCTATTCTCTAAGTAACACAACCTAAATCGAGTTCCATTTTCGTTCCTTTGCTTACGCAGAGCTAGAGCCACGTGAATTAACGGTTTTTGGTGGAACTACTCAAGGATGAATATTTTCACACTGTGATAGTACTTAATTGATCTAAGAAAAATGATATTTGCTTAGCACAAACAGCTGCTGAGCTCGACGTCGATGTCACGGTTGACACATATGGTAACGTTAGAAAATAACATAGCTGATGCAGTCCTTATTTTTTTTTTTTAAATTGCCGGGAGTGTACGGACTTACAAGTCCTCCGTCAATGTCAAGATAAAAGAAACCTTAGCTTTTGGAGCTAAGGTACCTACGAAGTTTGGACAACGAGCCGGCCGTCTATTATTTTAAACTATACAGTTTTAGCCAGGGTATCGTATTTCAAATTAATGAGAGAGAGCACTCATTACATTTGTTATGTAACATCAGAATGTAAAAAGACACATCACATAAAGCCTAAATTTGGATAATACAAAATCGACTTCATTTCAATAATTTTAGGGTAGGTATATCTTGTGTTAACCAAGTAACGCCGTAGTCCGTATGGTGTCGGATGTAAAGAATAGCACCATCCCAATCTTCCCGTGGGTGTCGTAAGAGGCGACTGCGGCAGCAGCGTTCTCTGTGCCTTTGTAACAACCATACTGCGATCGCTAACCCGCCTGTCAAGCGTGGCGATTATGGCAAAACCCCCCCTTTGGGGGAGGCCTATGTCCAGCAGTGGACGTCTTTCGGCTGAAATGATGATGATGATGATGAAGTAACGCAATTATCTGTACAAATATGCCAAGTAAAGATGAATAAAACGTTTACTATTTATAACAGCAGCGTTCTCTGTGCCTTTGTAACAACCATACTGCGATCGCCAACCCGCCTGTCAAGCGTGGCGATTATGGCAAAACCCCCCCTTTGGGGGAGGCCTATGTCCAGCAGTGGACGTCTTTCGGCTGAAATGATGATGATGATGATGAAGTAACGCAATTATCTGTACAAATATGCCAAGTAAAGTGCCACCATTACATTCAGTAGATGAATAAAACGTTTACTATTTGCAATTTCAGTTTGTGAAACTAGCTAGACTTTTGCAGACTGTAATGGGACTACAGTATTGATGTACAGTCAGCAAAGGAGATAGTTAGATATAAAATAAAATAAAATTAATTGAGATTAAACATTTCAATGATTTAATTAAATTTCATTCGAAAACATCCATCGGTTTTTGAGCAAACTTCGACCATTTCCGATGACCTGCATACCTATGTCTTTTGATAACTGTGCATGTCTACCTATTGCGAATTTGACGGCTACATGAGTTTCAATTGTTCCATGAAGCATGCCGCAGCCAGCGTACTCATCTCACATCCTGCTTTGCCGTCGCTTACAGATTTATCCTTGACTGAAATTAAGATAAGAAACAACTAATTAGCATTTTGCATTTGTGATGAAAACAGTAATTCTAGGCTACGGTTAGGACCGAGGGAGGGGGCGTTTTTAAAGTTCAACCCGTACAAAGTTATTTAAGTTTGCACCAGTGATTCGGGCAGTAGGTATAATGAATAGTCTCTCTGCGTTTTGGCATATTTAGGGCGACACTTCTACCCAGACTCGTTATTTAGTACTGGACAGTTAGCAATTTATGATTACTTTTGTTAGCTTGGGTCTTAACTGTTAAAACAGAATAAATACTTAAATAAATATTCGTCATAACCAATAATTTCAAGACACAATTCCTCTAAAAAGACACTTTGTATTAAGCCCTGGGGTGTGATTCTGTTAGACCTCATTCTAAACTTCGAATCTGAATCCGCTGTGAGTTTCTTAATTGGCATTCTAAAAACTCGGTTGATAATTCGAATTTACACTAGTGCCACCTTTGCGAACGTGTCAGCGAGTTGAACTAAATTGACAGGGAGATTTTGTCAGATAAAGTATGAGATGACGTAAGAAGTGGCATTCTGTAAGGTAATTTCCCCGTCAGTTCGACGCTCACATCGCACTCGAACCCGATTCAAAGTGTCAAATATATCAACAGACATTTTGAACCTTATGCGAAGTAAGAGTGAATAGAGATGTGAAATGCGAGTTGTTGTTTGAATTTTACAGAATCGACCTACTGAAAAGCTGAGTAATTTTCAATTAACCGTAAAATGGTATGTTTAATTGCTTTGAATTTAATAGGTAAATAGTTAATCAATTGAGTTGGCAAATATGTGACGTCACAGAAGCACACAAAAACTATGAGAGAATCGCATTTTGACAGATCATAAAAAGTAAGTATGTCAATTGATTGATGATGTAGAAATGGAAATAGTTTGTACTATGTATATTCGTAAAACAAAGAAATATGAATTATACCTGATTCACAATTTTTTGCTATTTTCTCTAGCTTATTATATCCCACTGGATCACTCAAAAATGTTTTAACGTAAGTTAGACCGGTATCGAGATCGTATTGACCTTGGTCATTGAGCTGTAATAAAAAGAAAACAGTTATATTCCTAACAGGAAAAAAACCGGACAAGTACGAGTCGGACTCGCCCACCGAGGGTTCTGTACATATTTGTAGGTACATATCCATACTTCTATACTAATCCATACCTACTATCCATACTTTAATTTACTTAATATTATAAATGCGTTTTTGGCGACATAAACGGCCGTATCTTTTTTGACGTTAACATAGAAATAGCCTTGAGTACATATATGGTTAATTTCAACTCGATACCTCCACGCGTTCCCGAGATAAAGGGTCTTGACAGACAGACAGACAGACGGACAACAAAGTGATCCTATAAGGGTTCCGTTTTTTCTTTTTGAGGTACGGAACCCTAAAAACAAGTTACTAAATCAGTACAAATATATAGAAATAAATAAGAGTAATGAAACAAACGAAATAGGCATGCATAGCAGGTAAAACTTACAAATCCAGCTTTGGTGAAGGCACAACCCCAGAAACAGGGTGTAATAATCGATGCGTCACCTTCGCGCATTGCGACGTTCAAATCATTCATTGTAATTCCATTCTGCTTCAACCTCAACCTTCAACCATGGCTTCAAAATCCTCAATGGGAGAAACTGCCTTTGAACGAAAAAAACACAAATGATAGAGACTACAATCAAGGAACATCATTGAGCAAAAGATTATGGCAAGATTTGTACAAATAAATAAGAATGTTTAGAGAACTTGAAATTCTAATTCTTATACTCTAGAGCATCTTCAGGCATTTACAATATTATTAAAACCCCGAAATAAAAATGGATGACATGAATAGATTTACGAAAGCTTTCAGAACGAAACGGCGGGTGATATTAACAGTGACACTGACAGCGACTAACGACTAAGTTTCGCAGTTTTTACACTAAAAGTGCATCGTTTGGGCAATAATGTCACAAATAATGATTAATCAATGTACTTCTTCAACTCCAGTTGCTAATGAGATAGGCCTATAGTTATTTTTGTCCGCAAGGTCGCCAGACTTGTTTTTCGTTATGGGCACTACCACAGTCCGTATCATCCATTGATAAACTGTTCGTTCATGTTAAAGATGTCACAAAGAACCAAAAAAGGAATTAATTAAGAAACAAAACTCAAGAAAAAAGAAACAGAATAAATGCTACTTACATAAACGCTGCTTAGACTTACAACCGCAGCATACATAACAATGCAAGTAAACTTAGACATAGTATATTCATTAGTTTCACGCTCCTGATTTGTCCAGGTTTCAACTTTATGTACCACGTATACCAACTTCACGCCTCTTATATATATCGGCGCAACTACAAAAGTATATCTGTTATAAGGATCAGAATCGTTGAGTTTAATGATTTAATTAGTTAATTAATTACCAACTGATTACTTTGAGTTAATTACGAGGTAAAATTAACGTTAAACAACATGTCACCATTTTCTTATTGTAATTCTAATATTTCAATACTTAACCTAAAACTTGACTACACATGCACGAGCCTTATAAATACGGCTGCACGCCAGTGCTCAGGGCATCGGGGGGACTCTTCGCTCGACGCTCGCCGCTCACGGACGTGTCGCCGCTTCGCTCCACGCTCTGCCGCTACGCTCGTCACCTGCTCTCGCTGCGCCCGCCGCAACGATTCCTGTAGTCAGCCGACTGCAACCAACTGTTCAAAAGTTGTCTTTTTCAAGGCGACGGCTGAAATTAATATTCCTTTAAACAGAGTCAGTCGTGTAGCTTCACTAGGCCCCTTCAGGGCAAAACCACAGTTTCGTGGTACTCGGTGGATACCTTACGGTGCCAACGAAGCCGAGTGGGTGTTGCCCCAATCACACCCGCCAAACCCCTTCAGGGCGAGGCAGTCAATTGGAGTCGGGAGCTAGTGTTTCGGCCTTGGGGGGTCTCCTAGTCGAACCTAGTCTCTGGTTTCCTTCCACAGCTACACACCTAGTGTCGGTTGGGCGTGTCTACACCCTTCGCACTAGACTGGCTAGGGCCCCGTTCGCACAATAAGACTGGCGACGGGTTTACAAGCTTAGGGCTCACCAATAGGTACTCACCTCCCTGTCTACACCCGACAGGGAGGGTTACACATCCCCGGGCCACTCCACCCGGGGAGTTAGAGTTAGAGTTAGGTTTAATTTAGGCTTCCCTGAGAGTTAAATCTCCCAAAATTCCCTTCCCAACTTAGCTTTCCCCCCGACCATGTCGGACGCTGAAATATTAGCATACGTCAAGGCCCGCTTATGGCCAAGCGCCAAGTTCCATACCGATCTAGAGATATGGCTAGAGAACTCGTCCGCGTCTCGTAAAGCAGCCGAAGCTAGCGTCGCTGACTTCAGTGACTTATTTGATAGCCCCTTTTCCCCCGATAACGCCAACGAAGGCACACCTGTGGCGGCATTCTCTATGCCGCCGCAAATCCCGTCCCTATTGTCAATTAAGACAACAAGCCCGTACGCGGAAACACCTATTGTTTCCGAGCCCATTGTTTCCGAGCCCATTGTTCCCGCGACAATTGTTCCCGCGGCTATTGTTCCCACGCAGCTGCGCTCTGCGTCGCCATGTTTTTCAGAAATAATGGATACTTCTGTCCCCGTCTCTGAGCCATCTCACTCCGACTCTGAGGAAGCCCACTCTGCCTCCGCGTCCTCGGACGACGACTACCAAGTTGTCAGTCCGGGAGGCAAGAGAAAGAAGGGTAAGAGTCCCTCTCAGGCCACCAAGGCCAAGAAAGCCGTAGCCGCGCCCCCCCCCCTCCCCACCCCCTCGGTTTCGGCCCCCACCGTCTCAGCTACCTCTCGTCCAGAGGGCAGCCGTCCCACTAGTCCCTTGTCGACTGCTGCCCCCAATCCTTCAGTTTCAAAAAAAAAACTACCCGCCCCGCCTCCCTTGTTCATCCAGGACAAGGCGAAGTGGACCGACGTGTCCAAATTGTGTAACGATCGTAAGATCAAATACACAAACGCGCGCTCGACCCAACAGGGTATCAAAGTTCAAGTTCCCACGGTGAACGACCACAGGGAACTTTCATCCCTGTTAAAAGTGAGGAACATTTCGTTCCACACTTATTCCCTGCCCGATGATAAACCCACCCGTGTGGTAATCCGACGCGTCCTCAAAGAAATCTCAACGGAAGAGATTCTCGCCGACCTTCAGTCGCAAAATGTCCCCGTATCCGCTGTGCATCGTCTGCACAAAGCTAGGGGTGCGATTGCATACGACTCGGTTCTTGTCGTGTGCGATCACACCGACGGCCACCATCCGATCTTTAAAGTAAAGTCGGTATGTCACTTGTCGGGCATCTCTATCGAGAGGCCTTATAAATCCGATACGGTTGGACAGTGTCACCGCTGCCAACTTTACGGTCACGCCCAACGCAATTGCTACGCGACCCCTAGATGCGTCAAGTGTCTGGGTGAGCACGCAACTGCTGACTGCCCCCGTCCGAAAGACCGCAATCTGTGCACAGAACCTCCCAGCTGTGTGCTATGCGGCCAATCAGGTCACCCCGCCAATTACCGCGGCTGCCCCAAAGCCCCAAAATCCTCTTCTCCCAAGTTGACCAAGCGTGCGAACGCTCGTCAACAAAGGGAAAGCCCCTCTGTTAAGATTCCCTCCTCAGAGATGCCCGAGCGTCTCAGCCCTCAGAGGCCCTCCCCATGGAACTCGCTGAATCATCAGAGAGCGTTCCCTGCATTGAGGCCCTCCCAATCTCTGCCCATGCCAGCGCTGATGGATTCGCCAGTCCCCGCGCCGAACCTAGCCTCCGCGACCACGCCCCCCCTACCTAAGGTCGCCCTCGCCGCTCCTAAAGCCGCCACCGCCGCTCCTAAGGCCGCCCTCGCCCCATCTAAGGCCGCCCCCGCCGTTTCAACCGCGCCCTCAGCCTCCCGCGTACCTGCATCTCTCCCTACCGAGAGGATAGGCGAAGTCATCAACCTCGCCTACCAAATTTACCGCAACCCCGCTGCTGAAGCTGTGGCCAGGGATATACTCGCGTGCAAAGCAAATATTAGCGACATCCTTAAGGTGTTCAAAGCGTATCCGGAGATTACGCAAGCCCTAGATAAACTTTACCCTTACTAATCCAATGGATAAGGAAAGGCCGTGTACTAATAAACCCCGATCCCTTAAGTTAGGATTCTTTAACGCCAATGGCATTACTAACCAACGTGATGAGATCGCCAATTTCCTCCGCGACCATCAACTTGATATCCTCCTCATACAGGAGACCTTTCTTAAGCCCCATCATCGTGACCCGAATATTGCCAACTACCGTATAGTTCGCAATGATAGGTCTCGTTGTCACAAGGGCGGTACCCTAATATACTATAGAAAGGCTCTGTACTGCATTCCTATGGACCCTCCTCCCCTCGCTCGCCTCGAGGTCTCTGTCTGTCGGCTCGGCATGACCGGTCATCAGCCGTTAACTATTATATCAGCATACGTCCCTCCATCACCATCGGAGGATGATCCTATCCTCCTCAAGGATGACCTTTCTGCTCTTCTTGGCCTGGGTGACTCCGTCTTACTGGCGGGCGATCTCAATGCCAAACATCCCTCCTGGAATAGTAACAGGACCTCTTCCAGAGGTAGGATCGTCTTTAACCTCTGTTCTCAACTAAACTTCGACGTCATCGCCCCGATGACTCCCACTCATTTCCCCCACGATCCCAACCAACTTCCCGACATCCTCGATATAGCGCTGCTCAAGAATGTGAACCTCCGTTTGCAATCTATAGAGACGCTACACGAGCTTAATTCCGACCATCGTCCAGTGATATTAAAACTAGCTCCCGTTCAGGTCCCTCTGACCCTAGCCAGCCCCCTCCGACCCAAATTATTACCGACTGGAGGAAAGTAAGCGAAAGCCTACAATCCACCACGTCGCCTCACTTGGACGCTATCCCCGACCACTTGGTGACAGTCGCAGACACGACGGGCGCGATCGACTCGTTCACAAATCATGTACAATCCGTCTTGAACGATTGTTCAAGGGAGGTTCCGGCGATGAGCGATCATCGCTGGAAACTGCCTGACGATGTGCGTGATCTGTTGACCGAGAAGAACGCGGCCGTCCGTGCGTACAGTGCCTTCCCCTGCGATGCGAACAAGGCTCACATGCGCTCTTTACAGCGTGCTGTAAAGAAACGCATCGAGGAGCTGCGCTCCAGCCGCTGGGACAAGACACTTAGCGAACTCGAGCCCACCCACCTAGCCTTCTGGGAACTCCAGAGGAAGCTCCGTTCTTCTAACGAGGCCTCCATGCCCCCTCTCATTCGTTCCGACAGTAGCGTCGCCTTCGACAACGATGAAAAGGCTGAATGTCTAGCCGACAGCCTAGAGTCCCAATGCACCCCCAGCTCTCAACCAGTAGACGAAGCTCACCTTTCTGAGGTCGACGCCGAAGTCGAACGTAGAGCCTCTCTCCCACCCGTTGAAGACCCTGATTATCCTCTGCCTCCTGTCACTCCCGACGAAGTGCACGATATTATCAAGAGGCTTAAACCCCGGAAAGCCCCCGGCTCTGACGGTATCACCAATAAGGTGTTCAAACTCCTCCCCGCCCATCTCATAATGCTAATGACCGCCATCTTCAATGGCGCTCTAAGCAACAACATTTTTCCTCAGGCATGGAAAGAGGCCACCGTTATCGGCATTCCGAAACCAGGCAAACCCAAGTCTGATCCCACCAGTTACCGTCCCATTAGTCTACTCAATGTTCTAGGCAAAATCTACGAGAGGCTTATTTATAAGCGGCTCAAAGACTTTGCCGAAGCAAAGAGTCTCATTCCCGACGAGCAGTTTGGCTTTCGAACCGAACCCAGCTGCGTCCAACAAGTCCACCGCATCGTCGAGCACATAAGCGCTGGTTTTCAGCGTGGCTTGATGACGGGTGCTCTCTTCTTTGACATAGCGAAAGCATTCGACAAAGTCTGGCACAACGGCTTACTATACAAGCTTTACCAACTCGGAGTGCCAGATCGTCTCGTGCTCATCTTGCGTGACTTTTTGTCGAATCGCACCTTTCGCTATCGCATCGAGGGTGCGCTCTCTTCACCCCACCCGATACGCGCTGGCGTCCCTCAGGGCTCCGTAGTATCCCCCCTCATTTTCACGCTGTTCACCAGCGACATCCCCAAAGATAAAAAGGCTCCGTTGGCTCTATACGCTGACGACACGGTCATCTATTACTCGGGTCGCAACCCAGACTGCATAGTTCGTACCCTCCAATCCGCGGCAAAAGCCTTAGGCGCTTATTTCCGGAAATGGAGAATCGAGGTAAACCCCATCAAGAGTCAGGCAGTACTCTTTTCCAAACCGCGTTCGTCCCCCTCTCTGCCCAGTCCGATAACCATGTTCGGTAAGCCTATCCCTTGGGAGAAGCAAGCCAAATACCTAGGTGTGATTCTGGACCACCATCTTACTTTCGGAGAGCACATAAAGACGGTGCGTTCGCGCGCCGCTTTCGCTCTCGGTAGGCTCTACTTCATGTTGAATGCACGCAGCAAATTGTCACGCAAGTGCAAATTGCACATTTACACGGCGTGCATTCGTCCCATCATGACGTACGCCTGTGCTGTATTCGCACACGCGAAACCATACCGTCTCCATAGGATGCAGACCCTCCAAAACCGTTTCTTGCGAAGAATCACAGGAGCCCCTTTTTACCTTCGCAACGAGAACCTCCATCTCGATCTAAAAATACCTACCATCCAGCAGTTCATGAAACGCTCCGCCAAGCGCTTCTTCGACACTGCTGAGAAGCACTCTAACCCGTTAATCGTATCGGCCGCCCGGTACACTCCCTCCCGTATTAGTAAGACTCGACGACCGAGACATACTCTGACCGACCCTGACGATGCTATTACTCTCCTCCAGGAGAGCAATAAGGCCACCAGTACAGTTAAGAAACACAGACACAGACCGCCGTCATTCCGTCCTCGCCGCCGAGGCCCGCCGCGACGACCCTGACGTCCCCTCCCCGACCCTTGCTCGTGCCAGCCCGCGCCGCTGAGCCTGTAGCTTTAAATTCGTCCTTAAATAATGGAAATCCGATCCAGCCTGTCCCTTTGCTGTCCTCTCCCAGCGACGCCCTAAGCCGAGGCTCGTACCCCACAGGGGGTGCCCTTAGCGTGTAGTTGCTTAGCTTGTAAGCTTTTATGCCCTGGCTGGAGGCCCTAAAAATAATAATTTTTAAGGCACCACAGGAAAGTCCGGTTAAGCAGCCGACAACCTCCTAGGTTGACCTGCGAGATGCCACTCCGAAAAAAAAACAGACGGACAGTGCGGACCTCTCTATACGTGGTTAAACTGCCAAAGAAAAAAACAAAGTTTGTAACAAGTCGTGAAGTTTTCATTTATGACCCATAAATGAGTGATCATCATGACGACAACATTTGTGACGTCAGCTATGGCGACGTCACCCTTGTAAAGAACGCTACGGAGGTCCCTACTCCGTCATCAGAAGTGGGACAGGCTCCATTGCCTATCTAATCATAGTGTCGTGCGAAAAGCTTCATGAATCAAGTCTATGACGTCACTGGATGCTACGGATCGCCACATCGGAGTGTTGACCAAGAAGTGGGTGACGCTATTACTCCAGGAATCGACCGAGCGGTTAGACATGTTGAAAGGGGCGTTGCAGACCTCGAGAATGATTTGAGGATGACACCGCAAGGTTACCCATGACCAGCAGCGTTGTGCCCCACAATCTGGTGATCAGTTAACCGTATCGGCGGGAAAGCAATCACATATTGAGAACGGCTGCAAATACAGCCAAACCACGACTTATAGGGTGAAGATGACCCAAAAGATAAGTAACTCAATTCAATAATTCCAAATAACCTTTAACGCTACCTTATCTACAAGAACCTTTGAGAACCTTCGAGAACTGACACTTAAATGTGACCTTATTTTACATTGATTTTGACTTATCTACGAGAACCTCCGAGAACTCTACGAGAACTTCCGAGAATTAACACTGACTTTGACTTGACTTTGATGTGACTTTAACTTAACTATGACTTATCTACGAGAACCTCCGAGTACTCTACGAGAACCTCCGAGAGTTCCACGAGAACCTCCGAGAACTCTACGAGAACCTCCGAGAACCTATTAACCTTGTAAGCATTGATGTGCTGAAACTTACAGAGGTACTACTCAGAGAAAGTTTTTTCTATTCTTGCAGATATCACAACGAGAACCTTCGATAATCTTACGAGAACCTCCGAGAACTCTACGAGAGCTTCCGAGAACTCTACGAGAACCTCCGAGAACTTTACGAGAACCTCCGAGAACTCTACGAGAACCTCCGAGAACTCTACGAGAACCTCAGAGAACTCTACGAGAACCTCCGAGAACTCTACGAGAGCCTCCGAGAACTCTACGAGAACCTCCGATAACCTACTAACCTTGTAAGCATTGATGTGCTGAAACTTACGGATGTACTACTCAAAGAAAGTTCTTCTATCTTGCAGATATCACAACGAGAACCTTCGAGAACACTACGAGAACTCTACGAGACCCTCCGAGAACTCTACGAGACCCTCCGAGAACTCTACGAGAACCTCCGAGAACTCTACGAGATCCTCCGAGAACTCTACGAGAACCTCCGAGAACTCTACGAGAACCTCCGAGAACTCTACGAGAACGTCTGAGAACTCTACGAGAACTTCTGAGAACTCTACGAGAACCTCCGAGAACCCACGTATTACAACGAGCACCTTCGAGAACTCTACGAAAACCTCCGAGAACTCTACGAGAATCTACGAGAACCTCCGAAAACCCACTGTATTTCAACGAGCACCTTCGATAACTCTACGAAAACCTCCGAGAACTCTACGAAAACCTCCGAATACCTCCGAAAACTCTACGAGAACCTCTGAGAACACTAGTACCTCCGATAACACTACGAGAACCTCCGAGAACTTTACGAGAACCTCCAAGAAACTCCGAGAACTCTACAAGAACCTCCGAGAAGTTTACAAGAACCTCCGAGAACCCCACGAGAACCTCCGAGAATCTCCAAGAACCCTACGAGAATCTCCGAGAACCCTAAGACAACCTCGGAGTACCCTACAAAAACTCAGAGGACCGAGAAGAGAGGACCGGACAACGAGAATCAAAGAAGGCTGGTGCAGAGCGCGCACCGCCTGTCAGTATGGCCGTATCGGCGCAACTACAAAAGTATATCTGTTATAAGGATCAGAATCGTTGAGTTTAATGATTTAATTAGTTAATTAATTACCAACTGATTACTTTGAGTTAATTACGAGGTAAAATTAACGGTTAACAACATGTCACCATTTTCTTATTGTAATTCTAATATTTCAATACTTAACCTAAAACTTGACTACACGTGCACGAGCCTTATAAATACGGCTGCACGCCAGTGCTCAGGGCATTCAAACTCGAGCTGCCGGACAGTGCGGACCTCTCTATACGTGGTTAAACTGCCAGTTGAATAAACAAAGTTTGTAACAAGTCGTGAAGTTTTCATTTATGACCCATAAATGAGTGATCATCATGACGACAATATTTGTGACGTCAGCTATGGCGACGTCACCCTTGTAAAGAACGCTACGGAGGTCCCTACTCCGTCATATATAATAAACTGTAGTAATTTTACGCGATGAATGTTATTATTATAATATGTCACTACGTGATGCTCAATTAAATCGCATTTTAGTATTTATATTGTAAAGTTAACATTGTTGGAAAGTCATGAATTTGTACCTAAAAAACAGCATCCGGATTGTAATGAGAATATAATCTGAAATGAACTTTTCGTTTCGTTTCAGTTTTGCCGGTTTTCAGCAAAGTGTTTGATAAAGTAATGCTTAACCAAATGCTCAGTCATTTTAATTGTAACAACATCTTACATGACCATCAGTATGGTTTCACCAGAGGGCGTTGTACTACTGACTGGTGTCACCTTAATTAAGCATATCTTTAAAGCATGGGAGGATTCGCAAGATGCTATTGGCATTTTTTGCGACCTCTCCAAAGCATTTGATTGTGTAAATCACGAAACATTGCTCTTAAAGCTTGAGCATTACGGACTGGGTAAACAAGCGCTTAGCTTAGTAAAATCATATTTAAGTGATAGACTGCAGCAAGTTCAAATAAATGGTGTTAATTCATCAGGCTTAAAAGTAAAAATGGGGGTACCGCAGGGCTCCATATTGGGTCCGTTCCTCTTTTTAGTTTATATAAACGATTTACCTCATTTACTGAAAAATCAACCACAAACGGTGTTATTTGCTGACGATACTTCATTAATTTTTAGAGTAAATAGACGGGCACAGCACCTTGACGACGTAAATGACGCCATGCTTAAGATTCATAATTGGTTTACTGTAAATAATTTAGTATTAAATGAGAAGAAAACTAAATGCAAAAGATTCGTTTTGCCGAATGTTAAGAGTAATGAATGTAACGTTGTTTTTTTTTTTTTTTTTTTTTTTAATCTTTATTTTATTAAGGGATTTTTGTACACATTTGCGACGATGTCAATCCCATCGTACTTCTAGAAACCGTAAACATCATTAACGAAATAATTCACAACTTAATACAACTCAATAAGATACAACTTAAGATTACTTATCTACTAAAAAGGTGTACAATAATTTTGCTGCTTCAGTGGTAGGCTTACTTAAAATTCCATTAAACGCACCAACATCTATTGCTGATAATTTCAAAGATCTAAGTAGTGTATTTCTTTTGGTACTATATCGGACACACTCCACCAACACATGCTGAACGTCCTCTACCTTACCACACACCTCACAATTAGGAGAGTCTGATTTTTGCATGAGGTAGGTAAAGCTGTTTAGTGGGATGTGTCCTGACCGCAAGCGATGCGCAGCAACAATTTGACAGCGGCTGAGTTTCGACCCGGAGAACTAAGGTATATGAGGAGGCTCACATTGTATACTTTTATACCAAATTCCTTTAGTTTTTGATCTCTCATTAAAGTGTTCCTTCCATGATAAATGATTTATTTTTCTAAATTTACACAACATTTCTGAAAAACATGGTGACAGGCTCTGAGTTTGTATACCCAACAAGATAGCCTCCCTGGCTAATCTGTCAGCCTCCTCATTACCCAAAAGTCCAACATGTGACGGTACCCACTGGATGACTATCTTTTTCCCTGTCTGGTTAAACATTTGGATTTGCTTTAAGATAGTATATGTTATAGCTAAACCGTTTGAGCCGTTGTGAACACATTTAGTAATATGCTGTAAAGAGCTCTTACTATCGCGTGGCTCCTGGGACTCAACTATGATGACACTGAAAAACTATTTGCCATCGTGACCTAATGTACACCTAATACTACCTAATCCTCACCCACACACTACCACACACGCACTCCCACACATACACACACGAACCGCATCTACTTACACTCTCACTACAAATATTTACTAACAATACTAACACAATACCAAGCCATACTAGTTCTTTTTTTCCTCACTTTGTTTTGTTTTTTATTTAATTTAACTCTTGTTTATTATTTTTAAACTGAAAATTTAAACTTACTACATGTTGAGCAACAGACTCTTAAAGTTGTTATTTCACATAAGTAAATCAAAATTGTTTAGCACTTGTTTAAATACCGAAATGTATCTAACTGCTAGAGGGTGGAGACCTGGTGACCTGAACCACAGGCCCTTAAAGCCTAGCTTAGGCACCAGTCTCCCACGGTAAACTAAACTATAACTATAACTAGAAATTTTAACAATGTCTGCAACGTTTATTGTGGAGAGAAATAAAATACTTATTATTATTATTATTATTACTATCGGTACATATTACTACATTATTCACGTCTAAATTTATAGCATGTTTTAATGCTTCTGTAATGTCAAATAGTTCAGCCGTCATAATCGAAATATGATTATTTAATTTATAAGCTCCATGAAGTTTATTGGCTGTATCATAATATGCTGCACCAACTCCATCGGTTGTTTTGGACCCATCTGTGTATATAGAATGCCAGCCAGTGTATCTTTCTCGTAACTCAGTGAGGACATCATTCTTCAACAACTGAGTGACATAATGTGATTTTGGGGCTGTAACATTAGTTAAGTTACATCTAATAACATCTTTAATATCTATGTTAGATACCCACGTGTCTAAAGTAAACATATGAAGTGGATAAGAAGACGAAATCTCTTCATGTCTCAACATATTATGTGAAGTAATTAATAGAGGTTTCCTCTTCCCATTCCAGTACCTATTGTCAGTCATGTTACCGAGATCCGAAATAAGACTTGTAGAACTATCATTGGTCCTGGATTGCAGTTTTAAACAAAATTTAGTCGAAAGAAATTGTCTTCTCAATGATAAAGGAGGGATACTCAACTCGCTCTCAATGACGTGTATCGGAGTCGTTTTTATAAAGCCGCCAATTATTCTTAGAATGTAACGTTGTATTGAATAAGGACATACTTGAATTCGTCGAAAGGACTGTTTTCCTAGGGATTACGCTTGATTCCTACCTACAGTGGGGTCCTCACTTAACATCTCTTGCAGGGCGGTTAAGTTCAGCCACTTACGCTGTCAGAAAGATCCGGCATTTGACAGACGTGGATACCGCTAGGCTAGTATATTTTAGCTATTTTCATAGTATCATGTCTTATGGTATTTTGCTATGGGGACGGGCTGCAGATATGGATTCTATTTTTATACTGCAAAAGCGGGCTGTCAGAGCAATCTATAATCTCCGCAAACGCGAATCTCTAAGAGAATTGTTTAAACAGATTAACATCATGACGGTACCTTGTCAATATATATATGAAAACATTATGCATGTTCGAAAAAATCTTCATCTTTTTAATAAAATAGGTGACAGACATAATGTTTATACTAGAAATAGGAACAAATTAGATCAGCCAAGCTTCAGATTGTCAAAAGCACATACTTATTTTATGGGGTACTGTGTAAAATGCTATAATAAAATACCACTTGATATTCTACAATTGAATGAAAAACAATTTAAAACATGTTTTAAACGCACACTATGTAGACAAGCATATTATAAGTTAGAAGATTACATCAATGATAAAGATGCTTGGCTGAATGCTCGTCCTGCTCCACAGCCAGTTTAGGGAATTTCCAAATTGGAAGAACAGGATGTTTCCTACCCCTTTTTCTATTGACATGAGTAACGAGTATCGTTATTATTATATATAGATATTTTTAAATTATTAACTTATCAAACTTCATATGATAAAATGATATACATTAGAAACCTTAGTTTTGTATAATTTAGCAGCATTATTTCAATTTTGTAAATGTGAATACCATGGAGCCATGTATATTAATACCTTTATGTTTGACAAAAATTAACATGGCGGTTGGGAGTATTGTCATGCTCGCTCAAATGTCTCGCTGATGGTGGCGCGTGTGTTGGATCATTCGGCTCCCTTCAAAATGGTTGAGCTGAATGGTGCTAATTCACGCGTCATGTTCGTGAACGGGCGCTGTCAGTGGAGATTGGTCAGCTCTTATCTGCCATGGATTAGATGCCACTTTATCTTGCTTCTTTTTTGTGTTTTGGATTGTTAGATTACCTTCATCGTTTTCACATATATAGGGTGACTGGTAATTAGTGTACGATACTTAAACACGTGATTGTGTTCATGATAACAAACAACTTTCCCGAAGAAAAAATGTTTTTTGTACTGGTTCACTTTAGTTCACAGGCGTGCGCGCGCGTGAATTTCATACGGCTGTTGTGTTATTGTGATAAAAGTGAACCAGTACAAAAAACATTTTTTCTTCGGGAAAGTTGTTTGTTATCATGAACACAATCACGTGTTTAAGTATCGTACACTAATTACCAGTCACCCTATAGAAGCAACAAGAATCATGTAACCAAACTTTGTAAAAACTTGATTTAAAAGAGTGTCCGTGGAGTTTCTTGCTCGTTCTTCTCCATAGAGACCTACCTACGTTTTGGAACGAGCAACTAGCTTCAACTCTCTGACTAACTGACCGACTCCTTGACAATTCAAAAGTGCCTGTAAATGGTTTAATTGAAATAAATGCTTTGACTTTGACTCTGACTTGAAATTACTTAATTTCCAACAAACACATTGTTCATAGAAATGTATACTAAAAATTACTTTACACGATTTATCTTGCACAATTCGTTAAAGAAAAATAAGAACAAGGCAATAAAGTAGGAATCAATATATTTTTAATTACAGACACAATTAAAAAGCTATAGTGTCTCGTGTAGGTCTGCCTTCCGCATACGCGGGGTTAAGTACCTATAAAGGCCAGCACATCAATCTACAACAATCTGTCACATTACTTTGTTAGATTTTCAACTTTACTCCAAAAGTACATGGCTCATATTCAATTGGGGAAATTTGACAGTTTGGGTATGGTTTGATGTGCTGGTGTCATAATGTCTGTATTTCTGTTTATTTTTAACTCGCCACATGAATATTACTGTGCGAGTTGTGATTAAACTTTTATCAATAGCTGCCTGCTAATTTAACTTGAAATCTGAAATATAATTCATGTCAATCTGTTGGAGGCTTCAAAGATACAATAGAGTCATGTCGTGATCGATTTTACTACTCGGTGTTTGCAGAATTGTATTTTAAAATTCAAATTGATTGTGGTAAACTGATCTGATGAATCTGAATGACTATGTTGTAGCGTGTCTTCCATAACTACCTACTAGCTGCACTTTGAGCAAAAGCGACTTGACACTTTGAACGAGAAGCGCCAAATACGTAAAGAGAGACCTAAACCCTCCTACACCTATAATTTTAACTCTGCAGGCCAACTTTAGTGCATTCGTTGTGACCGGGTATTTAAAACCAAATTCGGTCTGGCGAGTCATATTAGGACACACGCAAGGAAATAAATTTTTATAAAGGGTCGCCGTTATCGAAATCGATAAGGAGGACTATACTATACTAGCTGCACAGATTATACTGTATTGTAGATTATTATTGATTACTGATTACATCCAAACGACAGAAAGCCAGTTCAAATTTATTCGGGTCATATTAAAAGTAACTATGTATTTTGTTACTTGATTTAAAAGAGTATCCGTTAAGTTTCTTGCTCATTCTAACTTATCTATAGAGATCTACCTACGTTTTGGAACGAGCAACTACATAGTTTCAACTTTCTGACTAACTGACCGACTCCTTGACAATTCAAAAGTGCCTGTAAATAAATGGTTTAATTGAAATAAATGCTTGGATTTTGACTTAAGGATGTAGATATTTTATAAACTGATGAATAGATGACAATGCTTCCATCTCAAACAAAACTGAAAATCAATATGAATGTTATTCAAATTTATTAGCAGCGACAAATATGTTTCATTTCTATTTAGACAGGCGCCTGAAAAGACATTAGATACAACAGAAATATTTGTTTTTATATAGATTTTTCTGACGCTATACGTTTGAAGAAGCAAATCGCTACCAGCGCGCCCATTTCGCATCCAGCATCACCGTCACTTACGGAGTCATCTTTTACTGAAATTCACAAACGAATAAAATGTAAGAATTGTAATAAAATTGCACTTATGACTAAGTACCAGATTAAAATACTCAATACCCAGTTCCTACAATAGTCTTTGATCTTCTTCTAAAATGAAATATGAAATACTTAAACTGATTTTTCACTCAGTTCATTCTAGATGAGTCGGAACCGTAATTTGTATGGTTGATATATTTTTTGTAAAACCGCTTAAAAATGCTTTTGTTAGTGTACAATATCCCTGCAACGCCATCTAGCGGCGAATAGCGCAAGCATTCCGCGTCGTGAACATCGTACAATCTTCTATGGGTGATAGCACCGTCGCAACCAACTTCACTCTCTACGGTTTTTCGTCAACGGTCGTTTTGGTATCTCATAAAACAGTATTGTAATTTTAATAAAATGTACGTTTATATCTCAGATTATGAAACAAAAGACAGATAGACCATGCGGAACACTGAGAGTGAAACCACAAAAGCAAATACAAATTCGAAAACTAATACCTACAATTTGCTTCGCGCTGTACTGACACGAGTCAGTACAGCACGAAGCGAAGCATTGTTAAAAAACAAATACTAATACAAATAAAAATTCAAAAGCGAATACAATCACGAGATTGTAGATATTCGTTATTGAATTTGTATTTGCTTTTGTGGCTTCACTCGTAGTGTTCCGCACGGTCTATCTGCCTTTTATTTGATAATCTGAGGTTTATACCTATTATCAATAAAACACTTAATTGAAGACATCCTTACCCTCATCACATAGGAACATAGGAAACAGTCAGTTAGTATTTTGCAAATAGGAATTAGACATTAATCCAAGGCTAGATAGAAAACTATGATACCTTTTTCGCATACTCTAGCTGTTTCTTCCAATTTGGCGTATCTCAAATCACTTGTTATATACTTTTTAATGTTGATCAGACCCGTATTCAAATCGTATTGACCTTTGTCATTGAGCTGTAGAGAGAAAACGTACCTAATTATTGATTAGGTCTATCGCACCTACTGCACTTAAAACAATCAAATCTTAATGCATTTACTCGAAAAAGGTTACTTAAAGTCAAAAGATAAAATTCTAACAGTGGTCGTCCTATAAAATTCACACATTGACCAAAACAAGCAGTACAAAAAGTAGAAATACTTACAAGTCCAAGTTTTTTGAAATAGCAACCAAAATAACAAGAATCAATCATCGTTGCATCCCCTGCTTTAAAAGCGGCATCTAATTCAACAACTGTGAGTCCATGCTTCTTCAAGCATGCTTGTTCCACGGGCTTGAAATCTTCGCGGCATGAATCCGCTGCCTTTCAACACAATTAGGAAAATTATAGTGACCACAATTAATAAATTTACGTATAAAGATTGAATCAGCCAACTACAGACTTTTTGCTAAAAAGATACCATCTGTACTTACAGAAGTATTACCATGCTAGCAGATACTTACATAAACACTGCTTAAGCTCACAGTCACAGTGCACAAAAGAAGACAAGTAAATTTAAACATGTTGTACTTTTCAATATTTCACTCCCTTTACTCTGAAGCTTCAACTGTATTTGCCCTGAATACTAACTTGACGACTTTTTATATAAATATTATATGGAAGTAATATAATTATAATAATATCTCATTAAACGACGCCATTTCCTGAGCAAAAATAACAAAAACTACTATTGTTATTTTTACTCTGCCTGTCACATTTAAATTTCTGGAAAAAAGTGCTCAATTTGAACCTTATTATTTAACCCAACTCGCATCCAAACAAATTGTGCCTGCTGGTAGTAGGTATGTAGATTTTCTGCAATTACTTTATTTTAAGCAAACAACGTAGTCGGTGCGAATCTTAACAGAATAATGGCATAGTAAACAAAGATACCCACGTTTTTTTTTTTTTTTTTTTAATCTTTATTTAAGGGGACTCGGTCAACAATGACGATGTCGCCCCGTAATTCTTATTATACTAGGTACAACTTCTATTTCTTATTCTATACACCTTATCGTATATAAGCTACGGAGTGGAAGCATCACCCAACCGTTGCTGGGAGGTGCTTCCGCTCCGTGAGTGAGACAAATATAATGCACACAGCTTCCTGGCCCCCTCCGAAAAAGGAAAGGCCAAGAGACTGCTATATATACCTATATTGTACTGCGTACCTCCAAACACCAGTCGCCGCTGCGCCTCGTTCCGGACACATTCGAGCAAAACATGGTGAACATCATCGATCACGTTACACTCCGAACAATTAGGTGAATCTATTTTGCCCATTAAATGTGCAAATTTATTTGATGGAATGTGTCCGGAACGAAGTCTCAGCAGAGTCACAATGTATTGTCTATGGGCCTCCATCTCCTGGAACCATGGGCAACGAAAAGGTCCTGCCTGTATGGTCTTGTACCATATGCCTTTGGTGCGCGACCTCTCGTCAAAATATTCCTGCCACAAGTCTTTACATATCTTTTTAACTGTCTAAACCTGATCTGTGTGTAACGGTAAACAAGTGTATGTGATCCCTTCCGATGAAGCTAATTTTGCTGCCTGATCCGCTTTTTCATTGCCCATGATGCCAATGTGAGACGGAACCCACTGTAGAATTACAGTTTTATTTGTCATACGCAGCTCTAAAATGGTTTTAAGAATAACAAAGGCTATCGGGGAACCTCGAGAGTTCGAGGGTAGCCGAGCCAATTGCAATAAAGCACTCTTGGAGTCGGTTACAACCAAAATATTCTGCCTATCGAGACTTAACGCGTAAGACAGGGCTTCTGAAATGGCTATCAGCTCGCAGTACATTATAGAAATATTCACCGTTATTTTAAGTTTAAGCATATTATTTATCTGAGGGTCGAATACAGCTGCCCCCGCATAGTGCGCATCTTTAGATCCGTCTGTGTAAAGTTGGTAGAACGAACTGTAATTATCGTTTAAGTGTTTGCAAGTTTTCTGTTTTAAATCTAATATGTATATTCGTTGATCTCTTTGGATTGGTTACATTAGGAATATCGTAAAAAATGTTTTTTGTTAAGTCAATACTGGATAGCCATGAATTCAGGGAGAATACACTTAATATGGAACTAGAGTAAATAGGTAAATCTTGAAGTTGTCTATGTGTTACTACTAGTAGCGGAAGCTTTTTGTTTCTCCAGTATTGACCCTCACACAGTTTTGACAATTCACCAATAATGCTTATTGTAACATTGTCTTTTACCGACATAGACTTAAGCCAGAACTTTCCCGCTAAATATCTTCTGCGGATTTGTAGTGGCTGTAAACACAGTTCGTTCTCCATGACATGAATAGGGGTACTCCTAATGAAGCCCCCTACAATCCTCATACATACATTTTGGATTCCGTCCAGCTTATTTAACTGACTGTTAGCATAATTGCCAAATAAAAAACTACAGTAATCTAATCTACTTCGAATCATAGTAATATAAAGACGTCGCAAATGTTTTGGGTGGACACCCCATTTGGATCCCGCTAAAACTTTAAATATATTCAATAATTTGGCGCACTTTTCCCTTACTTCGTTAATATGTCTTTTCCACTTCAAAGATTTGTCCAGCCACATACCTAGATATTTAACATTATCAACCTGTTGAATGCTATGATTGTTAATATTTACAGAAAAAATTGTTCTATTCCTACCCCTGCTGAATAAACATACTTTTGTTTTATTGAAAGATATCTGTAACCCTACTTCTTCTATTAAATGGTGAAATAATTTTAACGAATTTTGAATATCAGTAACTGAGTCCGAAATTTGTTTTCTAGCTACATATAATACAAAATCGTCGGCATATTGTGACACATACACATCAGACATATTATGACAAATCTTTGAAGTGGCAGCATTAAATAATAATGGGGATAACGGGTCGCCTTGTGCAATACCCGTTCCAGTGGTTCTCACTGCTGTGCAACTCCCATTAATTTGAACTGATAGATGCCTGGCATGTAAAAATTCCCATAAGTATCTACACAACAGTGCTCCCACTCCCAACCCATCTAACATTTTTAACAGGGCCATCAGGTTTATATTGTTATAAGCGCTATCAATATCAACAAAACATCCCAATGTGCTAATACCCTTCGAAAATCCTTCCTGGATGCGCGATACCAATCTAGCCAAGTTCTCAGCACAGGACCGCGTTCTCCTAAATCCGGTTGTTTCATGTGAAAAACAGTTATTTCTTTCAAGAAACCATTCAAGCCGACGATTTAAAATTGTGTGTAAGACTTTACAAGGACATGACAACAAAGCAATTGGTCTGATACCTGATACAGATCCAGCGTCACGACCAGGTTTTGGTATGGGCACTATTTTAACCTCTCTCCATTGATTCGGCACAAAGCCCGACTGTAGAAATCGATTGTAAAGTAAAACTAACACTGTTTTTCCTACATCTGGTAAGTGCCGTAGCATGGAGTAAGATATATTATCTCCACCGGGAGCCGTGTCAGTCTGCTTAATACAATTATTAAGCTCCTGGACCAGAATGAGGCTACTCAATTGCTCATTTTCTGATGTGAAAATGGGTGATGGAGGGCTCATGTAATCTGGTGTCAGACTACGTAGTAAATGTTCCGATTGCTCCTGATCCACTGCATTTCTCGTTGTCTTATAACCTTTGAGCCACTTCATTCGTCTGTACACCTCTGCAGCTGACATAGTGTTATCTATACTATCACAGAAACTTCTAAAAGAGTTAAACCTGCTGTTACGTATCAGCCTCTGAGCCGTACTAGTTTTACTTTGAATTTTGTGTAAGTTCTGTGGCGTGGGGTTCTTCCTGAATTCGGCCAATGCCAAACGTCGCTCAGCAACTATGCGTGATAAGTCCTGTCCCCAATATGGTTTAGGCTTAAAATTCTGCTGCCGAATTGGGTTGTCACATATTTTTATTGTGGGTATGCTTTCATCCGCTGCACTATTCAGGATCTCAATAAAATTATCGTATGCCTTTTGGTTATCAATATGTATGTCTAAATCATTTAATTTTCCATTAATAGTCTGTCTATATTTCTTCCAATCTGCCTTTTTATAGTTTCTTTTAATTTTGTGCGTATTTATATTATAGTTAATTTCCGTTTTAATTTTTAGAACAAGGTGATCGCTTCCTAGGTTCTCATTCATAACCTGCCAACTAAATTTCATTGCTAGATCCAGGGATACTACTGTCAAATCAGGAGAGGTACTTTGTAGCACACCATTAACAAGATTAACACGTGTAGAAGTGCCATCATTAAGGGCGATGTAATTGTTATCGAGTATGGAGTCGAAAAGTTGCATACCTCTTGCGTCCGTCTTAGATGACCAGTTTGAATGGTGTCCATTGAAGTCACCAGCTACAAGTGTTCTTTCTTGCTTCAGAGAAAAGATTTGGTCCCAGTCTCTTTTACTTGTGTATACTGATGACGGGCAATAAATGGTGATAACGCTTTCCAGATGTTCGCAGTTCAATATCTTTATATGTAATAACTGAATACCTCCATTGCTGATATTGGTATTACATCGGCTTGCTCTTATGGACCAATGAGTTAATATGGCGACGCCGCCGTATCCGTCATGACGGTCTTCTCTAATAATGTTATAGCCGCTTACATGAAAATTGCTTTCAGGCTCAAACCACGTTTCATTAATTATTGCGATGTGCACTTTTTCTTGACTTAGTAAGGCTTCGAATTCAGTAGCTTTAGGCCGAAGGCTTCGAGCATTCCATTGGAGGATATTGATTATTGAGGGTCTGTTAGTTTCTTGATCCATTGTTTAAAGTTACTAAAAATTGGCACTTCTGAAATGTACTTCATAATAATAGATTTAATCCATTCAAACAGTATACATGCACAGCTATTTATTTTATTCTCCCACGATGTCTCTACGTCCAAAATTTTTTGCTTTATCTGGCTCCATATCCCTCCAATATTTGGTCTTCTGCTTTTTGAGCAGTTCTCACTATTATTTTCTCCTGAATTTTGACTTTGAGAGTCACTATCTGATTCTTGAGAGCTTTCTTCTGACATGTCTTCCCAATTCTGATTTTCACCCCCCCTTACTTTTTTCTTTTTCTTTTTCCTCTTTCTTTTTGTATTCTTTTTATATTGATTATTTTTCACAATGTCTGCGTAGGTACTCTTATTATCAGAGGGGACCGCTGGAGTATGGTCTTCTCTGGACTCGTGTATTTCCTCTCTTATAACCTTTTGGTACGTTTTTCTAGAAGAAGGTTCCATTATAGGATTCTCCGGTGGGACATACATGGTAAGGGCCCGTTTATAGGTACAGTTAAATTCTGTCATCAGGTCCCTGATTTTTTTCTCCTTAATATATACAGGACACTTCTTTGCTAACGTCATGTGCTTACCCGAACAATTATTACACTTGTAATTTACCGTATCGCAGTTCGGATGACCCCGGCCACACTTTGGACATATTACCTTATTAGATGGGCATAATTTAATTGTATGACCAAATCGCCAACACCGTGCGCACTGGGTTACTGGATATTTATAGGGGGTGACTTCTGCTCTTGTATTAAATATGTATATATAGGAGGGCAACAGCGACCCTATGAAACATATCCGAACTGACTCCGATGGCTCCCATCTCGCATCTATACTACTTCTGCGTTTTAGTCTTTTCACTCCTATAATCTGAGTTTCGCTCTCCAACCCCTCCACTATCTCTTCTTCAGATAAATCCAGGTCAATATATTTCACCACCCCATAAGACTGAATTGTATCCAAAGTCCGTTGGCATTTATAGCCCTCGTTCTTAAAATACTGAGAATTAATCAATCGATCACAACTATCTTCATTATTAAATACAATCAGTACTTTATGAGGGTTAACGTATTTAATTCGTGTGATATCACCAATGTCCTCAGATTTTAAAATTTTTGCCAGTTTAAATTGTTTCGGAAGTGCACTTGTCGACGTAACGCATACTTCGATTCTGTCCTCTGCTATTCTGATGGTCTCATCTATCTCACTCCCTCTAGCAAACCTTTTACCTTTTCTGTTGACTGTTGTCCAAATCTCGTCCTGACTTAATTCTCGGTTCCTCTTATTGTTTGGTATATCTGTCCCAGCATGTAGTTGAGACATATTTAATTGACGGCTATCTACCTCCGAATTATCTCTCGCTTGATTTAAGTCTTCCCTACTACTTGTCATCTCACTGTTTTCCCTAGTCATACTACTCACATTGTCACGATCGTTAAGCTCTGTATCATCTAACTCGTCGCTAGCCATTATTAACTAACATAGTAATGAGTTAAATGAGTACTAATGATAACAGTCGGGCCGGAGTCGGGTGTTTCAAACCGGTTTGGCGTCTAGCGAACGACGCGTCCAGCGATACAAGGCGCCCGCGCGCAACTGATACCCACGTTAATATGACACGGTTCAATTCCCGCTCGAAACAAAAATATTTGTTTATTGTGTGTAAACGCACCCACGATTTAGTGAATGCCACTAATCTCAGAACATATTCCCATTCGTCTCTCTAAAATCCCGAATGGGACGAACGGGAATTTTAATATTATTTTTGTAAATGCCCGTTCGTCCCCGTTCGTTCGTTCGATGGGGACGAAGTTGGTGCGACGAACGGGAATACACCATAATAACTGGTTAAAATATTTTTGACTACAATTAAGTATCAGTCAATGGTACTTTTCACTGGTTTCAATTTATTCTTAAGCCCTTATATATTATAGCTACGTATGTGATATTATATTATAACTAGCCACCACACACGGTAGCTATAATATAATAATAATATTTTCGCCCTTATTCTGTCTGCGGTCGTTGTTTGTTTCACATTTTTGAAATGTATATTAATATGCCTTGCTACATCTGTCCCCATATTTTGGTGACGTAATAAAGATATACTTATATAATAGCTGCGTCTGTGGTCACTTAAAGATTACTATAGACAATATATCGTAATACTTATGCCTTGCTATGAATTATATTAAAATATATAGCTACGTCTGTGACGGGCTTTACTACTTGTAAAACTTTTAAGACCATTTTGTTTAGTGAGAAAACCAGTCAGGGTAACATGCTGAGTTGAACTACCCTGCACTTGGCAAATATTTTGAAATTTTAAGCCCGTCACATACGTAGCTATAATATATATTATAGCTAGCCACCACACACGTAGGGATTGCAATCCCGCAAAACTGGATCACGCATTCCCGCGGGATCACGCTGTTTTTATTAATCTGCTAGATCGCGCACCTTCAAAGCGCGGATCCGCGGATCCCTCAAATAAAAAATTTGACGCTAATAGTTTCGCGTAAAACGCGAGTTTACGAGAAAGTTTTGAAGAAAGAAATGACGTTCTTTAAGTCCGATGGTATCAGTGGAGACTCAGAGAGTACCTGACGCTCGCCTATGAATATATCCTGACGGTTTAGCCTACTAGCGTAGAAGTAATCCCGCATATCAATCCCGCGGGATTGTAATCCTGCGGGATTGAATGAGCTGCGGGACTGGAATCCCTACACACACGGTAGCTATAATATAATAATATATTTTCGCCCTTATTACGTCTGCGGTCGTCGTTTGTTTCACATTTTTGAAATATTATATTTTGGTGACGTAATAAAGAAATATTTTATAGCTGCGACTGTGGTTACTCAAAGATTACTATAAAAAATATATCGTAATATATGCTTTGCTATGTACATTAATATGAATTATATTAATATATATTATAGCTACGTCTGTGGCGGGCTATGGTACGCTCCCAGTATCATACTACACATACACACACCACTACACACACTACACTCATATATTCATTCCTAGATACACAATCACAATCATTTGCTGGATTAACAACTACTAGAAATGTCACGGTTGTATTATATTTAAATAGAAGTCGCAAAATCTCCAACTCCTAAAATACAGGTCTGCGTACCTAGTTTAGGAGCCCGGAGAGCTGACATTAGTTTTAGACTTGGTTGTACAACCCTGATTTCATAAACTTTGTACTGTGTTGTTGTTTATTTTTTGTGTACAAATAAACTATTATTATTGTTATTCTCGTTTATTCATTTTCTTAACATATTAAATGACATTTTTGAATGTTAGTAAAAAAATAAATAAAAACATTTAAAAATATAAGAAATAGTAGCCCACTGGTATCGGGAATAGGGTCCAAGCTGCCGGTGGTCAGGGCTTCTGAGAGAGGAATCTCCGGACTACACGCGCCGTGTCCAGGAGTACCGCTTTCTGCATCAAACCCTTGATCCAGCTGCCCAACGAGAGCCTCCTTAGGTGTTGGTCGAGGCCCTTGGAAATGAGCCCATTGGCCGTAACGATTATCGGTACAATGACTGCTGTATTCACATCCCACATGTCGACAACCTCGCGAGCCAAGTCAAGATACTTTATTTGTTTATCTTTCTTAGCTTTCACGAGGTTCTCGTCATGCGGAACCGCTATATCAACAATCATTGTGCGACACTCTAATCGATCTATCACCACTATGCCAGGCTTATTGGCAACTTATTGTTATTATTATTACCAGTTTTAACCGGTTATGAGTTTTCAATGTAATGTATATTAATATGCTGCTTAACAAAGACTACAAGGGTTTGGCCCAGTATTCAGCCACGGCAACGCTATCCACTGATGCAGTCATTAAGTCCTCTCATGAGCAGGTGATAGGGCGGACATCCTTATAAATCTTTACATATCTCAACAACATACAAAGTACTAGTTACTAAGATGAACAATCTCAAATAGAGAAGTGTGTCTGAGGCAGGATAATCCTGAATTACAGATCACCTGCTTTATGATTGTTAACTAGAATAGAGTACAGAAATGCCTAAACCAATCAGTGGGCCATTCTGAGCTTAGGATGCTGATGATCGCTTGAATTTTAATAATATTTATGTGTTTGAAGTATGACGATTTTGTGTACACATATAATGAAAGGAGAGTTCCCAGCTTAGTCGACAATACAATGAGGAAATAAAACAATTTTTTTTAATGTTTATGATTTCTCGTAACATTTATTAATATTTTTTTATTCATAAATAACGGTTACGCTAATAGTATTTTGTTGTTTTGCTTAGCCATAACTTAGTTAGCTTTTGTGTACATTTGAAAGCTAAACCAATATGTGTGTTTGAAATCCTACAAAATTAAAATGCATGCTTTTCAAACTCTTCTAGGAAGCATTCGGCCACAAGAGCTCCCATCTGGCATCCAGCTTCCCCATCGGTTACGACTACATCTTTCACTGAAAATTGAAAAAGAAAGAAATAATTTCCTATTGTATATCTATCATAGTAGGTATCTGATTTATAAGTCAAAAGAAAAGGCGACAAATAATGGAAAAAAAGTGTTTTAAAAAAAAAGAAAACCGCTTTCAAAAACTAAAAAGTGATAAATAACTTTGGCACAGAACACACATTACTTTACTTTCGGAAGTCGGTGGCGGTGGCTTTGTGTTTGTTGTTTTGTATTGCCACCGACTTCCGAAAGTAAAGTAATGTTTGTTCTGTGCTAAAGTTATTTATCACTTTTTAGTTTTTATTTATTAACACTTTAAGCACAATGTACAGAGGCGGACTTAATGCCATAGGCATTTTCTACCAGTCAACCTTTGGGTGGGTTTTTGAAGGCGGGTTTTTTTTTTACTTTTTATTTTTCGCTTTTTAGTGTTACCTTAACATCCAAATCCATTACAAAACGGCGACACAGTTAAAAGAGATTGAAAATCCTCCAAAGATAGAAGAAACCAAAACGTCGTCTAAGTAATTTTTTTTGGAAATTTGTCGATTTTGGTAAAATTTATATGGGACCATTTCGGAATAAACCCCTTTCGAACAAAAAAGAAATGCAGCAAATCCGTCTATATATGACAGAGTTATGCCCGAACATACATAAAAAAAAAAGAAAAAATATTTAACCATTCGAATTGATAACCTCCTCCTTTTTGAAGTCGATTAAAAAAGCCACAACAGTAAAGGTAGAAAATATTGAATACATACTCGTAGTAAATTATATACACCTTTTTTTTTTTTAACGTGGGGAAATCCTCATGGACTGTCTCCCGTCTGGGGAAGACAAAAATATCATTCAAAGACTGAAAGAATTGCTTTTACATGAAAATGACATTGGTCACTAAAAGATATACTCAATGTAAACAATTTTTTACGTCAGCTTAGAAAAAGAGTTCAACTCGTGCGTCTGGCCATGCCTTACAAACTTGGGCACTGAGTCAAAAAACTCTTCTAAAGCTGACACCATATCAGAAGGTGTTGGAAAGAAATATGATAAGTAGGTGTCACGATAGTGAATCGTAGAAGAGCAGAAGAAATAAGGTCTATAACTGTATCTATAGGTTGACGTTTCCATTCTGAAGGAGCTATGCGTCAAACAAAGACTTTCCTCAACAGTTAAAGCGCGTATTTTGAAGATCATACGCAATGTAAGCTCTTTGGAGCGGTTAGTGGTACAGGGGAAAGTAGAAGGTCTCGCGGCCGATCACAAGAAGGACTGACCGCATTAAATGGAAGACAAAGTGTCCCCTGATTGAGTACACACGCAGTGCCGCGAACAGAGCGAGATGGAGAATTCTCGCCAAAGCCGCAACCAACCTAACAGACGATCAATGACCACGACCACTCCGCCAGGAGTGTACGACTAAGGAGAAGAACTAAGGTGGAAGATATGATAAAGTAGGTAAGACAGTTGAAGCGGAGAAGGACAAGACAAATGTAAAGAGACAGTAGGCAATGGGTGAAGGAAAAGAAGTAGATAGCAAAACGGTGGACAAATGATATCATCCGACAGAAATGTTGTGCTGGTCAAGAAAAGCTTAAGATAAAAATAATAGAAACAGCTGTAAGAGGACTATGTGTCAGAAAACACGATGATCACTAAAGTTGGAAACCCGATGAGTTATTATATAAGCTAGTCATGATATATACCTTATAGTATTATGTTTAATTTTCACTAATAATAATAATACCAGCCTATTACTATTCCACTGCAGTGCAAAGGCCTCTTCTCATCCAGGGAAGGCACGAGCATAGATCACCACGCTCGCTCAAGGCGGTTTGGCGACTTTAGACTTATATTCATTATAAGTACAGGTTTCCTCACGATGTTTTCCTTCACCGATGTCTGTGATGTGAAGATAAACTCAGAAAGTGCATATGAAATTGAAAAATACACATTGGTACTTGTTTGTGCCAGGTTGCGAAACCACAACCTCGTGCACAATAAACATATAAACAATTCCGCTAAACGAATATCTAATACTATACCTTATATAGAGGGTGGGGACGACGATACGACAAAAAATTAAAATACTGGTTCATAAGAATATTTTGAAACTATCAAATAAATCCTAAAAACGAAATTAAAAAAAAGTTCAGATATACTAAAGAGCAGATTATTATAAATGTAACCAAAATAAAACACCATATGAAATATTGGTTTTCTAATTTGTGAGAAGAGCGGCAACTTGTGGCGTCATAATTTAATATTATTAATGCTCAATAAAAACAATTAGGTACACCAAATTACCAAATTCGACCATGATAATTTTTTCTGCTATTGCCATCCTCAGCCTGTATGATAATCTCAATCTGATAAAATTAGAAGAACAGAACCCGATTTCTAAAACCCATATTTCGAAGAAATAAAGTTAATACCTGACTGGCATTCTTTTACTATAGTTTCTAGATTGGCGTATAATGCCCCATTTTCCTTCGAAAACTTTCTAATGCTGCTTAGGCCGGACTCTAAATCCTATTGTCCTTTTTCATTGAGCTGTAAAACGAAAATTAAATTATTAAGTGTTTTTTTTTAGTAAAATTTGCAATATAGATTTTCTATTATTTTGTTAAGTAATTATTGCCTTAGTCAGTTAGGTAAAAGTTGATTAAATTCTACTTCCAAGATTATGTTTATAGTTTCTTACAGGTGCAGCTAATGAAAGCGTGTTAAGAAATAGTTAATATACTTACAAATCCAGTATTTTTGAGACAGCAGGCCCAAACGCAGGTATCAACCATATTCACGTTTCCTATTCTCATGGCTTCTTGTAGTTGTGTATCAGAGACTCCGTGGGTCTTCGCACAGTCCTGTATGATGTTTATAACATCCTGCATGGTTTCAGGACCTTGTACATATGCCTTTAAACAACAAATAAACACAAAATTTGAAAATTTGAAAATTAAAAATTTAATTAAAATTTAAAAAAATAAATAAATAAAAATAAGCAATTGAAATATTATTGAGAAAGATACACATTCAAAATAATTCCACCACCACGACCTGAGAGATATCAGGCGCAGTACCAACGGCATTACGTGCTTTCCGAGGCACGGAGGTTACACCGCTAACTTCCAAGCTCCAGGCTGCTACTGAGAAATTAAAAATGAAAAAACGCAACAACATTTTGCCTGGCCTGACAATCGAACCCAGAAAACAACGTTCACCAGTCGCTTTTGCGACCACGGCACTGACGAGGTAGTCAGACACATCCACTGACAACACAGTACTCTGAAGTACACCCGTCTTCAGTACACGACGTATACCTATTACTTTGTACAGAGGCAAGCACATGATTACAAAAATGTGACAAATTTCTTTTATAGTTTTTCAACTTTATAACAAAAACCGGTATAAAAACTTTATACCGGTTACCGGTTTTTCTTATGGGGCAAGCCCACCACACTATTCCCAAACCACCTTCATAACCATCATCATCATTTCAGCCGAAAGACGTCCACTGCTGGACATAGACCTCCCCCAAGTAATGGAGGGGGTTTTGCCATAATCGCCACGCTTGGCAGGCGGGTTGGCGATCGCAGTATGGTTGTTACAAAGGCACAAAGAACGCTGCTGACCATTCTCTGGTGAGTCCCTTAGTCGCCTCTTACGACACCCACGGGAAGATATGGGATGGTGCTATTCTTTACGTCCCACACCATATAGACTACTCCTGTAAGCCAAAATCATCAGTGGCGACCACCAGAAAAGCGCCACAGGTATGAAGCTCGGCAAGCTTCGAATGATTCAACTGTCTTGAATCCCGCAAGTAAATTAATCAGACAAGAACAGCGGAGGGCCAATAAGCACAATGAGACGTTTTTTAGAACCCATTAATTATGACAATTATAATCCGTGGTGCTTGGCAACAGGACTACTCCCAGTTTTAAACGTCCATTTCTGTCGATGATTGACCGGTTACCGCTTACAAAATTGTAATATACTTAAATGACACAAATTATATCATCATCATCATCAGTTTGAAGACGTCCACTGTTGAACATAGGCCTCCTCCATAAGGTTGCCATAATCTCCATTCTTGGCAGGCCCTTTGGGGATAGGCGGGGGCGCGGTGCATGCGCGAGCGTATCCAGTACCCTGCCCATAGGTCAGTCGAGCAACACCGTGGTAGTTTTAGCCGGTTGGAGCCCGGCACATCCCCCCGTTTTCCCCGGGCGGGAGTGGTCCATGAGGATTTCCCCACGATAAAAAAAGAAAAAGAAAGCCCCTTGGAGATCGCAGTGAAGTTGTTAAGTACACGGAAGTCGCTGCTGACTGACTGCCGGATTTCCCCTTGGTCTTCTTCTTCAACGCCCTTAGGATGAAATGGGTGGGTGCTATTCTAGCCCGGACATCCCACTGGGTAAAATGATAGAAATGAGGATTATTTTATTAAAAAATAATAACTACACAACAAAGTCCAGATGTTTATTTCATATTGCAGCGTATTATTAACTTTTGCTATGGACCTGAAAATAAGAAAACCTTTACATTTTTACGATCAATATTTGCTATATAATCTATTTGCCGTCTGTTCATAATGACACAATCAAGGATGCTTATTTGTTGATTTATTTACGAAAAGCAATCGTTATGTTGATGGCATTGCGTTGCTGAGAAAACCAATGGTGCTATTCTCTCTAATTAACACAACCTAAAGGGTTTTTTAAGTCAATCACGTGAAATTAGCCCTGTTAACCTCTAAGTACCGTAAAATTACATTTTTAGCTTTGAAATCAACAACACTAATTCAAAACTCGCACACATTCACACTATACACGCACACTAGGTATACACTTACCGATTTGTTGTTATCGCTTTGTAATCACGCTCTTAACAGATACCTAAATTAATTATTTGTTTACTTCGTAATTGGCGTAATTATTGCTATTTTAATTATAAGATGTAAAGTTACTCGAAATAAATAAATAAATGGTTAGTCAATTGAATTGGCAAACGACAACCAACAAATGACGTCATAAGTATAAATTGCCATACAAACTCTATATTATGGTGTTATCATCTACCCAATTCCAGTTAATAAAACTAGTTAGACTTTTACAGACTGTAATTGGACTACAGTACAGGTGTACCTACATGTCTACCTATCTAAGCACTTGACTGCTGCATGAGTCTCAATTGTTCCATGAAGCATGCCGCAGCCAGCATACCCATCTCACATCCTGCTTTGCCGTCGCTTACAGATTTATCCTTGACTGAAATAAAGATAAGAAAAACTAATTAGCATTTAGCATTTATGATAAAAACAGTAATCAAGAAATTAAGAGGTGTAATTAATGGGTTGACCGAAATCACGGCTTGTGATTTCGGTCAACCTATAAATTACACAATTTGAATTAACAAAATATCAGAAATATGTAATTTTTCCGACCGAATTTCTCGTTGGAGATCAGCCAAATACGAGCCAGAGATGAGATGAGAGCCAGAAGATATTATAGTGCGCTAGTGTGTGCGAAAACACAGGTACACTGCCTCTTCCCTCAATGTCTCATAGTGTGATATTGAGGAAACCTGTGGGATGACAATCCGACACGACAGGAGAGAGAATTACATGCTTGCATGCTTGCATGCAACGGCTGTACATGCTTTCCAAGACACCGCTAACTTTCAAGCTCCTCGTCGTTACTGCGAAATTCTTAATAGAAAAAACTTTTTAACAAAAAAGACAACCGCCTTCAAAGAGTAAAAAATAAGTTTCAATTCGCAAGTCGGCGGCTTTGGTTTTGCTTGTTGTTGTATTGCCACCGACTTGCGAATTTAAACTTTTTTATTTTTTGAAGGCGGTTGTCTTTTTTGTTAAAAAGATTTTATTTTCGCTTTTTAGTTCCTACTTCTTATCATACAAATTAATTACGAAACGGTGACACCAAAAAACATCAGTCATCCCTTAATTTTCTACCCTTAGGGGTGGAATATTTTCTTGAAATATATATGGGACAAAATTTAAGCTATACTTTATCAATTAAAAAAAGAATCATCGAAATCGAACTGCACTGAAAAAAGTTATGCGTGGTCAAACATAAAAAAATAAAACAAAAATTTAAAAAAATGTTCATAAAATGAAAACTACTGGGCCAAACTATTTTGAATTTTAAGGGACTAAATGGAAGAATCACTTAAATCGGATCATAAATACGAGTTATGGTAATAATATATACCTACCTAATGATTACTAATGGTGATGCTAGACATAATATGAATGGTAGAAATGTACAGCCTACTTAATATTTTTACGTGTTAAATTGGCTAGCTTCTGAGCCGGCCGACGAATATTGACAGTTATTTTATACTGTTCTACTGTACTGCGTCTACTTTAACATAACCTTTTTTTAAATAATTATACCAGTCACTATAATACCACCGTGTGCCTGTTCGCGATATAGTTACCAAAAGTCTCTTGTAATATAAATATTATTTTGTCAGTGACAATACCTGTGTAGCTACTATTAACCAAAAATTTCAAGATACAATTCCTCTAAAAAAATGTCAATATAGGTACTTACTTCGTGGTTAATCCCTAAAAACCTGATTAATATTCATTTAACTGTTTTGCTGTTTTGATTAACATTAAAATGATTTATTTATTTTTGGAACGAAGTTCCTTATCGCGCGTTGTGAAAGAAAAAATTCTTACGAAAAGTTGTCACGACACTTTTGTATATTTGATTTAAGAGCCATCTATTAACGTTATTGGCGCAACTGTGCTCTTCGAGATCGAATTACGAACGGCCAATAGATGGCGCAGAAATAATTTATTGGTATTTCTATCTAAATAACTACGCATTGTACTAACATGTTAGAAAATGTTAATCTTTAAAATTACTTACTTACAATGTAAGCAGCCATAATAACTTTTCATTCCTTGCTTTTTTTTTTTGCCCTGGCTTAAAGCCACTTAAATTCACTTTAACGCATCACATTAATTAGTGAAGGAATTGTAATAAAATTTTATTACAATTCCTTCACTAATTAATCGAAAGGAACTTCGTTCCATCCGGGTGTCCCTTGACACCTCTCAAGTTTTTTTTTATTAATAAATAGTAAATCGATTAAGTTGGAAAATAAGTGCTGTCACAGAAATATAATGAACAAAATCTATGGGGGAATCGCGAATATCAACATGGAAATAGTAGGTATGTACTAAATTCGTACAACAAAGAAATATGGATTATACCTACCTGATTCGCAATTTTTTGCCATTTTCTCCATTCTATCGTATCTCACCGGATCACTCACAAACTTTTTGACGTAAGCCATACCGGTATCGAGATCGTATTGACCTTGGTCATTGAGCTGTAATTGAAAGAAAACAGTTATTTTACGAACAGGACAAAAAAAAAGGTTTTTTTCAAAATAATAATCACCGTAGTACTCATTGATGTTTTATAGATAATCATTTAGATGACTATCATCAGCATTTTCAATCTGTCTGTTCAAGTAATACTATATACCGGCTGACTTTTTTTACCGTCTGGACAAAAACAGGGTAGAATAGGTGAATGGAGTAGAAGCCTATGGCACAGAAATCTCAATATTTTTTTTTTAAAAATCAAAAATTATATTAACATATCAATAAATACTATCCCTTATTTGAAGTAAACTTTTCATAATAAAACCAGAAACAACCAAATAAAAAAATTAAACAAATAAATCGACAAATAAAGTAAAAACTTTACTTATAGTCACCCTACTCGACGCGCGGAAATTATCAATGAATTCGTAGCGACATTCAATCCTTTGATTGAAGCCGGCCGATAGGCATTAAAGGAACTTCTTCCTCTTTCATTCTATTATATCCTTTCGCAGGCGCACACTTGTCTACGTGTCACGTGTCACCGCACGCGCATCCCACACACACGCGTCCTTAGATCATCCTAGTACTACCGCGTCGGTCCCTACTCCTCCACAAGTCACCTGCGATTAGTCATAGCGTGACGTCGATCGCTGTTTTTTACGTTTCCGCGAGTGCAACGCCCGCCCAGTTATTGTTTTCATAATGACGTACGAATACTCCAACGTGGAGTACCTTGACATGATAAGTTTCGGCTAAGCTTTCCATTGCCTGCCGTCGAGTTGGGGGTTGATATTTTTTTTACAGAAAGGTTAAATTATTATAAGAACACACGTAAAGTCTCAACATGCGGAGACGCGTACTTTTTGAGAAAAAAAATGTTGAAAATAAATATTTTTGCAGTATTTATATCAATTCCTACCACAGATTATATAGAATTCTCGCTATTGAACGTTTCGTTTCACCAACGGTGAAGTTGTCTTACGTTTGGTAATATTTTATTTTATATAAAGGAGATGTTTCATTTTTGTATGAGACTCCGGCCATAACATGTACCTTTTAGGAAAAGTAGGAAACTAACATCTGAATAGAATAAAGTAACATTTTTTTCATAATATCAAATGTTTTTAATGTACATAATAAAAAATTAAAAGCGGTTGACGTTTGCCGTGAGAGTTTTGACAGCAATGCGGTTGCAGTTATGACGTTTGTCTAACTTTCAAATTGATATTTGACTGACACTGACGTGACACTCAGTTATGTTTATGTCAAAATAAAATGTCATTTTGAATTTTTCGTTCAGAAGTACTCTTCAGAAAAGTAGAATACATATTTATTTAACGATAAAATCGACACACTTGCTTATATTTATCCGAATAAATGTTCAAAAGAATAATAATAATTGTTAATAGTACAAGAACACATACCTTTCGAACGTAACGTCTACGTGATATAATTTTTTGATGTGACATGATTTCAGAACGAAAGCAGGCTATGCAAACTATGAGACGCCATGTTGAATAAATACGGCAATTATTGAAAAACTATTGCTTTTTGTACATAACAAATCAGGCTTAAATTCACGAAAGAATATTTTTCCTCAATTCTTGGTATTTTTGTCTCTTTTTCGATAAATGTACATCTAATGGCCAAAAATAAAACATGTCCTTTACGTTAATAATAATATTTTGTACTAGTTTAAATAGTTTT
The DNA here is from genome assembly GCA_947361185.1 of Charanyca ferruginea. Lineage (NCBI taxonomy): Eukaryota > Metazoa > Arthropoda > Insecta > Lepidoptera > Noctuidae > Charanyca > Charanyca ferruginea. The sequence continues at coordinate 23,589,860 of OX376056.1, forward strand.
CATGCACACATATATTTAACAGTTTATATATAAATTACAGCATTATTTTCAGTACGAAATAAAAAAAATTAAAATGTTAAGTGTTTACCGTTTTTTGTCGGCTTGTGGAACGAAACGTAAAACTGACGCTATTTGTATTGTCACTGTCATTGTCAGTCATCGTTTGTGTCCCTAGCAGTTGAGAGCGTTTACGTACTCCTGTCGGTGAAAACAACGTTTGACTACCACCATGGCGTCCCCGAAGCCCCAGGTTTCGTGTTCTGCTGTGCCGTCTGGACTCTGGATTGCAATCTGGACTTTAGGGCACCCCGACTCGGATAGGTTAGGTTAGAAGGGGATGGCGGGGTGGTGTGAGCGAGCGAAGCGAGCGAATAGACCCCGCCATCACCTTCGTGGTTATTTTTTTATAAACCACCCAGAAGTAGGAGCCCCGCGAAGCGGGGCTCCGTCGACCAAGCCCACCCTCGACCATGCATAAAATATTTTAGGGTTTGGCTTGGCTGGTAGGTAGTTATGAAACGTGCCATTTATAATTTTTAACTTACTAAAACCGCTATTTACAACTGCCTCTTTAAAGCAGTGCCATTTTTTTTTATGATGGGGGAGAACCCCCTTCCCCCCTAAGGGGTCCCCCATGGTTTTTTACACTTACTATTAATTTTAATTCATAAAATGGAAAAAAAATCCTCAGACTTAAAAATTAAAAAAACTCGAAAAGGGGGGGGCTCCGCAACTTTTCCCTTTAAGGGGGGGTAGTACCCAGCAGCTACTTGACCATGGCATTCCTCTGGGCTCTGTGCTTTCTGCAGGACATGTATTTCCAGCACGGGTGTCCAGCTTACTACGAGCGATGTGTGCGCGCGTACTTGGATAGCCAATTTGGTGATAAGTGGATAGGTCGTGGTGGACCTGTGAACTGGCCGGCGAGATCACCAGACCTAACTCCATTAGACTTTTATTTGTGGGCCGAACTAAAACGCGTAGTGTACACCGAAGAAGTCCGTAGTGTAAATGAGTAAAAACAGCGAGTAGATACCTAATAGGCGTTTTTAATGTTCTAAAAAGTGACAGACACGCTTAGAAGTCTTACTAACAAATTACAAAAATGTGCTACCTAGTTTTGTGTTTAGAAAGAAAGGGTAGACGCTTCGAACAATTATTGCGATATCGCTAAAAACGTTGGTAAGTGAGTTATCTTTATTTCAAATAATAATAATTTTGTGTAATCTTGTAACTATCCAGTAAATTTTTTTAACTAACAAACTATGAAATGCCATGGGAACATATTCTTCTTGCTATGGTGTTGACGACAGCGGTACTTCTGTAGGGACTGTAGGTATAAGTAAGTCCTTTGTTATACTCATCTTTAGAACAAAATAATCCTAACGGGGCATTATACATAAATAGGTGTCGGTCGACGTTTACAATAACAAATCTCAACACGAGTACCTACATACCTACACAAACAGTCAGACCTACCTACAGAAACAACTACCTACCTATCTGTTCGAAAATGTTAGTAAATTGGTGTGAAGACACCACTCAGCCAGCACGGTCGGTCAGCACTTGCTGATGTTTAAACTCATATAATTATATGAGTTTAAACATCAGCAAGTGCTTCCACGTAAAATTCACTAGAAAAACTAAATTTACAAGATCTGTTTATCACATTGGTGGCAACTTAATTCAGGAAGTGGAACAGATAAGAGACTTGGGAGTGTTGTTCGATAGGCAGTTAACATTTGTACCCCACATTGAAAATGTAGTTAAAAAAGCCTCTAAAATGCTTGGGTTTGTCATAAGAAATGTTACCTGTTTTCGTCGCAATAAGACTAAAATTCTGCTTTATAATTGTTTGGTCCGCAGCTCGTTAGAATATTGCAGCACTGTATGGAGACCGCACTATGCCACTCACACACTTAGATTGGAAAGAATTCAAAAAAAATAAATTAAAAATTTAAAAAAACCCCCAACGCAAAACATTAAAGCGATTATGTAAAAAGTCAAAAATCAAATGCCATCAAATGTTTGTTCGTTGAAATGGCGCTATAATGTCGCGGCGGGGTACCGCTTAAGAAGGTCAGTCCCTTAATTTCATTCACTGTCTATTAATTTACCAGCATTTCCGACCAATTTGCTTTGATATTATCAAATTTTTGTTGCTAATCTAGTTGTTAATCTTGTTGCAAATCTAGTTACCATCAGTTCGCTATTTTAGCTATTTAGTTATTGCTTTAAACTTAGCGGTACCCCGCCGCGACATTATAGCGCCATTTCAACGAACAAACATTTGATGGCTGAACAAAAGGTATTATTTTTGACTTTTTACATAATCGCTTTAATGTTTTGCGTTGGGGGTTTTTTTAAATTTTTAATTTAATTTTTATTTTAAATTTTTTAAACGTAATTTAGTTCAGTGTGGTCACCTATAATAATATGTTTGAAAGCAAAGTAAACATCCGGTATGCGTCTAAGATCCCTACCGCAGCTAACAAAAGAGCTGATAACTTTAAAATTGCTGAACCGATTTTGATGAAACCTGTCTAAGAACCATCGCTAGAGAATCTGCTTTCAAATAAAAAAAACCGCATTCAAATCGGTTCACCCGTTAAAGAGCTACAGTGCCACAGACAGACACACAGACACACAGACACACAGACACGTCAAACTTATAACACCCCTCTTTTTCGTCGGGGGTTAAAAACGGTTTCTGTGGCATTTAGCATACTCTTCCGGAATAGCTAAAAAGAAGCGATCGTATAAAGAGAGACTCTTGCATTTCAAGATGATATCCCTACAGAAGAGGAGAGATTTACTGGATTTGTCTTTTTTGTTTAAAATTTTGAGAAGTAAAATTGACAGCCCCCAATTGTTGACCAAAATCAAATTCCGTGTACCCATGAAAAGCCCACGAGCTCCCATTACCCCCTTGTGTCCTCCTCTTCGTAGAACTGTCCTTGGCGCTAATTCTCCAATCCCCCGTCTATGTAAATTATTAAATAGCTGCAGTGACCTGGTCGATGTGCACTCTGACTCACTTGGTAAGTTCCGAAGTATAATGTACAAAAACTTGTAAAATTTAGTGTAAAGAATTTTGGATTTTTTGTATTGATTTTGATTTTAACACCAGTGTTGATTGGGTCCGTGGCTTAGGCCCCCAGTGGTTGACGCACCTGTGGCCGACGCCCCCGATACGATTAATTTAATATCTTTTTTTTTTGTGCTTTTTCACTTAGTACAGTAAATGAGAAAAATGTTTCACCCTAATAATAAAGTATTTTTCCTTGCTAAACAAAAGTTATCTATCAAATAGCAGAGAGAATAGATCGCCACTTAACCAAATCCTTACACACCTTTTTCCCCATTAGAAGCATATTTATTATGTACAAACATCCAAAAAATCAAAAACACTTCATATAAAATGTTAGTGAATGTTTATATTATACATTTATAATAAATTACCTTATGGAAATTTTATCTTTCAACTTCAACCAACTCGTCAACTAACTGAGCCAAACCAGTTATTGGTAACAATAAAAAGTAGTCCGTCTTTTTGTCTACAAAATTGAAAACAATAAGGAAGTATGAATAGATATTATGTCTATCTCTTTCACACCTGAGTCAAGTTATTGAATATTGCAATATGCAACTGATAAGAAAGTTTAGTGTGTCATCTCACAATGACGAGCGAAGGTCCCTCGCAAGGGCTCGTGCGAAATAATTACGATATAGTTAAAAATAGACTTAATGGAAAAACATTGTTGCACGCTGGATTTGCGTATAATATTCATAGAAAAAATCAAAACTCTAGTGTGTGGGTGTGTGTGCATAAAAGACATGGCCAGTGTGGTGGTGCAGTTAAATTGATAAATGAAAGTGACAACGTTCAAATGATAAAAGGACATAAGCCTGAGTGTCAGCCGAATTTATTAAAAAACGACATCAAAATTCTTACGAATGACTTAAAGAGAGAAGTCACAACTAATTTTGGCTCCATTCAAAAAATGTATGAAACGAAAATTGCTAAATTACAGAGGGAAAAGTACAGTAATGAAATTCCAATCTACAACAATATTAAAAAAGCGATTTACAGAAGCCGATATACAGCCCTGAAGGTAAAAAAAATACGATTCAAGGATCCAGCTCAAGTTACTATACCTGAAATTTTTCAAAAACATTTGTTATTTGATTATAATGAGGACGGCAACAGGATCATCGTATTTGCATCAGACATAGCTTCGGATGAAATTAAAAATGTGCACCACTTCTTCTGTGACGGTACATTTGATTGCTGCCCCTGTCCCTTCAAACAGATTTATACTATCCACGGAGATATTGGGAATAATTCAGATGAAACCAACATTGTGCCCATATTTTACGCGCTGCTGGTTAATAAAGAAAAAGAGACATATGAAATGATGTTCAAAAAAATCAAAGAAGCTTTGCCAGATTTCAAACCGTTAAAATTCACATTGGATTTTGAAATGTCAGCAATAGTCGCAATAAATAACGAATTTCCGACTGCTGAAATTCATGGGTGTTTTGTACATTTCCAAAATGCTGTATATAGGCGGGCAAAATCTCTCAAATTATTAGAATATGAGGAGACCACACAGTACGTAAAACTGTGCATCTGCCTTGCGTATCTGCCAAAAGAAGAAATTGAAGACGGCTGGCTTGCCATAATGGAAAACAGGTAGTTATGTATTTTTTACACTTTATTAAAGCTTGTCTATTCCTTATATTTTTACTTTTGCACAATCATTCGATCGATTATTTTCTTTTCAGTATTCCAGACGGCCAAGTAAATAAGTTCAATGATTATTTTGTTGAACAATGGCTTGAGCTTGCGGATATGATCGCAAAGTGGTGTTGTTATAAGGAAAAACATAGAACCACTAATTTAGTAGAGGCCTGGAATCACCGTTTAAAAAAACACCTAGGAACGAACCCGTCTTTATTGTCGTTTTTAGAAATGGTTAGGATTGATATTTCTACCTACGGCACGGCACAAGCGAGGTAATATTATTTATTTTACTTATATATAAAACAATTTAAAATATTACAAAAAAAAATTTGTTTAAGAGAAATTTATTAAGATATTTACCTAGTTTTTTCCTTCAGACTGAAAAACAAAAACATTCCTGTGAGCAGAAGAAAGAACAACACAAGAAAGAATGAAAAAATGATTGCCAATTTAACTGAACAGTATGAAAACAAAAAAATTAGCACAATCACGTTTTTAGAACAAATCCGCCCATATGTGGCAGTTCGTCCTAAAAAGTAATAATTTAACTTACATAATGAAAAGAGATGATTTTGCTTGTATACTATTTTTAAGTTTTAAATTTTTATATTTGTTTAAGTTTTTACAGTTGATTATTTCTATGCTAGCAAAATTTCATGTCATGTAAAAAATTTGTTACTCTACGAGTACGTTTGTTTTTTAAGACTGATTATTTTGTTGTGTTATTGCTATTGAAACTGACTGATATAATAAGGTAAAATTATTCTCATTTGTTTCACAGTTGAATATGTTTATTTATTATTGTTACAGATAAAAGAACATTTCATTATGTAAAAAGTTAGTTGCTCTGCAGTAATTTTTAAGACAGATTATTTAAAATTACTATCTTATTTTATTACATTTGAGACTGATTATTATAATTAAGTTAAATGATTCTCTTGATTATAGGTGATGAAAACTGTGATTTATATAAAAAAAATACTAGATTTCTTGTCGAGATATATAAATAAATAATAAAAAATAACTAAGACTTTAATTTTTCAAAACATACCTCTAATATAAAAGCATTTCTATGTTATAAATATAATTACGATTTAATGTTATGCATATATTTACAATCAATATAAGTACATTTAATATTTTTGTAAAACAATTTTTGTGCCTGACAGTACATTTGATCAAAAATTACTTTGAATTAAATTAATCGTATCGGGGGCGTCGGCCACAGGTGCGTCGACCACTGGGGGCCTAAGCCACGGACCCTGTTGATTTTACTTCCGCTGTAATAATTATGTTGATTTTAATTTTAATTTTGATTATGATTCTGAGTTAATTTTGATTTTAATCGTATTATGAACTTAATTTATATTGTATTCTGATTCTTATTTTATTTTGATTTTAAATTTAATTCTATAATTTTGGCTTAACTTCGATCTCAATCGAAAACATGCTTATGTTCGGCGAGTATAAAAACTCATCGAATTTTAAGTAGGCGCCCAATACCCAATATTTTTGTATTATTATTAATTTGTATTTTTTAATACCAATCGACAAATAAGTAGTACATGATGTGCTTACCTGTAAGAGATTGGTACACTAGTCTATAAGCATATTGGATGTATCTCATATATTTGTATTTAAAGTGTATTTAATTGTTGGTGAGCCAAATAAAAAAAATAAAAATAAATAAATAAATAAAATCATTCCATGCGGCAATCGCACCCACGGTACTCCGCGCAGCAGCCAATTGCTCAATCTCTTCACCAAACGAGTCGTCTATTCTTGCCGTATTTTTAGGCAATTCGCTCAGTCTACTAAGCATCTGTTGTAGGTATCAATAGTTTTAGAAAAAAATAAAATAATTACTACTTATTATTAATTTTCATTACTCATCAAGTTAAAACCTTCGAAAAACAGATAAACGTGTGTGTTTAGTGATTGTTTTAAGAATACAGTATCATCTACAGGTTTGTTTACATTGCTATCAAAGACCTTACCGATCTTGCGAGACGTAATTTATTATTGGTTACTTAACGGTTTCGTGACACGGACACTCAGAAATAGTATCAAATTATTTGCCTACCACAACTACATACAGCAAGGTAACGTGTAGGTACACGCGCAAATGTGTGCGTGAGAGTATAGGGATCAAGCGGTATCGTCCTCGCAGCCGCAAGGATGGTAGACTAGCGAATTAAATCCTAGCGTCTCGCTCACACTACTATCATGCGAAATTGAAGCCTACGCCGTTTACTATCTCCTATTTTGACTATTATTAGTTTTAGGCCTGCGTCGTGGGATGTATTCTTTTTCATGTATTTTAAGGATATTTGGAACATTTTTTAAATCAATGGTAGCAAACAAATATTAGCTTGTATGGATTCTATTCTACTTACAGAACACACCATATTGTTGTCCAGACGGTAAAAAAAGTCTTCCAGTCCAGTTCTTAATCAATACAAATATTGATTTTATGTATAATATAGGTATATCAATAAAATCAATAATAAATAATAATATAATATATATGTCGGAGACAGTTTATTAATCGCATTGTGCATTTACTTTATTCTTGTTACTGATTACCATTTATATTATGTTTTCTTTACTAATAGTGTGCAATTGTTTTTACAGGTCTTGTTTATCCCTAATGGGATATTGGGAACGCCCATACTCCTGACGATGTACTATACCGCTCGGCACTCCTCCTCGATCGCACCTGACGATCCGACATATAAATAAATAAGAGTAATAAAACAAACGAAATAGGCACGCATAGTAGATAAAACTTACAAATCCAGCTTTTGTGAAGGCACAACCCCAGAAACAAGGGGTAATAATAGACGCGTCACCTTTGTTCATTGCTACGTTGAATTCAGTCTCCGTAACTCCATTCTGCTTCGAACATTCATCTAAAATGGCTTCTAAATCTTCAATAGGAGCAACTGCCTTTGAACGAAAAAAACACAAATGAAAAGTGACATCTTCAACATGTCCACGAGTAGTAAAACAATGGAGTGATCAAAAAAAGAATTTATTAAAAAAAAAAAAACAGAACAATTGTTACTTACATACACGCTGCTTAGGCTTACAACCGCAGCATACAAAACAAGGCAAGTAAACTTGGACATGTTATAATTTTCAGTTTCACGCTCCTGATCCGTCCAGGTTTCAACTTTATTATACCGTATATATACCAACTTCACGCACGCCTCTTATATATAATACACGGTAGTAATTTCACGCGATGCATGTCATTATTATAATATGTCATTATGTGATGCTCAATTTAATGGCATCGATGCATGTCATTATTATAATATGTCATTATGTGATGCTCAATTTAATGGCATTTTAGTAATCATAGTATATTGTAAGGTTAGCATTGTTGGAAAGTTAAGAATTGGAACCTAAAAACAGCATCCGGATTATAAAGAGAATGTAATCTGAAACACGTGAAATAACTTCATTTCCAACAAACACATTGTTCACAGAAATTAATACTAGAAGTAACTTTACACGGGTTATCTTGCATAATTCGTCATTAAAACATTCATTTCCCATGGCTTCTAAATCCCCAATGGGAACAACAAACTTTAAACAAAAAAAAAAAACATTAATGATGGAGACTACAATCAAGGACTATCATTGAACTAATTTGTGTGACATATTCGACATGTCGAAGAATAGTAAAACAAAGGAGTGATCAAAAAATAATTGATTAAGGAACAAAACCCAAAACATCAGAACAATTGGTACTTACATAAACGCTGCTTAGGCTTACAACCGTAGCATACAAAACAAGGCAAGTAAACTTAGACATGTTATATTCTTCAGTTTCACACTCCTGATCCGTCCAGGTTTCAACTTTATTATACCGTATATACCAACTTCACGCCTCTTATATATTTAATAAACTGTTGTAATTTTACGCGATGCATGTCGTTATTATAATATGTCACTATGTGATGCTCAATTTAATATTGTAAAGTTAACATTGTTGGAAAGTCATGAATTTGAACCTACAAAACAGCATCCGGATTATAATGAGAATGTAATCTGTAACATGGCAAATTACTTCATTGCCAAAAAAAGACATTGTTCGTAGAAATGAATACTAGCAGTGACTATACACGATAAATCATGCATAATTCGTGAAAGAAAAATAAGAACAAGGTAATAAAGTAGGATACCATAATTACATATTTTGGAATTTAAGTACATGCATACATAATGTCTGCATTTCTGTTTATTTTTGACACTGATTGACGCACCATATGAATATTAGATAATTTGCGAGTTTTAATTAAACTTTTATCAATAGCAGCCTGCTAATTTAACTTGAAATCTGAAGCATAATTCATGTTAATCTGTTGGGGGCATCAAAAATACAATAGAGTCATGCCGTGATCGATTCGACTACTTGTTTGTTGCAGAATTCTTCTAAAATTCAAATTGATTGTGATAATCTGATCTAATGAATCTGATTGACCATGTTGTAATCTGACTTCCATAACTACTAGCTGCACAGATTATACTGTATTGTAGATTATTATTGATTAGTGGATATTGTATAAACTGTAATGAATAGATGGCAATGCTTCAATATTAAATAAAACTCAAAATCAATATGAATGTTGTACAAATTTATTAGCAGCGACAAATAAATTCCAGATATGTTTTATCTCTATATTTAGACAGGTGCCTGAAAAGACATTAGATACAATAGAAACATTTACCACATGAGAGAAATCAGTTTAATATTTATTATGTAATTATTATTAACGGTCTTTAAACCAATTATGGTTTAACTTAATTTTTATTTTTATATAAGTAGTTTATCCTGACGACATGCGTTTGAAAAAGCAATCTGCTACCAGCGCGCCCATCTCGCATCCAGCATCACCGTCACTTACAGAGTCATCTTTTACTGAAATTAACAAACGGCTAAAATATGAGAATTGTAGTTATATTATTGCACTAGTGACCAGTGAAATACCAGACCAGATAAAAACAGATTAAAATACCAGATACCAGACCAAAATTAAAATAGTCAATACCCATTTCCTAAAATAGTAATTGATCCTCTTCTAAAATTAAATATGAAATACTTAAGCTAATTATTCACACAGTTCACTCTAGATGACGGATACGTAATTAAAATGGATGATTACATTTTTAGTGAAACCGCTTGCAAATATTTTGGTTAGTATTTAGCAAACCGGAATTTGACATCCTAGGCTAAATCCATTTGGTACCTTTTTCGCATGCTCTAGCAGTATCTTCGAATTTGGCGTATCTCAAATCGCTCGTTATATACTTTTTAATGTTGATCAGACCCGTATTCAAATCATATTGACCTTTGTCATTGAGCTGTAAAAAGAGAACACGAATATAAATTCGGTCTATCTCATCTACGTCTTAAAATGATCAACTCTTAATGTATTATACGAAAAGTAAAATTTCGACAACAAAAACAAGCAGTTCATAAAGTAGTAATACTCACAAGTCCAAGCTTTTTGAAATAGCAACCAAAATAACAAGAATCAATCATCGTTGCGTCTCCTGCTTTCAAAGCAGCATCCAATTGCACAACTGTAAGTCCAAGCTTCTTCAAGCATTCTTGTTCAACGGGTTTGAAATCTTCGCGGCATGAATCATTATCCGCTGCCTTTCAACATATCAAGGAAAATTATAGTGACCACAATTAACACAATATTACGATTTTTGGTAGATTTGCAATGACGTGTAGGTATATAGAATCAGCCAGCAACAGATTATTTACAAAAGAGATATATACATATATGTATGTGTTACTTTGCTGAGTCATGGGTCAAAGAATCGGTATTGCCATACGACATGGCAATACTGCCAGTCTGTTGGGCATGTGTCCCGTTGACAGCAATGTGGACGAGTTTTTTGATGCCCTTTGAGCTCCCTCCCTATTTCTTGAAATTGCACATAATATTCAGGTTATAGATTTTTTTTTTCATTCATTCTCAAAAAAGACACCAAGTCACTTACGTGAAAACAATGTTATCCTTATGCTAAACAAAAAGTTCGAGTTCGTTCCTGCATAGATAAATCATGAATGATTCACACATTCAGTGCAGTTTTTGTTTTTAGTGCACTTAAGTCAGTGATGTTTTTTTAGTACGTATTGTGCAAGTTTATTCCTAAATGTATTGCATGTGTGTACATTCTTTATGCATGAAGGTATTTTATTAAACAACACTGTGCTCCTTCAAATAATATTTATTAAATTTGCTTTTAATTTAGTATTAAAAACATGTAAATCTTATTCAAATAACTTTGCTAAAAGATACTTACATAAACGCTGCTTAAGCTCACAGCCACAGTGCACAAAAGAAGACAAGTAAACTTAAACATGTTGTACTTATCAATATTTTACTCCCTTTACTTTGAAGCTTCAACTGTATTTGCCCCGAATACCAACTTGACGACTTTTTATATATGTAATATATATTTGTAAGGGATATAATTGTAATAATATCTCGCTAAACGACGCAATTTGCTCAGTCAAAATAGCAAAAATAATTTCTGTCAACATTTCTGGAAACAAGTGCTCAATTTGAACCTTACTATTTAACCAAACTAGCGTTCAAACAAAATATGTCTGCTACGTTTGTAGATTTTCCGCAATTACTTTATTTTAAACAAACAATTTAATAGGTACGAATCCTAATAGAATAAACAAAGATACCCAAGTTAATATGATTACACGGTTGGCGCAATGGTTTGATTCGCGCACGAATCAAATATTTGTATGGCCTACAGTTTATACATATGTGTGCAAACGCACCCACAATACAGGAGCAATTCCTAGTGTAGGAAAATCCTTTGGTTTATTTTTTGAAGCCGGTGAGCCTAATGTTAACAACTTACAAGTTTTTTTCGTTTTTGGTCTTATCAGTAAATTCAGTTTTTGGGCAAAGGACCTTGAGTCATTTTGGTCCAATCCGCCAACAGTGATAAAACCTGTGCCATAGGAAAGCTACTGGGGTACCATTTATTTCATACTATGGTGGTTAAGTCAAAATCAAGCGCGAACATGATGGTTGGGAACATTATCAAAACTGAGAAAGCCTTTAAAATAATTATTCTAAAAGCCATCAGTACACATACCTAACGTACGAATGGCTTTCAGAATAATTATTTTATGACGACTTAGGCCATATTTTAAGGATTTTAATTTTACTTCTGTACACGATACACTTAGTTTGGACCCGCCTAAACGACGACTCGTGTTTTTAACACGGACCTGCTTTATAAGTATATGGATTATTACAGGTATGGATAACACCAAAAGCTGTAAGTATTGAGATTCTCTAGTATTTTTTTCCTATTGACCGCACTGATGAGCAACAATTAAATTATATTTTACTAGCTTTTGCCCGCGACTTCGTCCGCGTGAATGTCGGTTATAGTAGATGCAGATGAAGTCGCTGATTAAAAAGTAGCCTATGTCCAACTCCAGGGCTCAAGCCATTTTCATACCAAATTTCATAAAAATCGGTTCAGCCGTTTCATCGTGAAAGCGTAACAGACATAGTTACTTTCACATTTATATTATCAAAGTATGGACAAGTATGGATTATATCTATCCTCCTGCACAATTCATTATGTTATTTGTTTGGTTTTTAAAGATGAATAAAACATTTAAATTGTTCATCATCATCATTTCAGCCGAAAGACGTCCACTGCTAGACATAGGCCTCCCCCAAGTGTCGCCAAATTGACCGGTCCCGTGCGACTCGCATCCAGCGGATCCCCGCAACCTTTACCAGGTCATCGGTCCACCTAGTGGAAGGCCTTCCAACGCAACGTCTTCCGGTTCGCGGTCGCCACTCTAAATCTTTTCGGCCCCATCGGTCATCCGTTCTGCAAGCAATGTGCCCTGCCCACTGCCACTTAAGTTTGGCAATCCTTCGGGCTACGTCGTTAACCTTGGTTCTCTTGTGAATGCCCTCATTTCTGACTTTATCACGCAAGGAAACTCCGAGCATAGCCCTCTCCATTGCCTTTTGGGTGACTTTAAGCCTTCTGAAGAGGCCCATTGTGAGCGACCACGTTTCGGTCCCGTATGTAATCAATGGCAACACACACTGGTCATAGACTTTCGTCTTGAGGCTTTCGTTGAGCGGATGATGGAAATGGGAATCTGCCAACCCTCCAAGAGCCCATGGGCAAGCCCACTCCACGTAGTGAAGAAAACAGATGGCAGTCTACGAGTGTGCGGCGACTACAGACGCCTGAATTCTGTGACGTTACCTGACAAGTACCCGATTCCATGCATACAAGACTTCACTTATCAATTACATAACAAGAAAATCTTGTGAGCGACCACGTTTCGGTCCCGTATGTAATCACTGGCAACACACACTGGTCATAGACTTTCGTCTTGAGACACTGCGATAAGTTGGACGAGAAGATACCACGCGACTTCCCGAACGCTCGCCCAGACGAGTCGGATTCGTCGATTGATCTCTTTCGAAGTTAGACGACACTCCTATCAAGATCGGAGACTCTACACTCGAAGTTGTAGACGATTATGTCTACCTGGGTAAACGGTCCAGTTAGGTACGTATGTAAACATTTATTGCATTTAAAAGATTGTGTTTGTAAAGGTCTTGTTAAACCCCGCCTCATTATAGGGGAAGATAATTATCATTTATTAGCACCATTGCAAATAATTCATGGCAATAAAAATGAACCATATGCTACCAAATGTAAACTAGGTTGGTGTATTCACGGCCACAGTGGTCGCACTCACTCTCAGGTAAACCACAATGTTTTTCATCTAACTTGTTCTGAGCCTACTGATAACGATTTGTATTACAAGTTGAATAACTTAATTAGAGATTCCTTTGCCATCGATTCTATTGGAATTTCACCGTTACGCCGAGAGAATACAGCTCATGTTCGTGCGCTAAGTATTTTAGATAGTTCCATTCGGCGTGTAAACAACCAATGGGAGGTGGGTTTGCCATTCAAGAACGACACCTTTGTTATGCCTGATTCGTACGATAATGCCTTGTCTCGTATGCGTTCACTTTCCAGGAAATTCAGTAAGGACAAAGAATATGCGGAGCGGTACAGTAAGGAAATACAAAAGTTGTTTGCTGATGGTTATGCAAGAGAGATTGCAGATCACGAGAAGTTCCCCAATCATGTATGGTACTTGCCTCATTTCGGTGTACAGAACCCGCACAAGCCAGGAAAGTTAAGGTTAGTCTTTGACGCAGCAGCTAAGGTCAGTGGATCATGTTTAAATGATTTTCTATTAACAGGTCCTGATTTATACAATTCATTGTTTGGTATAATGTTGAGATTTCGTTCTAATCCCTTTGTTATAATCGGAGACATTAAAGATATGTTTTTACGCATTAAAGTTCGTCACGAGGACCAGCATGTTTTACGCTTCTTGTGGCAGGACCCTAGTTGTAGTGTAGATACTCCGATCAAAGTTTGTGCGATGCAAAGTTACTGATTAAACTACTAAACTTTTACTATTAAACTTTGGCGCGACTTGTTCCCCATTCGTAGCTCAGTATGTTAAAAATAAAAATGCACTAAAATATGAAGATTTATATCCAGAGGCAGTCAAAGTCATTTTAAATAACCATTTTATGGATGATTGTGTACACTCAACGACGTCTATAGACAACGCGATTAAACTCATTGAAGAAATTACCGAAATCCATAAAAATGCAGGTTTTCAAATGCGAAGTTGGATGAGTAATTGTAAACAAGTAATAGATTATTTACCTGTAGACTCATTAGCACAAAGTGCGATAAAACTTAAAGACGGAGCTACGAATATAATCGAGCGGACACTCGGTTTGATGTGGCATCCTACTGATGACGCATTCACCTTTATTATTTCGTTAAATCGTTTACCCACTGAGATTCTTGATGGTAGCGAACCTCCGACTAAAGCAAAAATGCTTAGTATAATTATGTCTATTTATGATTTACAAGGTTTTTTATCGCCAATAACTATTAAAAGTAAAATTATTTTGCAAAATGTACATAGAAGTGGTGTAGGCTGGAATTGCCGCATCCAATCTTTCGATCATCAATGTTTTATGCAGTGGTTAACTGATTTGAAGCAACTTGCATACCTACGTATACCACGTTGGTACTTTAGTACGGGTTTGTTTACGGAATGTTATCAATGTACCGGTTCTAATGACAATGATAAAATAATAAGTACAGAGATGCACATTTTTTGCGATGCTTCGATTAAAGCATACGTAGCTGTTATTTATTTTCGTTTTATTCGTTGTGATGGTAAAGTACACGTTTGTTTTGTCACTAGCAAAAGTCGAGTAACACCTTTGCGGCCTGTATCCGTGCCGCGCTTAGAATTGCAGGCAGCACTGTTAGCTGCACGTTTAGCCGATGCGGTCGCAAAGGAACATAACGATGTTATATCGACTAAGCGCTACTTTTGGTCCGATTCTAAAACTGTTCTACAGTGGATTCGAAGTGACCCACGTACTTTTAAACCATTTGTCGCTCACAGACTAGGCGAGATTGACGAATTAACACGCGTGCCTGAGTGGCGGTATGTACCTACCGGCTTGAACGTTGCCGATATAGCTACCAGAGAAGACGCGCCGCCGCCGTTGAAAATTGATAGTGAGTGGTTTCAAGGTCCGAATTTCCTGCGTCTCCCCGAGGCAAACTGGCCTAAGGATATCGGCAATAGTGAAAAGGTAACAGAAGATGTTATTTCTGAACGCAAGACTGTTCATACTATTATGTGTTCAACAGTCAAACTTTCATCGTGTCTGCCTGATGAAAAACGTTTCTCGTCTTGGTTACGCTTGCTTCGCGCGACGGCTCGAGTACTTATGTTTATAGATAAATGTCGAGGTCGTGATGTTCAATTCAATGTAGAATTATTATCGAGAGCAGAGTTGTTATTGTTACGTAAAGTGCAATTAGATTGTTTTGCTACGGAGATTGATTGTTTAAAGCAAAATAAACCGTTATTAAAAAGCAGTAAACTATTAAAACTTACACCTTTTTTAGATAGTACGAACATGTTACGTCTAGGTGGTCGTATTGATAAGGTTGATGGTGTGGACAAGGCGACGTGTAGACCGATTGTTATCGACGGATCTCATAAGATCATTCAACTTTTAGCTGAGTGGTACCATAGACGAGCACTACATGGCGCAAACGAGATGGTAGTCAATGAGCTTCGCCAAAGATATTGGGTGATTAGGTTGCGTCCTACTGTTCGTGGTGTTTCAGCGCGCTGTTTATTCTGCAAACATCGTCGTGCCAGTCCACAACCGCAACGCATGGCTGACTTACCACAGGCACGCCTCCAGCACCACAGGCGTCCATTTTCCATTACAGGAGTAGATTTCTTCGGCCCCATGGAGGTCACCGAAGGTCGTAAACGTATTAAACAATATGGTGTTTTGTTTACATGTCTGACCATCAGAGCTGTACATATTGAAGTGTCGGATAGTCTATCAGCTGATTCTACCATCATGGCGTTGAGGCGTATGATAGCTCGCAGAGGTACCCCGGAGATTATCTATTCAGATAATGGGACTAACTTTCGTGGTGCTGACGCCGAGCTCAAGCGAAGCCTTCAGGATCTAAACTTCGAGAAGGTGCGTGATGACAGTACGGTAAGAGGAATAGAATGGCGCTTTATTCCCCCAGGCGCTCCAGAGATGGGCGGAGCTTGGGAACGTATGGTTCGAAGTGTTAAGACAGCTCTAAAGGTTATATTGAAAGAGCGAGCTCCTCACCGAGACACTTTGTTCACATTTCTAACCGAAGTGGAATCCTTGATAAACGGTCGTCCTATAACTCATGTATCGACTGATCCCAACTACCCGGAAGCCTTAACACCAAATCATTTTCTTATAGGCACATCCTCGAACAGTTCTCCCTACGGTAAATATGACGATTTTGACTTAACTAATTTACGCAAACGTTGGCGCGTAGCTCAACGCCTGACAGATATGTATTGGCATCGATGGCTAAGAGAGTATCTTCCCACGTTGTTAACTAGGCAGAAATGGTTTAAGGAAAACAAATCGTTATCAGTAGGTGATTATGTTTTAATAACTGATCCAAATGTTGAGCGTGGTTCGTGGAAACATGGGATAGTGAGTGCGATACACACAGGTGAAGACGGTCGAGTGCGCATTGTTGATGTACGTACGCGCACAGGTATACTCAGGCGTCCGGTTACTCGGTTAGCCTTACTTGAGATTCAGTAATGTACCTAAATTTATTATGTTATTGTATATGTATGTACCTTGATTGTATGTAACTTGAATAAGATGTACCTACTTGTTAGATCGTCAAATGTGTAGTGCTGACTTACATTCAGCACTAGGGGGTGGATATTGTAGATGACAGAATAGTATTTTGTAACATTTTGTGTTATTTTTCCCTAATAAAGAAAATAGACAACGAAGTGCGGGTGTGATCAATGTATTTTTAATCTGTGCAGTTTAATCTGTAGTTTTGTCAATGGTTCATTATTACTTCCGTTTTCCGTTCGGTACATGGCTAACACCGCAGTACGTTGTCTCCGCGTTAAATTCCCTAAAATTGTGTTTTATTGCTTAACCGCAGTCCATCCGCTACACTTATTATTTCAAAGATAAGTCTTTTAGGTAATGTTTATGTGTAATTTCTTCAACTCACAAATAGTACGTATGTCCAAAAATAAACTTATCACCAACACTGAACCGAAACTTTGTAAAAACTGTATAAAAACTATTTATTATTATGGAGCGTTATAACAGCACAGTCCACTTTAAGCCGGCCATGAGGGTACGGCAGATATGTGTAATCACCGGTACCAGACTGTTGGAGCACTTCTGTAACAACTGCGTTGGGATTGCGTCCCATCCAACAGCAGTGTCACTACGTAGGCCGTGAATAATTTGCTCCACCTCACACTCATCCGTTGGCATGAGTACGAGGGAGTTGGTAACAGTGTCATCATCTAGCAAATGCACCGAGTTCTGTGTGGTGGAAAGAAGTTTCTGTGCTAGCTGACTACCTATACTGGAGAAGTAATCGTTAACCATGTTTACACATGTACTTTTATCGGGCCCTGTCTTCAGAAGTTCAGTTGGTGGGTTTCTAGAGTTGTCCGATTGTACAATATTTTTGATTACTTTCCAAGTTGCTCTAGGATTATTTTTGGCTTTTATGAATTCATTTTTCTCGTAAGCATGTTTCAATCTTTTAAGTAGCTTGTTACAAAAGTTGCGGTATCTCACAAAAGTGTGTTTGAGAGTGTAGTTGTCAGGGTTAGTCTTTAACCGTCGACACATAGCGTCTCGATTGCGAATGCAACGTAGTAAACCATTAGTTATCCATGGCTTAAGTATTCTGCATTTTGATGGAATAGACCTAGCTATAGTGTGTTGTTTAATTATGGAACCAAGAATTGAGACTAACTTTTCAGCTGCTATTTCCGCATCTGTAATATCCATAATTGACCCAAAATCAGTCTTTGAAATAGCAGTAAATACTGAAGGATAGTCCACCTTAACTGTTTTGGTTTTACGGTTAGCTATTTTCAGGTTAGTTTTAATATTTAGGAGGATAGGCGCGTGGTCGGTAATGTAAGTATCAAATACCAATGTGATATTCTTTAATTCTGATTTAAGGAAGATATGATCTAAGCAGTTCTTGCCCCGGGTGGGCATCTTATGCGTAGGTAAAAGGCCATGAAGGGCGGCTAAGTTTAGGTACTCGTTGGCTTGGTGACTTAGGTGATCAGGGATAATATTTATATTGAGGTCTCCGATTAGTACTATATTTTTATTGTTAGATATGGATACCAGAACGTTATCTAGTCCGTTTATAAAATTATCAATATTACGATTACAGGGCGGGCGATACAGGGCTATTATTATCAGATCTGCAGATTCTATTCTACATAACATACAATTAGTATCCAATATTTTTGGTTCAGTTACTGTATACAGTAGAAAAGATTTAATGTAAATAATAATACCATCATTTTGATTGATGTTATTTAGTGTATGATAGCTTACATAGCCCTCAAGTGGTGGAATATGTGGTGTTTTGCTTAGCCAACATTCGGTTAAGGTAATCACTTCCGGAAATATAGTCAGGGTTTGTAAGAACACAGTAAGTTCGTCGATGTTTCGGTTTACGCTGCGTATATTGACATGTAGTATATTTACTGTATGATTTGTATCATTTAAGATAGTTACGCATTGCTCCGGTTTACAAAAGTAAAACTGGGTTGTACCGATAGCATCCAGCTCATTAGATATTGATGTTAGGTCCAGCATTTTGGAAGTAAAAAGACGCATATTGGTACAACACGGGAGTCATTGCATAACTATTTAATGACTCGTCACTGCAACAAACAATTAGTAAATAGCTCCGGAATAAGTATAGTTGTATAAATAATTTCTTAAAAATAGTTTCATATTTAGCGTTATCGTTATTGGAACAAAGTGGCTGTTGTGGGAACCGGACCGCATACGTGATATAGAGATTTTGTGTAATGGTGAAGGTGTAGTGTGAAAGTGTGTAATATGTTGATAAGCATTTACATAGTGTGATAATTAAATGATAAACAAAAACAAACAAAAATAAAGTATAAAATAAAGTTTGGGTAAACCCAAACTTTTGATTTTGTTTTTTGGGCTATAAATAGCCCAAAAAACAAAATGAAATACAGTTATCAGTTGCTGACCAGAGTTAATGGTGCAGAGTTTTGAGCAGGTTAGCCAGGCACGACATTGAGGTGACGATGACCGAGTCCATGCCCTCACGCTTGCGAAGAAAAATCTTATTGTTCTGCGACCAGCAAAACTTGTAATCGTGAGCACTGGCGAACTTACGAGCTTCATAAAATAATTGTCGCAAACTATTTGGTAGGTGATCGGCCACGTATACCGGCTTAGGCTCTCCATTGATGCCAATATGAGTACTATTTAATTTTTCAGCAGGGGGGCGCTCTTTATTGAAAGCCCGGATAGAGTCCAGAACTTGTGTCTTTAGAGGAACGGTAATCAACTCTGCAACGATAGGCCTACTCGATCCTTTTTTCCCCGGCATACGATAGACGTCTCGCAGATCCGTTTCTTTTAAAGGAACCTGGAGAACATTGCATGTTTGTAATACAAAGGACGTCAGGTTTGCTGTAGTCTCTTTCTCACTAGCCGGAATATTTCTTATTTCGAAGCAGGAGGACCGTGAACTGTTCTGCAAGTCAAACACCTTTTTCTCCAATTCCATTATATAAGAGCTCTGTTCTTGTCGCTCCTTTTCAAGTTTTAGTACTGACTGTCTCATGCTTTCATACGCCAGATTTATATGCTCGATAGATTTCTCAATCTCGACGTTTGTCTTTTGTATCTCCTTGTTTTGTAGCTTAACCTCGTTGATATCGGATGTTAATTTATTTAACAATTTATCCTGATCACTTTTCCACGTAGTCAATAAATTCATTATTTTGTTCTCAAACGTCTTGAACTCACTTCGTGGGGACTGCCTCGGCGAAAAGTCTGGCCGAGGACGTTTGCTTCTTGAAGTTATATTGATACTCGTATGTTCTGGCTCATTGTCAATACTTGAAACATCCGGTGACGACATTACCCGTTGAGTTTCTAAACCAGTACCGGCAGGAGGTGACCGTTGAATCCGTGGCATTGCGGTGAAATTATTCTATGTTAAATGATAACAAATACGAGAAACCGGTCGACGCGTAGAACGTAGCACACCTTCCGATTCGTAGCCGCGTAGCCGCTTACTAGATAAATGACTCACTTCGTAGACGATGCGTCAGAGAGCGGTGGGGATCTCACCGCGCGTAGTATCGTAGGTTGTCAATTAATAGTCACTTGTAAAAAGGATTTATACTCTGGAAGGTGCAAAAAGCTCTTCTTTTGGGACAAAACACTGAAAGTTATTCTTCTGCGCACATCCCACGCATGCTCAGTACGATCAATACGATTGAGATCATCGGACTAAGTAGGTCATTTTAATAGCTTGATATTGTGCTCACTGAACACATTAATAAAAAATAAAAAAAATAAAAATTTAATTAACACGTTCAGACCGGCGTGTACCACCGGTGGAGCACGGAGTATTTGTTGACACGGCGAGGTGCACCACCGGTGGCCACATCACACTATACTTTCAATATACTAAGAAATTCGCGCCGCTTTGAGGGAAAGTGTTGTATTTACCGTCCCCGCCTAGTAAAATTGACAAATTTTCATAGTGCAGCTCAGGAGGTGGATGTTATTTCGAAAAGTAAACAAAAATCAATATTGAAAATTTTTATTTAAGTATTAGAAAAAAAACTGACGTAATCACAACATAAACTGTACGAAATGCAAGTTATTTAATAAACGTTGATAAAATTTAATAATAAAAAAATTTAATCAAAATTGAAATAAATATAAAATGAAATGCCATCATGGATAGTATAAAATGAAAATTATTTTATAACGTCAGCGCGGCACTCGCGGATCTGATTGATGAGACAAAACAATAATAAGAGAATAATACTAATACTAAGAGAAAGCATAATTCCTGTGCAATCCTGTGTGTTTCCATCGGTGGCGCACCCCGCCCGGCAAGATTTTTGGTTCATGGGGCGGTGATGTACCACCGGCGGCCACAAGAAGATTTGCGCCGTAGGATACCAAGTACCTACTGATGAGGTGCAGGTCTGAACGTGTTAAATTTCTTTATTTCAGGCAAGTCAACATTGTTTACATACACCCATAGATTTCAGTTCATACAATTATTTATTTATGTATTGAATTATTATTGATATTTGAATTATTGTTATATAAAACTCATTAATTAAATTAGATTAAATTGTTAAATATTGTTTAAATTAAATTAGTCAGGTATCCATCAGGTAGTCAATAAATTAATACCAGCTTTACTGAGTAACCAACCGGGCAGCGAAATATACGACCCAGACTGCGGCAGTTAGTTGTCCGGTAAGGGGCTACCAGCTATTAAACCTGAATTGGATCTGATTGAGAATTGGATCTGATTGACCTAAGGAGATGTATTTATCTGAAATTTAACACGTTCAGACCGGCGTGTACGAAGTATTTGCTGACACGGCGAGGTGTGCTACCGGTGGCCAGTTCACACTATACTTTCAATATACTAAGAAATCCGCGCCGCTTTGAGAGATAGTGTTGTATATACATACCGTCCCCACCTAGTAAAATTGACAAATTTTCTTAGTGCAGCTCAGGAGGTGGATGTTATTTCGAAAAGTAAATAAAAATCAATATTGAAAAAAATTGTTTAAGTATTAGAAAAAAAATGACATAATCACGACATAAATTGTACGAAATGCAAGTTTTTTTATTATTAAATTTCGTTGAGAAAATGTAATAATAAGAAAATTAAATCAAAATTGAAATAAATATAAAATGATATGCCATCATGGATTGTATAAAATGAAAATTATTTTATTACGTCAGCGCGGCACGCGCTGATCTGATTGATGGGACAAAACAATTTACTTTATATTACGATTACTAGCTTAAGAAAGTGAGAGAAACCATAATTCCTGTCCAATCCTGTGTGGATCTACCGGTGGCGCACCCCGCCCGGCAAAATTTTTGGTTCATGGGGAGGTGATGTACCACCGGTGGCCATAGGAACATTAATTGCGCCGTAGGATACCAAGTACCTACTGATGAGGTGCCGCTCTGAACGTGTTAAAGTAAGAATCCGCCAGCAGCGCCCCTTTCTCGCATCCATCTTCATTGTCAACGTTTACGGTTTTATCATTTTCTGAAATTAAAAACAAAAATACTAAATCACATTTGTATTTGAAACTGAGTAGGTACTTTATCTAGTCACTTCCACGTCCGCCTTATCTAGACTGGTTATCATTGACACTTCTGACTTGAAACCATAGAGTCTGACATACAGTCTTACCAAGGAGTTTTGTGTTACCCAGTAACTGGTAGTAACTTGTGGTATTCAGATACATCCGGACAGACTGGAAGCCAACCCCAACATTATAGTTGCGAAAGGACTGGGCAAAAGACAAACCGTGTACCTTATCTAATAAAATCATAAAATCAGTACTTAGGTACCTAGTTTCAGAAAAGCTTCGTCCCTGTCTGTTCATGCTTACTTTTAATTCAAGGCATATCTTTCAGAGGTGTAAAAGTAATCACAAAAATGACAAACTTTTACTAAAATATAAGAACTATGTACATAATGGAAGCTAGAAGCTCATTGCCTATGGCCCACAGACTTGGTCTTTGACTAATTTCTAGGAGTCCAAACTCAAGGTTTGTCAACGAGCAATGGAGTCCAGTATACTAGGTGTTAAATTAACAGATCGAGTTCGAAACACTACACTGCGCTCCAAAACAGGGATAGCAGACGTGGCTCATAATTAAGGTTGCCCAACTTAAATGGGACTGGGCAGGACATGTCTGCCGCATGTGGGCCACGAAAGAGATGGCGAGACGAACTGGACGGATTCCTCCAAAACTGGTAGGATAAAGCCCAGGATCGGAAATGATAGAAAGCATGGAGGGAGGCCTTTGTCCAGGAGTGGGATAGAATAGTTAAACAAAAAAAAACTACCTAATTCAGAAATACGAATAAGAATTATCAAAAATTTGGAACATCTGATTTTGTTCCCATATCTCAGGACCAATGCTGAATACGGATAACTATTATTCTAAAACCAAGTCTTAGTCCTAAGTAAGAGGGAAGTTTAAGAAAAATTTTAGAATTGGATTTACATGTTTTAAAAGCCCTTAACACGTTGAACGCCATGTAGGTCACCGGTAACCGACCTTAGTGGAGGTTTTACCTTCAACATTTTTGGCCCAGCAGTGAATAACTTAAATTAGGTATTCGATTGTCATACTAAACCCAAATGCATAATTATCCAAAATAAATAAAGTTTACTCATACCAGGTGTGCATCGTTTTCCTATATCTTCCATAGTGGTAAAAGACACATCATCTTTTAACATTTTTCTTAAGACAGTCAGGTAGTTGTCCAGATCGTATTGATTTTTGTCATTAAGCTAAAATAAGAAAATACAACTATTTAAGTCAATAAAGAAAATCAATAAAAACAAACTTCTACAATAGGGTATTATGCCAAAAAAATCGAATTAATCCGTCAGTTAGATTATCGAAAGATATTGGATACTTTTGTTTTATCAAATCAATAAAAACTGACGAAGATAAAACGCATCAAAGATGAGAACATGAGTGGGGGTTTGTGACGTCACTTAGCCAGTAAAAGTGTACTGACATAGTGATGTCACACGAGTTTTCAACGGACTGTATCGTCTTAATTTTTTGTTTACGAAAAAAAAGAAAAGACACGTGTCCAATATTTTTTGGAAATCTATCTGACGGACAAATTCGATTTTTTTTAGTAAAATACCCTATCCTACTAATACTATGTAATTCCTACACAAATAAAGAAAATTAAACATAAAGACAAAACCATGACTACAGGCGACCTAGTCGTTCATATATAAATAACCAGGCAAAGATGAAGCGTTAGCAGAAGTATTAAAAAAATCTTACGAGTCCAACATTCCTAAAGTAACAGCCCCAGTAACAAGAATCAACACTCGACACGTCACCTGATTCTGTAACAGCTTTTAGATCTGCCCTTGAGACTCCATACGCCTTTAAGCAATCAATTTCTTCAGCCTTGAAATATAAAATAAAGACACAAATAATAAAAATTGGTAGCTTGAAAATGGCAACATCGTCTTTTAAAGTTATTGAAATAAACAGCGAATTTACACAATTATGTGCACCGCAGTGCAGCTCAAGCTTTCACAGTTTTAACGATACTTACATAAACGCTGCTTGGGCTTACAGCCGCAGCACACAAAACAACACAAGCAAGCATAGACATGTTGTACATTTCAGTTTGGAAACCTCAACTGTAACAAGTTCTGAACACCATCTTTTATATAAATATCTGGAACTGAAATAATTGGATACGATGTAATTATCATAATTTCGTAAGTACGCTAAGTACTTACCCATAATGGTGCAAATTGAAGCATTTATCTTTATTTATTTTTTTATTCACCGAAATATACAATCGCTAAAGTTACTTAATCACATCGCATAAACATTAGATTATTATACTTGTTTAATTATTTCATATAGTTGAGAGGGGGACTATTAATAATATAAGAGTATTAGACATTACTAACGAATGAACTAAAAATCACATCTTTTTTATAATACTAGTTTAGATAAGTACTTTATAGGTTGATTTTACTAAAATTGCATTTTTAATGAAACATCTAGCGAAAAATTATTTTAATTCAATTGGCTTGTCCGGATACAGATCGGCTCGTGAACCCATCTTCCCAGACAGTAAGATGAGCCGCTCTGCAGGTTGGTACGGAATAATCTAACCAATACGTCCACCAATTCTGCTGAGCGTACCCGCCTACTGGCTGTGGGTGAGTGGGAGTCGGGCCTCTGGCTTCAGGCACTTTTGTCACCCAACATAGGTACCATGCTGAGTGATACTTACCTTCCGTCTCACTACATGCCTGCGTCTGGGCGCTCCATGCGCAAACACATCGCTGTCAGTGTGGTAAAGCTGTCGACTGCCTCAGACATAATGGCCTAACCTGCAGTAGGAGCGCAGGCCAAATTGCACGGCACGCCAGCATTAATGACATCTTTCGTCGTGCTCTTGCCTGCTATTTTAGAATCCAATGGTTTAGCACGTGACAATGGGAAGAGACCAGATGGGATGACCATAATGCCTTGGAGATTGAGTAGGCCTTTGGTGTGGGACACAACTTGTGTCGACACCCTTGCGCCATCTCATCTTTCTAGCACGACGTGTTGTGATGGGGCGGCTGCTGCAGGTGCGGAAAACCTCAAACGGCGCAAATATAATAGCCTTCTTGGAAGCTATATACCGGCTGACTTTTTTTACCGTCTGGACAACAATATGGTGTGTTTTGTAAGTAGAATAGAATCCATACAAGCTAATATTTGTTTGCTACCATTGATTTAAAAAATGTTCCAAAGATCCTTAAAATACATGAAAAAGAATACATCCTACGACGCAGGCGTAAAACTAATAATAGTCAAAATAGGAGATAGTAAACGGCGTAGGCTTCAATTTCGCATGAATGGAGCATGATAGTAGTGTGAGCGAGACGCTAGGATTTAATTCGCTAGTCTACCATCCTTGCGGCTGTGAGGACGATACCGCTTGATCCCTACACTCTCACGCACACATTTGCGCGTGTACCTACACGTTACCTTGCTGTATGTAGTTGTGGTAGGCAAATAATTTGATACATTTCTGAGTGTCCGTGTCACGAAACCGTTAAGTAACCAATAATAAATTAAGTACGTCTCGCAAGATCGGTAAGGCCTTTGATAGCACTGACAAACCTGTAGATGATACTGTATTCTTAAAACAATCACTAAACACACACGTTTATCTGTTTTTCGAAGGTTTTAACTTGATGAGTAATGAAAAATTAATAATAAGTAGTAATTTTTTTTTTCTAAAACTATTGATACAACAGATGCTTAGTGGACTGAGCGAATTGCCTAAAAATACGGCAAGAATAGACGACTCGTTTGGTGAAGAGATTGAGCGATTGGCTGCTGCGCGGAGTACCGTGGGTCCGATTCCCGCATGGAATGATTTTCGAACAGATAGGTAGTTGTTTCTGTCGGTAGGTCTGACTGTTTGTGTAGGTATGTAGGTACTCGTGTTGAGATTTGTTATTGTAAACGTCGACCGACACCTATTTATGTATAATGCCCCGTTAGGATTATTTTGTTTTAAAGATAAGATAACAAAGGGCTTACTTATACCTACAGTCCCTTCAAAAGTACCGTTGTCGTCAACAGCAATAAGAATATGTTCCCATGGCATTTCATAGTTTGTTAGTTAAAAAAAAATACTGGATAGTTACAAGATTACACAAAATTATTATTATTTGAAATAAAGATAAGTAGGTACTCACTTACCAAGGTTTTTAGCGATATCGCAATAATTGTTCGAAGCGTCCAACGTTTCTTTCTAAACATAAAACTAGGTAGGTAGCACATTTTTGTAAATTGTTAGTAAGACTTCTAAGCGTGTCTGTCATTTTTTAGAACATTAAAAGCGCCTATTAGGTACCTACTCGCTGTTTTTACTCATTTACACTACGGACTTCTTCGGTGTACACTACGCGTTTTAGTTCGGCCCACAAATAAAAGTCTAATGGAGTTAGGTCTGGTGATCTCGCCGGCCAGTTCACAGGTCCACCACGACCTATCCACTTATCACCAAATTGGCTATCCAAGTACGCGCGCACACATCGCTCGTAGTGAGCTGGACACCCGTGCTGGAAATACATGTCCTGCAGAAAGCACAGAGCCCAGAGGAATGCCATGGTCAAGTAGCTGCTGATAAGTGCGGAGTATCAAATCTGTGCTGGGATTCCGGGGAGCAGGGACACCATTCCGTCTAAGGGATTGTAGGTGTTTCTCGGCGGCGTACATTTGCCTCGCACTATTAACCAGACAAGAAGTAGAACCTTATCATGTCAAGGTACTCCACGTTGGACTCGTGGAAACGTAAAAAACAGCGATCGACGTCACGCTATGACTAATCGCAGGTGACTGGTGGAGGAGTAGGGACCCGGACGCGGTACTAGGATCTAAGGGCGCGTGTGTGTGGGATGCGCGTGCGGTGACACGTGATACGTAGACAAGTGTGCGTCTGCGAAAGGATATAATAGAATGAAAGAGGAAGAAGTTCCGTTAATGCCTATCGGCCGGCTTCAATCAAAGGATTGAATGTCGCTACGAATTCATTGATAATTTCCGCGCGTCGAGTAGGGTGACTATAAGTAGAGTTTTTACTTTATTTGTCGATTTATTTGTTTAATTTTTTTATTTGGATGTTTTTGGTTTTATTATGAAAAGTTTACTTTAAATAAGGGATAGTATTTATTGGTATGTTAATATAATTTTTGATTTTTGAAAAAAAAATACTGAGATTTCTGTGCCATAGGCTTCTACTCCATTCACCTATTCTACCCTGTTTTTGTCCAGACGGTAAAAAAAGTCAGCCGGTATAATTTGAACCGTTTGGGGTAGAGACCCTTATAATATTGCCATGGGGTCCGAGTGCCCATCTTGTTATTCGGGACATCGCCAAGCGGCTGGTCGACTCTATATGTGACCCGAAGGCTGGTCTATTCTTGGGTCAAAAAATTAACATTGCCATACAACGTGGTAATGCTGTCAGCCTGTTGGGCACGTGTCCCGTTGACAGCGTTGTGAACGAGTTTTGTGATGTTCATTGAGCTCCCCCCTCCCCTTTTCCTTGGAATTGTACTTACTATTTTTATTTTTAAGATTTGTATAAAGTTCAGACAAAATGTAATACCTAATAAAGGACATTGCCACGGGGCAGGTCCCCCTTTTGTGCTACGTGTGCCTGATTGAAATAATAACCTAAAAATATTATTCATTTTTTTGTGTTAATACTATTTTTTATACAATTTCTTTCACCCTGGGAATAAAGTTAGAATTAATTAATAGTTAAACATTTCGTCGACATCCTTTTGATAGATGTACAAAAAAAAGTTGCCAGAAATCAAATACTTATCGAAAATGAAGTATACTAATCAATCGAGTAATCGATTTCAAAACAAAACGAAAATAACAATAAAAAAAAAACATTTTTAATTATTATAACTAGTTTACGTCTCAACATTTAAATGTAGGTCTTCACGTTTGACAACTTCAATGCTACTGTTTTAGCATTATGTTTTCTCGACAATGAATTAAAATGGTGATAACCCTGTCTTTTTCATAGGTACGTATTATTGTAGCATATTATATCTGAAATGCACAAAGATAGGTGTAGGTAAAGTATGAAATTATTGAAAATATTGTTAATGACTAAAACTATTGGATCTAAATCTAAACTGCTTATAGTCCACAGTTATAGTCTATGCGAGTAATAGCGGTGGATAGATGAGAACAGGAATAGGATTTTTATTTTCATAATAAGTCTAGATTAGATGTTTATAAAAGCTATTTACACAAACAGAAAAGCCTAACGTAGGTATTTTCAATCGATTAATCGATAAAAAAACAAATCGATTTACGAATGATTAAAAATAATAGATCTGGCAACATTTACTTGCGCATGTCACGGTAGTCACGAGTCACGGCACCACTTTGTTCGGACTTCGGAAGATTCGTTACGTTCGTGATTGCTTTGTATACGTTGAGTTTTGAATTCCGTATTTACATAGTTATTATTTACGATACGTGCTTTTTCTGCTATCACCGAGTTGAGCTAATAAGTTCCTCGAGTACCTACTTTATGTTTAGTGAGATAACGGACTCTTATTTGTGTTGTTCTTTGTGAGATATTTGACTCTTAAGTGCTATCTTTGGTGAGATATTGGACTCCCGAACAGTTTTTTGTCAGAACTATGTCTACCCCAGCCAGAAGTCGGGCACACCGTCTGCCTTCCCGACGCTGTATTAACTGTTCGATTTTATTAGCACCTAATTTACGCCGGTATACAGTTGAGGAGTTGAACGAGCAAATGACAGTTCTTCTACGAACTTGGACAATGCCTACACCTGTAAGTTATCGTGTGCATATACAACAATATTTATTTTCGACAATGTAGTGCCTAAATGCATTGTACTAACACAAAATAACATTTGATTAGAGTAAAAGAAGCACTGTTTGACTATACAGTGCTTCATTTACTCTAATCAAATTGTTATTTTGAGTTATCTTCATGAGAGTTTATGTATTAACAAGTTTATGCAGATATAAATGTAGAAGAGTAATGATTTTATAATCTTTTCCAGGTAACATCGGATGATATCCTGTGTATTGAATGTTATTTGCTGTTGCAAGAAAGGATGTTATCAAATATAACTGGTTCCCACGAGGATATATCGCCTGCATATGGTCACTTGAACATTTGTTATGGGTGTGGTATCTCTATTACGAGTCGGAGAACCCATAGAGTTGAGTTCGACTGCCCACAACGCAGCATGATTTTAAGATGGACTCTAGCACACCTGGTCAGTATATTTTTCGATAACATTCCATATTGTCTCACCTGTAATCCCCAATCATAACCACGATGATAATTAGGCAGAGGTGTACCTAAAAGTACACATACATTTGGTCAGTTATATTAATGTCTCAAGTATTGCCATCAACCGGGCACAAACCCACTGTCAGGCTCCTGGCTGCTACTCAGGAATTCTTAATGGAAAAACCCAGCAACCCAACCAGGGAAATGAACCCGAGACCTTATGCTCTGCAATTGTGTTTCTTTCTAATTGATAGTATTTTTATTACACGATAACAATATAGGGTTTGGTGCATACTCTGATGTTCACTAATACTGACTATTTCATTTCAGGCTCCACATTTACAAAGAGTGTGCATTCCTTGCTGGTTAGCAGCAACTCGGGAAACACGACGATTGGAGGTTCAAGATACAAACAGACCTGACAGTGTCATGGATGCAGCTTCACCTTCATTAGAAGAAAGCGGGATACCTGAACCACCTCCAATGCCAGCTCCAACACCCCAACCACAACAAGCACAACGAGTACAATCTAAAGTTAACTCACAAAAGTATAAACGTGTTGCTGCAGCTTCTCGTCACTGCATGTTTGTAGGATGTGAAAATAATGAACGTCTTTTAGTGCCTATGACTATCAAGGAACTGTTGTTATTGCAGTACAGTATATATATACCCTTAAATGCTAGAATCTGTCATCATCATTTACAAAGTAATCAGTGGGCTGAACTGACTGCCATTTTAAATGACTTTACTGGCTTTCAAGTCGATGATATATTTTCTATGCTTGAAAGAGCTTCTCAAAGGACTTTAGATTTTAATAATATTGCTGCAATGGATTCACATTAACTTTAGATGATTAGATTAACTTTAGATGATTAGATTAACTCAAGATTAACTTTAGATGATTTAAGATGATTTGCATTAGGATCTTACCAATTAAAACAGGCTAGATCCTATTATGGGGAGCATATAAGAAGTAATGGTACTTATAATGTTGAAGTAAGCAATGTTTTGGAAGAAGATTTGCCCTTAATATTGGGTCAAAATAATTATTTAATTAGGGCTAGAATTAAGTCACGCCATGTGAGCCACAAAACCTATTACTCTTATTTATTGATAAGTAGAGATGAAAATCGGGCAAATTCTTTAGAAAGTATCATTGCTTACTATTGTAACTGTCTAGTGGGTAACCGTACAGTAGGGTGTTGTGCTCATACTATGACAGTATTGTGGTATTTAAGCTGGGGCCGCTTCAACAATGTAAGTGCTCCAGCTCCATCTTTGGATGAAATATTTTACGAAGAATAAATAGTTTATTTAAGTTTTATTTGTTTTATTTCCCTTGGTATATACTACTACTAAAATAAAAATAAGTGTCAGTAACGTTAAATGAATCATTAATAAAAAATTAGTCCAGTGCTGAAGCTGTGAACTAATTGTACAGTTTTTATCATATTTAAACGTTATTATTCCACACAATAGGTGAGCACCTATTTACTTTTTATTATACTGCTAAATAGCAGTACAATGCATCGATCTTGATCGAAGGTACAATGGAATTATGTCTTTATTACTTTATGCATAAACTTGCTTATAGTATGGAAATATGCATATAGTAATGGAATTATGTCTCTATTACTTAATGCATAGAGTAATAGAGACTAATTCCATGCTCATAGTCATTGTATGTCTACGTCAATTTGTAATTATAACCTAGATTTTTAAAACTGAAAAATCATGATATCTCCTGAACCTGGGTGAATAATTGGAAAAAGGTTTCTGATTATGAAAATGCTATGTTTTTACTATTAGGAAAAACAAAAATCTTCAGGGCACAAGCATTTTCCACTGGGACCGAACTTCCTATACAAAACGGGCAATCTCCTTTTCTCTTGTTCAATTTAAATCTGAGAGTTTCTCCATTTCTAGTCCCGGGATGTCTCGTGTCCCGAGACTTTGAGAATGTCGAGACTTGAAAGTTGTTTCCAAAATCTAATGTCAATGAAAGCGTAATCCAAAACTCAGTTCAGTTGTTTTTATGAAAGCCTTGTAAAGGAAACCATTTTATTTTCACTTCTCTTGCTCAAAAAGGCCGTCATTGTAGCATACCAGTCCAGCACGCGTAGCATGACCACGTTATGTCTACGGAAGAATAGATATACTGACAGGAAGAATAGACAAGTCAGTACATTTTGTCTATTCTTCCTGTCAGTATGTCTATTCTTCCGTAGACATAGCGTGGTCATGCTACGCGTGCAGAGCGGGGATAAAATAGCATTTCATCCTCTAGGGGAAAAAGTTTTTTTATTCTTATTTTTGTGTGTCAAATATGACAATGAGCCTACAAAAACGAAAAAGTCTTTAGTCATAAGTAGAATAATCATGAATAAAGACTCGACTTATTACTGTTTCATATAAAAAAGAACCTCATTTTAATTTTGGAAATGGAACTAAAATCGGCGATCTCTGGTAGAATGCATGCAATGTGTTGCGGCTACAGAAGAAACAAAAAGAAGACAATGGGGTCGAAATCTTTATAATTTTTCTTTAATTGCAAATTGAATTGGTAGTGACCGTAATTAATTTCTCGCAATCGTAGTAAAAAGTATAGTGTATCGGCACTAAAACCCATTAAAACTCGGTTTCTATTTACTCCCTCGCTAAAGCTCTGGAGTAAAACTACCTCGTATATAATGGGTCATTTTAGCTCCTTGTATAACAATCTACTATTTATTTTGTATAAATATGAAAATGGCGCCAAAAACAAAAAACAAGATTTTTTAGAGGTAAAATAAAAACTAACGCATAGTTATAATTTAATTAAAATAACTATTCAAAGCAACTATTTTAATAACCTTTTGGACTTTACAAGAAATCATCGATGGCTCTACATCGCCGTGACGTATTTAGTTTGAGGTTGTTACTACAGTTCGAAAATAAAAGAGACTCTTTTGAAATCTGTAAGATACTTTGTCTAAATAAATGAATTATTGTTACAGTAAAGTTACAATCGCTTGGCGAAATGTGACCTGAGAAAGTCATAATTTAAATAATTAATTAAATTAAAAAACAAACTTGTAAATGTGAATCATTTTAATAAACACGTAATTTTATTAAAACAAATGTTTACTTTGCATATCTTCTAATTCAACCCTCTACCTGCTTTTTAACCTGAATTGGACCTGATTGGTGGAGGAGAAATAGTTTTTGAGAATTTTATGAAACAAGCCGCCAGCAGCGCTCCCTTCTCGCATTTGTTAGATTTATACCGATGTAATTAATATATAACAACGTAATTCGTGTTGTAATATAAAGTAATAATTAATTTCTGATTAAATGCAGTAGAAGTATAGTAAATAACATCATTTTAAATAGAATAAAGTGTGTTTAAACTTTGGATAGCAAATAAGTATGAATCACATTTGCTTGTCATCATTCTTCTCCCATGAATCATACTTGTTTATCGCCGCTTATAAAAGCGAGTGTTCCGACTTCATTGGAGGACACTTTTGATCGAAACGTTGATCGGTACGGAGCTCTCGAAGAAAATAATAAGATAAGTATAACTATGATGATAACTATGAAAGGCTATGTATATGTATAATTTCAATATTAGATTATATGTACCTAGTTGTTATGACATGAATGATGTAACCTAAAATTGTAAAATATTACTGATTTTAAAAGAGTGTTCATGGAGTTTCTTGCTCGTTCTTCTCCATAGAAATCTACTCTTTGGAACGAGCAACTAGATTCAACTTTCTGACTGACTCTGACAATTCAAAAGTACCTGTAAAAGGTTGAATTGAAATAAATGATTTTGAGTCTGAAATATTACATTATAATATATGTTTCCTAAACAAAGTATTTTCATTTCACTATTCTGTTCTAAAATAATAATATTCTTTGAGTATATAAGTATGTGTATTTCATATAGAGCTATTTAATTGCTTTTATAATGTTGCCAATTATACCCTTTATTTTAACATCAGAAGTGGGACGTACCATGTGCTTTACTAATCTTACTATATTTTCAGGGTTATTGTTGCTACCGAACTGGAACCAGAGATTCACCTAAAGCTGCTTACTACTATCAAAGAAGCGTTGTCCAGTAAGAATCGGCAGGATGACGTGGCTCTCCCGATATTCGATCCCGCCACCACTGACAGCGGCGCAGTGGCGTGGTGTGCAGACAATGACAAAAGTTTGGTTGGAGCGACTTAATTAAAGTCGCAAAAGGCAGGTAAGGCCCCCAAGGGCTTTGCAAGGTCGATAATAGGAAAATTTCTGTGCTGAATTAACTTGAATGTACCCACACAAAAAAAAAAAAATTTAAAAATCTCGGTTTGATTGTATAAAGCTGTAATTTATTGTTCAGACTCGTCAACATCAGAATTTTAGTTTCGTTTTCTGCTTACGTAGAGACTAAAAAGCGACCAGTAGATCAATCACCTGAGAAACGTTTTATGCCAATCCCAAAATTGGATGAGACATATCAGAAAAAAAAAAGAAAAATATTATACTAGGTACGTGTGGTTACAGTTTATAAAAAGGTAGGACATGATGTAACAACTTGTATTTTTGAACGTGTAAATTCGACCGACTAGCAATTAAACTCTCAAAGATCAATGACTAGATGTTCGAGTCAATACTTTATGCAATGTTTCAAACTTTAAACTCACTAACGTTACCATTCGCAACATGTCTATTGACTCTATTGTCGACACAGGAGTAAGTTGTAGCATTATACGGGAATCTATTGCCAAATGACTAAATTATATATTTTTCCATACTCAATATAAGTACGTTATTGGAATAGGTAACGGTAAAATACATATTTTTTGCAACTATCACAGTGACAGTTAAAGTTGAAGATATTTGTTTATAACTATATTTACATGTGGCCCGTGACCAAGATTTTCATATGATCTTATTGGTAGGAATGTGGTTAATTATCCTGACATTCAAATCACTGTAGATTCTGAAGGGCTAGCATGGAAAAATATTTTTCCTGTTGGCACTGAATTTAGTTTATTCGTTATTTAGAGCATCACATGCCAAAAGTTACGTCTTAACCGTAATCAATATGTTAGCTGCTAGGTGTGGTAATGTGTCAGACTGGCCGAGCGTTTTGTGGAAAGTCCAATTGTCCATACATTACTGTACAGCAATCAACTGGTTTTTCACCTATTAGGCTGCTTGTTAGCAGAAACTCGAACATCCCGTGTATACAAGCTCGATTAGATGAGGTAATACAAGATAGTAATATAAATATTGACGTAACGACCGATCGTCAGTTAGCACATCAACGTCTTAAAATTGTTGCCGATACATTCAAAGACCGCTTTGACCAAACGCGTAGAGATAACATAAATTATAGCGTAGGTGATACTGTTTATGTAAATCAAGACCATAGGCGACATAACAAACTAACAGCAAAATTTTACGGACCCTACGAAATTATGAACATATTAGATAATAACAGGTTCTCATTAAGGGGTATTGGAAATCAGAGAAATATAATAGTTGCAAAAGAAAAAAAAATCGCCTATGGCCTGGATAGTGGACTGAACAAAACGCTGTAGTACATTTATTATAATATTATTTAAGATATGATTGTATTATGGATGGATTAAAACCTTAACTGTGGTATATTATGACATTCACTGGCTGCGGGTGATTAAGCTTCACTGACTGCGGGGTGTTTGGTCTACCCAGTAAGGTCTGATTATTGATTATACAATGACGATTATGAGACGATTACTGATATTGTAATTATATTAGTATATATTGTATTAATATTCGTTTAAGACATGATTGTATTATTATGGATGGATTAAAACCTTAACTGTGGTATATTATGACATTCACTGGCTGCGGGTGATTAAGCTTCACTGACTGCGGGGTGTTTGGTCTACCCAGTAGGGTCTGATTATTGATTATACAATGACGATTATGAGACGATTACTGATATTGTAATTATATTAGTATATATTGTATTAATATTCGTTTAAGACATGATTGTATTATTATGGA
Source organism: Charanyca ferruginea (assembly GCA_947361185.1). Classification (NCBI taxonomy): domain Eukaryota; kingdom Metazoa; phylum Arthropoda; class Insecta; order Lepidoptera; family Noctuidae; genus Charanyca; species Charanyca ferruginea. The sequence goes on from OX376056.1 coordinate 23,625,787, forward strand.
TGGATTAAAACCTTAACTGTGGTATATTATGACATTCACTGGCTGCGGGTGATTAAGCTTCACTGACTGCGGGGTGTTTGGTCTACCCAGTAAGGTCTGATTATTGATTATACAATGACGATTATGAGACGATTACTGATATTGTAATTATATTAGTATATATTGTATTAATATTAGTTTAAGACATGATTGTATTATTATGGATGGATTAAAACCTTAACTGTGGTTTATTATGACATTCACTGGTCGCGGGTGATTAAGCTTCACTGACTGCGGGTGTTTGGTCTACCCAGTAAGGTCTGATTATTGATTATACCATGATGATTATGAAAACGATTACTGATATTATGTAAACAAAATGTACCTTTATGTAATAAGAATATTGTGTTTGTACTTCGAGAGCGAAGTACTTGTCAGTATGGCCGTGTTAGATTTATACCGATGTAATTAATATATAACAACGTAATTCGTGTTGTAATATAAAGTAATAATTAATTTCTGATTAAATGCAGTAGAAGTATAGTAAATAACATCATTTTAAATAGAATAAAGTGTGTTTAAACTTTGGATAGCAAATAAGTATGAATCACATTTGCTTGTCATCATTCTTCTCCCATGAATCATACTTGTTTATCGCCGCTTATAAAAGCGAGTGTTCCGACTTCATTGGAGGACACTTTTGATCGAAACGTTGATCGGTACGGAGCTCTCGAAGAAAATAATAAGATAAGTATAACTATGATGATAACTATGAAAGGCTATGTATATGTATAATTTCAATATTAGATTAATGTACCTAGTTGTTATGACATGAATGATGTAACCTAAAATTGTAAAATATTACTGATTTTAAAAGAGTGTTCATGGAGTTTCTTGCTCGTTCTTCTCCATAGAAATCTACTCTTTGGAACGAGCAACTAGATTCAACTTTCTGACTGACTCTGACAATTCAAAAGTACCTGTAAAAGGTTGAATTGAAATAAATGATTTTGAGTCTGAAATATTACAATAAAATATATGTTTCCTAAACAAAGTATTTTCATTTCACTATTCTGTTCTAAAATAATAATATTCTTTGAGTATATAAGTATGTGTATTTCATATAGAGCTATTTAATTGCTTTTATAATGTTGCCAATTATACCCTTTATTTTAACACATTCATCATCACCGTCGCCGTTTACAGCTTTATTATTTTCTGAAATTAAAAATAGGAATACTTAATCACAATTGCTCTTGTAAGCGAGTACTTTATCTAGTCACGTCCACGTCCGCCTTGTCTAGACAGTTGTCGTGGACTCTTCTGACTAGAAGCCACAGACTCTGACTACTAGTCATACCAAGTGGTTTCGTGTTACCCAGTAACTGGGTTCTGGACGTCAGACAAGCAGTCGCTCCATGTGAAACATTGGCATTCAGCTGCATCCGGTTAGACTGGAAGCCGACCGCAATATAGTCAATATGCAGATAAAAGGTTAAGCCCTTATTACACTTGGCTAAATTAAATCGACTAAATTGAGTCGATATTGAATTCAGTTACTTACTTACTACTACTTACTTACTGAATGCGATTACACTTTACTGAATTCAGTAGCGACTGAATTTAGTCGACTTAATTGAGTCAAGTGTAATAAGGGCTTTAGGCAGATGACGAACCGTGTATCTTATCGCCACTCTACTAATAAAATCAGAAAATTAACCCCCGGTTTGGGAAAATACCAGGGTTTGTTTCTGCCTGTACAGGCTGAATTTTAATTCAAGCATATTTTCAGGTCAAAGTTATCACAAATATGAGAAACTTTTCCTATGGGACAAATTCAGAAATATATGACCAAAATGTATGAAACAGCTGATTTTATTTTCATATCTCATGACCAATGCTGAAGACGGATAAATTTTATTCTAAAACTAAGCTAATAATATTATGGTTAATAAAATATACAGAATTGTATTTTTATATATTTGAAGAAGTCCTTAAATTAGGTATTCGATTGTCATACTAAACCCAAATGTAGAATTTTATATTTAATAGCTTTTGTCCGCAACTTCGTCCGCGTGAATGTCGGTTATCGCGAATGCAGACGAAGCCGCGAATAAAAATGTAGCCTATAGTCCTTCCCCAGGGTCCAAACTATTTTCACGCTAAGTTTTATTGTAAAGCGTAACAGACAGAGTTACTTTTGCATTTAAACCTAATATTAGTATGAATTTATTAATACTTCATGCACAATTAGATAAAGATAATGCAGGCATTAAGTCCGCCTTTGTACCAGGCGGACTTAATGCCTGCATTATCTACCAGTCAACCAAACCTCCAAAATAAATTAAGTTTATACCAGTTGTGCATCGCTTTCCTCCTTCTTCCATAGTGGCAAAAGACACATCATCCTTGACCATTTTTCTTACGAAAGTTAAGTAGTTGTCCAGATCGTATTGATTTTTGTCATTAAGCTAAAAAAGGAAAATACAACCATTTGTGTTAATAATTTAAATTGTAACAAGTTAATTATGCATTTAAGATGTCGGGAAGGTTATATAGCAATATTATAAATGTATACCTAAATAAAGTAAGACAAAACCACGACTACACATTTATATATGTAGAACTAAGCAAACATAGAGCGCTAGCAGAACAATTTAAAAAATCTTACGAGTCCAAAATTCTTAAAGTAACAGCTCCAGTAACAAGAATCAATCTTTGACACGTCACCTGAATCCACAACGGCTTTTAGATCTGCAGTTGAAACTCCATATTCCTTTACGCAATTCATTTCTTCAGCCTTAAAATATAAAATAAAGACACAAACAGTTAAAAAAAAATGACAACAGCGCCTTTTAAAATTACCGAAATAAACAAAAAGAGACACAATAATGTGAATAGTATTGCACCTCTAGCTGTTCACTTTCACAGAGACCGATTTTACTGAAAAAGCCACTAAAATGAGCTTTAACGATACTTACATAAACGCTGCTTAGGCTCACAGCCGCAGCACACAAAAGAACACAAGCAGACATAGACATGTTGTACATTTCAGTTTGAAATCCTCAACTGTAACTAGTTCTAAACACCATCTTTTATACAAATATCCGGAACTGAAATAATTGGATACGAAGTAATTATCATAATATCGCACTTAGCAAAATGCGCAAATTGAAGCATTTTACCTTTATATTTTTTAACCGCCAAAATATACAATCACTAATGTTACTTAATCACATCGCATAAACATAGTACAAGTTATAATTTACTCTAGACTAAATTATCTGATTGTTGAGGGGGTCTAGGCTTTTCGTCATACGTGATACATGAAATGTACAACATGCCTAAGTTTGCTGTGTTGTTTTGTGGTCATACCTAGGAGCAAAATGACACTTCATATTGTCAGTTATTCTTATTTTGTACAAATAAAAAATTGTGGGGGGGATTATTTTTAATTTCAAGCCTCTAAAGCTGAATTAAACCAAGGAGATTTATCAGTCTGCATTTTTATTAAATCTTCAATCGACTTTTAAGAAGCAAGCCGCCAGTAGAGCGCCCCTCTCGCATCCAGCTTCGCCGTCATTTACGGCTACATCTTTTACTGAAATTAATAGAACAATATTTAAATCATAATATTTGCATTTATAACCAAGCACTTATCTGACAATATCAGAAAATCAGCACCCATGCAGGTTCTGAAATTGTCAGGCTTTCTTTTTATGTAGGTACTCTGATTTCCTGAAATCAGAGTACATAAATAGGTACGTAAGTGGTTTATATTCAGGGTTGGCCCTGGCTAACCCTGCATAGAAACAACTTATACTATGAGACTTGTACCCATAACAAATGAATAAAATACGTACAACTGTTGTTGGTTGGTATATATACTCATAAGTACTTTCACATCCTGAAAGATACAAAGTGACTTAATAAGAAAAATGTATGAAGAGATTTAAACTTTAAAACTTTAAATTAACATGACTTGAAGAAACCCATATAAGTAATTCAATAGATTCACCAAACCCAAATGCATATTGCAAATAAAGTTTATACCCGATATACATTGTTTTCCAAAATCTTCTAGAGTGACGAAATTCGCCTCATTCACTGCCAATTTTTTCACAGTAGTCATGTAGTTGTCCAGATCGTATTGGCCTTTGTCATTAAGCTAAAAATGAAAATACAACTATTTAATTTAAATTATATTTTCAACAAGTTTAGTTTGTACATGTAAAGAGCCTCTAATATCAGATTAAAATATGTACTATTATATACGTATTAATATGTACGCGAGTAGAACAAGTGGCCTCATCCAACACATAGTACAACCAGGCAACCATAAAGCATTGGTAGAAAAAATAAAGAGTTCTTACGAGTCCCACTCTCCTGAAGTAACAGCCCCAGTAACAGGAATTAACCTTTGACACGTCGCCTGTTTCCTCAACGATTTCTAAATCTGCTTCTGTAACTCCATGCTCCTTAAAGCACTTATATTTTAACAATCTCCATTCATCATAGAAAGTAGATTCGTTACTTTCTTCAGCCTTAAAACACAAAATCATCATCACTATCATCAACACTATTACTATATATTATAAACTAGCTAACGCTAAAGTAGCCTATGTCCTTTTCCAAGATTCAAGCTATATTCATACTAAACTTCATCTAAATCGGTTCAACCTTCATCATGAAAACGTAACACAAGGGTTACTTTCGCATTTATAATATTAGCATGGATATGGATAAGTATGGATAATATGGAAGTATGGATTCAAGTTGGATTTTTATTTATTCAATTGATCTTACGAGCTAACATATTTGACATCCAAAACGCTCATACGATTAGTTTGCTAACAATTCAATTCAATTATGGCGTAATTACACATGCCCGTCACATTATTCAATAGATTATTATAAAATAGCAATATAATGTCAAAGTCTATAAATAATAATAACAATAAATTACAACGATGAATTAATAATATTTTCTTTTGTGTTCGTTTGTTTCTCTCCGTAACTACGGGTGCGATTCTGTACACCCCTTCTATCCTTTCCTAACTCTTTCTCTAATAGAAAGCTACGTTATGAATGCGCTATATTCTGTCATAAAATAAATAGGTATCCGTAAAAAAAATCAGGCGGGCGAAGTCGTGGCCAAAAGACAGTTAGTGATAAAGATTTATTTCACCTAAATTCACAAAGAGAGATTTTTACAACATAGACCGACAGACAGTCTAACAACAAAGTGATCCCAAATATTATGATTTTCCGGAAAAACACTGAAACGACAATAAACGGTAGGTACTTACGTATACGCTGCTTAGGCTCACAGCCGCAGCACACAAAGCAACACAAGCAAACATAGATACGTTGTACATTTCAGTTTGATAGCTTCAACTGTAACAAATTCTGAATACCTACCATCTTTTATATAATTATCCTGAACTGAAAATTGGACACGATATAATTATCATAATATCTCACTTTGCGAAGAGTAATGATAAATTTGCAGCATTATGCATTTATTTATTTTTTATCCACCAAAATATAAACCCATGTAATTCCAATCTCCATGTAATTCTGACGACACGGTTGGTGTAGTGGTTGAACGGTTGACTGCTGCGCTGCGAGTCGCAGGTTCGATTTCATGGGACAAATATTTTGTATGGCCTACAGGTAGTTGTTCTTGTGGCTGTTTGTGTATTTGAGTTTATATGTTTGTACCCACGACACAGGATGAATTCCTAGTGTGGAGAACCCCAATGGGTAATCCCAACGTGATTTTGAAAAAAAAAATCTATTTTCTAAAATTATGAAAGGTATAGAAGATTTGTTGTTTTTTTTTAGTAAGAGGTCATTACAAAAATTATTTCACTGTTAATAAGCTAAACTATTAACAAGTGTCATAAAATAATGTGTTTTACGGTAAACTTGATTTCCACGCGTACAATGTCTAAGGCAGAAACTCATCATCATTCTGCCCAACCTTTTCCCAACTATGTTGGGATCGGCTTCCAGTCTAACCAGATGCAACTGAATACCAGTGGATTACATGGAGCGACTGACTGCCTGGCCGTCCGGCCTTTTGCCATCGTCGCGTGCGAAGCCGTCACGATCTAAAACAGCCGGAACCTCGACGGCGACGTATGGCATGATTGAGTAATATTAGTGAATAGTTTCTGCCGAGGACTCGTTGCTAAGTAAAAGCCATATGAATCGGTCGATCTGCCGCGGTCGGTAAATAGATGGGTGACCATCCATTTAGTACCGAGACCCCTCCATGCCTTAGAAAGCACGTTTCCACTTCCCGTGACCCAAGAGCTAGTTTTTCCACTGGTCAGAAACTAAGCATTGCCATCCCACGTGGCAATGCTGCCAGTCTCTTGGGCACATTTCCAGATGACGGTGATTCGGAGGAACTTTTGATGCGTGTTTGTATTATTTTAGAGAAACGCTTGCGCATAATTGTCGCAAAGCTATCTACGTTGGCGTCAGCAACGATTTTGAGGGGGTCGGGGATATTGGCTTTTAATTTTGTGTGATGTGTATGCGATGGAGTTCAAAATTACTTTCTTTATATTGTTAGTCATTGTGCGAGCAACAATGTTACTTAAACGTAATCAGCAGGTAAGTAACAATAATTTCATAAATTACTTGATAGACAATTTGTACAATAAGGAAAAAATTTGGTCAAAGAATAAGGATTACTGCCAGCCTGTTGGGCACATGTCCCGTTGACAGCGATGTGGACGAAATTAGTGACGCCCTTTGAGCTCCCCTTTTTCTTGAATTGATTGTACATAATATTATTATTTTTATAAGGAAGTAATAATAAAATGTTTTTTGAAGTAAAATCTTTATTAACAACAACAACTAAGTCTAGACGCATCGATTGTTGTTGTGATTGTTGCAATTGATTTAAATAAGGACCTGAAAAGACAAAAAACACTCGAATCATTTCATGTAAAATCGTAGATCTTAAAATTATTTCTTTAAATAATTTAGATACTTTACAATTGCTTTATTTTGCAAGAAGCAAGCCGATAACAACCCGCCCCTCTGGCATCCAGTTTCTCCGTCAGTCACTTAAAGTTTTCCTAAAATAAAACGGAAATAAATTGATCACTTAAATTTGTACTCGTTGGAAGAGATATCGATTCGTGTACATTTACCACTTTCAGTACAAATAAAACAAAACAGCTGCTACATACAAAAATTTTACGTCAAATTGTTTGGGATAGCCGACTTTTTAATTAAAGAAAAAACTGGTAACTAACTAAATTGAAGCTTAGACAGAACTTCACAAAATAGCTCTCCCAACCCACTTGTGCAAAATAAATGATTGATTGATTGATTAAGCACTACAACAACCGGTTTTAACTCTCAAATCTCTTTTAGTGCTGTCACGATCGGATGATTCAATTAAGAGTACATCAAGTTTAATTGATTTAAACAAATATGGAAATTTCAATATATTAGGTCTTTACATATGAAATTGCCGCTCGGTATCAAAAAATTAAAAATAACATTTTTAAAAGAAATTATATATTTAGTCAATCGAAGTATGTACCATTGTTATCGATACACTTTCGCCATTTTATCGGGAGCTCATTGATCCTTTTGGTAAAAAAATCCTGGGAGCGAGAATCGATGAACTGCTTGAAGGCTGTTTAAACTGCCTCATCAGAATTGATTTCTTTTCCTTGTAAAAAGTTGTCCAAATTTCGGAATAAATGGTAATCGTTTGGGGCAAGATCTGGAGAGTATGGTGGGTGACGCAGAGTTTCCAGTCGCAGCTCCTCTAACTTGGCGACCGTCTGATGTGCAGTATGTGGTCGAGCGTTATCCTGAAGGAGCAATGGGCTAGAGCAATTGACCAATCTCGGTTGTTTAATGGTGAGCTTTTCCATCATTGTTTGCAACTGTTGACAATACATGTCTGCAGTAATCAATCGTTTGGCCTGATCTCATGAAGCTGTAGTGGATGACACCAGCACAGGACCACCAAACACTAACTAGAATCTTCTTTTTGGTCAGTTTTCGCTTGGGGCAAGGTTTTGCCGGTTTTCCAGAGTAGTATATTATTGGGCACCTCACCCCACCTTCCGTTCCATCGACTCACTCCGTTCGTCTCCGTCACTCACGGTGTGGTAGAATGCCCAATAATATCCGACGGAGTGGGCGCCGTTCAACAATTCCGTTTTATTACATACCGTTCCTACGTCTCACTTCGACTGAATTTGCGTTTGCGTTAATACTGGTTTGGCGCCTATTCCACACGAGAAAAAAGTCAGTCAGTTTGACACATATTTCGTTTACTAATGGAACTTTACGAATATAGTAAACTAAAATTTTGGGACAGATTGTCTCATGTCTCTTCACAGAGTAAAAAATAGCATGCACCTACAGGTACACACACATTCTTTTTCTATGACCCAGATTGGGCACCAAGGACATCCAAATTTTAATTTAATTAACTCATACAGTTGACACTAGCTTACATGTTAACAAATAAACTAAAATTTGGGACAGATTGTCTCATGTCTCTTCACAGAGTAAAAAATAGCATGCACCTACAGGTACACACACATTCTTTTTCTATGACCCAGATTGGGCACCAAGGACATCCAAATTTTAATTTAATTAACTCATACAGTTTTACATGTTAACAAATAAGTGTGCTCGCTGTTAGAACCATTAGCCTAAAATTCAGGACAGATTGTCTCATGTCTCTTCACAGAGCAAGAAATATTATGCATCTTCAGACACACGTACATTCTATTTCTATGACCCCAGATTGGGCACCAAGGACATCTGAATTTTAATTTAATTAATTCATACAGCTAACACTACCTCACACGTTAACAAACAACTACTGGTAGCTCTGAAATGTTCTGTTGTTACTCTGCGACTCTGCGTTGCGCTTGATTAAGATCATCGCACACTTATACAATTGCCATCGAAACGGTTCGTGTGCCGTCCCGTGATCATCTATTGTACCATACTCCTTTTATACCGCCGGACGACGGCGTCGGATCGGCGACCGTGTTAAGCTTCACAGTATAAGTGTACGTGATTCTTTACAATCGCAAAGACTGCAAAATTGCATTATGTAAATTTGTAGTGTTCGAACTTTGTTGTACCAGGTATATGTTTGAGTCATTCAACAATTTAGCTGTAAGATGATCGCTGTGCATGTTGCAGTCTCTGATTAAAATTGGTATTTTATAGAACTTCATAATCAATGCAATTCATTCAAATAGAGGATGTTCCTTTGATAACTTTGCTAATTATTTTATATTGTTTATTTGCTATATTTATTTATAAATAACCAACCTATACTTACAGTTTACACCAGACATACAAGTTTTTGGTTAATACATACTGAACAAGCATAAAAACATATAAGAAAACATAAAATGTTTCAAAATACATTGATAGTTCTTTAACAATCTAGGATTAGTTTGAAAGATGAATCTTAATACTAGTACCTACCTACTGAACTTATGCATGAATCGATAATAAAAAGTTCGTTTTAGTCGTTAGATGATATTACTTATTTACGATAATGTCAAGTTTTACTGTAGCATATAAGTGGTTAACTTTTTGCCGCAAGTTTGTTTACATGGATTATTCTACACAAAAAATGTTTTCAGGATGATTTTCTTTCAGCTCTCTTCCGTCAAAAAAGTGATTTTTATTTTTTAGTTCACATGTGTGATATTAATCATAAGCGTCATGTGTCATCTTTGTCGGCGAGCGAAAAAAGCTGGTTTTATATTTCATTTCTCACGATAAAATTGCAATTAGACGGAAGTGAATTTCAATCACTACGGTTTAATTAGACGTAAGTAACATAAATTAGTCATACAACTGTCAATATATGTAGTTAAGGTTTAATTTTGTAATGGGATAAATATTGCTGAAATGGTATTTTTTATGTATAAAATCAATCAATTTTGATCATAATATTACATTCGCTCCAGTATCTTCCAGTGATAACCACCGGTTACCTTCAACTATATAAAATGTAAGTAAGTAAGTACTACTAATTTTACTGAATTTACTAATGTACTAATCGCTACCCGGCTACGGACCTGGTTTCTGCCTGCCGGCTGGTGTATTGGTTAGCCTTAATTTCATCGCATAGATGTTAGAATTTTGAGCGTAAACCATATAATTTTATGTAATAACATTATAGGGAATTTCATGAACTAAAGACATGTCTATAAATTATTCCACTGAGCCATGTATTTTTCTCACAATTTAAAGAAAACTTCGAAATTAATGTTATTTTGTGGTTATCCGATTCAACTAACATCAAACGTATCGCTATTATGAACCTTATTTGTTGCCGCGATGCGTTATTGTCAATTACCGAAACGTAAGTCATAGTTATTAGTTACAAAATTAATCTTTATGTGTTCCATTTCAGGTCTGACTCCGATTCAGAATACCGGTCACAGTTCGCAACTGTAGCCGAGCCGAAGCCGCAACCAAAGAAGAAGGTGTCGAAGCGCAAAGCTTCCGAGAGCACCACACCGTCCGTACCGAAGTCAAGGTAATTTTGTGTTACTGCTTTTACCTTTAGGTGCTTGTTGTGTATGTTATGTCAATTAAAATGTTATACACCGATAAACGTTGGTTAGTGGATTTAGAACTGCAACGAAGAGAGCTCTGAAATCAATTTCCAATTATATTCCTTGTAGGAATGTTTACAGTTAGTTCATGAGATATTTAAATTATTATAACAGAACATCATGCTTTCTATCCCCGTAGGGTTCAACAGAGGAGTAATACACCATCAATTTGTCAATATTAAAAAATAAATGTAATAAATAATGTGTTAAATTGTTTACAGTAAAAGGCGCAGCTTGAGCTCGGACCTCTTTGGTTTGGAGGACTACGTCCCCACCAAAACCTCAGTTGCGGACTTCGGTTCGTCACTCATCAGCCGTGTTGCTAACGGTAAAGTGCGGCGAACGGCAGACGTATCCGGGGACTTCTACGTGGAGGTTAAAGTCTATAACAAGGCTGAAGTTGCCTCCACCCCAAAAGAGGAGCGGTGGAAGAAAGCCTCGGTGGCACTAAAAGTGCAGCTTAACCGGAACACGCCGCAGTGGGACGGGTTACAAGTTTTTATGAGACGGACTCATGAGTTTTTTGATAACTCTGAGCCTGTCTTTTATAGCGATAATATTAGTTTAAAATAAATATTTAAGTTGTTGGGGCACCAGATGTTTTTGTATTTCTGCGAGCGTAAATCATAATCGTAAAAATAATACATTGCAACATCTAATAGTAAGTTTAAAACTATTATATTTTAAAATGCCGTTCTGTACTGTTTGTAACACATCTGTTGAGCGCAGTCACTGGACAGGTCACCTACGTAGTACTAATCATAAAAACAAAACTATTTCGCATTTTTGCGAAGGTGTTGAAATAATACATTCTGCATTTCGTAATCGTATAGCTTCTTATAGAATTGTCGCTCCGTCTGAGAATAGTTCTCTACAACCATTTCTTATTAATATTTGGGACAAAATTAAAACGTTAATTAATATTTCTCTTAAAGAACATACTTGTCTAAAAGTTAATTTCGAATTTTTTGCTTTATTTTTAATGTTTAAAAATGATTCTCAGGAGATGAAATCATTTGCCACAAAAAACTTTACTCTGCATCAGAATTATGAAATTGATTCATTATTAACTCAAGTAAAAAACATTTTATCAAAAAAGATAGAAGAATTTCAGGACCGAGACAGTGGATGGACGTTCTTGAGCAGTTCTCATTTGGAAGTCAATGTTAACAAATATCAACCGTTGCATGGTTCAGGCTTTATCGAATTGCCTTCTGCAATAAAATCGAAAAGAGCATGTGTTAATATCCACAATAATGACGAGTATTGTTTTTTGTGGTCTGTTGTTGCTGCTTTATATCCAGCTAAAAGTCATCCTGAAAGAGTATCTTCTTACCCTGATTTTCGTAACGTGTTAAATGTAAAGGATATGTCATTTCCAGTGAATTTCTCAGATATTGCGCGGTTCGAAGTGAATAACCCCGAAATTTGCATTTACATTTACGGTTTAAAAAATAATACCGTCGTAGGACCGTTTTACAAACCAAAAGCCTTGAACGGAAAGGTGATTCATTTACTTTATTTAGAAAGAGATAATTTGTCACATTACTGTCTCATTAAAGACTTGCCGCGACTTGTTAAAAATCAAATAACAAAACACCACAGTAAACTGTACTTTTGTGATGCTTGTTTAATGTTTTTTAATTCATGCGATGATCTTAGTTCACATAGTTGTGGAGGTGTTGTCACTGAACTACCTCCAAAGGGTTCTTTCATACAGTTTAAAAATTATAATAGAAAGCAAATTGTTCCATTTGTTATATACGCAGATTTTGAAACAATGCTAGAACGGTATGAATCTTGTGACCCTGACCCCACTAAGGCGAGTACTGTAACGCGACAGCGACATGTGCCTATAGCTTTCGCTTATCATATTAGGTGTACGCTAGACGAAAGCCACAATCGTTACGTTTCTTATCGCGGTTCGGATTGTGTATCAAATTTTGTGAAGTTTATCTGTAAAGATGCACAAAAAAATTACGATATTGTAAAAAATAATGTTCCTATGATTTATTCAAATGAAAATGCTCGCGACTTTGAAAACGCGTTGACATGTCATATTTGTGAACACTTCTGGTTCGGCGATAGGGTTCGCGATCATTGTCACTTGACTGGTAAATATCGCGGCGCAGCTCATAGTTATTGTAACATACAATACAAACTACCATCATTTTTGCCAGTATTTTTTCATAATTTGTCTGGATACGATTGCCATCTTTTCATAAAAGAATTAGGTGAAGCTCCTGGATCTATAAAAGTGATACCTAAAACAAAAGAAAACTATATTTCTTTCACTAAGTTTATTCCGATTATTTACTCAAAAAAATATTTTAGGTAGCAATCGGAATAAACTTAGTGGTTTGAACCTCTTGATGATATCGTGCACTTCGTCGGGAGTGACAGGAGGCAGAGGATAATCAGGGTCTTCAACGGGTGGGAGAGAGGCTCTACGTTCGACTTCGGCGTCGACCTCAGAAAGGTGAGCTTCGTCTACTGGTTGAGAGCTGGGGGTGCATTGAGACTCTAGGCTGTCGGCTAGACATTCAGCCTTTTCATCGTTGTCGAAGGCGATGCTACTGTCGGAGCGAATGAGAGGGGGCATGGAGGCCTCGTTAGAAGAACGGAGCTTCCTCTGGAGTTCCCAGAAGGCTAGGTGGGTGGGCTCGAGTTCGCTAAGTGTCTTGTCCCAGCGGCTGGAGCGCAGCTCCTCGATGCGTTTCTTTACAGCACGCTGTAAAGAGCGCATGTGAGCCTTGTTCGCATCGCAGGGGAAGGCACTGTACGCACGGACGGCCGCGTTCTTCTCGGTCAACAGATCACGCACATCGTCAGGCAGTTTCCAGCGATGATCGCTCATCGCCGGAACCTCCCTTGAACAATCGTTCAAGACGGATTGTACATGATTTGTGAACGAGTCGATCGCGCCCGTCGTGTCTGCGACTGTCACCAAGTGGTCGGGGATAGCGTCCAAGTGAGGCGACGTGGTGGATTGTAGGCTTTCGCTTACTTTCCTCCAGTCGGTAATAATTTGGGTCGGAGGGGGCTGGCTAGGGTCAGAGGGACCTGAACGGGGAGCTAGTTCTAATATCACTGGACGATGGTCGGAATTAAGCTCGTGTAGCGTCTCCATAGATTGCAAACGGAGGTTCACATTCTTGAGCAACGCTATTTCGAGGATGTCGGGAAGATGGTTGGGATCGTGGGGGAAATGAGTGGGAGTCATCGGGGCGATGACGTCGAAGTTCAGTTGAGAACAGAGGTTAAACACGATCCTACCTCTGGAAGAGGTCCTGTTACTATTCCAGGAGGGATGTTTGGCATTGAGATCGCCCGCCAGTAAGACGGAGTCACCCAGGCCAAGAAGAGCAGAAAGGTCATCCTTGAGGAGGATAGGATCATCCTCCGATGGTGATGGAGGGACGTATGCTGATATAATAGTTAACGGCTGATGACCGGTCATGCCGAGCCGTCAGACAGAGACCTCGAGGCGAGCGAGGGGAGGAGGGTCCATAGGAATGCAGTACAGAGCCTTTCTATAGTATATTAGGGTACCGCCCTTGTGACAACGAGACCTATCATTGCGAACTATACGGTAGTTGGCAATATTCGGGTCACGATGATGGGGCTTAAGAAAGGTCTCCTGTATGAGGAGGATATCAAGTTGATGGTCGCGGAAGAAATTGGCGATCTCATCACGTTGGTTAGTAATGCCATTGGCGTTAAAGAATCCTAACTTAAGGGATCGGGGTTTATTAGTACACGGCCTTTCCTTATCCATTGGATTAGCAAGGGTAAAGTTTATCTAGGGCTTGCGTAATCTCCGGATACGCTTTGAACACCTTAAGGATGTCGCTAATATTTGCTTTGCACGCGAGTATATCCCTGGCCACAGCTTCAGCAGCGGGGTTGCGGTAAATTTGGTAGGCGAGGTTGATGACTTCGCCTATCCTCTCGGTAGGGAGAGATGCAGGTACGCGGGAGGCTGAGGGCGCGGTTGAAACGGCGGGGGCGGCCTTAGATGGGGCGAGGGCGGCCTTAGGAGCGGCGGTGGCGGCTTTAGGAGCGGCGAGGGCGACCTTAGGTAGGGGGGGCGTGGTCGCGGAGGCTAGGTTCGGCGCGGGGACTGGCGAATCCATCAGCGCTGGCATGGGCAGAGATTGGGAGGGCCTCAATGCAGGGAACGCTCTCTGATGATTCAGCGAGTTCCATGGGGAGGGCCTCTGAGGGCTGAGACGCTCGGGCATCTCTGAGGAGGGAATCTTAACAGAGGGGCTTTCCCTTTGTTGACGAGCGTTCGCACGCTTGGTCAACTTGGGAGAAGAGGATTTTGGGGCTTTGGGGCAGCCGCGGTAATTGGCGGGGTGACCTGATTGGCCGCATAGCACACAGCTGGGAGGTTCTATGCACAGATTGCGGTCTTTCGGACGGGGGCAGTCAGCAGTTGCGTGCTCACCCAGACACTTGACGCATCTAGGGGTCGCGTAGCAATTGCGTTGGGCGTGACCGTAAAGTTGGCAGCGGTGACACTGTCCAACCGTATCGGATTTATAAGGCCTCTCGATAGAGATGCCCGACAAGTGACATACCGACTTTACTTTAAAGATCGGATGGTGGCCGTCGGTGTGATCGCACACGACAAGAACCGAGTCGTATGCAATCGCACCCCTAGCTTTGTGCAGACGATGCACAGCGGATACTGGTACATTTTGCGACTGAAGGTCGGCGAGAATCTCTTCCGTTGAGATTTCTTTGGGGACGCGTCGGATTACCACACGGGTGGGTTTATCATCGGGCAGGGAATAAGTGTGGAACGAAATGTTCCTCACTTTTAACAGGGATGTAAGTTCCCTGTGGTCGTTCACCGTGGGAACTTGAACTTTGATACCCTGTTGGGTCGAGCGCGCGTTTGTGTATTTGATCTTACGATCGTTACACAATTTGGACACGTCGGTCCACTTCGCCTTGTCCTGGATGAACAAGGGAGGCGGGGCGGGTAGTTTATTTTTTGAAACTGAAGGATTGGGGGCAGCAGTGGACAAGGGACTAGTGGGACGGCTGCCCTCTGGACGAGAGGTAGCTGAGACGGTGGGGGCCGAAACTGAGGGGGGGGGGAGGGGGGGGGGGCGCGGCTACGACTTTCTTGGCCTTGGTGACCTGAGAGGGACTCTTACCCTTCTTTCTCTTGCCTCCCGGACCGACAACTTGGTAGTCGTCGTCCGAGGACGCGGAGGCAGAGTGGGCTTCCTCAGAGTCGGAGTGAGATGGCTCAGAGACGGGGACAGAAGTATCCATTGTTTCTGAAAAACATGGCGACGCAGAGCGCAGCTGCGTGGGATCAATAGCCGCGGGAACAATTGTCGCGGGAACAATGGGCTCGGAAACAATAGGTGTTTCCGCGTACGGGCTTGTTGTCTTAATTGACAATAGAGACGGGATTTGCGGTCGCATAGAGGATGCCGCCACAGGTGTGCCTTCGTTGGCGTTATCGGGGGAAAAGGGGCTATCAAATATGTCACTGAAGTCAGCGACGCTAGCTTCGGCTGCTTTACGGGACGCGGACGAGTTCTCTAGCCATATCTCTAGATCGGCATGGAACTTGGCGCTTGGCCATAAGCGGGCCTTGATGTACGCTAATATTTCAGCGTCCGACATGGTCGGAGGGAAAGCTAAGTTGGGGAGGGAATTTTGGGAGATTTAACTCTCAGGGAAGCCTAAATTAAACCTAACACCTAACACTAACTCCCCGGGTGGAGTGGCCCGGGCATGTGTAACCCTCCCTGTCGGGTGTAGACAGGGAGGTGAGTACCTATTAGTGAGCCCTAAGCTTGTAAACCCGTCGCCAGTCTTATTGTGCGAACGGGGCCCTAGCCAGTCTAGTGCGAAGGGTGTAGACACGCCCAACCGACACTAGGTGTGTGGCTGTGAAAGGAAACCAGAGACTAGGTTCGACTAGGAGACCCCCCAAGGCCAAAACACTAGCTCCCGACTCCAATTGACTGCCTCGCCCTGAAGGGGTTTGGCGGGTGTGATTGGGGCAACACCCACTCGGCTTCGTTGGCACCGTAAGGTATCCACCGAGTACCACGAAACTGTGGTTTTGCCCTGAAGGGGCCTAGTGAAGCTACACGACAGACTCTGTTTATAGAAATAGGAATTTCAGCCGTCGCCTTGAAAAAGGCAACTTTTGAACAGTTGATTGCAGTCGGCTGACTACAGAAATCGTTGCGGCGGGCGCAGCGAGAGCAGGTGACGAGCGCAGCGGCAGAGCGTGGAGCGAAGCGGCGACACGTCCAAGCGCGACGAGCGTCGAGCGAAGAGTCAGTCTGGTGCAAGTACTTATCGGTAAAACCACAGATATATATAGACCTAGATAACGCAAGAGCAACTACATGGCGTGCCTATTTTCGTGGCTAACTTACGATAAAAAATCGTGAGTAAAAAAATTAAGTAAACGTTTCCTTCCATCGGTAAGTCATTTTCGGATTAATATTATGCGTAAATAATTTAAAAAATAATTATTTTTAATATAATACCCTATACCTAGGAATACCAAATTTAGGAAAAACAAAACATTCGTATTACGTTGTGACATCCAAAAAATGGCACGCTTGGTTTTCATACAGATCGTGATACTTGCGTTATCTAGGTCTATCTATGTATGTGGGTAAAACCATTTCAGCAAAGAGCAGCTAGAATATTACTAAATAAATTTTCATATTTACGGGTTGTGCATTCTGTAGCAATTTCTTTTAACTTGTTGTATTGCTCATCATCTTCCACATCCTTCCTCAGGCTGGCAAGGCCAGTGACCAGGTCGTATTGACCTTTGTCATTAATCTGTAATAAGGAAAATAAAACTATAATTGCTAGGAGTAAAGTAAATTATTCAACACTATTAAAACTCGTTTTTATGAACGTTAACGAAACATATTAATGAATAATTATACATTCGACTAGGTTTTTCTCGAGATTTCGCTTTCGTGAGTTTTCTTTCAGATCATTTAGTATTAGATAATAAAATATAGGAATATCTGCAATGTTATTCTGTAAGAACTCACTCCAGCTCTCACTACTGATTCCACGGTGAAAACTGTTTTAGGTATTCTGTAACTCGATAAAAACTACGCTAGCGCCACTGAGTGACGACATAGGTGAAGTGAACTATTATAACGTTACTATTTTACCGAATGTTAAATACTTTTCACTTCAGGTTAGTGAAATCGGAAATGAGATAGGATTAGAATTCGTGGGTGAATTCTTACAGAATTGCACTGCAGGTATAACGTAGCTTCATAAAAGCGAAAGAATTTTTAAAATCGAACCAGTTATTTCGGAGAACTCGCTAGCGTTCAAATAAAAAGCAAACAAACCGTCAAACTCTTCAGCCTTATAACATTAGTATAGATAACTATCAACTTAGGTATCTAAGACATTAATGATACTGACCGCAAAAACTTGAAAAAACTAACAAAATTAAAAAACATTACATTAGTGTGGTAGTAAGCTAAAAGAGGAAAAAACCTCAACAATTTGCAGCATTTAACGTAGATTTTTTTCCGGGTGAGCCAAGAATTCAACACTTATTAAACCGTATTACGAAGACTAGAATAATTACTTACAAATCCAGCTTTTTTGAAAACGCAACCATTAAAACAAGGGTCAATGATGTTCGGGTCGCCAGTCTCGGCAGCCCTATTTATATCATCCTGGGTGATCTTATAACCCTTCATGCACTCATCTAAATATGGCTTGAGATGATCACGGAGATTGGGTGCATCAGCTTTAGTTACCTAAAATAATAATATACTTAATTAACGATTTTCGATTTTATTGCTTAACTAACTTGTGCTGTGACCTTGCTTCTAGCCAAATTTCATGATTGTAGGTCAATGAGAAGGTTTATTCCAAAAATCTCTACCGTCAAATCCCCACCAGTGGGAATTATTTTTCCAGAAATCCCCACTAGTTAAATAAACGGTTTATTCCAGAAATTCCCACCGACAAAGTACTCTTAGGTTTTGATTTACCTGCGAAGTTTTAAAATATGAGGCTTAAACGCCCCCTTTTTTGATGACGTTGATTTAGAAGCTCGATTTTTTTTACAGCTTCTGAGGACCGCTATGGTATTTAATGTTAATTTCATCTTGATACCTACACTCATTCCTGAGAAATTGAGTAGTGACAGACAGACGGACAGAAGGATAAAGAAGTGAGGGTTCCTTTTTTATATTGCGTCCATTAAATTTTAATATACCATGAAAGTCAGCTGCCGCTAACAACTAACTGCGGGTTGTGTGCTGCATACATTAAAATATCACAGCACTGGGTTATTAATGGCAATCTTTAATTCTTATTGACTACCTAACAATAAGACAATTGTATGTGTTACGGCTAACAGCCGAAGTAAGGCTACACATAGTTTTACTAGGTGGAGCCAGCCACATGCGGTTAAACTTAGATGTATCCTACCTATATTCGGTTAGAACTAGGTTTTAGCCGCACACCGACGTCAGGGCCGTCAGGGGCACCCCGAGGTTCGGTTTGGTTAGGTTCCTTTAAACCCTGTAGACAGAAATAAAAGCCCCGCGCAGCAGGGCTCCGTCAACCTGACGTCGATTGTCTTCTTCTGCCAAATGGTTTGGTGCCTCAAGTCCCGAGCTCGCAGGCTACACCTGAGTTCTGCTACCGGCTACACCCAGTTCTAGCCGGTTATAACTAGATGTAGCCGCACTTCGAGTTTTAGCCGCAACATAAGCACTACTTACATTTACGCTGCTCACGCTTGCAGCCACGACACACAACATTATACAAGTAAACTTCGACATTGTATGTTTCACTCCTGATCCTTACAAGTTTCAACTGTTTACGCCTTTGAGTGTTGACTCGATGACTATTTATATTACACTTATATCCTTGAATTATTTGACCTGCGTCTTCTAACTAAATGCAAAAACTTTGCAAAACCCAATTATGTTATCTATATTTTTAATCGAAAACAAAAAAAAAATAGTAAATCAAGCACCTCCTATTTCATCTGTCGTAAACGCGCTTAGCTGTTTATGTTTTTTTTAGTCATTTAATAAATAAAAAATACATGATAATACATGATATGATTCTTGACTATTTTAGTATTTATGTATGTACCTACCTACATTTTTATTTATTATTTCGTCGTTGCAAATCTAAAATCTCTCATGTGTAAAAAGTAACTTTTCGAGAAAAACGAAAAAAACTGTTTCCTGAAAAAAAATCTTAGAAAACGTTCTTATTTTTTTCAGATATAATAGAGTTTACAGGAATTATAATGTACGGAAATAGAATTTGTCTTATATCAATGTGTTATTAAGCGTATATATATAAATTTAATTATTTTTCTGCACATAGGAGATTTCAATTGCAACTTTTTGTCACATAAGTGGTTTTACAGGTTATTAGTAAAAATGAAACTATTGTATTTTTCTTTAATATTTATTAACTAAATGCAAAATAAGACAAAATCTCAAAGTCAAAGTCAAAGTCAAATCATTTATTTCAATTAGACCATTAAAGGCACTTTTCGACGTTAACGTCATAAAAAAAAAGTTGATTCTAGTTGACCCTTCCAAAAGGTAGTTTCGTATGGAGAAGAATGGGCAAGAAACTCCATACTTACTCAAGACTGGAGACTAATGCCCGTTTTCACCAACAACCCCTAAATTTAAACCCTAAGACATTTTAGGTGACGGAATCGCAAAGGATTCCGTCACCTAAAGTCTCTTAGGGGTTACTTAAAATTTAGGGGTAGTTGCTGAAAATGGGCATTAAACAAACAGTTAGTAAATTATTATGTTCTTTTTTAAGTGCCAGTATTAAATGTAATGGAGTCATAAAATGGATGATAATCTTTTTCAACTACGGTTTTCAACTCTAGCAAATGTTTATACTTACTTTCTGTGATTTTGAGCGGTCTTTGATACAGTGGTTTTGGTTGTAAACGTCCACGACTAGCTCTTCGCTGAGGTAATGGACCATTCGCTATTATGACGCAATTTATATAAAACAGATATAAATATTCTGGATCCCCTCTTTTCTTTCTGGGTCTTATGGACTTAAAGTCCACCTCAAGTTCATCATAATTAAGGAAGAAGTCGTAGTATAAAGATTTGACATTGTAAGGATTTCAAGGGCGAGCTTGCTACATTCTTGTAACGTACCTAGTCACTGGGTGCATAAATAGGAGGCTTAATGCATAGTTCAATTGTTGAGTGGACACTGTCAACTTCCATCATAGTATGGCCTTTTTCTAAGTACAACTGCTCGATATGAAGAGACTGATGCTTTGGGATAAATCACTTAAAGCGCTTGACAAAATCCGGTTTCTATTTTGCTGGCCACATCCTTCAGAAATAGCCAGTATACTATAGTAGTCTTTGATCAGAAATTACGATAACTCGTTCGGTATCTGGCGCCATGTTTTATAAATTAAATAATCAATTAAGCAAGAGGTAAACTCATTGGCAGATACACTCCAACCAACCATCAACCATGCCAAAAGTAAATAGTTACTTTTTTCGTCCTACAGTCATAGACCGTAAAATTATAACACTGTAATTTAAGTTTATAATATAAAGAACTGGCCAAAAGCTTAGGTGCAAGCAAAACGCACTGAACATCTACTGTAATCACTAATATCTTTTCGTTCACCGATTCTATGGAATCTTTTCTGCTTGACGAGCTTCGTTCTTCTTCAAGTATATGATCAAAAAAATATATATATATACCCAAAAATGATGAAATATTACCTGCTTGAAAACTGCAACAAGTATCACATTGGTCTTTACGCGGATGATGAGTGGCTATATTCTCTCGCTTCAAAACCTTTAGGAAAGTTGGCCTGCTTGCAGCTTATGATGATTGTGTTCCACGCAACATTCCACGAAAACATCTTGCATGTGTTTTTCAGACCTAAATGTACTCTCAACATAAAGCTTTTTGGAACTCGCTTGGCAATAATGACTTGGTACTTCTGGAAGTAAATCTATCCACGTCTTCACTAATTTAGTTAGACGTGAATATGTGGACACCTGTGCTACACTTTCTGAAGTGTTCTCAATATCATGAGTGAGAGAATTTACAACTAACGTCTTCAATGATGTCTTCTTTAGTCCAACGCTTAAAACTGTCTTCACCTAAACATAGCGTATTTAAAAAAATAATCTACATACCCTCAGCTAAGTGTGCTTTTCATCGCATTTGCTATAAATATGTCATGACCACTTCCTTTTTTGGATGTAACCAGGATCATTACAGCGACGTCTACGAATGCCTCTAGGAACAGTAGAAGCTTTGACAAACGCTTTCTTTTCAGCCCACGCTTTAAGACTCCAGAAATAGGAATGGATTGCTTCACGATCTTCTTCACTCTAATTCATTTATTCCGTAATATTGCACTCACTTTCTAGCATAAAATAGGCGCGAAATTTACAACAGTGCACGATTGGCGGTCACATAGGATATTATGATTTTCAATTATTTGTTTTAAAATTGATACTAAAATCTTTTATGTGAACATCAGGCACATAGGAGTATTTGAAGGACAATAAAATGTAGCTCGTCACATAAGATTTTTTAAAATTAGCGAATACCTTAACGATACATTAAGATATTCACATAGGAGTTTTTGCAATGTGTAGGTATACAAAATCGCTGTTAAATGGTATGCATAACTCGTTTTTGTCCAAATTGTCACATAGGAGATTTTAAATTTGCAACGACGATTTCCTTTTCTTGACCGAGGTATGACTTCCTACCCTAAATGAGTTTTAAATCGCAAACCCAGATCTATCCTACCCAATAAAAAATCTTTCATTCTAACTACTTAATATCCATTGCACTAAACCGGGGTCTGTAACCTGCAAAAACTCGGCTCGTGAGTCGCGGCTCTTTCGGTGTGAAGTTGCGGCTCTTCAATTCATAAGCAATGATCGATTATATTGAAACTAATCTTAACATTATCTGCAACAAATCATACTACATATCATACTATATGAAATCACATTGTGCACTGTGACCTGAAATACAGGCTCACCCTAGCTCAGGCACAGTTGCTCACCTTTTATTACTGATAATTGTTTTAATTTATTTATTTCTGTACTAACTGTTACACTTTTAAATGTACAAATAAATATTATTATTATTATTAAATTCGGATTTCATTTCATTCGCGTTCAAAAATCAAATGTAATAAATACATAAATGATTGTTAACACCGTTAGTTTATACATATACTGCTGCTGCGACTGCAGAAAAACTCCTAAAAGAATTTAAATATTTATGTATCACTTCAATTATTTCAAGAATTATCAACACTTTAACATTAATTTATGTATTAAAAATTATTTATTATACAACATTTCACATAATGTTCAAAGTTAATACGATTTATTCTGCGGTAGATCAAGAGCGTTTAATCGGCACACGCGCAACATCATAGTGCGTGCTAGTAAGAAGATGTAAAAGAACTTTTCAGAAGATCGGTGCGTAAAAAATACCTAAATTAGCGCAGCGCTGACATGTAAGAGGGCTCTTAACACCATTAGTTTATAATCTATCTTCTGCTGCTGCTGCAGCTGCAGGAAAACTAACACAGATGGATTATAAACTATAGAAAAATAAAACGTTATAATTATTGTAATTTATCGACAGTTTACCTTTACATACTCGTGAGATAGATTATGTAGATTTACACAATCATACGGTGATATTTTATAAGCAAATATTATAATATTGAAGAAATAAAACATTTGGTGGCTCTGGTTGCGCTTCATAATTTATAGTTATTATATTTTCTTACCTCACCTTATGGCGATTGGAAGGCATTGGTTTAATAGTTCTAATTTATTAACTAAGTGTCATATATCGTTGGTTTGGTGATATCCTATCGGGAGTTGCCGCTGTCAACGCGTCGCGAAGCTAGTGACATCTGCTGGCTTCGTGAGTCTCGTCTTAACCACGGGATAGTGAGCACGCGTGCTTTTGCATATGTCGTTAATTGCTCGGAGTCGCTCCATCTCGCCCTAAACCCTGAACTGAACCTACATCAAGTGTTATCTGTGTTACCTAGACCTAGACCTAGACTATGTTGTGTATCGCTGGCCAGCGTAGTGTACCTAGACTGTGAGCTGGTCATCCCGAACGCGGCATCCATCTGCTTCTGCTTGGGGGTCGCTGTATCAAAGGTATGTGGCATGATTAATAAGTTGAACTTTATCCATTGCCTTTCGTCTCATTTGCATATTTTTTCTCCCTAAAGTTAGCACTGCTGAATCAGCAATTATAGCCTAGATTGCTCTAATAATCTAGGTTCACGCGCGTGTGATTTTTACTAGTAACTTTCAAATTCTAGAGGTTATACGCACCATTTTGGTCCTTCGAGCTGGATAAATTAATTTTGGGCCTATTTACGGCCTATTTTGAGTTCTAAAAGTCTAATTTTAAGAAAAAATATCGGGAATTTTCAATATCAATTGCAAATCATCACACGACTCTCGCCTCTATTGCGTAAAGAATAAAGGTCAGACTGCCTTGCATGAAGTAGTTCTACCGGCAAATTAATTGTTAATTTAAATCTTTAATTTCACTAATTAAAACTTCGAAAAATACATTTAATTGAATATCAACGTTGGTTCATATCGCTAAATAAGTTTATTTAACAAATCAGTTAATTTTCGGCGCAATTACATATTTTTTTGTGCATGTATGAAAATTGTGGGTAGTTGTGGGGGGGGGGGGGGGGTCCGCGTCGTCGTGTCGCCGCGTCGCTGCTGTGATGCTGCATTTGTATAACAAATTTTTTCTTACGAAGGTATTTCGTTACGAATACAATCATCGCTTACGGAAATAAGTTTCCATAATTGTTTCTAAGTCACACTTAACTTATTATTGGTTAAGGATCTGTACTTATTATATATTGAGTAAGTTAATCTCATATAAATAGAAGTAGTGCAGAAAAATTGTTAGGTCGATACCTAACAATTTTTTAATTAGCAATATTAGCCCAATAATTAGCATTTATATCGGATGCGACGCGATCGTCGCATCCGATATAAATGCTAATTATTGGGCTGTAGGTATATCTAAGCTAATCATAAATATAATGATATAGGTACGTTTTTAAGGTATTTGGCGTGCTTACTACTTTAATGTATTAGACTTTGTTACTTGCAGTCGGTTAGCCTTTGTTCGCTTTATATTTTTTCCCCCTACAATTTATTATTGTTAGGGTTCGCGCGTACGGATGGTTCCGTACTAATAATTATTTAATTTATAAAATCTTTCATTGAGTTATTCGTTTGATTAGACCCCTAATTTCACTCACTCGGGTTCCGTAGAAGATACAGTTTTGTTGATTTGAATATTTTCTTTTTTTTGTCAGATTTTAATCTCTGTTCACAATGACTGACAAGGTTAAACTTAGATTATTGGAAAGCAAACGCGACTCGTATTTCGCACGGGTTCAAAGGATTTTGGACTCAACAAAATCTTTAACAACCGAAAGATTACGTAAGTCTTTTATTGCTCAGGCTAAACAAATTGAGGGATTACGTAACGAGTTCAATAAGATAATGGACGAGATAAATATGTTAAATTTGTCATTAGATCCAACGTGCGAAGTAAGCTATAGTGCCTTACATTCATTTGATGAGTTGGTTGGTGAGATAAATATTACTTTAGCTTCATTAACTGAATCCAATGATTCCAAGGAACCTAGCCCGAAAGCGAGCCCTAATGCTCATCATATAAAGGTACCTAAAATTGAGCTGCCTACCTTTGACGGTGATATTCAGTGCTTTCCGTTCTTTCATGAGACTTTCAAACGTATTATACATACTAACGCAGATTTATCAGATTCTGACCGCATTCATTATCTGTTGAGTTGTTTAAAAGGAATGGCTAGGAATGTGGCAGTAGGTATTGTACCTTCTGGCGATAATTACCGCGTTATCTGGGATGCGCTTATCGCAAAGTACCTGGATACTCGCGCGCTCGCCAATAATTATCTAAATCAGCTGTTCTCATTGAAGTCGTTCGGATCGACACCCGCTAATATTGAAAAGTGTTTCAATAAATTAACTTCTACGGTTGCGGGACTCAAACAATTGAAAATACATAACTTGGATGATTTTATATTTATTCATTTGGGTCTTAAGTTAATAGACTCGGATATCGCAAAACATTTTGAAATGTCGCTTCGTAATCAACAAGAGTTAGATTATGATTATTTCGTAAAGTTTGTTCGTGAACAAGTAAAAATCTTGTATCGCTCCTCTTCAGCGGCAACTAAGCCCGCCCCCGCAGGTAGCTCCAGCACCTCATCTAAGGTATCGCAGGTGTTTGTGGCTACTGAATCTAAATGTTCGCTTTGTCATTCCTCGCACAAAAACTTGTTTACGTGCAAAGCGTTTCAAAAGTTGAGCGTGGATGATAGATTTAAGTTTGTAAAAGACAATAAAAGATGTGGTAACTGCCTAAGTAGCCAACATACCGTCTCTAAGTGCCTATCTAAGTCAACATGCAGGAAATGCAACGGTAAGCACCATTCGTTATTGCATTTTGAGCAATCCACGCAAGCCCCTGCGCTGGCATCCGCTAGCGACGAAGCAGCCTCCGCTTCTGCGGCCGACCCTGCTACTTCTGATCGTGTGGCGTTGTGTACGCATTCTTCTGCTCAAGCCCAGGCCACACGTAGTACCGAAGTGCTGGCTACTGCCAAGGTGTTAGTGGTGGGTAGGAAGGGTAAGGGCGTGGTGGTTAGATGTCTTTTGGATCCTGGGTCGCAAAAGAATTATATCACATCGCGTTGCTGCCGTATGCTTGGTCTAACTATACATACGGACTCAATAAATACCGTTCGTGGTATTGGTGGCACGTCGCAGCCCGTTCGCGGCTCGGTGAACCTTACATTCAGCTCACGGTTTCGCTCGCAGCCTAGGTATGAAATTGACGCTTTAGTCTTGGATCAAATAACCGGGCATCTTCCTCTGGGTGCTATAGATACTGCGCAATTAAATTATATTGATACTAAACTACTCGCGGATGACAGCTGGGGTGTGCCAGGTAATATTGACATGTTACTTGGGGTCAAGTTGTTCGCTAAGTTATTGCGACCAGGTCACGTGACCAGCGTACCCGGCTGCCCCGACGCATTGGAGACTGTGCTCGGCTACATACTGCTAGGAGAAGCACCTATTATCGAACCTCCAACTGACACTCTGTCTTTCTTTGCGAGTTCTTTCGATAACTTCGATCTTCGTAAGTTTTGGGAGATTGAAGATGTTACTGCTTCGTCCATTGGGAGTGTGGATGATAAACACTGTGAAGAGTTTTATTGTAGCACAATTACCCGCACTCCAAATGGCAAGTATGTTGCAGCTTTACCACTGAAAACAGACGCGTCAGCGTTAGGAAATTCTTTTGATATGGCTCGCAAGAGATTCTATAGCCTCGAACGTAAACTTAAATCGCTTCCTAACGTCAAGCTTCTTTATGATGACGTCATACGGGATTATCTACAGAACAATTATATTTCTTTGGTGCAGAATAAGGAGCGAGAAATGGAATACTATATTCCTCACCATGCTGTTATTCGAGAGGATAAAGTGACCACTAAGTTGCGCGTGGTCCTAGATGCCAGTGCATGTACAGATAACGGTACCTCGCTCAATGATATCCTGTACGCAGGTCCAGTCCTTCAGGCTGACCTTTTTAACATCTTGTTAAATTTTAGGCTTTTTAGTGTCGCTATTTCCGCAGATGTCAAATCTATGTACCTACGTATAGGTATACGCCCACAAGATCGTTCGCTTCAACGTATCTTGTATCGGTTTAATGAGGAAGAAGAACTTCAAATATATCAGTTTTCAGTGCTTCCCTTTGGATTAAAGTGTAGTCCTTTTATAGCTATTCGCACTATCCAACGGTTATGTCAGGATGAAGGAACGCAATTACCTCTCGCCAGGGACATTCTGCAGCGAGATATTTACATGGATGATATAGTTAGTTCTATATCTAGCACTGCGCTAGCTATAGACTCGGCTCGTGAACTAATAAAAATATTCTCTCTCGGTGATTTTCAGCTGACGAAGTGGTCTAGCAACAGTGTCGATGTTCTTCGGACTATCCCAGAGTCATTACGACTCTCACAGAGCGTGGACCTAAGTAAGGATCCGACACAGAAAATACTGGGACTTCGTTGGTTCCCTGATGAGGATTGTTTCGTATTCCAGGTTAACCCTCATGTTCGTCCTTGCACGAAACGGAATATTCTTTCTTCCATCGCACGTCTTTTCGACGTTTTAGGCCTCGTGGCACCGATAATTTTATACGCCAAGCTTCTTATCAAAGAGCTTTGGCTTATCAAACTTGGATGGGATGACGTTCCACCTCCTCGCATTGTTCGTCTGTGGGAACAATTCCAAGCTGAACTGCCAATTATCTCTGAATTGAGATTTTTGCGACATGTCGGCGTCATAGAACGCTGTTGGCTCTCACTCGTCGGTTTTGCCGACGCTAGTGAGAAAGCTTACGGTGGTTCGGTTTATGCTCACGTTGTCCGACCCGACGGTAGTATCGTCGTTTCGCTGGTGTGTGCGAAATCTAAGGTCGCGCCACTTAAAGTAGTTTCGCTAGCTCGTCTCGAGTTATGCGCCGCACTCCTCTTGTCAACTGTGATAAAGCGAGTATATAATCTTTTCGCAGCTCGGCACGCCATTGAGGTAGTCGTAGCTTTTTCGGATTCAACTGTAACTTTGAGTTGGATTCATTCCGCACCGCATCGATGGCACACCTTCGTAGCCAATCGGATCGCTAAGATTCATGAGAATCTTTCGGCAGATCACTTCTTTCACGTGAAAGGGCCTGAAAATCCCAGTGGTTGCCTCTCTCGCGGTTTAACGCCTGCTCAATTAGTCCATCATCCGTTGTGGCTAAATGGACCGCCATGGCTTAAACTTCCCCGCGCTGAATGGCCGATAAAACCATTCATCTCAGGCGAGTCGCAAGAGCTTCCCGAAATGAAGCCCGTGGCTTTACCTGTGCTCTCGCACGAATGCTCGGACAGAAGTCCTACTTCCGACGACATTTTATACGCTCGCTCTACCAGGTTCTCGTCCTGGTTGAAATATTTAAAAACTATTTGCTTCGTTTATAAGTTTATCAAACGGCTCCCTAGAGGGCCCGTTACCGCGTCTGACCTAGAGTTCGCAGAATTTATTGTGTGGCGATCTATGCAGAGAATTCATTCTGAAGCTGCAGCAGTGAGTTGTGCTCTAAGCCAGTACAACGGCTAAGTCCCTTCTTCCACGAAGGACTTATCCACGTTGGAGGTCGCCTAGCAAACTCTGAGCTAGATTTTGACTCGCGTCATCAGATTCTCCTTCCGCGTCAAGATCATATAGTGGAACTTTTAGTTTCCCACTATCATGTGAAAAACTTCCACACAGGACCAACCTTGCTCGTATCTCTCCTACGACAGAAGTATTGGATCCTGTCCGCGCGACGTATTGCACGTCACATTACCTTTAATTGTAACATTTGCTTTCGAGCAAAGCCGCGACCTACCTTTCCTATAATGGCGGATTTGCCACGTTGTCGCGTTGAGTCGGCTCCTAAGCCTTTCTCTCAAACAGGTTGCGACTACGCGGGACCTTTCTTGATAACGTCGGTACGTGCTAGAGGTCAAAAATCAAGGAAAGCGTATCTATGCCTTTTTACATGCCTAACAACTCGTGCTCTGCATCTTGAGATTGCCTCAGATCTTAGTACTGCGAGTTTTCTGTCCGCGTTGAAACGCTTCCTGGCGCGTAGAGGTTCAGTGTATTTACACAGATAACGGTACCAATTTTATTGGAGCCAAATCCTATCTTCGAGATCTCTACCAATTCTTGGCTAAAGAGTTGTAACATATGCCATTACCTCAGCAATGGAATGCGCTTAGCATAAACAATATGATTGTAATAGGAGCGTGGGGTGAAGCGCACTCCACACTCATTGGTAAAACCAACCATGGTTGTCTTTGGTGCAGAAGCGAACAGGATTTCACAGCATTGATATGTGGCTGATGTGAGATCACAAATAAACGGTGTTTCCCCAAAACCTGGTTTTAATAATAACTAACAATACATGGCGCAGTCGACGGATGAATCGAAGCAATACATAAATAAGTCTTAAGAAGGAAATAAATAAGAAAGGTATTTTTTTTAACTTTGGCACGGAGGTTATGACCACGCCACGGACCACGCCTGAAGACGAACAAGAGACAATGGCGGGTGTTGAATATAGAATGCCGGAGCCCATGCGGTTAGATTCACAAGGCGATCTACTGCCGAAGTGGGTAAAATTTAAATTACAATTTCAAATATTCCTGACGGCGGCTGGATTTGATAGATTTTCGGAAGCACGGAAGGCGGCCATTTTCCTTAACAGCGTGGGTCACGAAGTACAGGAACTGTACTTCAATGTATTAAAGACCGAGGAAACAACTAAATATGAACAAATCATAAAACTGTTAGATAACTATTTCGAGCCGAAGCAGAACGAACTTATAAGTACATATAGCTTTCATAAACGAAATCAAGAAGAAGGTGAGAGCTTTGATTTGTTCTACACTGAAATAAGAAAACTGGTGAAAAACTGTAATTTCAAGGAACAAGAAGAGAGAATGATCAGAGACCGTATTGTATTAGGTGTGCAAGACCAGAAATTGCAAAGAAAATTCTTAGAAATAAACACATTAACATTACAAACAGCAGTGGACATGTGCAGGGCATCAGAATTGTCTAATCAGCACAGCAAAATGATGCATCAGCCGACAACGGTGGTGGATATTGTCCGGAGCTCAGCTTCCAACAAGGTGCAGCACCCTGCGGGTACTAAAGTTAAGTATGCTTCAGCTAAGAATTCTAAAGAGTCTTACAATTGTAAAAAATGTGGAACACTCCATGGTCCCAGAAATTGTCCAGCTTATGGAAAAATTTGTAATAACTGTCATAAACCAAACCATTTCAGAAAAGGATGCAAATTCATAAATGAGGCTAAGGTGCTCAATATTGATAACAACGGCGAATCAGATAATAATGTGCACAATTTGTGACTAACAAAAGTGTGTCATAACATTGGTTCTCATAAAAATATTAAAAATAATGAGTGGTTGCTAATGTTACAAGTAGAAAATAAGAATGTGGAATTTAAATGTGATACAGGGGCCCAAGTAAATGTTTTATCAGAAAGGGATTTAAAAAAAATTGTCGATGATGACACGCCTAAATGGTCTGAGACAAATATAGTTTTAGAGGCTTTTGGGGGAACACATTTATTTCCACTAGGTAAAATCATTTTAAAAACACATAATAAAAATGGGAAAATGTATGACACAGAGTTTGTGATAATTAAAGAAAATGTAAAACCAATCCTGGGCTTAAGCTCATTAAGAGATTTAGAAATTTTAAAAAATGTAAATAGCATTAAAAGCAAAGACATAATTATTAAAAAATATGGTGAACTGTTTCAGGGTGTTGGACAGTTCGAAACTCTACTGGAACTGCATACTCAGCCCGGATCCATACCAGTGGTGAGACCTCCAAGAAGGGTTCCTCATGCTCTGCAGGACAGACTTGCTGCAAAGCTGCGGAATTTGGAGGATCAGCAGATTATTGAGAAAGTGGAACAGCCTAATAGTTTTGTAAGCAATCTTGTTATTATAGAGAAAGTAGATAAAAGTTTGAGGTTATGTCTAGATCCTAAAGAACTTAATAAGGTGCTGATAAGAAACTATCATCTGATTCCAACCTTAGAAGAAATATTAGCAAAGCTGTGTAATAAATCAGTATTTTCAGTACTTGACCTATCGGATGGTTTTTATAATATAAAATTAACAGAGGAATCAAAAAAGCTTTGCACATTTAGCAGTCCAGTTGGTTGTTATAGATTCCTACGGCTACCATTTGGACTATCCATTGCTCCAGATTTTTTTCAAAAATATAGTGAAAATACCTTTGGAGATATCCCAGGGGTAGTAATATACTGTGATGATTTATTAATTTGTGCAAACAGTGAGGAGGAACATGATAAAATAATAACACAAGTTTTAGAACGTGCTAAGAAATGTAATGTTAGATTTAATAAAAGAAAATTCCAATATAAACTTGAAGAAGTTAAATACTTTGGTCATATTTTCTCAAAACAAGGAATGAAAATAGATTCTGATAGAATAAAAGCCATTCTGGAGCTCAAAAGTCCGAATAATAAAAAAGAATTGCAAATAATATTAGGAATGATAAATTACTTACGTAGGTTTGTACCAGGGTTAGCAGAAATGGCAGTACCATTGCAATCATTACTTAAAAAAGATATTGAATGGTTATGGACACAAGTACATGAAAATGCGTTTAGAAATATAAAAAATAGGATTAGCCAAGCATCAGTATTACAAAATTTCAATAGTAAGCTAGACATAACGATTCAGTGTGATGCATCCAAGGATGGTCTAGGATGTTGCTTGATGCAAGAGGGTAAGCCAGTAAGTTATGCATCAAGAAGTTTGACTTCAGCTGAAAAAAATTTTTCACAAATAGAAAAGGAATTGTTAAGTGTTGTCTGGTCAACGAAAAAGTTTCACTATTACATCTATGGCAGGAAGTGCATTATTCTGAATGACCACAAACCATTAGAAACATTATTAAAAAAGGGAATTCATGACATTCCATCAACACGGCTACAGCGACTGAAGTTAAAATTATTAAAATATGATCTAGAATACAAATACTTAAAAGGAAAATTGATGTATGTTGCGGATTTATTGTCTCGATCATTTCTAGAGGAAACGGATTACGATGACTCATACATGTATGAAGTAGTTCATTGCATAGGTTTGTCTTCGTATTTACAGTGTACACAGGAGCAAAAACAAGAATTAATAACAGAGACATTAAAAGATGACGAATTAAGACAATTAGCAGACAGGGTAAAAAATGGGTGGCCAGATAAAATAGACAAGGTACCAGATGCTATTAAATATTATTTTAAGTTTATACAGGATGTCACAGTTGACAATAATTTAATTTTCATGAATAATAGGTTGATAGTACCTAAAACATTAAGAATGTCAATATTAAAAAAAATGCATGAAGGACATTTAGGTATAACCAAAATGAAACAAACAGCTCGAAACTTGTATTATTGGCCTAAGATACACGAGCATATAGAAGAATTTGTTAGAAAATGTTTCATTTGTCAAACTTATCAAAATAACAACATTAAAGAGCCACTAGTGTCACATGATATCCCAGACTTACCATTTTCAAAAATAGGAGTGGATATTATGGAGTTTAGAAAGAAGAGTTACTTAGTTTCTTATGATTATACAACTAAATGGCTAGATATAAAACCAATATCAAGCAAATCAGCCAGAAATGTAATAAACTGTTTAATAGAAATATTTTCACAGTTCGGTATACCATTAGAGATAGTATCTGATCATGTACCATTTGACTCAAGAGAATGCAATGAGTTTGCATCACAATGGGGTTTTAGATTCAACTTTTCAAGTCCAAGGTACCCACAGTCCAATGGAATGGCTGAAAGGGGTGTCCAAATAGCAAAGAAAATACTAACAAAATGCAGTGAGGATAACACAGATTTCAGAATAGCATTGCTACAGTACAGAGCAACACCAGTTTCGGGAACAAATTTCTCACCTGCTCAGATGATGATGAATAGAAATTTAAGGACTAAACTACCTGTTACTTACCAATATTTAAAACCAAAATTAAATACAAACGCAGAGACACAATTTATCAAAGTGAAACTAAGAAACGAGAAAAAATATAATGAAAATGTGAGACACAAAGAGAACTTCACAATAGGACAAAACGTGTGGTTCAAAAAAGAACCGACAAGTAACAAATGGCTAAATGGAAAAATCATCAAAAATAACAATTATAGATCGTATGTAGTCTTAGATAACAAAGAAGGGTGTGTGTACACCAGGACCTCATATTACCTACGACCTCAATAATCTGCTGATTCACAAGGGCTGAGTGTAATGATTCAGTAATTATAAGATTTTACAGACAAATCATTTAATTGTAATTAAGTTAGGTATTAGAACGAATATGTAAGTCAGTAAAATTAAATTAATTAAGTTATAATTACACTGAAACAAGTTGTAATCTCAGGCAATAATAGTAGTTGAAAATGTAAGTCAGTGAAATTAATATTAAGCAGGCAAGTTTAAATTAAAGTTAAATAAGTGAACAATGTAACAATTAGCTATTAGTAAAGAACAATTTAGAAGTAGATAAGTTATGTAAATGATAAGGGTTAATATAAATGCAAACAAACTAGTGAACAACAACTAATAGAATATTATATGTTTTTATTATTAAAGGCAAACCAACTGTAGTGAACAACAACTAATAGAACATTGTTTTTTTTTTTATTTTTAATACAAACAAACTGTAGTGAACAGCAACTAACAAAATATTGTATTTTTTTTTAAATAAAACTAATTAATGTAACAACTAAGAATAGTTTCCAGTTGTGAGGTATAAGTATATCAGTGAAAACTGGAGAAATTGTTTTTTTTTATTTTTTTTGTATAAAAAGGGATAGATGTAACATATGCCATTACCTCAGCAATGGAATGCGCTTAGCATAAACAATATGATTGTAATAGGAGCGTGGGGTGAAGCGCACTCCACACTCATTGGTAAAACCAACCATGGTTGTCTTTGGTGCAGAAGCGAACAGGATTTCACAGCATTGATATGTGGCTGATGTGAGATCACAAATAAACGGTGTTTCCCCAAAACCTGGTTTTAATAATAACTAACAATACAAGAGTATCACCCTTTATGGGAAAGAGAACTTGCAGAGCATCGAATTACTCTTAAAAATATTCCCTGTAGAGCTCCACATTTTGGTGGCTGTTGGGAAAGTGAAGTAAAGAGTGTCAAAACGCATCTCTGCAAGGTCATCGGTCAGCAAATTCTTTGTTTTGATGACCTTAACACTATGCTAACCCAAGTAGAAGCTTTATTAAACTCGAGGCCTCTGTATGCGATCAGCTCGGATCCGTCAGAGCCCACTTCATTATCGCCGGCGCACTTCTTGCATACGAAACCTCTTTTATTTCTTCCCACCCGCGAAGTCAATGAAACGCGGTTACATCTTATTTCGCGATATGAATTAACTGATAAAATGGTCCAATCTTTTTGGAAACGGTGGCGCCAAGAGTACTTGCACACCCTACAATCCAAACAGAAATGGAACACCCCTGCCAATCCAATACGGGTAGGTATGGTTGTCGTCTCCATGCAGGACAATGTGATGCCTCTGCATTGGCCGTTAGGAGTAATTACAAAAATATTTCCAGATAAAAACGGAGTTTGTAGAGTCGCGTCCGTAAAGACTAAAAGCGGGATCCTGCAGAGTCGCCCGGTAGTAAAGTTGTGCCCTTTGCCAACGCAATAACTTTCATTACATTAATATTAAATTTACCATGCCTCAATGTGCAGTATTAGATTTAGTTACCGCGTAGAATAGTTAGTTAAATATTCTTATTTGTAATATAGAGTCGCAACTTTAGAGTTCTTATAACTTTGGTAGGGTTGTGATGATCTGCAATTTATTTACTTCTCCTTTGTGTTTCGAAAGTGGGACCTTTCAAGCCGGGGAAAATGGTTGCGCTTCATAATTTATAGTTATTATATTTTCTTACCTCACCTTATGGCGATTGGAAGGCATTGGTTTAATAGTTCTAATTTATTAACTAAGTGTCATATATCGTTGGTTTGGTGATATCCTATCGGGAGTTGCCGCTGTCAACGCGTCGCGAAGCTAGTGACATCTGCTGGCTTCGTGAGTCTCGTCTTAACCACGGGATAGTGAGCACGCGTGCTTTTGCATATGTCGTTAATTGCTCGGAGTCGCTCCATCTCGCCCTAAACCCTGAACTGAACCTACATCAAGTGTTATCTGTGTTACCTAGACCTAGACCTAGACTATGTTGTGTATCGCTGGCCAGCGTAGTGTACCTAGACTGTGAGCTGGTCATCCCGAACGCGGCATCCATCTGCTTCTGCTTGGGGGTCGCTGTATCAAAGGTATGTGGCATGATTAATAAGTTGAACTTTATCCATTGCCTTTCGTCTCATTTGCATATTTTTTCTCCCTAAAGTTAGCACTGCTGAATCAGCAATTATAGCCTAGATTGCTCTAATAATCTAGGTTCACGCGCGTGTGATTTTTACTAGTAACTTTCAAATTCTAGAGGTTATACGCACCAGGCTCTTTAAAAAAAACTGTGACTTTTTGAAAATTGTAACTATTTGCTCTTCCATTTTAAAAGGTTGCCGACCCCTGCAATAACCTCACTCTATACTAAACCCGTTCTTAATTGTGCAAAAAAGTGACTGTTTTGACTTATAAAGCTATTTTTCTTTTTTTGACTGTTAGGTTGATATCAAATTTAAACTGATGCCAACAAAAACTTTAAATGTTTTCATTCTTTGATTAGACTACCGATAATTACTGTCATAGCCAGCGAAGTCTTGATTTGTCCGAAAGAATCAATATCCACCAGCACGCGTAGCATGACCAAGCTATGTCTACGAAAGAATAGACATACTGACTGCAAGAATAGACAAGTCAGTACAGTTTGTCTATTCTTCCTGTCAGTATGTCTATTCTTCCGTAGACATAGCGTGGTCATGCTACGCGTGCTGGTTTAGAATAGAAATAACAAAGGAAACTGCACATTTGGTATTGCACTCTATACTCCATGGGCCGTAGGCTGCTTTACATGAACTTTTGGAATAGTTATAGGGATGACATGCATGTAACCAAGTTAAACGTCTTTCAAATTATTAGTATGTATTACTATTTTCAGCCTAAATTTCCCACTGCTGGACCAATTTTTGTCAAAGGAGTCAAGATCTTCCCGCCATCTTACCGAAATTACATTTGAATCTACATATACTCAGACGTGTTCAATCGATGCAGTGAAATTCAATAAATTAACAATTACATATAAAGTGACCTAGTTTAGTGTGCTACACTGAACTGCGTGTTCTTCAAAAAACATTATAGTGATCGACTTATAATAATGGGCTAACTGTGAATTTTACAAATATGGAAGGCAGCCCCTTTAATCGGAGCGGGATGACACGGCGCTCCCCTCCACCGACATCGCCCCGGATCCCGAGGCAGGACCAGGAAGACAAAGTTGAGAAAGTTGACGTAATTTCAACTCCGGAGTTACAAAATTGGCTGGGGTCTATTGAGCAGTGTCTGAATGAGGTATGTTCCATTGCTTCTGACGGTAAATGAAACAGTGAGCACAAGGTAAGAATAACTAACCTCTGCCGAAAAGTTGGACATGGAGTTGCGCAATTGGCTGTTCAATATCAGTCACTTAAGCAAAAAGCCATACAGACCCACACTTCCCTTAACACTTTGACCGAAGAACGCAACCTAGCCGACTGTCTAACGGAGATCAAACAGACAATTAAGGAATCTTGTTCGAAGCAGATCGTGGCAAGCACAACATCTTTTGCTGATATGGTGAAGAAGGGGTCAAACAGCTTTATTCGTCCTAATACTTTCAGTTCCGTGGCGATTTATCCTAGTGATACCTCGAAAACCAGTGACGAAACTAAGAACATTGTCCAAAAACTCATTTGCCCTGAAGAAATGAAACTGAAAGTTCGAGGAGTACGAAAAATTAAGAAAGGAGGACTCATCATCAGTACTGAGACCAAGGAAGACCTAGAAAAGCTAAAGCAAACAGTGCAGCTCGCGAACCTAGAACTCACCGTCGACGAACCTCAAAAGCGTAAACCCCGCGTAATCATAATAGGAGTTCCCGCATCCATGGCTGAAACTGAGGTTTATAAATGTATCTACGAACAAAACCTAGCCGATAAACTACCAACAATGACACGAGATACATTTTTGACCTCAATTAAATTAAGCCACAAATCCGGCAAAAAGGAAGGGGAGAACTGTAATTATATTATAGAAGTACCAGCAGTTATTCGTAAGGCCTTCATCACCCAGGACAGATTATTCATTAATTGGACTTCCTGTCCTGTACGGGACTTCACAGTAGTAACCAGGTGTTACAAGTGCCAGCAGTACGGACATGCGGCCAAGTCATGCAAGTCTGAGGCGCCTACGTGTGGACATTGCGGAGAAGAAGGCCATTCGATCCAGGACTGTCCCAAGAAAGCCGAAGCACCTAAATGTGCCACATGCTTGCGTTTCAAAAAACAAGCGAACCACAAGACGGGAGACCCAGATTGTCCTGCCAAAAAAGCCGCCGAAGCCAGGTATATCAACTCAATCGATTATGAAGGCGCCTAAGAGCGTCACATACTTGTTTATATTTAAGACGTAATTTATTATTATTATTATTTTAGTATGGATGCTAACTTAATAAATGAAATAGATAGTACATTTATAACTGATTTAAAGTCATGTGAGGTTGAGGATTGCAGACAATATCTTTCCGGCTATCAAAATTCACTAACCATTTTAACTCAAAACATTCGTAGCATTTATAAGAATATAGAGAGCTTTAACATTTTTCTACATAGACTTAACTTTGATTGCGACTTATTAGTACTAACAGAGTGCTGGCTATAAATAGTCACGATAACCTCCCAGCTATACCAGGGTACTACGTATTCTTTAGCACAATAAACCATAATCAAAATGATGGTGTGGTAGTCTACGCTAAGGAATCATTAAAGGTCACTGTTGAAGAACCCTCTCTACAAGACTGTATGAGTAATTGTTTAGTTATCAAAGTCGGCACATCTACGGCAATTATCGCTATGTATAGATCCCCTTCCGTTCGAAACTTAGATTCTTTCCTCAATTCCTTAAACCGGGTTTTTCAGACACTCAGCTCTTTTAAGCATATTATACTAACGGGTGACATGAATATAAACATTGGATCAGAAAACTGCAATGCAGGTACTCAAGATTACCTTAATATGTGCTCATATCATGGGTTTCTCCCCGCACATACATTGCCTACTCATCAAAGCGGTTCCTGCCTCGATCACATGATGATTAAATCTAGCTTGCCATTTATAACGCTTGTTACTAACTCAACAATTACTGACCATCACGCTGTACTATTAAACGTAAATTTAACGCTGCCTAAGCTAAATCGTCCCCAGACTAAAAACAAAATAAACAGAAAGAAACTCGAATATGATTTATGCAACATTGACTTTAACCCAGTTTACAATAGTGCTGACGCTAATGTGTGTTCATCGTACTTAATAAACCAAGTCCAACAAGCCATATTACGTAACACGATAGTTAGTACAGTAAACAAAAAACATTATAACATTAAACCGTGGATTACTCCGGGACTTATTCGGTGTATAAGACACAGAGATAAGCTTCATAAAATAAATAAAAAATATCCTAATAATCTTATACTGCAAATCACGTATAAAAGGTATAGAAATTTTTGTAACAAACTACTTAAGAACATAAAAAATAATTACGATAAAAACATATTAAATAAGGCAGGTAACGATAGCAAACAACTTTGGAAACATATTAAGACAGTCACTTATATTTCTAAAGAGCGTGAATCAAATTCGAGTTTACTGCTTACTAACCGCTCACCACTTTTGTCAGCTAACACCGTTAATAACTTTTTTGTAAATGTAGGTAAAAATCTTGCAGAACAAATTCCGAAACAATCCTGCAGCCATCCAACAACCCCTTTCCATAATAGCTGTAGCCTAAATTCCTTTGTTATGCTGGACACTGACGAATTCGAAATAACTCGGATCATTTCAGGCCTAAAGAACGATTGTGCAGTTGGATGGGATAATATAAGCAATATGATCCTTAAATCGTTCAAACATATTTTGGTACCCCCTTTAACGCATATATTTCGTCTCTGTCTCTCAAATGGGGTTTTTCCTAGATGTCTAAAAAAGTCATCAAATCCGGAAGTAAAGATCTAATTAATAATTATAGACCAATTTCGATACTCCCTTCCATATCAAAAATATTAGAAAAAATTATAAACAATAGACTTGTTTATTACCTCGAAAAAAACCATTTCCTGTCACCTGCGCAATTTGGTTTCAGAACTAAATTATCTACAGCGGATGCGGTACATAGCCTGACCGATTATGTAACACAGGAACTCGACAAAGGGAACCAGATCCTGGGAATTTTCCTTGATTTAGCCAAAGCCTTCGACACAGTCTCAATTTCTATTCTTCTAAAGAAGTTAGAGGCCATAGGTATCAGGGGTACGCCTCTGAAACTCTTTGCGGACTACCTAGACAGTCGACATCAATGTGTTAGAATAGATAATATTACAAGCGATGAACAGGAAAACACTGGTTTCGGTGTCCCTCAGGGAAGTATCCTTGCCCCTACCCTTTTCCTGATTTATATTAACGACTTGTGTAATCTCAACATAGAACAAGGCAAAATTGTATCGTACGCTGATGACACGGCGTTAATATTTACCGCAAAAACTAGCACCGAACTGTACGAAAACGCTCAATCAGGTTTTAATACTGTAAATACGTGGCTTCAAAGACATCTACTAACATTAAATGCTGATAAGACCAAATATATTCACTTCTCCATGCGCAAGTCTCAACTTAATATTACTAACCCTCACCTATATGCACATCAATGTGAAAATAGGCCAGTCAACATGTGTAGATGTCCTATAATCATCAAAACTTACAATATTAAATATCTCGGGGTCATAATCGACGACACTCTCTCTTTTAAACAACATAATGAAAGTCTGGTCAAACGTACTCGTAAATTAATATATGTGTTTAAAAAGCTACGATCAATTGCAGACCCGAAATTAATCAATCAAATATATCTAGCCCTAGGCCAATCAATAATTCAATATTGTATTACTTCCTGGGGTGGAGCACTAAAAACAAATTTACTTCCTCTGGAACGTGCCCAGAGAGCAATTTTAAAAGTAGCCAATTTCCAACCCTTTTTCTTTCCCATCTATAAATCCTGCAATGTGTTGACTGTGCGTCAGCTTTTCATTATGCACCTAGTATTAAAACAGCACACCTTGCTTACCTACAATGCTGATCATAATACTAACAAGAGACGGAACGATATAGTATGCAATTCAAATTCGATTTCAAAACATGTCTTTGCAGAAAGGTTTTTTTCATTCCTAGGTCCATTTCTGTACAATAGATTAAATAGAGGACTAAGTATTTATAAGTTGAATTACTTTCACTGTAAAAATATAATTTTTCAATATTTAAAAACTATTTCTTACGAACAGGCAGAAAACTTGCTCGTAGTATGCAAATAATATTACTAACAGATATTTTGTGTGTCTACATAGGTAATATATAGCTTTACGTTAATTTAAGTTTGTTTTTTAATGTAATTTAGTGTTAATTTATTACAAATATATAGAAGCACTTCCTAGCCTGAAACACAGGTTCCACCTAGTTCAGGCAAATGAGCATCTATGTTCTATTTAAAATTCTAAGATATTTTGTGTATGTGCATTTTTTATTAAATAAACAATTATTATTATTATTATTATTATTATTATTATTATTATTATTATTATTATTATTATTATTATTATTATTATTATTATTATTATTATTATTATTATTATATCTCCGCCTAGGCAAATATCAGACTCTAAACTAGCTACAGCAATTTAATCTAGACAACAAAAAATCGACAGCTTTATTCACTACTAGCTTCTGCATGCGACTTCCTTCACGTGGAAGTCAAATCCATACTAATATACTATAAAACCTATCGTATTCTATGAAACCTGGCTATATTGTAGCTTTCTATCAGTAAAAGATTTATTATATTCGGCCAAGTACCTACTTCCCGTTGGAGTGGAATATAACCTTTAGTTATTTATATCATTAATTGTTAAAAAATCCTTCTTTTTTTTTAACCTGCTTTTACTGTCCCATTCCCCTCGTTGTGCCAGTGTGCCTTATCTCGCCAATTCGTAAGGAAACTTCCAATGCGTCCCGCTATCTTCTCCGCGGTATGCCGCGACCCCGCCTGTCTGTGTTAGGGCTCTAGTCTTGATATGCGGGCCCATATCTTAACTGGCATCCGGCAGACATGGCCCGCCCAGTCCCATTTTTTTATATTTTTATTTTTTGTACTGTATATTAAAATAGTAACCAACCGAGTAGCGGAATATGAAATCTAAGCTATAAGGGCGGTTAGTGGTCCGGGCACCATTGGATGTAGCCTGCGGGTGACGGAGAGCCTTGCAAGTCTTTGCCCAACTAACACTTAGGCGCTAAGACAAGAGTTATAGTAAATCTATTAAAGCGCTAACCAGATCCTAAAGTTATAAATAAGTGTTACGCATTCGGAGTTAGAGCGCTCTATATCTCTACTATACCCCCGAATTGGGCACACTTTTTTTATCACCTTAGGTTATTTATTGGCGGTAAATCAGAGTTACAGAATGGGTTAAGAGGTATAATAAAGCAATAAGAGAGCTATAATAGCGATAACTGAAACTACAAGGAATAAAAACGTGATAAATAGGCGAAAATTCACTCCCTTAGTGGTACAATAGAATAAAATATCGTTTATTACTCCTTTGGGTGCTAAAAGGGCTGCAAATAGGTGAATACTAACTCCCTAAGCGGTATGGTAAAACTAAAATGTCGTTCACTATATTTTTAAGTGATAAGAGAGTGGCAAATAGGTGATTATTACCGCTTTGAACTCTAATATAGATGCACAAAAGCTATAAAAACGACCTCAAGTGCTAACATTTTTAACTTCTAAAGATATTTTTTTATTTCGTCAACATAATTTAACCTCTCGTTTTTATGTGCGAACAGTGCGTATATGTTAATATTTGCCGGATCCAAAACGCCGCCATTCGTTTGTGAAAATGAAATTAAAAGTATAATCTTTTAGTTTCAACCTAGTGGACACAGAAGTTGCATTTTTACTGCGAAGGTAAGTACACTGTGAATAAGTATATGTATTATTAACAAATTATTCAAGCGCCCGATGTCTGTTGTATATTTACTGAAAAGAAATATTTTATTAGATACGGAGTAACATAAAACTATTGTAATAATCAAATAAAACGTTGTCTATTCTAATTTAAGGTATCGTGCTAGTAGTGTTAGAACACAATGAAGCAAAATACTTCAATTAAACCGTGTTTTCTTATGTTTTTCTAACCTTAGTCAAATCAATTCGTAACCTAAACATGGTGGGCAAATGAATTTAGGGATCCGTAGTAACTGCCCAAAACCTTATTTATTTTACAATTTAAGAGTAGGTACAAATTCTTTATACTTTTATTAGTATGTTTGTTGTTTACTGTTTTTTATGTAGGTGTAACTAAGTGTAGGTACAGTGGAGATATTATTTTTCTAATGAAATTTCGTGACCGTGTGATAAATTAATACTAGGTAGGTATCTCGTATGTATTCATACAATACCTAAAATTTTAACAAAACAGTACGAAGACAAGATTTTAATCATAATGAAATTATAATAATACGAAATGTACCTAAATATTTATCTAATTTTTATACAAGGTATATTTGTTTTGTTAGCAGAGTACCTATACCGAAGCGCCTTAATCTCAAGTTGCATGTTGTGGTGCGAACTACTTAATTCAGTTGGCTGACCAATCATCATTCGTCTTGCTAGTGCATCTCACTCTCACATACGCACTGAATAAAATAATAATAAAATAATATTGCAGATGCAGCTGCAACTAGTGACATCGAGAAAGAAGCGACCGGCCACTTCTCAATCGAAAACGAAGAAGAATCTTTATGTTGATGTTTTTTTTTTTTTTTCATAACTGACAGTTATTTGAATTGTGTTTTAACGGACATCTATACGTATTTTGTGATTTTTAAATAACCCATCGCTTGATAGGTAGATCTTGATTCATATAATTTATGTTTGTGTTTACTGGATAGCCTTAAGTACACTTATTTTGTTGATTATTTTTAATATTTTAAATGAATATTTAAAATATGTCTTAATTACCTCCCTCTCACCGAGAGGAGGCCTGTGTTCCAGCAGTGGGAACATTATATGTTGATTATGTATGTGTGTATACTTACCTACCCACTCCAAATCTGCATTTTGGCGCCTTGCTACATTATCTTCTTTTTTGAATATTTTTATCATTTTTTTATTGTCAATTTCTAAGTAAGGCATTACTGCCAAAAATCAGTAAATATGTTATAACTATGTCCTAAGCTAGCAGACAAGGAGTCGTGAATATATGTAGTTATAAGTAGGTACAACATTTTATATTACCTTACAATAAACTTATTGTTAAGCTGAATTTCATAAATCTTTATCGGACAATTTTGTTGCTTTAAAGGTCATCATCATAAGCGTCAACTTTTAAGTAAAAGACACAATTGTGAGAATGATGTGTGATAAATAGTTCTTTATTTGAATATGATCCATTTAAAGAAAAGCTAAGTTGATTTTGTTTTGTGATGAGAATAAAAGAAATGTGATTGACATTATTGCGTTTAATTTGGTACTTATTTTAATTTAAACTGTGTGAAGTAAAGGAAAAAAAATATAGTGAATTTTCATGCTCAATACACACCAGTTTACATTGTACATCTCTTGCTAATAATAAAATTTCTTCACGGTTGTCAGCTTTATCCTCAGTTGAATACATATTTAGATACGATGACTTAATCGGAAGCAGAAATATATCGAGTTTGTTCTTCATTTTATAACCATGAATATGAATAACATCTAATTCAGGTAATGACTGAATTTCTTTAACTTCTACAATATCATTGTCATTGGTCAGGCAGTATCTGTCTTGTAGTTTAGGTGATAAAACAAAATTATCAAAATGAAGCGTTAGGCGATTTCGACTTTGTGTTACAAACGGGCCCCTATACTCTGAATTTTTATTTAAAGTGGTCTTTACATTAAGCATTGCTTCTTCAGTTATTCGTTTTGCTAATTGTGAAAGAGGTTTATTACCCTGTCTCAGCATATTTTTTATTGTGTACAATTTGTTCTCAAAAGGGTATGCATTAAAAGTTTGTAGTGGCCCAAATTTTTCCACTTCATCTGCAACATGCATTAAATTGCGCACATTACTGGTTATATAGTCGATGCCATAGAAATCTTTAAATTGTTCCACAAAGTATTGAAGCAGTTCTCTGGCTACTGGTAAGAACGCATTAT
Organism: Charanyca ferruginea; assembly: GCA_947361185.1. Classification (NCBI taxonomy): domain Eukaryota; kingdom Metazoa; phylum Arthropoda; class Insecta; order Lepidoptera; family Noctuidae; genus Charanyca; species Charanyca ferruginea. Next base: position 23,670,672 of record OX376056.1, read on the forward strand.
ATTTCTTAACTGTACATATAGTTATTGCACAGAAAAACTTCAGAAAGTGTTGATACACATCGTCACGAAGGACATCAATCAGTGCGACTATGCTCACATAATGTAAAAATGTTCTGAATTCTGATCCCTTCCAATGAGCAAGACAATCAAGTGTACGTATTGATCGGTGTATCTCTGAAGGCATTCGACATTTAATCAAAAATTCGTTAACTTTAATAATATCCCTTGCACACCATTTTGTAGTGTACATCCCAAAATTTCCATTACGCCATCCAACTAATATCCTTTTCATTATTCCAAGATCAATAAGATGTAGCGAATCTCCCACAGGAAAGTCTTCAACTATGTCGATTGGAAGTTCTAATAGTGGAGAATCAATTTTATGATGAGCACCATATTTCTTGGCTCTAAAGTCTTCGTCGTTTCTATTGGGAAATTTTCGCGAAGAAAATGTCACTGTATGAGAACGGTGAGAGTATTCGCCCACAGTTGTACATTTTAAACAACCATGCATACCATTAAAGTTGCATACCCCTGAAATACGAGAAAATGTTTTATTGTAAACACCGTCTTTAATAGGTGATATTCTGAATAATGGTAAAATATATACAAACAAGTAGTATTTTCACAAAAATATACCGACTTCATACGAAATTTTGGTTCATATCTTGAAAACTACTTAGCCGATTTTAATGAAACGTGCACTGTTCCCTATGTTGAAGTAAAAGTAGGCTATAAAAAAAAAAAAAATCTTATCAATAGTTTCGGAGATATGCGTGGACAAACATACATACACCTCTAAAAGTTTGTACATTGGTTTGGAAGCCCTAATTATCATTTGTGAATTTTATGCAGTTCCAATAATATATTACATGCATATGTGTCGAATTGATAGCCTTCTTTTGAAGTCAGTAATAAAAATAAAGTTATTACCACTACAAAGGTAGTTGGAGTACTTACAATCTTAGACCGACGTGCTTTTAGTAGGTATTGCAATACAATAGGTACGCACGCGAACATATGAACAGATATGTACAATTCTATATACGTACTCTTATGTTATACAAACCTTTAATGAAAGCTCGGGCAGGAGAATCGCAGATGAAACATCTGATTTTGACAGAAATCTTTTTGTTTTGTATTTCAAGGCCATCTTGTAGTAGACATTTAGTCTCAATGACAAATTCTTCTAAATAATCTTTTAAGTTCTTTGGTTTTCCAATTCCGAAATAGACACCAATGACAAATGGATAATAATAATAACAATAATAATTTATTGAGCAAAATATTTTGAGTACAAAATAACTTATATACTACTACAGGATAAGAATGAAAGAAACATGGCATGTTAGAGTGGAGAGCAGAGCAAGACCCAGTCCCGTGCTAGGAATTAACCTGTATTACAAGATCTAGGCAAATGTTCCGTCCCCGCACCAAAACAAGCTCAAATGTATCATTAGAGTAGCATACAAGAACTTGACTCACTGAATTCCCTAATTAGGTATGCCTGTTGCTAGGGAATCAGTCTTTGACCAAATTAGGTACTAACTATTATAAGGTTATAAAGTATGGGTGTGCCACATTTAATGTTGTGTTTTATGTTGAGTATATGTTATTGAGTGTGTAGTGATGTTCTGTATGTGTGTGGGTGATGTGCTTGTTGTAGTTTAAAGGACGTGTATGCTTTGTGGGAGTTCACAGTTGGTGGTATTTGATAAAATTGGTAGTTATTTAATCGTATCGAGTAATCATAGATTGGTACTGGAATAGTTATAATTTGCTTATTTAATTAATTATTGAAATACGCAGCTAATATTAATTTAACAGATTTTCGGTTTCTATGTAATTTAACTTTAATAGCCAGGATATTGCTTTCCTTTTAAATTCAGTTAGTTTTAGCGGGTAAAAATTTAGTATTTTGTTAATTCTGTTATACAGTAGTCCACTAATAACTATGTAGTGCCGCTTGGCCATTATAGTTCTATGTCGAACAGAGGGGCAAACTATATCCGATCGACGTTTATTGTGATATAACAAGGGGTCAAATGTTAAACTAGCGTGCTTCCTGATTAATGTGTATTGTATAAATAGTTGTCTCACTGTCAGAACACCTATTTCATTGTACAGCTTAGCGGTTGGATGCCGAAAGATCTTTTTGGTCATAACCTTGAGCACTGCTTTGTGCTCTCTCTAGGGGTAAAAGTATGGTTTTGGCTGCTCCACCCCAAGCCGAGATGCAGTATGATATGATGGACTGACAAAGCGCTTGGTAGGTCATCTTGAGAGTTTCGAGGCTGGCGGCATTACGGAGCAACTTGAACACATAAATTAGCTTTCTGACACGTGAAGTTAGAGAATCAATGTGAGACTGCCATTTAAGAGTTTGGTCAATTTGGATTCCTAGGTATTTGACAGTGGTTGCACGAGATATTGTCGGACAATCACAGTTGTTGGAAAAGGTTGACATACAGGTATGAGATCCGCGTCAACTTGATGAATATTAGCTAAAATTGGCCAAAATTCTTTTTTTGAACTGTTATGTATGGGTAGACCATCAAAGTTAAAATTCAAATAAATAATATCAGGTAAATTGTCAATGTTTTCTAAAATATTTTTCAATGGTCCAGAAATGCCATTGTGCCAATATTCGCCATAATTTTCCAATGTTTTTATCAAAATATTTCTAGGTGTTTTTAAAAGAGAGCGAGGATCATTTGGAAGAATATTGCAAAACCTCTCATTTAAGATTGACAGCAAATCTTTCATAGCTATTTGACTTATGTTTTGTTTTATAGCCCATACTCTCAAATTTTCACGAAAATTAAGATTTTTTAAAACGTCATTGGATTCGTCCTCACTGTCACAATTTTCTTCAATATCAATCAAATTTGCGGAGTACGCGGAACCTCGATTCATATTTTCGCAAAGTACTTTCTCATGATCGCTTGTAGTTGTAGCACCACTTTCACACACATTTTCTGGAAAATCATGTACGGAACCCAGTTCCACTTTTTCGCAAAAAACTCCCGCTCGACTACTTGTAGTACTATTACTATCACTCACAATTACATTTTCTTGTATTAATTTTGGGTCCTCAACAGAAACAGAGTAGTTTAAAAGATTATGATATTCCCTCAACAATTTTCGCCTGTTTCCACCAGTCCTACTTTGACGTTTCCAAGCATTTTTGGCTGCTTTACATTTTTTTAGTTGCATCGCCATTGCATTACTATCAACAAGTAAACGAATAAGGGGTACAGAAGTGGTATTAAGCTCTATTACTCTACCTAAAGTTACACAGAAGTCACAATAACCACTAGAAGTTCTATGATAGCGAAGAATGTTTCTACTGTTCGACTTTAAGTAACTTAAGAGAGTTTTGTACCTCTTTAGGCATTTGGTTGTACAAAAGAATTTATGACCACCATTGTGGAACTGGTAGTGGTAATTATTACTTTTGTGCAACTTTTGGTTCTTGGCGAGAGTTTATTATCGCTTGCATAGCACTTTGGGGGCTTGTAGTCAATGCTCACTTCTTATTTAGATCTTATAGTTGTAAGATTCACTTAAAGCTATAACACAAGATGCTTTGCCCATATTGTAGAGTTAAAAAATGCTGCTGTATGTCTTTAACCTTTAAACTCACCCTGTTATCCCCCTTGTAACTCTGTGGTATAGCTCTACGTGAAATATTTTGCTTGTTTACGCTCTTTTGTCGCCAAAAGTTGTAAGTGCTGCTGCTGTAGCGCCTTTATATCTCGGTCAGTTCTAAAACAAGCTCCAATTGACGCCTAAATGTTTATTGGGTGGTTTGTCCAATTTATAAAACTCAAGAAGCTTGTAAATGTGAATTATTTTATTTTTTTAAATAAATACATGTGCGTGTGAATATCTTTTATTTAAATCTAGAGCTGAATGAAACTAAGGAGTTTTATTTATTTAACTTGATTTAATGGAGTAACCATGACTCATTTGTTAGTAAAAAAGCTTATTATATGTTAATAACTGTGATATTATTATCTACATGACAAAACCAAAACAATTAAACACATAATTAGGTATACAGCGGCAGTACTCTCCGACGCTTCATCGTGGCTGCACCACTCCATGGGAAATGGCGCAGCAGCGATATCAGCCTGCATTTTTATTAAATCTTCAATCGAGTTTTAAGTAGCAAGCCGCCAGCAGAGCGCCCCTCTCGCATTCAGCTTTACAGTCGTTTACGGCTTCGTCTTTTACTGAAATGAATAAAAGAATACTAAATCACAATAATTGATCTGACAATATCAGAAAATCAACAACGGAGTTCTGAAAATATCGGGCTTGCTGAATTCGGTTTCACGACTCTGATTCCAAGGCCAACCCAGAAAATAGGAGACATGTATCCACAACAAAAGTTATTCGAATACGTCCGACTTATGTTGGCTATAAGTACTTTCAAGATATTATGAAAATACGAAGTGACTGAATAAGAAACCTGTATAATGAGATTTAAACTTTAAAATGTAATGAACATGTTTGGGAGAAACCCGTAAATAAGTTATTCGACTGATAAACTAAACCCAAATGTATATTTTAAATAAATAAAGTTTATACCCGATATACATTGCTTTCCAAAATCTTCTAGAGTGACGAATCCTTCTCATTCACCACCAATTTTTTCATAGTATTCAGATAGTTGTCCAGATCGTATTGGCCTTTATCATTGAGCTAAAAAAAATACAACTTTTTAATTTAAAGGTTATTTGCAACTAGTTTGTAATGTAGGTACCTATGTAAGAAATGTCGGAAATGTCAGATAGTAAAATATATGCAAGCGCGTACAAAAAGAAAACTAAACATAGGTATAACACAGACAACAAGCGGTCTCATCGTTCACATATTATTATGTGAACGATGAGACCGCTTGTTGTCTTAACGTAACGTAACCAGGTAACCATAAAGAATTAGCAGAGAAAATAAAGAGTTCTTACGAGTCCAACTTCCCTGAAGTAACAGCCCCAGTAACAGGAATTAACTTTCTACTCATCGCCTGTCTCCACAACAGCTATTAAATCTGCTTCGGTGACTTCATACTCCATCATGCAGTTACTTTTATAAAACTTCCACACCTCATAGGAAGCAGATCCTTTTCTTGATTCAGCCTTAAAACACAAAATAAAGACACAGTAATTGCGAACAACAGTTTTTTTGCTCGACTACGGCAAACCAAAAAGGAAGGGTCATGATTTTAGCAGTCTATGTATATAAACAAGTAGTCTACCGTAAACTACTGAATCGATTTTGATAAATAAGGTATTAGTAGATTTGTAAAAACTCGATCGAACTCAATTTTAGGATGCCGTTACGTCTCGCACTGTCAAAGTGACTTTGACATAAAGTGATAGAAATAGCACGAGACAACCAGAGGTGTCGTCCTAGCTAACGCGCTAGGGGTTGACTACTCACCACAAACTCATTTCACTTAAATTCGTCGAGAGAGATTTTTACAGAATAGATCGACAGACAGTCTAACAATACAGTGATTTCAAATCAAATATGTTGGTATGTTTTATTGTTTTTTCTAGAGAAACACTATAACGAGAATAAACGATACTTACATAAACGCTGCTTAGGCTCCATAGCCACAGCACATAAAACAACACAAGCCAACTTAGACATGTTGTACATTTCGGTTTAGAAGCTTCAACTGTAACTAGTTCTGAAAACTATCTTTTATGTAAATATTTCGAAATTAATAATTCATAATATCGCACTTAGCGAGACGTAGTGCTCTATTTGAAGCATTTTGCCTTTTATATTTTTTTAAACCACCATATACAATCACTCTTATTACTTAATCATGTCACATAAACACAGTTTAAGTTATAATTTACTCGAGACTGAATTACTCGCAGTTAAGAGGGCGACGAGGATGATCTAGGCTTTTAGTTTTGTGTGCTGTACATATCTAGCCTTAGGTACTTTGTGATATCAAGGAGACAAAAGTGACACTCTTTATATTGTCAGTCATCATTGATATACAACTACTCCGTCATTCTTTATATACATACACATCCGGGTAGCAAATACAATTTCGAAAAGGCCTAAGGCTACGCTTTTGTGACTGTATTATTGAATAACAAAATATTTTATTTATTTTAAAACCATCTCATTATTCGAGCGGCTTAGAAACACATAAATTCTCTGTTTAATGGGAAACAAATTAGGTACAAGCACCAGCCGCCATGTCAAGTATAATATTTCAACAAAGCGTAATTTAGAAAGCTAGTGCGGTGCCACGTCTGATTTTCATAAATGAGACCTAAGTAGAACTCAAAAGGATGCTGAAACTATTGAAAAAATTTACATAATCAAAAAGGTCAGGTGATAGTTTACGTAAATGTGTGGGATGACATGGGCTAAGCATATTCTATGTGGATGATTTAAGAGGTGAAGAACAGAAACTGTCGTTTTGACACCGCTATTTAGGAGACTGATGAGAAATCAGAGAGGCTATGTCCGTGTAGGTAGAGAGTAGAAAGGGAGTGCTTGGCCGCGGAAGGAGGCAGTTGAGGCAAGAAACAAGTCAAGTAATTAGGGCAGTAGTACTCTGTAAGTGAATTGTAATCTAATCTATTTGAGGTGCTTTTTAATATGTGTGAACTTTATTTTAATTGATTAGTTACGGTCTTTTTAGACGTTTTCGTTTTGTAAATTAATTTGTATTGTATTTTATAGGAGGGTGGGTCTTAAAATGAACATGGATAAAACCAAGGCCATGTTGAATGCCCAAGTAACACCCACTCCTATCAAGATCGTAGACTCTACACTCGAAGTTGTTGACGATTATGTCTACTAATTACTAATTTTGTGTTGTCTTAATAGTGTGTATGGTCGTGAAGGAAATAATATCATTAGTCTGCGAATAGGAGAAGTACTAAAAACTTCTCTTTCTCAATGGCAGTCGGATATTGGGTATATTCCAGAAATCCCCACCGACGAATCCCCACCAGTGGAAATTGTTATATTTTTTCCAGAAAAAAAAAAAAAAAAAAAAAAAAAAAAAAAAAAAAAAAAAAATCCCCACTAGTTGTATATACTCAACCTAGTGGGGATTTTTGGTAAAAAAATAACAATCCCCACCAAGTGTTGTTTGCAGTCACCCGTTCTATGATTGTGTAAGACACGTAGATAGAGATCAGGAAACGTGATCCGTTAGAATCTTAACCGTCTAGAGCTGAATGAAACGAAGGAGACTTATCCTGCATTTTTATTAAATCTTCAGTCGAGATTTAAGTAGCAAGCCGCCGGCAGAGCGCCCCTCTCGCATCCAGCTTCACCGTCGGTTACGGCTACATCTTTTACTGAAATAGTTAAAAGAATATTGAATCATAATAATTATTGTATTTATAACTGAGAACTTATATCTGAAAATATCAGAAAGTCAGCACCCGGGTTCTGAAAGCATCGGGTTTTCTAAATTAGGTTTCATGACGCTGGTTCCAGGGCCAACCCTGAATATAAACAAACTTTTAATATCATGAGACTTGGACCTAAAACAAAAGTTGTCCGCATACGCACAATTTTTGTTGGTTGGTATTTCCAAATAAATAAAGTTTATACCCGATATGCAATGTTTTTCAAAATATTCTATAGTGTCCAAATGGGCCTCCTTCACCATCAATTTTTCCAAAGTAGTCACGTAGTTGTCCAGATCAAATTGGCCATTATCATTAAGCTAAATAAAAAAGAAAATACAACTAAAGTTAATTTAAAGTTTAGTTGCAACAAGTTTAGTATGTACTTAGGTAAGAATTCGGGAATGTCAGATAGTAAATCGACGACACGGTTGGCGCAGTGTTTGAGAGATTGACTGATGCGCAGCGTGTTGCGGAGTTGAATCATTGAATCCCGCCCAAGGTAAACATTGGTGTGATGAACACTTGTGTATGCTTTGTGTCTGGTTGTTGTTTGTCTATTTACGTATGTATTTGTGTATGTATATCAGCTATCTGACACCCATAGTACAGGGTCTCCCTTTTGGGGAGAAACCCGTAAATAGATAAAGATAGATAAAAAAACGACAACAAGCGGTCTCATCGTACCAACAATTCCAAGCATTAGCAAGAATAATGAAGAGTTCTTACGAGTCCACCTTCCCTGAAGTAACAGCCCCAGTAACAGGAATTAACCTTCGACACGTCCCCTGTCTCCACAACGACTCCTATATCTGCATGTGAGAGCCCGTACTCCAGCATGCACTTATTTTCTGTCAAATTCAGTTCTTCATAGGAAGCAGATTCGTTTTTTTCTTCAGCCTTAAGACACAAAATAAAGACAAAATGAATGGAAATGAAGTCGGTTAAAAAGATTGTCATCAGCATCTTTTCAAGTAATTTACATAAATGACGAAGATACACATGCTTTTAGTCGACTACGGAAAAATCGAAAGGAAGAGTTATGATTGTAGCAGTGTATGTAATTATGTATGTATGTACCTAAACGTTGTTCCACCGTAGTGCCTAAACTACTGAACCGATATTGCTGGATGAGATATCAATAGATTTTTAATAGTCCAGATTACTTGCTATAATAGAAATTTCTAAATTTAATATGGTGAAAAAAAATTGAATTTATTTCAAATAGGTCCACCTTTATAGAGAAACACTAAAACGAGAACAAACGATACTTACATAAACGCTGCTTAGGCTTGCAGCCGCAGCACACAAAATAACACAAGTAAACTTACACATATTATTCATTTCAGTTCACAAGCGTCAACTGAAACAAGTACTGAATACCAAATTTTATATAAGTTCCCTGAACTGAAATAATTGGACACGATGTAGTTATCATAATATCGCACTTAGCGACGCGTAATGCTCAATTTACAGCATTCTGAATTTATATTCTTTTTTATCCTCTAAAATGTAAACCCATTTCAATCTATACTAATATTATAAATAGGTAAAGATAGTTTGCTTTTTTGTTTGTAAGCGATAATTTCAAGTATCATTTCGTTAATTGAAAGCTACACTATTGCCTTGTTTTAGGATATAACTGGCAACCCGGTCCGGCATTGACATTTCGCATGGGCCTATACCCTTCCTCGATAAATACACTATCCAACACAAAAAGAATTTTTCAATTGGAACCAGTAGATCCTGAGATTATCGCGTACAACCAAAAAAAAAACAACTCTTTGTATAGATTTATGTTATTTTTAATTCCCGCGCGGACGATGTCCCGGGCAGAAGCTATTCAGTAATTTACTCAATCATGCCACATTATAAACACAATATAAGTCATAATTTACTCGAGACCGAATTACTCAAAGTTAGTTTTACATACAAACCTTGCACGGTTAAAATTTACAACAAACCCGACACTAGTAAACCACTGTTCACTTTACTGCATGCATTCGTATCCAGCACTCAAGCATCGGAGAGTCCCCTCCTGTTCCATCGATCTGCCAATACGCATAAGATGTACATAACTTAGCTGTCATTTCTAGATTTAAATACTTGCTGCTTACTTTAATATAGTGGTTTCTATGCAAGGTATTCACGTCTAATAATATGTGTAATTCCTGTAAATGAAAAACATTGTAAAAATGTTTTTTTTTAAGAGTAAGTAATATGGAGTTTCTTGCCCATTTCTCTCCATACGAAACTATCATTTGGAATGGGCAACTACAATAGATTCAATTTTCCTAATGTGACGTTCAAAAGTGCCTTATTCGCTGCCAAAAACTGGATCAAACCAGTATTTCCGTACATTTACTCCGCTAATATGCGGAACTGGCAGCGAACCAGTTAAGGCCAAACCACACACGCTACTTTTAGCATCGGCGATCGGCGATTTAGTCGCATTTAGAAGCTAGACGCAGCGACTAATCGCTACACCGCGCACACTGCGGATGCCAGTCGCAGCGATTGGCATTTGCCAGCCGCAGTGTTACCAGATATACCAGGTAATAACAGTAGAAACACGTTATTTTTAGCTAGAACATTAAAATGTACGTGATACAAATAGCAATTATAGCATCATTTCGCAACCTTATAGACATGATTTAATCATAAACGGTATATTTTTATTAAATAGGCACATTTACCAGCTTTTCTAACTTGGAGATGATTGCTGATTTTAATTATTATAATTCTGCAAATGCATATTTGTTACTCCCGCGAATAATATTTTTATTTCAATACAACCTGCCACGAGTTTCCTCTCGATATCAGGCCGGCCACTAGTCGGTATGCATAGTTATTAATATAATATATATCCGTAGAGGTATATTATATTAATAACCATGCACCTGCCATGTCATATCTTCACCTTGGTTAACAGGTAAAGAATGCCTCAGGCATTAAGTCCGCCTTCGTACGTGAAGTATAAATAAATAAATAAACAAACCTGATACTTAGCTGGAAATTGCAAAAAAAAGTAAGAAAATTACAATTTCGCGGGCTGAACTGGCACAGCAACAGTAGTATATTATTGGGCATTCTAGACCACTATCGGCAAGTCGCTCGGCGAGTGCGCCTCGCTGCCGACAGTGGTATAGAATGCCCAATAATCGTCACTCGACTCGACTCTCCACTCGACCGATAAACTCGAACGAGACAGTTTGTTGTACCGTGTACTTGATTTGGAACGATTAACTCGACCAATGACTAGTAACTTGCAATCGACTCGATCACTGACCAGTAACGCAAAAGAGGTTGTGGTAAGCTTATAAATGTGAACGTTCTATATACATTCACTCATTTCCAATCGGTTCATTTCCGATAGTAATCATGAAATTTGTAAAACAACCGCAATCACTGCATGTTAATACAGTCTGCGATGATATTTGTAAGACTAGTTTCCGTCATGGAGAATTATTACCTAACTCAGTACGATGTATAATTTGCGGTCCGTCCAATTGTGGAAAAACTAATTTATTAATTGGTCTTCTAATACACGAAAACGGATTAAGATTTGAAAATGTTTATGTTTATTCAAAAACTCTGCACCAACCTAAGTACATTTTTTTAGAAAGTGTTTTGCAACGGGTGCCTGGTGTTTCCCTCCAGAAATATCAGGGAAATGAGGAAGTACTAAGCGTTCAGGACGCAAAACCCAACTCCGTGATTATTTTTGATGATGTTGCTTGTGAAAATCAAAGTAACATGCGTGATTATTTTGCGATGGGGAGACACAAGTACATTGATTGTTTCTATCTAAACCAAACATATAGTAAAATCCCTAAGCAGTTAGTAAGAGACAATGCGAACTTAATCATACTTTTTAAACAAGATGAAATTAATTTACGACATATTTATGAAGAACACGTCAACACTGATATGTCATGGATTGAATTTCGTGAAATGTGTTCGAAAATATGGAGTGAACCCTTTAATTACGTAGTAATTAATAAGGATTGCTCCAAAAATAAAGGATGTTACAGAAATAAATTTGACACTTTTGTTGTCTTTGATTAAAAATACTAATATTTAAGACCGGTACCCTTGCGATATCATTATTCTTCAGACAACGCTTAATCAATCACGAACTTTTTTTGTTATTATGGAAAAATCAATGAAAAGACAAATAGTTGAAGCTGTAGAAGCTGTTAAGAAGAAAGTGCGAAAGATGAGAGATGTTGAGATTAACAATCAGCAAGCGCTGGAATCAGTGTTCAAGCCGGTAACAGAACCACTCAACCTAATTGCTAACGTCAGTAAGCAAGCTTCGCTCCTCCAAAATATGGAAAATGAAGAAACCGAAGTTCCGTTTATCGAAACTTTGCAAAAAGAAGTCCCTATTAGTAAAGAAAGCAATGATAACAACGACAATGAAGACGAATATGAATCTGATATCGAAAGTGATTCTTCGTATAAATCATTATCTAAAAAAAAAAAACAAGCGATGTGATATGTCATCCTGGTCAGTGTCCTCAGAAGCACTGAAAGATATTCCGTTTGGTGTCAGAGTAGAGGGCGGCAAATTGATGTTAGGTTCTGCTCGTGTAACGATCAGCGATGAGTATATCATCGTGGCTGGGCGCAAATACCGAAATACGCCTGGTTTAAAACAGTTACAGCAAATTATTAAGCCTCTATTCCAACTACGAAGTACAATTCAGGAGCACCAATCGAAGGGAAAAGGGACTACCTTTAACAAAAATGTGGAAGAAAAACGTAGATTTTGTATATTGGGACGATCCCAATGAACTGGTGGATAGGTTAAAATTATTGATTGCATCTCGAGATGCTGGTAACACAGGATTAGATAATGAAATTATATCTATCATTGAAGAATTGCGTGAAAATAAAGTTATAAATTAATAAATATTTTAAAATGTGTTTATTTTATTATCAACCTCTCGATACAATACACCATAAACATGAACGTAGACAAATTCGAACACTACATTCACAAAAGAATGCGTTTTTCAGAGTTATTTGAGTTTAATGAGAATGCATTGTTAAAATTAGAAAACGGAGATTTTGATTTAAAAACATCAAGACTGAGAGGAATTAGATCTCCAGTAGAAGCAGACGATGCTGTGAACAAGGATTATGTAGATCGATTGAATGCTAACATGTTAAAAGAATTAAATAATTTGACTGTGGACAAGGATTATGTAGATCGTTTAAATGCTAATATGTTAAAAGAATTTAATAATATGATTGGAACATTGCGTTCTCAAATCATAAAAGACACAAAGGGTACAGTACAGGCTACTTTAAAAGCAAAGATACCTGAGGTTTTAACTCATTTGCAAGATAAGTTTTATACTAAAGCAGAGGTAGATAAATTTCTTCAAAATAAAACTCCGTAATGGCAAAACAACAAATTGTTAATGAAATACATAAAGCAGCGAGAAGAAATTTCCTTCGACGTCCTGTCATTCTAAAAGTGGTCGATGACTTGTGGCAAGCTGATCTGATGGACATGCAAAACCTGAGAAAATATAATAAAGGTCATAATTACATTTTAGTGGTGATTGACTGCTTCTCAAAGTATGCTTGGGCAGAGTCATTAAAATCAAAAAATAAACTTGATGTTACTCATGCATTTAAACGAATTCTGATTAACAGCAATCGCAAACCTGTTAATTTACAAACTGATATGGGAACAGAATTTTATAACAACTCATTTCAAACGCTTATGAAAACGTATAATATTAACCATTACTCTTCGTTTTCTACCAAAAAAGCTTCGATCATAGAGCGACTGATTAAAACTCTTAAAAATAGATTATATAAATATTTTAGTCTGAATGGAAACTATAAATGGTTAGGTGTACCATTAGAAGTTACGTTAAAGACTTATAACAACACAAAACATCGTACTATTAAATTTAAACCAATCGAAGTAAATAAATCTAGTGAGTCAGTTATAAAAGAAAATAATAAAAAAACCTTAAATCATGTAACCATTCGTAGGAAACCTAAGTTCAAAGTAGGTGACTTTGTTCGTATCAGTAAATACAAACACAATTTTGAGAAAGGTTAAACCTAATTGGTCAACTGAAATATTTACTATAAAAAAAATAAATCATACCATACCAGTAACATATCATATACAAGATCAGCGAAAGCAAGCCATATTGGGAACCTTTTACGAGCAAGAACTTCAGAAATCTTACTATCCTGGTATTTATTTGATAGAAAGGGTTTTAAAAAGGAAAGGAACAAAAATGTTTGTGAAATGGTTGGGTCTAAATAACGAAGAAAACAGTTGGATCGACAAAACTGCAATAGTGGAATAAAACAATTATATAATAGTTAATTTTGCATTATTTCTTTCATTACACTTTAGACAATGCAAGGAGGTGAACTTGTTAATACCTTAATTAATAATCTACCGTTCGAACTTCATTTACCCGGCTACAATTATTGCGGTCCGGGAACAAAACTCCAGAAACGTTTACTACGAGGTGACCGAGGTGTAAATAAGCTAGACGAAGCTTGCATGCATCACGACATTGCATATGCAAACCATACAGACTTACCCAATCGTCACAAAGCTGATTTACAACTACTAAATATGGCTAAACAAAGACTTAAGTCGAACGATGCAGGGAAAGGTGAAAAACTTAGTTCGTGGTTAGTGAGCAAAGTTATGAAAGCCAAACTGAAATCTGGTGCCGGCGTTAAAACGTTTAAAAGTTTCGTATCAAAAATAAGAGTGAAAATAAAGAAACTGAAACCAAAGGACAGTAAAACTTTAATTAACGCTGCTTACTTAGCAGCAAAAAAAATATTTCCAAAAATTCAGAAAATTCGAGTACCACGAGTGATACCCTTACCGAAGACTGGAGGTATTCTACCTTTAATCCCAATTTTTGCGGGCTTATCAGCATTAGGAACTTTAGCTGGTGGTGCGGCTGGTATTGCAAAAACTGTTAACGATTACAAAGCAGGTCAGCAAAATTTACAAGAAACACAACGACATAATAGGGCTATGGAGTCTTTAAAGTTAGGCCAGGGTTTATACATTAAGTCACATAAAAATGGAAAAGGTTTATTCGTAAAATCTTCAAAAAACTAAAAAATAAGCTACCTAATCGTCCTCTAACTAATGTAGACATCCAAAAGTATGCACGCGACATCCCTCACTTTCGAGGAGTGTATATGAGAGATCAGTTACCAAGGACGCCAAAACGGATTGAATGTGGTATTGTTAACTTGGACGATTATAAGAACGAAGGGACGCATTGGGTAGCTTATGTAAAAGTATGCAATTATTGTGAATATTTTGATAGCTTTGGAGATTTGAAACCTCCAATGGAATTAATACGATATTTTAAGAATTGTGATGTTTTTTATAATTATACAAGATATCAGAAATTCAACACTGTAAATTGTGGGCACTTATGTTTAGAATATCTGTGGACTTTTTGGAATAAAAACGTATAAAATTTATGCTTTTCTTTTATTTCAATCATTTGCAAGATGTCACTCACATTATCGATAACTGGAAACTCGTAAACTTTATCTACTTACTATCCCAACACGTTGCAACTATATGAACAGTATGAGTGTGCCTTATTGCATTTCGCAACAATTAATTCGATTCCAAACATTGACAAAACGAATAATAAATTCTATTATGGTTCTAACGAAGTTATTGAAATACCGGAGGGCACCTATGAATTGCAAGATATTAATGATTATTTGAAATCTGAAATGAAAGATGCATCAATCAAACTACAGTGCAATAACAATACTTTAAAAGCTGCTGTATATTGTACAAAAGACATAAATTTTAATAAAGAAGGTACTTTCAGGAATTTGTTAGGGTTTAATAAACAGATCTTGAAAGCAAATAAATGGCATGAGTCACAGTTGCCAGTCAACATTTTACCCACAACAGTGATCAGGATCGAATGTGATATTGTAAGCGGCTCGTACACAAACGGAGAACCGAGTCACATTATCCACGAATTTGCACTCAACGTGCCTCCCGGATATAGGATTATAGAAATCCCAAAAAACGCGATATACTTTCCAATCAACCAAAACAACATTAGCTGCATACATATCAGGCTGTTAGATATAAATAACCGCTTAATAAATTTGCGCGGTGAAGAAGTGCAGCTGTATTTGCATCTCAGAAGAAAAAAATGATTGACTACAATAAATATGTGCATCAGCAAATCAAAAATATCAGTTTCGCTCAAGCTTCCAACCATATAAGAGCTCGCCCTAAGAAGAAAATAAAATTAACTAAAGACAACAAGGCATTTCTCAAATCGATCGGTTTGCTAAAATGAATATCTTAGACGTTTTATCCGCTCCGACTTACGACAACACGGTTGAAGGAATCGAATTTCATTCTTACAAGCCCTACGTAACTAGTTTCAATAGGAACGATGAAATTCGCATACCCATTAACCAACAAGACTTGTATATACTTCCGTCAGCTAGTACCTTGTATTTGGAAGGAACTATTATCGAAAGCAAAAAGGATATGAAAGAGAAAGCCACTAGTGTTAATTTTACGAATAATGCTCTACTTTACCTGTTCCAAGATATAAGATACGAGCTAAATGGAGTGGAAATTGATAGAATAAAAAATGCTGGCATAACTACCACCATGAAATCGTTAATATCAATGAGTGAAAGTGAATCAAAGATATCTAATGCATGGGGCTGGAATATCGATGGCATAAAAAATATAAATGGAGGTAGTTTTTCCGCTTCTATACCACTCAGTAACATCATGGGTTTCGCCGAAGATTTCAAGAAAGTCGTGATAAATTGTAGGCACGAACTGATATTGCTACGAAGTAATACTAACCTGAATGCGGTCAAACTTAACACCGGTGAATCTGTAGAAGACGTTCAAATAAATAAAATCATCTGGCGTGTACCGCATGTTAAAGTGTCCGACAAAGAGAAAATAAGTTTGCTAAAACTGTTAGAAAAAGATCGACCACTCCAGATGATATTCAGAAATTGGGATCTGTACGAATATCCAGCTTTACCTAAAACTACAAAACATACCTGGTCTATCAAAACTTCCTCACAAATAGAGAAACCAAGATACATAATTATGGGCCTACAAACAAATAGAAAAAACAATTCAAATTCTGATATGTCTTAGTTTGATCACTGCCATGTTCGTGATGTTAGAGTATATCTAAATTCAACTTACTTCCCGTATGAAAACCTAAATGTCAGTTTCGCGAATAACAGAATCGCTTTATTATACGAGCAATACATTCGATTTCAACAGTCTTATTACGGACGTCGCTCGGAACCCTTATTAAGTGAGAAGCAATTTAAAGATTTGGCGCCGCTGTTTATCATAGATTGCTCTAGACAAGCTGATAATGTAAAGACAGGTCCTATTGTGGATGTACGAGTGGAAATTGAAAGTGATTCGGACATACCAGATCAAACTTCTGGATATTGTCTTATATTGAACGACTGTATAATTGAGTATAAGCCGCTGAGTAATACTGTGAGAAAAATATCATGAATCCGAATACTATCATATTAGATGTTCAAGGGTTTAAGGACCTGTACAATAATTTTATAATAAAAGAATTAGCTTTTGCTACTCGTGATTATACTCAAACATTTTTAATTAAACCACCATACTTGTTTAAACACTTAACAAGTGACGAAAAGAAACAGGTTATATGGTTGGAAAGAAATAGGGGTATTTATTGGAATGAAGGATATATTGACTATAGAGAATTTCGACGTATAATCGTTCCATATCTAGAAAATAAGGAAATCATTGTAAATGGTTTGGAGAAGGTGAATTGGATAAAGGATCTTTGTATGAATTGTACAGTATCAGACCTTGGCAAAGAACAATGTCCTAATTTCTCTGCTTTGCATAAAAAATACTGTGAAGGAAGATCTAATTTTAATTGTAATAAACATCTAAAGCATTGTGCGCTTAAAAATGTGCTTTGTTTAAGGAAGTATTTAGAATGGGCATGAAATGTATGTACCTACTAATGTGTGTAATGTAGATTATTAGTTTTTAGGCTTTTTAAATAAAAATCAAAATAAGTTAAATATGCTTTTATTTTGCTAAACACCCCCCACACTTCTCTGAATAACTCAACACTACACGAAATTGAAAAGAAATATCTTAATAAAATTAAAAATATTAGTTTACACAAAAGATTATTAAAAGTCAGTATCTATTAAAGATTTCGATATTTTCTTAACTAAAGACTCAGTTTCGTCCATAACACTGTCGATAGCATCTTGAACAATATATTGGGCGTTTATAATAACGTTCTCACTGTCACTATCACTGTCTATGTTTTGAGGATTGTTATTACATAGATCTACGACTGAAATTTTTATTAATTTAATCCCTCTTCGCTGTAGTCGACTCATAACGAAGGATTTGGTTGGTTTTAGCTTTTTCGACTTTTCCCTGCACCGTTGTTTTGGTTTTTTATCTTTCGTGACTTGTTTGCTGTGCTCGGGTTCGCTGCGAAACATCTCAGAGAATCCCTCGTAAGGATCCTGAGCATACTGGCTGAACACAATCTCGGATTCAGACATCTGGAACAAAATATAAACACAATTATACCACTATTCCATTAGTATAGCGCTCGAAAGCGTTATAATTGGGTTTTCCATTGAGTCCATTATATACCTATATTATATTGATTATTTTACACTACTGCGATCACAATCGTTAGTTACGAAACAATAATAAAAAACGAATTAAAAATATTTTACTCACCGACATGATTACTTTAGATGAAAGTTAAAAAACAATATTAAACAGATGTTCGCGATGAATAATATTTCGTTAATGATTACAAAATAATTAAATATGTACTGTGTAATAACTAATTACATGTCAACCATAAAAATGTCAACTAAGCACTTGTGTCTCCATGCTAAGGCCAATGAACTGCAACGTAGACAAAAATTATACAATGACGAATAACAGCGCCTTGTAAGAGTGTTACTTAATCGTAAACGTTAGTTATTCGAAAATCAACCTTATGATGCAAGGTATTTTAGGTGCATAGTGCAACTAAAATCACTGCAATCGGTATTTACTTTATTTACCGATTGAAAAAAGAGAGTAAGTAATGACATTTTAAAATAAATAGGATTTCATAAATGAAACAAGTCAATAATTACAGTAATTCAAATTTTATTTTATTTTAGTTAATAAATTAAATAGATGCACTGTGGAAATAGGGGTTGGCTATAAGTTTCTCAGCGGATATAAATTTCTTAGTTCGATTGGACTGATCGCACCATTGATTAACTAAATGCACGGTTACTCTATTTTCAGAATTTTCTAATGTCTTTCCAAAAACACTGTTATTTAATAACTTAAAAAAGTCTTGTTCGAAGGAACTTTTTGCTTTTTGTCTTAATTGAGTATTTAACTCTATGTACTGTTTTAAATATGGAGCCTGTCTAAAAGTAATAGCTCTATGAATTTTACGTAAAATTAAACCATGTTCCAAACATTTTTTCAAATGAACGTAATGAATCACATAGTTGTACTTATTATACAAATTTGCTATGAATTTCTTGGTTTTACCTCCCGGGGGTACACATTTTTCAGGACAAAATGGTAAGTCATTATGGTGGTTATGTAAATGCTCGGGATACAATAGATCGACTTCTAATATGAAGCCCCATTTTGCGTTATCTTCTATAGCGGTAACATCAAAATTAGCTATTTCGTTATCACCTAAAAATCTGAAACTAGAGTATGGTAAATACTGACACATGCTAAAACCGTAAAGATTATTACAATCTAAATATACTATGAAACTCTGAGGTTGTGATGGATTATATTCAGGCATGTATTTGTGATTAGCTCTAGCATGCCGATGGGAACACATGCACAAACCACCGCGTATACCGCTTTGTATCATTCTGATGATAGCTAAGTCCGACACTAGCTCTAACTGAACGCCTGTTTTTAGCAACATTGCATCGAAAGATAAACTGGGTGCAGTAATGTAAAACGCGGGGTCAAGACTGTAATATTGTTTACAGGTATTCCGAAAATTTTGAAATATGTCTGTCAACAAAAGCACATCCGTTTTTAAGTATAGATTCGTATACTCGCCTAGGTTATTAATATTGAATGCAGCCCAAACAGTCTGCGCGTGATTATAATCTTCATCACTAATGACTTCGTTAGTCAAAGAATTATAAAAATTATCCTTAGACGGCAAACATTTTTGATCGTAACATTCCCAAGTGGTCATGTAATCATATGGATAAATACCCTTTCTTCTCAATAAATTAAACGGTCTTTCTTTGGAAAAATGAGATCGTAGATTAACGAAATCTTCCACCTGCAACGTTTTAGCGAGCTTGTCTAAACTTGTTCCCAAAAAGTTGAAGGAATCTAGAAACCTTATACAAATGTACTCGTTATCAGCAATGGGAATAAACTTGGTAAATGCTACATATTTTTCTTTAGTCTTGGGGATTATTTTAATTGAACCGGGAATTTCACCTAACTTTTTTATAAATAGATGACAATCGTATCCGGATAAATTGTGAAAAAATATTGGAATAAATTTTGGTACTTTATGTTGTAAATTACAGTGTCTATGTGCTGCACCTCGATATAGACCCGTAATATGACAATGATCTCTTACTTTATCGGTCAAGAGTAAATTGTCGCAAATATGACACTTAACAGCACGTTTGAAATCAAGAGAATTTTCATCAGTGAATATCATAGGCTCGCTTTTGGATATAATTCTATGTATTTCTTTTACATCCTCAGTAAGAAAATGTATAAATTTTGAAACACAATCATTACCGCGATAACTTCTATAGCCCTCAACGGTGTCATTTTTTTTATTTGATGACACGACATTGTAAGCGAACGCCGCTGGCACGTGGCGTTTTAAGTATGACGTGTTAGCGGTGTTGAATTCAGCGCCGGAAATCGGTTCAAGTAACGTTTCAAAGTCGGCATATATGACGAATGGAATATTTTGTTTTCTATCATAATTCTTAAATTTTAAAAATGACCCCTGTTCCGGTAAAACAGTGACAATCCCACCACACAAGTGGGATTCAATTTGACTAAGCGTTGGAAAAAACAATAAACATGTTTCACAGAAATAAAGTTTACCATGATGCTTGGTCATCTGATTTCTTACTAAACGAGATAAATCTTTGATAAGACAGTAATGAGAATTATTATTGTTTTCTATAAACAGTAGATGGATACTTTTATTAGACTTGTTATTCAACGTTGTATACAATGGCCCAATAATAGGGTATTTTACTCTATACGAGAAAAAGTCTATAAATATGTTATTGAGACAGTTTAGGCATAAAGCAGTCGGAAAAGGCAAGTTTTAGTTCATAAAATAACAAAACAATTTTTTAAATTCAATTCAAAGTTTTCAGTATTTTTAATCTGTTATAAAACACCGTGAAATAGTAGCGGCCATGTTATTACGCCATACGGCTGTGTAAACAAAAAATTGACAACTGTCAGTCAACCGATTGGCGTAATATAGGCTTTGTACTTTTATTATTTTCGTAACCAACGTAATTTTTTCATTATTACACCTATTACAAAATATGCTTTTAATTATTTTTAAATGATATACAATTATCATATTTAATATGAGCTCATTTGATACTAAACGAACTGACGTCATTTACGCTGAGCAATATGGCGTCCAGTAAGAGGCGTTTTCGTCAAACTACGCGCGAAATTTGAAAATTAAAAATTTAGATGCATTTTTATGGCACTTATCGATTGAATAAAAATTTTGTGTTTTTTTTTGGTGGCATATTAGCACTACAGAATTTCATTGAGACACTTTTCAAAAATGGGTGTAATACCCTATTGTTTTCTCATTTTTTAACCCATATACAAATTTAATG
Source organism: Charanyca ferruginea (assembly GCA_947361185.1). NCBI lineage: Eukaryota > Metazoa > Arthropoda > Insecta > Lepidoptera > Noctuidae > Charanyca > Charanyca ferruginea. The sequence goes on from OX376056.1 coordinate 23,692,022, forward strand.
AGAGAAGGATTATTTCTCTCAAAGATAGCTATGTCCGAGAATGTAATTGGAAATGTTAAATTTTTGACATTCAAAACATCCTGAAAGTATGGATAAGACGAAATCCTATCGGGATGTCTGTTTGTGGGGTACAATGCCGCCACAACACACCACAAAAAGCAATACTCATCATTGTTTCGAATATTCAAACAAGCTCTTTTAACCTTTATGGATTTCGGCAAACTTACAAATTTAGATCCGCTGAGTGGTTGATATTTATTAATATTTAATTCTAAATGTGAATTGCATAAAAATGTCCAACCACTATCTCTTTCCTCAAATTCTTCAATTTTTTTTAGTAGTAGATTAACAGCTGATTTGTAAATAGAATCAAAATCGTAATTAATTAGTGTTATAAATTTTTTTGTTCGAAATGATTTTATTTCTTGTTGATCATTTTTAAACATAAGAAAGGAAGCAAACAGTTCGAAGTTTATTTTGACAGAGGTGTGTTTCTGTATTGAACTATCTATTAGATGTTTGACTTGTGTAGGGGGAGTCCGGGAGAGTTTAGCAGGGGGGAGACAATAGCCACTGATCATAGAATCCCCGTATAACTAGATATTGCGACGTTGCCACAGTTCTCACAGCTCATAGGCGCCTCCCACCTAGCTCACGCGGCGATGTTGCGATCAGCAGTTTCGTTTTGACGTTACAAGTGAAAACACGTTTTTATGCCCGGTAAGTTAATTTTTTCAATTTTCGATATTTGATTACTGTTGTTTACTGTTCATAGATTCCAGCATGTCATGCATACATATCCTTAGTGTAATTATCCTTGTTACCTTTACGATAGACAGTTTTTGCTTAAAGATTATAGTTTTTTTTGTAAATTAAATAACGGACAGCTTGGCGTGGGGTGGGAGACATTACCATGGCGACGGGAGGAGACTTTACCCAGGGTAATCTCTCCCTCTGTTTCTCTTGCAATAATATTTTCTGTTTTATTTTAGATAAGTATCCAAAATGCCCTTCAAATATAAAAAAAAAGAAACAACAAGAAACAGAAGCAATTTAGACCTGTCAGTAATCAGAAGACCTGTCAGTAAAAAGGAAGACTGATTATTATGATTATTTTTTTATAAGGTTTTGTTTTGAATTTTACTTTTGTTCTTAATTTTGAAAGTATTTTTATTTTACTGACCACATACATGGTGTCCTACTTTAAACTGATTTGCAATATCTACTTTTAAGGTTTAACTATTTGTAAGTTTGTTATCTAGTTATGACGTAGATAGAATAGGCTCAGACTATTATGTTTGCTATGAAGATACCTAAGTTACCTTTGATTTTTCTCCATTTTGATAAGATATTGTTAAATTTCTAAGATATTTTGCTGTAGTAAGACTGAAATTATTATGCAGTAACAGTTGGTTGTGAAAGTTCTTATTAATAAGGTTATAAGTTATGTTAGAAAGAGTTTCTAATGGTAAAAGTTTATAAACACTCACTGTTTTAAACGCAACTACTTATCTTAAGAAATATAATATGTGATAGGTACTTAATTCCTCACTACCTGTATGTCAAAGATACTCAAATTATATAGTTCGTGTTATCATTTACTACGTATTATTATGTGCCATGTTTTTTTTATTAAATTTCTTTATTTAATTATAATTTATTATTTTTATTTTGCCTAGTTTTAAACCCGGGTAAAGTCTCCCTTCTTGGGGGTCAAGTCTCCCACCTAGGCGGGAGAAATTAGCCAAATCTCACTTCAGTAGAAATCGTTAATTACTCATAAAGTATTAATGATTTATAAAACTTTCTTAAGAAAAAATAAAGCTTAATAATGCAGCTTAGGGTACAATTTGTAGAAAATAGTTTTTTGTAAATATAAAGCGATTTATGAGCATTTTAGTCGAAGGCGGGTAAACTCTCCCGGACTCCCCCTACTAATACTATTAAGAAACATTTCTGGAAAACCATGTATTTGTTCCCCTGTCGCTGTGATTTTATAACTTTTGATTCGTTCTTTAAAAGAAGAATTAATAATTGCAACATTATCATAAATAGGGGTTGAACTAATGTTTTTATGTACATTGCTACGTAAATGACCAGACCAACGGCGATTATCTACAAATACTTTACAATCAGAACAGTGAGGCATTATGTTATTGTAGAAATCAAAGAACACTAACTATTTCAATAAAATTAGATTAGTTAATACTTACAACTAATATTCACGATCTTAGGTAATACCAGTTACAAAATATTTTAGGTATATAATTAGTACAACTTGATCAGGACTATTTTATGTTCGTTCCAAGATCCCTTGTGTAATTTCTTCTCAGGCAAGTCGGTAATTACGTTAAGGCAGAATGTTTCTGAAATAATTAAAAAATGGATGCATTAGGCACATAATCTAATTAGATAGATAATGGTATAATCTTAGGAGAAAAATATAGATAATAATTACCTGCAAAATGTAAAATGATTTATATACATAAGAATGTGTATCTGCGTGATCCAAATATGGAGATATATTTCTGGTAATTAAATAATTCTTCACAGGCCAGTCGGTAATTAATATTATGTTTAGGCAGAATGTATCTGAAATAAAAAACATGGTTTTATTAGGTACCGATAAAGAATCAGACATATAATTGTAAATTCTGGGTTGAAAAAAAATCATACTATTATGTTCTGATATAATTTGATAATTACCTGCACAATGTGGTTGTTGCGATTTAAATAAGGATCTGAAAAGACAAAAAAAAATTACTTCAATCACTAATGAAAATTTGAGATAAAAAATATTTTTTTAAATAATTTGGATACTTTACAATCGCTCTATTTTGCAACAAGCAAGCCGAAAACATGCCTCCACTCTGGCATATGGGATCTTCATCTGACTCTTCAATTTCTCCTAAAATAAAACGGAAATATAAAATGATTATCAAAGTTAGTACACAGTGAAAGGTATATCGATGCGCGTACTTTTATCATTGAATAGAAGCCCGCGACTTTTTCCGCATGAATTTCGGATTTTATTATCTGAGGGTTATAATCGCTTTTCTTAAAATAAAAGTAACCCTACGGGTTTACGCTTCGTTCGCCCCTTGGATTTTACCCCTTTCGGTTAAAATATTTCAGTCACCCCGTTTTTATTTTTTTGGTGTAGAGATTCGCCCGTGAAGGGGCGAGTGGAAAATTGACATTTAAATATTTTTTTAGTGTATCGATTCGCACCTTGCGGCATTTCCTTGGGAATTTAACCAAAAAAGGTACAGTTAGACAGAAAAATGGATAAGTACATTATGAATAACGCCATGTTTGCTTTAAGGGCGCGTATTCGATTTAGCGCAACTCAAAATCTAAACGATTGCTAGAACGGCGTAGCAGCATTGACACACACTAGTACAAAACAATGGTCTGTTTGAGTGCATCAGAAAAAAAAATTCGCACTAAATAAGCACGAATCATTAAAATTGATCGGCAAACGGCAGTGCGCGATGTTTTACAGTGCTTTTAAAAATAGTTGTCTAAAATAAATGAGTTCGTATAACGGACTGAAAAATATTCTGTATATTAAACATAACATTTCCTTTAATAAAATAAATATATCAGATATATTTTTATTCAAATACTGGTAAAAATAAATTGTCAAAGTGAACCGATTTTCTACTTTTTCAACATTGTTTTTTAATACTTAAGGGGCTATTAAACGACTTTTACAGATTTTAAACTGACAATCACGTCAAAATGTGCAGTGTAAATGATTTGAAAAAAATATATGTTAAACTAGAACATTTTCTTAATCATATAGAAAGTGAATATTTTTGATTAAGTTCATATTAAATAGTTTAATTAACTCGTGAAGTTGTGTCTGACGCGGACAAAACATTGACAATCACACAAAATCTACCAGGTATAATTATCCGAAACTTACACTATCTTACAGACAATTTTATTATCTACCTTTTAGTATACGCCTTTTTTTAAATTTTAAAAGAATACTACTTTTATTTAATTTTTTCCACTAAATTTTGAAAGTTTTGGACGCAGACTGCGTCCGTTCTGCATCAGTTTTGCATCCAAAACTCTCAAAGTTTAGTCGAAAAAATTAAATAAAAGTAGTATTCTTTCAAAATTAAAAAAAAGGCGTATACTAAAAGATAGATAATAAAATTGTCTGTAAGATGGTGTAAGTTTCGTTTAATTATACTTGGTAGATTTTGTGTGATTGTCAATGTTTTGTCCGCGTTAGACACAACTTCACGTATTAATTAAACTATATAATATGAATACAATTAAAAATATTCACTTACTAAGTGATTAAGAGAATGTTCTAGTTTAACATATATTTTTTTCAAATCATTTACACTGCACATTTTGACGTGATTGTCAGTTTAAAATCTGTAAAAGTCGTTTAATAGCCCCTTAATAGTAATATTTTCGTAATTTTGGCTCTGTCGTACACTTGAAGACTGTATATATCCTGTTGGAAAAACACATAAAACATAATATTTCGGCATATTCTAATGGTTGTATTCGTCCTGAAAGTTAACGATATGAAAGGATTGTCTTCGCTTTAAAGAACCATAATTAAAAATTGTACTTTTACTCTGTAGCTCCCTAAATCAAGACTTAATCTTTTCGAAAACTGTAATTGTCTTTAAATAATCTGCTCACATCATTACGATATTGCTCTGGGCAAAACGCAAAAAACATGAAGTTTTCGTCACGAATCGAATACACGCTCTTAAGTCTATGTTTAGAAAAACTGAGTGCGTACTTATGACTGCTTTATAGTTATGGATAACCTAAATTGTTTTTATAATTTTAATTTGATTGATAATAAATCTTATTAAACTACCAGGAAAGCAGAATTCAACTGGAACTAGGTGCTTAAGCGACTCACTACTTAAAGAAAGATATTCATTGAAATATTTATAAACTTAGAGCGCAGACAGTACTTTTAACTTAACTTACTATCACAATCGGGGGCGATTTAGGGTACCTATCTAATTTCTAAAGGGGCGAGTTGATACACTTAGGCAATTAGGGGCAAGATCCAAAGGTCGAACGGAGCGTAAACCATACTACGTTACTCTTGATAACGTCTGCCAGTGCAAGTCACGTTAAAATCGGACCGATCAACCGTTTCGGAGATTAGCCGGAACCAACAGATAGATAGACAAAAAAGCTTTTTTACAAAAAAAAAAATAGTTTAAAAAAACTAAAAACACGCTTTTTATAGAAAACCAAACTAAAAAATAGAAAATAAATTTTAATAAATTATTTTATTTTAAAAAAAGCGTGGTGTGCTTTATATGATATTATCAAAATGATAATCACTCTACTCATATCTGTCAATAAAATATTTATAACTATTGACACCATGCACACCACGCTTTTTTTTAAATAAAATAATTTGTTAAAATTTATTCTCTATTTTTTTGTTTGGTTTTCTATAAAAAGCGTGTTTTTAGTTTTTTTAAACTATTATTTATTTTTTACTTTTTAGTTTGGTTATATCTATATCTATAAATATTATGTACATTTATTCTACCAGGGGCGCTTGTGCAGTACCTTCCTAGTATACAATAGCTGATTTTTCGGCAACTAATTTTGAACGACTTATGTTTTTTTTTTTTATAATTTTATCAAAGGACATTGTCCAATTTCTATGGGACTTTGGCCACTCTTAAACAAACAGTTCAGCTAATAATATGTGATTGATTTGTTAGCTCAAATCAGTAAGAATGAGGATCTACAGCTAGTTTTGTATCAAGATTTTTATTTAGATATTTTTTTAACATTTAATTGAAAGAGGTTATGTATGAAATAAAACTTTTTTTTATAATTATATATATTTATTAGTCAGATTCATAAGTTATGAGTACATTGTCAAGGAACTGAGCAGGTGGATTAATATGTTCCTGATATCTTGCCCAACTTAAAAACCACATAATTGTCATAATATGTGCACAGCAACCTACTGTTCTACGGCCCACCATACAGTTGCAGCAATAATGTTTTATTGCTGACCTCCCTTCAGTGTTATTTTCATATAATATATACACGAAATATGTTTTTCTACTGATATGTCTGCTCTGTATTTTACCACGCAATAAACTGCAGTTAACCGAAGGGAGTGGGAAACCTTCCAGTAGGTTGCTGGCAGTATTTCTGCATATCTCAATAGTATAGGAACCATCGCCTCGTATGTGTTCTCCATAATAAGAACGTGCTTGTTTCAATTGGTATGTTCCACATGCAATTAGAATTAAATCACTATATTCCATCCTCGGAAAGGATACATTATGTATGTTTACATTAATAGAAAGAAAATCTGTCCCGCCGTCTATTTAAATTATTTTGATTAACAAACTCTGCAAGAGTATTGTTTATATGCATGTTTTGATTTATTATTTCTAGTATTTGCCCTGCATCCTCTCTGTCTCTGATTCTTTGGTGAAACCTATTTATCAGAGCTGCTGCTATGCGAAAGTCTGTCATTGCATGTCTTGATGCACGATTAAAAAATTCGTGCCTAAGCAATTTAAATGATTGTTTAAATATGCCATTTACTGCTTCAACCACCCACCTACAAACCGTGACAGCCCTCGACTTATTAGCAGCAAGAGTTGACAATTGGGTTTCACCTTGTTGTAAGGATGCAGGCATATGAGTTGAATAATTACAATCTCTCAGCAATGGCACAGAATCTCTAAAGCCCCTATCCAGAATAAATACATCACCTGCTTGGAAATATCTCCTTAGTGGTTTTGTTTCTTCATTAAATTCATTTATTATTATATTGGCATCTGATGTTGTAGCTGGATAGGGGCCTAATACATCTATAATGTATCCATCACAACAAACCATAAGCAAAGGCTTCATCAAGTTCCTATACTTGTGCAATGAATATGTATCTTTTTGGTACATATAATTAGATGATTTTTGTACATATAAATATGTTCCATCACTTATAATAATAGGTTGTCTATTTTCACCTCCAAATAAACCATTAGGTATTAATAAATTCCGTTCAGAGATTTGTGTTCTACTTATATGATCAATCCCCAAGTTATTTGGGACAAATACTTGCTCTATTATATCTCGAGCTTTACCCATTAACCTCATTAATGTAGTGCGAGGTATATTTAAAAGTGTTGAGATCCTTTGATCACTATCACCTGTTCGCAATTTAATTAGATAGGCAGCAAGCGCTAATTGAGTTTGAGGAATGTTTTGTATTCCTGGCAATTCTAAATAGAGTTGTCTAAATTGCTCTTTGCTCAACCCAACCCAATAATGAAACAGTTCATCAGACATAGTTTCTATATTAGAAAAATCCAGGATTAACTGTCGCTCATTTACAAATGATGCAAAATCTTGGATGTGTTCTGCATTAAAACTATGAATGGGTGACTGGATATCAGCGAGAACTTCCCAATTATTACTGTATAAATGTAATGAGCAAATCCTACAGTTCTGTGGCACATAGAATTTATAATCTGCAAATAACTTCACCCTTAGCCATTTAGGGACAGCTAGCCTTTGGGTCGAATGACAATCAGGATAAAAACAGAACCTTTCAGTGGCTGCTGCTCTGGTATACAAAGGCAAGTTGATAGTTGTTTCATCCGAATGTCTTTCAGCCTCAGTAGACCGGACAGAAGCTCGGTCTACTCGTTGCCAGCAGGTATGACAGATTTGATCCGATCCATGTAACTGTAACAAAATAAATAAATATCAGAAATAGTAAAAAAAAACTAATTAAAAAGATGTGCTTAGAGTTCATATTTATAAACACAGAACCAAGTCACACAAATACATAGGCCAAACTATTTTCAAATGCTGCTGTACAAGCTTATTTAGTTTATGTTCCAGTTTCCTGCTTTATTGTAAATATGAATTTTAACAAAACTGTAGTGAGAAATAATTTACATTAATTGCATTTTACAAATACACTCAATAATTATTTGAACTACTTACTTGACGAGGAGCAATCTGTTCCATTACCATATTTCTAATGCGAGATTCTCTTTCTGTCTCGGAATGAAGCCTATGAGATCTTGTCCGTAACAAAGAGCATCCACAGTTGACACAGATACTTCGACGATGACCACTGCTAGTTGTTGGTTCATTTATTATTTGCGTCCTCGAATGATGAAGAGCCATAGTCCAGCAAGGATGACAAACTAAACTATCATCTTCAATCTAAATAAACCAAAAAATAGATACTATTAGTGTTTGATTTTTATTCAAAATCATTAAGATTTAATGGTAATAAATATTTACCAAACGAGGAGCAATCCAATGTTGTACAATTAACCGCACATCCATTAGAATGAGACTGTGTCTCCTGCTTTGAAATAAATCGCTTCCACAATTCACACATCGCTGCGTTGACACTTCATCCGTCATCAGATCACCGAGAGGTAACACGGGATCCATGTCCACATTCAAGCCGGGGTTATCGTTAGGGCGAGGTTCGGTGTCCGTAGGTATGCCAAGTTCAACGTAAATACAAGGTTCGGTGTCCATAGAAGTGCCGGGGTCGTCATGAAGGGAAGAATCGGAATCCATTTAAAAAAAATCGTTATAAAACTCACAAAAACAACACTCACGATGCAAATAAACAAAGCGAATGACAACTGTCATTTTGAATTCAAAACAACATTTTTTAAACATTGTGTTGCCATATAAAAAAAAAACAATTATATTTCGATTCATTTGAAATCGATTATACTGCGATGATTTCTCCAGAAATAATGCATAAAACCTCAGTTTTATCATTTTTGAAGTCCTATTAATTATATCGTTTATTAGAATTTTTAATTATGTTATTTAATGAAAACTACCTATATTAAATATAGTGGAGAGATTGCATTGTATTTTAAATCGATTTGAATTTGTTGGTTTATGGAGTTTTTATTTGGCAACACTGAAACCAAATCCGAAGCCAGTTCATGTGTAGCATCAAATCAAATACAAAAAAAAAAGGTTTTTTTTACAATGCACATTGATACAAAGATATATGCACCAGATGTTTACTAAAATAGAATTTAAAATATTGGTAAATTATTTTTTTGTATAGCATCGCGTACAAAAATGGCCAAGTTTGGACAATTCCCTTTGTGTATTGTCATCGGTCCTCGATAAATCTAAAATTTTTTAACGAAATCTGGCCGTTTAAAGTGGGTCAAAATCGTGCCCAAAGAAGTCAGTTACAAACAAACATACAAACATACAGGTGAAGCTAATAAAAAGCGTGTACAAAGACAACCGACTTTAAAATCTATAAAGTGATTAATAACTTTAGCACAGAACCACACGTATGACTTTAGTTTCGGATGTCGATGGCTTTGTTCTGTTTTTTATTTAGATTATGAAGCCGGTTGTCTTTTTTGTAGATAGGGTTTTTATTTTTCGCTTTTTAGTACCTCCCCAAATCCATTGAGAAACGGCAACATTCGATTGCATTCAGTAAAAACTGTTCTTTTAACATTACAAACAGACTCTTCAATTTTATTTATTTGTATGTATAGATACAGTACAAATAAGCTAAGCAACTATTCCATACAAAATTACAACATCAAGAACGGCTGACATTTTAAATAAAGCGTTAAAAAACAGGACACACTACAGTTAGTTTAGACAGAACTTGACATAATAGCAACCCCACCTTTGTTTTACAAAATAAATGATAGATTGAGCAAACACTACTACAACCGGTTTTGGCTTACAAATCTCATTTAGCTGCTACTATGAATGGATATCCGAATCAGAAACGAACCAAATAAACCAAATAGAGACCAAATAATACAATTAATAAAAAAGAAGTACTGATAGGTAAAACCTATAGACCATTTCAGTTATGAGCAGTTAGAATATTATTAATAAATGAATATTCATATTTACGGGTTGTGCATTCCGTAGCAACTTCTTTTAACTTGTTGTATTGCTCATCATCTTTCACAGCCTTCCTCAGGTTGGTCAGGCCAGTGGCCAGGTCGTATTGACCTTTGTCATTAATCTGTAATAAGGAAAATAAAACTACAATTGCTTGGAATAAAATGGATTATTCAACACACCTATAAGTCGTTATCATGAATTACTTAGAAGAGCGCTTAGGAAACGCTTAGATCACTTTTTATTATTATAAATATAGCCCTCAGTTATAACGTAGCTTTCAATAAGCGAAAGACGATCTTTTCAGCTTTTATAAAGGTGCGTACGGATAGCGCGTACATTGGTACGCGTAGTCGGTTACGCGTGTCCTGGAACGCCATGTCCATACCTGCAGCTACGCGTACACTCTTGGGGAACGCGTACCGCGTGAGCTAGCTCGCGCGCGAGCCGCCGTCTGTCGGTTTTTGGTCGCGCGTCAAAGAGGACGCACACGACCGGGTACGCTATATTTGGACGGCAAAATGAATAGACACGCGTGTTCTTCGAGTTTGGTTTGTTTGTTTGGCACTAAGTTTGCCGGAGTCATGGCGACTGACTGGGACTCGCGGAGCGCTCTGGATCAATTGACCTCGCGTACAGGTTCGCGGCGGTCCGTACAGGAGCTGTACGCGTATCCAATGTACGCGTGGACAGTGTTTCCCAACTACGCGTAACACAGGAACGCGCTATCCGTACGCATTAGTATACATTATTATCAACTTAGCTATTCAAGAGGTTTATGAGGTTAATGATACTTTTATCTACTGAAACAGCTTGAAAAAACCAACAAAATTAAAATATGTAGGAAGTTAAAGTAAGTTAAAAGAGGAAAAAACCTCAACAATTTGCAGCATTTAACAACAATTTCTTCCGGGCGAGGTTATTATATAATGAAATCGTATTACGGAAACTAGTATAATTACTTACAAATCCAGCTTTCTTGAAAACGCAGCCGCTATAACAATGGTCAATGATGTTCGTGGCACCTGTCTCGGCAGCCCTATTAACTTCATCCCAGGTGGTCTTATGGTCCTTCATGCACTCGTCTAAAACTGGCTTGAGGAGTACACGGAGACTGGGTGCATCAGCTTTAGTTACCTAAAATAATTACGTAGAAAGAGAGGAGTGAGTATCAATCGAATAATAATTATGATGTTGTTTGTTTATATCGATTGGCGCGGCGGTGTAAGCCGTCGCTCGTAGTTGTAATCGTCATGAGTAACCCACTCGTGGCGAATGAGCTGCTGGCGTTCTTGCAGCAGAAGCTGGATGTGATGGACGAAGTTCCTACAATCCAGATCTGTGCGACGAATTTCAGTGAAGACGACATTGCTGCTGCCAAGCAGCTTCTGTACCAGTTGCTCAACAAGAGCGACCAGATGGTATCCCGCCGGCGTGACGGGACGAGGCGAAGCATTCAAGACATCATCACGCTGCTAAAGGAGACCGATCCCGACGACGTGCCCGCATTTGTGGCGAGGGACTTGAGCAAGCTCCCTCCAGTCACTTTTGACCACGTCGATGTAACCAGCCTACTGAAAGACATTGAATTTCTGAAGGCAAGATTAGTGGATGTGCAGAAGAGGTTGGATGCATCCCAAAACACCGTCGCTGACTTGCGAATGAAGTCATTCAGTTGCGTAAAGCGGTAGCGGAATCTGGGTCACCATCGAGTGCATCGAACAATACGCGTCGCGGAGTGAACCACGATTTATCGGGGGCAAGCTTCGCGTCAGCAGTTTTGTCTTCGCCACTGCTGTCGACTACTGAGCCTGCAGAGCGCGCATTGTGTGCGCCCCGCAGCCCTGCACCCGCCCCCGCGGCTCCTCCTCGAATCGCCGCTCGCACTGCTCGGCCTACTGAACTGCGGCCTGTGTCTGTAGCGTCAGCTAAATGTCATCCCGCCAGGGTCACCGTAAGTACTCTGGATGATCCATCTGTGAAGTCCGTGCCTGAAGTGGCATCGAAACAGGCTGATGGTGATGGTTTTGTAACGGTGCAAAGGAGGAAGCGCCGTCTGAGAACCTCCAAGAACCGCTGCGGCACGGCTCCAGTGGAGCCCAATACCATACGTGCCGCGATGCCGAACACGCCGGTGTACATCTCCCGCCTCCACTACACCACTACGGCGGAGGACATCGGCGAGTACGTGCGCCGAAAGACCAACTACGCGCCGAGAGTGCAGCTGTTGGACTCGCATCGCAACGTTAACTTCAGGGCGTTTGTGGTGCGGCTACCAACGTGTTATCTGCAGCTCGTCATGGTGGAGGACTTTTGGCCGAAGGGTGTGGTGTTCCGTCGCTTCCGCGGACAAGTGCCACACGATCGCTCAGTGAAGTGAAGTAACTAACATAGGCGTAAGATACTATACCTACTAACAAGTAATGTAATTTAGTATGTATGTTAGTCTAAAAGGTATATATTGTATGGGTCTTGTTACCTGAATTAAATGATTATTATTATTATTATTATTATTAAAACCATAATGTTAGTAACAAAAAAACTTAAAAAATATGTTTTACTATATATGTATGTACATTTTATTTTGCATACTTTGCTTGATTGTGTAAATCTACCCAGTGCCTATCAAAACGATTTTTAAATTTATTAATTAATGTTTTCAGAATGCATTGGTGCTCCCTAACATTGACGGAACTCGTTTCCTGATAACGCCATAAAAGTCATCAACGTGGGCTTCTGCGAACATATGAGATACACTGCAAAAGCGTGGGAACCCCAACAGCATCCTAAAATCAATATTATATTGTCTACGCAGGACACGCATGGGCTTTGGAGTCCCGTAGCTTTTTACTTTCTAGAGATATTTTTTTATGATTCTTTCACATTTTTGTTTTGTTTTACTTAATCTTATATATAAAAATCTTCTGTGCATGTGTAAGTGCTACTAACAATAGTCTAAAGTCTTTATTACTAACAAAAGTAACAAATTATAAAATATGTATGTTTAGGTTAAGGTATTTATCTATGGGCCTATGCAGCCTGAAAATGAATGGATTATTATTATTATTATTATTTCCGATTCTTTGTTTTTCTTCTCATAAAAGAGAGTCGAAGACCTTACACACGGGCCGGAGCCAAGTGTGCAAGAAGAAATTTAAATTGAAAATGTGGATGAGAGAGTAGAGGAAGTCAGGAACTTTCGGGTTATGCGACAGGTGTTGAGTATAGTGGCTTTTTGAAGCATGTAAAGTGTGTGAGTTGGCATATGTAGAGTGTTAAGGCTTTGTGTTAGTGATTTCGGTACAATACCGGTGGATGAGAGTACTATGGGGACGATATGGACTGTTTGTGCTTTCCACTGGGTTTTTATCTCTATGGCGAGGTCTTGGTACTTACTAAGTTTTTCGGAAATTGTTGTTTGAATATTATGTGAGTTAGGTATCGCTATGTCTATTAGGTAAACTGTTTTATTAATTTTGTCATGCACGGTGATGTCAGGTCTATTGTAATGAATAGTTTTGTCTGTAATTATAGTCCGGTCCCAGTAGATTTTCACATTTCTGTTTTCTAGAATGGTTTCAGGTTTGTATTTATAATATGGAATCATCTCTCCTGTAAGTGTGTATTTGTGCGCTAAGTGTTGGTGTACTATTGAGGCAACCTGATCATGTCGGTGCTTATAGTCGGTCTGTGCGAGTGATTTACAGGCCCCTGTTATGTGCTGTATGGTCTCAGAGGCACTGTTGCAATGTCTACATGTGTCAGTCGGCTGATTTGGGTCTTTTATAATATATTTCCTGAAATTACGAGTTGCTATGATTTGATCCTGGATTGCAAGCATGAACCCTTCGGTCTCGGGAAACAGTTCGCCTCGTTTGAGCCATTCGTTCGACTTAATTTTATCGACGTATGGCTGGCTCAGGTAGGCTCGGTGTCTTCCGTGTAAAGCTTTTCTAGACCATGCTGCAATTTTGGCTTGTGTGCTTATGAGGTGTTCATTAATTTGAGTGTTCCTATTTTGTAAGTTGAGTGGTGTAAGTTTTTTATCTGCTTCCGTTACATGTTTGTGTAGTGATGAATGCTCTGATTTGTTATGAAAGTAAGATCTGAGTGAGAGTATCTGTTTGTTGTGCAGGTTACATATGTCTATCAATCCTCTTCCTCCTTCTTGACGAGGTAGTGTGAGTCTTTGTATGCATGATTTAGGATGATGTTTCCTGTGTTTGGTAAAGAGTGTATTGATAGTACGCTGTAAGGTTTTGATGTCGGTTTTTGACCATCGTATGATTCCGAAAGAGTATGTAAGAATGGGTATTGCGAATGTGTTGACTGCTTTAATTGTGTTTCTTGAGTTAAGGTTGGTTTTTAAGATTAGGTTAAGGCGGTATCTAAATTTTTTAAGTAGTTCTTGTTTTGTCATCTTTTGTTGTATTTGTCTAGATTGTTTAAAACCTAGGTATTTGTATGTACTATATTCATCCATTGGCTCAATAGATTTACCTGATCCGAGTGTGTAACTATTGTTTTGGACTTTACCTTTTACAACTGACAAAATTTTACATTTATCTACTCCGAATTGCATACAAATGTCATTAGAAAACTGTTGGGTGGTGTCTGCTAAATGAAAAAGTGATTGTTTATCTGCTGCATATAACTTTATGTCATCCATGTACATGAGATGTGTTAAGGTGAATTGTGTGTTATCGCTTGTCAAAGTGAATCCTGTGTTGGTTTTATCTAGTAGGTTTGAGAGTGGATTGAGTGCCATGCAAAACCATAAAGGGCTTAAAGCATCACCTTGAAAAACCCCACGTTTTATGTGGATCGGTTCTGTTGCCACAGTCGTGGAGGCTTGATTTATTTTAAGTACAGTTTGCCAATTTTGCATAGAAGTTTCTAAAAACAATCTGAGTGTTGGGTGGATATTATATATATTTAAGACATGTAACAACCAGCTATGCGGAACTGAATCATAGGCCTTTTGGTAATCGATGAACATTGTATGAATATCTTTTTTCCATTTAAGTGCACTGTTCATTGTAATTGCGTCAATAGTCAGTTGCTCCTTACATCCTTGGCTATTTTTGCGGCATCCTTTTTGTTGTTCAGCAAGAATATTATGTTTGGTTAAATGTTCGTATACTACTTCACTTACACAGGCTGTTAGAATTTTATAAAGAGTTTGTAAGCAGGTGATTGGTCGATATTTGGCTGGGTCGGTGGTATCATTCAAGTCTTTAGGTATCATGTATGTTACTCCGTGTGTTATGTATGTTGGAAGTAAATATGGTGATTGAATGAATGTGTTTAAGTGGTTATGTATATATGGTTGAATATAAGTGAATTTCTTATACCAGTAGTTATGAATATTGTCTGTGCCAGGAGCTTTCCAGTTGTGTGTACGTTTGAGGACGTCTATAAATGTGTCTATCGGTATGAAATCAAACACCATTTCTGGGGTTTCTGGTGTCGCTTCGTTGACCCAGTCTGCATGATCATTATGTTGTATAGGATTTTCCCATATGTTTGCCCAAAATTCTCGTAAAGCTTCAGGGGAAGGTGTCTGTAAGTTCTGGTTAGTGGTGTCGTTGTTACTAGATGTAAGGTTCCTATAAAATACTTTTTCATTGTTAGTAAATTTATTGTTTTGTACTTTTCGGTTAGTGCATGTTAAATATCTCTTAAGTCTGCTAGATGCTGCATTTAATTTTTGTTTTAAAGTGTCTAAAAAGTGTTCTATTTGCGTATTTGAGTTTTCGTGTTGTGCATGTAGTTGATATTTTAGCATTATTGCTTCTACAGCTGTTATTAATTTTTGACTTCTGCTACCCTTAATAAAATGTGTCAGCCTACCTATGTTTGCTCTTAGATTTTCAATTTTCTTTTCTAATCTGATTTGCCACTTTGGCTTTCTTTGTTTATAGGGGCGTTGTTCATTTTGTATAAAGTGTGACATTTTAGCTCCGTTGCATTTAGCTGCTGACCATGCTGCACAATAAATTATCGTCTGCAATGTAGTAAAATCGGTGTCCACATTTACGCACTTAGGGAGAATGACAGTGTTTATATATGTAACTATAGCAGAGAACTTTCTAGAGGTCTTCTGCTTAGGGATGTATGGTCTATCAGTGGGGTGTGTATTAGAAAAAAACTGTTGGGCTTGTTGAAACGTGGTTTCTATATCTGGATTAATTTCTGGGGCAGTTTCAGAGTTATGTTGCGTAGGTTGAGATAGATCAATATCTATGTTGTTCAAGAAATTGTCTTCATCTGTATTTATGAGTGTGTGAGATGCGATGTCAGTATCTATGCTATTATTTACGACTATATTTGTTGTGAAGTTTGTCGATGTGTTAGAGATGTGAATATTTGTGTGTTGAGTATTTAGTGTTTCAATATATTCATCTGATTCCTCTAAGTCATTCTGCGATTGTGTGTTCAAATTATCGTTGTCTACATATTCAATATTTTGTGTGTTGCTGTTTCTGTTAGATAATTCTGTTGCAACCTGGTTTTTTATTTCTTCTAATCTGTTAGTGTTTATGTATTTGTTATTTACAATAGCTCTCACTTGGTCCGACAATCTTTGCTCTGTTATATATGTTAATTCTGGATAAATATTTAGAAATTCCTCATGTAAATATTTTCTATAGCCTGTTTTATTTGTTTCTAGTTGTGTAGTAGTATAATATATTCTAATTAGTGTTTCATTGTATTCATTTGTCCATTTCATGCGCTGGCCAGATTGTGTGTTTGTTGGGGTTTTAGATTGTGTGGAGTGTTGCTGTATTTGAGAATGAAGTATTTGAAGTTCGGCTCTGACTTCCTCATAAATGTGGTCTATTGTATCCTGTGGTAATAATTTCTTTTGAACTATGGCTCTACGCTGGTCACCTATCCTTTGTCGGCTTGCTTGCATTGCCGGGTATTTTTCTAAAAACTTGGTGTGAAGTGATGGAAGGTATGCATTTTGGTCTGTTTCCATATTTGTAAGATGGAGATATGTGCGTAGGATGAATTTATTCATTTCTGTGCTCCATTTCCTACGAGTTGTGGCAGTTCTAGCGGTGGGCACAGTATCGCCGACAAAATTTGTCTCCTGTACAACATCCGCTGACTGTATACTGATTGATGATAATGGCGTCGGAGTGACGCGGAAAGATTGTGATGATGATGATGGAATTGATGGAAATAGAGAAGAGGAAGATGACGAAGAGAATTGTGAAATTTCGTCATTTATCTGAGGCACCATAGCCTGAATTTGTTTTTTTGTTCTAGATCTAGTATTCATGTTATTCCCACGAGTAGCTAGGGACTTAAGACGTCGACCGCAGCAGTGCCCTGCGTTCACTGCGGCAAGGGTAAATAAAACTGGAGGTCCCCTATTATCCAGAGTTGGCACACTAGCGACTAGGCCTCTCCCCTAGCCATGCAGCCCTCGGCATGTGCGACCTTGGCTTGGATTGTATCTCTCTTAGTCTGGCTCCTCACCCCAGACCTATGTCGGCAAAGGAAACTTTACCGGCACACATCTAAGGTTAATTGAAGCGCGCAAGCCCCACCACGACGACAACGTAGAGATACGACGGTGGGGTTATTATTATTATTATTATTATTATTATTATTATTATTATTATTATTATTATTATTATTATTAAACGTCAGGACCGATTTTGCTGAATTTGTTTGTGTGTGTTCAAATGGATTCAAGAATGGTTTAGATTCACAATTGGACCCGGTAGGTGGCGCTGCAGTCGGGTTGCAGGACAACGCCTGATGGGCCCGCTAGTTTTTTATAAATTAATTCATAAAAATGGAAACATTCATTCAATCATTGTATGCTTTACTGGTTCTACTTACATACACGTTGCTCAAGCTTGCAGCCACGATACACAACATTATACAAGTAAACTTCGACATTGTATGTTTCACTCCTGATCCTAACAAGCTTCAACTGTTTATGCCCAAAGTGTTGACTCGATGACTATTTATATTAAACTCATATCCTTGAATTATTTGACATGCATCTTCTAATTAGATGCAAAAACATAGCAAAACCCAATAATGTTACCTATATTTTTTATCGAAAATTGAAAAAAATAATATAAAAAATATCGAGTATCACCTATTTAGTCCGTTGTAAAAGCGCTAAAGTATGATTTATGTTTTTTTACTACTTATTTTGAGTATGTTTGGTAAGCTGTTTCGGGACCATCGTTTGTCATTCGTAAATCTTTGACAGTTGATCTACCTAGTCAGAAGCCAGAAAATCTTACAACTGTACTTACCAAGGGGCATCGTGTTACCCAGTAACTGGGTTTAGGAGGTCATAGCGGCAGTCACTCCATGTAAAACAATGGTATTCAGATGCATCCTTTTAGACTAGAGAAGGCGGAGCAGATGATGATTATTTTGAGTTTATTTGGTTGGTTTCAAATTCAAACTAATGCCTCTGAGACTTGAATTTTGTCCAAAAGAATCAATATCCACGCGGTTTAGAATTAGAAATTAGAATGCACGTGATAACTACGTGATACTATAATTAAATAATAATAGTTATATTATGCAATATAACTCGGTGTTGAAGCGATTATAATTATAGGACTCAAGACAGATCTGGGAAATAACTCCATAACTATAATTTTATTTATTTATCTTTTCAAATAATTGATATTTTTTTTTAGTATGGTTTGTAATGAAATAAAATACAGTGGTAAATTGTTTTTGATTCTCGTACAATTTGAAATTGTATCTTCTCTTTTTCTAAAATCAATGCTCGCTGGGTCGCTGATTGGCAGGGTACAAAAATGTGCCTATAAGCCGACACTTTAAAAAGGACAATGCCCAATAATTAAATCAAGAAAATTTCGTTAAAATATCAATTATTTTATTTTAATTATTTGGAATATAAACAATTACACGCTACAAAATACAGAGAAATACTTAACCTAACGTTTAACAAATATGTAACCTGTTTAATATGCACACTCACAATATATAATATGCACACTCACTAACACACTAGTTGGCTCGCCAACGCACCACCGCCCAGGCCGGCAGTCCGACAACGACTGACCGCCCGTGTGCCGTCTTCTCTGCGCCTCCTTTATGTGGGGTGCGAGGAGTCGGTGACGGGGCCGGTTGGGCCCCTTGCCCGAGGTTGCGGGGTCGCGGTCCCTAAAAGTAGGGACCGGGCGTGAGGTTTCCCTCCCCCCCGGGTGAAGGGGGGGGTCTGTATCACACCTAAGCGCGGGAGGTACATTCCTCCGCGCTGCTGTAAGTGTGTTTGTGGTATGTAACCGTGGGAGCGCCCTAAGTGTTTCACGGCGCCCGTGCGACCAGACCCCCGCCGGGTGAGATCCCTAGTTACCTAGGGAAGGCCTAGCGAAGGTCGATCAAGCAACGAGGGCGCCGGCTTTGGTTGGCGCTTACCCACGGTGAATGCTGACCGCGCGCCGTACAACGTAATCAGAGCGGGCCGATAGCGCTGCACGGCACGGGACGTTGTAGTGTGTGCCGAGCGATTTGATATATGTGTGTACATTGCTCGGTGGATAATTCTGTGTGTTTACACGAGTGTGTAGTCGTGAGTGAGTGGTCCGCTACTCTCGACGCCCAGATTACCTTGGCACGCCGGGGGAGCGGGGTGTCGTGAGTGGTGCGTGTGGAGTCTCGGTGTGTGAGTAGGCCGCGTGTAGGTGTGTGCGGCTTTACTCGGGTGTAGGGTCAGTCCGGTGGTGGTGTCACGTCAGCGACTAGGTCGCGCGGGAACCGCTTGAAGTCGGGCGGCCGCGCGTGCCATGGCGCTATGTCCTTTATGTGCGGCCAATCGGAAATATCGGCACGCGCGAACATCTTCTTACTGAGGCTTGTTGCGTGTTCTTCGATGCTCTCGACGCGCAGGTCCCTGTGGAGGACGTCGTTCCTCACGTACCGAGGAGCATGGGTGATTTGCCGCAGCGTTAGGTTTTGCTGCACCTGGAGCTTCTTTCTGTGCGTCTCGGCCGTGAGGGCGAGCCAGGCTGGGGCGGCGTAGGTGAGCTGGGGCCGTATGTATGTTTTATACACCCCCAGCTTTACTCGTAGCGGGAGGCGCGACGAGAGCACCGGTCGTAGCAAGTGGCGGGTGGTCTTTACCCGCGCGACGGTTTCGCTGACGTGATGGCTCATGGTGAGCCGACAGTCGAGCGTCACGCCGAGGTACTTGGCGGTCCGCTTCCACTCGATGTCGGTCCCCATGAGCTCAAGGTTCGGTGGGTGTAGACGGCCGCGGGCCGTTACGATCATCGCCTGTGTCTTCCCAACGTTCACCGACAGTCTCCACTTGCTGAGCCAGTCGGGAAGTTCGTCGAGTACGCGCTGCATTTTGATGGCCGCGTGGTCGGCAGAGAGTGACGTCGTGATGTACGCGGCGTCATCGGCGTACAGCGCGAGCGTGGAGGTGTGCGTGGCGGGAATGTCGTCGGTGTACACTGAGTACAACACAGGCGAGACGCAGCTTCCTTGGGGTACTCCGGCGGCGATGGGGCGCGCGCTGGAGAGCTGGTTCTCCACCGAAACCTTGAAGGTCCTGTCCTGTAGGAAAGAGGAGACCACCTGTATCAAGCGGCGGGGCGCTGTGGTGAGCGAGAGTTTGTATATCAGACCGGTATGCCAAACTCTGTCGAACGCCTTCTCCATGTCGAGGAGTACGACGGCGGCGTATTCCCTCTTGTTCACAGCCGCCGTCAGCAGGTGGAGTACCCTCGACAGCTGGAGCGTCGTGCTATGTTCACTCCGAAACCCGAATTGTTCCGGTCGTGGCGTGAGGTGCGGTGTGAGGCGTCGCAGCAGGAGCGCTTCGAACACCTTGGAGGTCGTGGGCAGGAGAGTGATGGGCCGGTAGCTCTCCGGCTTCAGGGTATTTTTCCCGGGCTTGGGCAGCATAATTACCTTCCCTTCCTTCCAGGTAGTGGGGAAGGTTCCGGTGCGGAGTATTCCCGTGAATAAGCGTGCTAGGGCCGCCACCGCTCTGGGTGGCAGGTGTCGGAGTGCGGTGTTGGTGATTCCATCCGCACCGGGCGCCTTCCGTGGCTTTGTGCGCCTTATGGCCCTATGTACTTGGCCCGGGGAAAAGTATATTGGATCTTCATCGTGAGCTACCGGTGTCTTGAAGTACTCTCCAAGGTGTTGCTCGACTGCTGTGATGTGGTCCTGGGCTGTGGTCGGGTTCGGGGTGAACTGACGCTCCAGGTGGGCGGCGAAGATCTCGGCCCGGTCTGCCGCAGTGTAGCGTAGCGCCCCGTCGCTGTCTAACAGCGGGCGCACCGGAGATGGGGTATTCTTTAGGCGTCGGCATAGGCGGTGTACCGACGTCCAGTCGCTGTCCGCAGAGTGAATGAAGTCCTCCCATCTCTCGGTGGAGTGCGCCTGTAATTCGGCCTTCACCTTGTCCGTGAGATGGTTGAGCTGGGTCTTCAGTGTGGGGCATCGTGTTTGTTGCCACCGCTTGCGCAGGCGCCTCTTGTCGGCGATCATCCTAGCGATGTGTGCGGGGAGGGTGGTGAAGCGCCCCTGTGGCGCGGAGGCGGTGCGTGTCGCCGTTTCCAAGGCGCGTTGCATGCAAGCGGTGAGCTCGTCCGCCAGCTCATTCACGTCCGTGACGTTGGTGACAGGCCGAGTGGGGGTGGTGGTCTCCAATTCAGCCGCGAAGGCAGTCCAGTCCAGGTGGCGACGTGGCGCTGGATGGGCAACGCGTGTTGGTTGGTGTTGGAGGACGACTAGTACGGGCTGATGGTCAGACCGTAGTTCGTCGTCCAGGACGTCCTGCGCGATCTGGCATGTTAGCCCGCGGTGTACGACTATGTCCAGTACGTCGGGTGTGAGTGTAGTGTAGTCGGGGTAGTGGGTGGGCGCCTCAGGGCCGGACACGTCATATCCTCGGGCCTCTGCGTCGGCGAAGAGTCGATTACCTGCCGGGTTTGTGGTCCCTGAATTCCAGGCTGGGTGCTTGCTATTTAAGTCGCCGGCGATGATGGTGGGGTGCGGCGACGCGTGGAGTATACTGTTTATGTCCGCTGTGTTGAGTGCGGACCCGGGCGGCTTGTAGGCCGCATACACGCACAGGTGCTCGCCGGCGACGTGCATCTGAACACCCAGCGCGTCCATACTGTGGAGCTGAAGGAGCGGCAATTCCTGGTGTACGACTCTGCGCCTCACCAGTACTGCCAGACCGCGGTAGTATCGGCCGTTTGCGCCTAGTTGCCCATCCATCCTGTATATGTGGAATCCTGGGAATCGGATTTGGTCTGCAGGTCCCAGCCACGTCTCATTTATGAGCGCCACGTCGATGTCCTGTTCCTGCAGTAGCGGGCGGAGGAGGGCGGCCTTCCCTGAGAGGCCGCGGGCGTTCCAGTTTAGCATCCTTAGTGGTCTATGCATTTCGATGCATTAGTAATTGCGTCATGCCACTAAGGATGGCTTGCATTGGGTCCTGTCCTGTGCTCAGTGCCAGCAGGATGTCCTGCAGGACCCGTAACGCGACCTCTATCGTGTCATTTTGGGTCCCGGGGACATTGGTATTAACCTCCCCGAGCGCGCCCGACGACCTATAATTACATTGCGCCGTCGCATTTCTATCGCCGGCGGCGCAATGTACGTTAAAGTTTCTATACTTATCTCTGCCACCTGTCGTCACATTCTCAGGTGCGGTGGCATGTGCGCGCGCGTTCGGCGCGTGCGCGGCGCTAATGACTTCTTTTGTCTTTTTTAGTAAATTCTTATTTATTTTCTTATCTGCGACACCTGTCGCATTCTCAGGTGCCACAGGTGTGCGCGTGGCCGGCACGTGCGGCACGCGCGCGCTCTCACTGGTCGTCGGGTGAGGGAAGGCGGCCAATGCGTTTCGAGATGAAATAGGCTCCGCCCTCCGGCGCGTCTGATTCGCCGGGTGGGCGGGGCCTGGCGGGAGGTCTCCGTTGGTGGTTGGCTGCGTTTCTTCTTTGTTATTTTTATTTAATGTAATTGTATTTTCAACTTGATTTTTATTTTTATTGTGATTGCGGCGGCGCCTGTTTCCCCTCCCGCCGCGTCTGTCTTTCCTCCGCCCGGAGGAGGTGGTGGCCGCTCCGCGTTGTTGGGCTTCGTTGGCGGCCGCCATTAGGGTTGTAGTCTGCGCTTCGCCTGTAGGGGTCGGCTGCAGCCCTTCAGTTGCCGCTTCTGGCCGGCGTGCGCTGCCGGTAATGGCGACCGTGCCCGCTCGTCGGTTGCGAACCTCCTTTCGCAACACGGGGCATTTTGAATGGTTAGCGGGGTGTTCCCCCCCGCAGTTTGCGCATGTGGCGGGCTCCTCCCTTGGTCTTGGGCAGTCTCGTGCAGCATGAGCACCGCCACATCTCACGCATGCGAGCGGGGACTGACCGCCCCACCTATCGCACCGGTATTTATAACCGAGCGACGTATGCGCCCGAGACAACGTCATAATACTGTTATCGGTTTGTAGCGTGATATATTGATATCTACATACACTACATCCCTTCCTTGTTTTAACGTAGTTGTATGTTACCACTTAATCAGCACCTGCACCTGACCAATCGCCTAACTACGCACTCTCGCCGGCGGCCTTCGTGACACCGACACAGTGACACTAAACAAGACACGGCAGCGTATGTACCCACCTACATACACTACATCTCCCTCCTTTATCAAATTAATTGACGCAACCAGTATTTTTTCAAAAACATACAACCCCTTTCTGGAAAGCTAAATTGCTCATCCACCCGTCGTTTTACGACTACTACAAATTGATTGAGTAATCATTTTCCTAATCAAATCGCCCTCCGGAGACCCAAGGTACCCGCCTGGACTTCCTGGACGCAATCACAGGATTCACCCTCAACCCTCTGCGACAGCACCGCACCGTTGCGCTCCGCCATCCAGGCAGATCGCCACTGATTATAGACAGTTTATCTCACAGTCATCAATAACGTTGACGGGGACAATGTATAACCTGTCCCATGCGTTTTGTTGCAACCAAGGACACTATAAACAATCATGATTTTTATAAAAACTTATAAAAAGTATTAAATCATTATAGAAGATTTGACTGCATTTTGCTAAGCAAAGCGGTAACGCTGGAGTATAGGAACTAATATAATTGACAGTTTAAAACTCAGGACGTAATTTTATTGAGTCAATATCATATTGTTGATTTATTTAAATTGAGTTTATTTGTAAGTTCATTATAGGTTAATTTACTCATATTATATTATACGATTTTAATTCTGTCATTGGTTCTATGTGATTAAACCTCTTAAGCACTTTCCCAGGGGGATAACTCTGTTACTATAACTAACCTAACTAAAATCAGTACCTATTTTCACTTAAGTCGGACATGTTTTATGAAAATATAATATCCCTACAATTCGGCGGATAACCAAATCTTGTCTTTAGTAACCGTTCTATCAAACAAATAAACTAATAGCCGTTGGGACACGTAGTTTGGCTCTTTCATACAAATAGTTATCATCATAGTCCCGCCGTTGGTAAACAACGCGTGCCAGCATGATTCCACAACTCGAGATAGAATAGGTTATCGGGTTTGACCGTAACTGCGAAGAGCTGATGATATGATACTAGCGCAAATGCCTTCGTTCATAACCCAGACAAATGGCCGCCCACCCCCAGGCAGCCGAAGAAAAGGGGCGAGTCGGAGATGTTAATCAGTTCTTTCTTGAACCTCACCGTGCCTTCAATCAATACATCCAGACATGACAGCTGTAATTGCATGAACACTCCAGATAGACTTAAATGGACAGGTCCCATTATTATCTGTCTCTTTCCTGTTTTTATTGGAGAGAAAGAAATAAACAGCTAAAAATAAGTTCAGCTCGTGCACAACTGAATCGGCACCAATAACTTCCAAGGCGGATTATTTGTACCAAGATCCTTGCATTTGTGACAATACAAAGCTGAGGAAGGTGTTGAAAAAGCCATGGTCACAAAGCACTCCAATCTCCATGAAACCGTTGCAACCCAAATCCCTTGCAGAGCATCTGGGATCCGTGACTGAACCAACCCGCTAACTGCATGACATCATACACTAACCGCATGGTGCTATTTTTTCAAATAAACACCAACCGGCTTAGATATCTACGTAAGCAGATCTGAAACACCGCCGCTGAAGTCCGCCTTTGTACCTTTGTGCATGAAGTGTAAATAAATAGATAAATAAATAAATAAACACAAACATGTAACCATGTAACATTGTTCCAAAGTAAATAAAGCAGCTGAATACAAATATCGCCAGTTATTTAGATAGATCTCGGTCACTTCCATAGGTGGGCTCAGTCATTAATGGATTGTTGTAAATATCAGGATAGTGTAACTTCCTCAAATCCTTGGAAATTGCTGAAATGAAAATATTAAAGTTAGCTAGTACTTGTACCGCCCCTTGTTTTGTGTTGTGTTGCGTTGTCCTCCATTGTCTATTCCTCCAAACCTCAAATATGCTAAAATAATGCCGGGAACTCCGGAATCCCAGTCCACAACCATTGTACACATAATTCGAAGTTTCCTTTAGATCTTTTGTTGGAGAACTTTAGTCCGCGCATGAAACTTTACTACAACGGCTGTCAACACCAATCCATCCATCTACTTGATGTTCCATGTCACTGCAGGGGAGTAGTATTATTATTGGGCATTCTACCCCACCTTCCGTTCCATCGGCTCACTCCGTTCGCCTCCGTCACTCACGGTGTGGTAGAATGCCCAATAATATCCGACGGAGTGGGCGCCGTTCAACAATTCCGTTTTATTACATATCGTTCCTACGTCTCACTTCGACTGAATTTGCGTTTGCGTTAATACTGGTTTGGCGCCTATTCCACACGAGAAAAAAAAAAAACATTTACGGTTAAAGGGGCTGAGCACATTATTATTACTTACCGATGGCTTACCTCGATCATGTACTGCAGATTCTCGAATTGAACACAAAATCACTACTAACTTTAGTTAACAAGTTTCACACTTAACCACCAGTTCACAGTCAGTTTGACACATATTTCGTTTACTAATGGAACTTTACGAATATAGTAAACTAAAATTTTGGGACAGATTGTCTCATGTCTCTTCACAGAGTAAAAAATAGCATGCACCTACAGGTACACACACATTCTTTTTCTATGACCCAGATTGGGCACCAAGGACATCCAAATTTTAATTTAATTAACTCATACAGTTGACACTAGCTTACATGTTAACAAATAAACTAAAATTTGGGACAGATTGTCTCATGTCTCTTCACAGAGTAAAAAATAGCATGCACCTACAGGTACACACACATTCTTTTTCTATGACCCAGATTGGGCACCAAGGACATCCAAATTTTAATTTAATTAACTCATACAGTTTTACATGTTAACAAATAAGTGTGCTCGCTGTTAGAACCATTAGCCTAAAATTCAGGACAGATTGTCTCATGTCTCTTCACAGAGCAAGAAATATTATGCATCTTCAGACACACGTACATTCTATTTCTATGACCCCAGATTGGGCACCAAGGACATCTGAATTTTAATTTAATTAATTCATACAGCTAACACTACCTCACACGTTAACACACAACTACTGGTAGCTCTGAAATGTTCTGTTGTTACTCTGCGACTCTGCGTTGCGCTTGATTAAGATCATCGCACACTTATACAATTGCCATCGAAACGGTTCGTGTGCCGTCCCGTGATCATCTATTGTACCATACTCCTTTTAAACCGCCGGACGACGGCGTCGGATCGGCGACCGTGTTAAGCTTCACAGTATAAGTGTACGTGATTCTTTACAATCGGAAAGACCGCAAAATTGCATTATGTACATTTGTAGTGTTCGAACTTTGTTGTACCAGGTATATGTTTGAGTCATTCAACAATTTAGCTGTAAGATGATCGCTGTGCATGTTGCAGTCTCTGATTAAAATTGGTATTTTATAGAACTTCATAATCAATGCAATTCATTCAAATAGAGGATGTTCCTTTGATAACTTTGCTAATTATTTTATATTGTTTATTTGCTATATTTATTTATAAATAACCAACCTATACTTACAGTTTACACCAGACATACAAGTTTTTGGTTAATACATACTGAACAAGCATAAAAACATATAAGAAAACATAAAATGTTTCAAAATACATTGATAGTTCTTTAACAATCTAGGATTTGTTTGAAAGATGAATCTTAATACTAGTACCTACCTACTGAACTTATGCATGAATCGATAATAAAAAGTTCGTTTTAGTCGTTAGATGATATTACTTATTTACGATAATGTCAAGTTTTACTGTAGCATATAAGTGGTTAACTTTTTGCCGCAAGTTTGTTTACATGGATTATTCTACACAAAAAATGTTTTCAGGATGATTTTCTTTCAGCTCTCTTCCGTCAAAAAAGTGATTTTTATTTTTTAGTTCACATGTGTGATATCAGGCGAAGTTTTACATCACATTTTATACAACAAACATACATACTTTATTATATATTAATGTATTAATCATAAGCGTCATGTGTCGTCTTTGTCGGCGAGCGAAAAAAGCTGGTTTTATATTTCATTTCTCACGATAAAATTGCAATTAGACGGAAGTGATTTTCAATCACTACGGTTTAATTAGACGTAAGTAACATAAATTAGTCATACAACTGTCAATATATGTAGTTAAGGTTTAATTTTGTAATGGGATAAATATTGCTGAAATGGTATTTTTTATGTATAAAATCAATCAATTTTGATCATAATATTACATTCGCTCCAGTATCTTCCAGTGATAACCACCGGTTACCTTCAACTATATAAAATGTAAGTAAGTAAGTACTACTAATTTTACTGAATTTACTAATGTACTAATCGCTACCCAGCTACGGACCTGGTTTCTGCCTGCCGGCTGGTGTATTGGTTAGCCTTAATTTCATCGCATAGATGTTAGAATTTTGAGCGTAAACCATATAATTTTATGTAATAACATTATAGGGAATTTCATGAACTAAAGACATGTCCATAAATTATTCCACTGAGTCATGTATTTTTCTCACAATTTAAAGAAAACTTCAAAATTAATGTTATTTTGTGGTTATCCGATTCAACTAACATCAAACGTATCGCTATTATGAACCTTATTTGTTGCCGCGATGCGTTATTGTCAATTACCGAAACTTAAGTCATAGTTATTAGTTACAAAATTAATCTTTATGTGTTCCATTTCAGGTCTGACTCCGATTCAGAATACCGGTCACAGTCCGCAACTGTAGCCGAGCCGAAGCCGCAACCAAAGAAGAAGGTGTCGAAGCGCAAAGCTTCCGAGAGCACCACACCGTCCGTACCGAAGTCAAGGTAATTTTGTGTTACTGCTTTTACCTTTAGGTGCTTGTTGTGTATGTTATGTCAATTAAAATGTTATACACCGATAAACGTTGGTTAGTGGATTTAGAACTGCAACGAAGAGAGCTCTGAAATCAATTTCCAATTATATTCCTTGTAGGAATGTTTACAGTTAGTTCATGAGATATTTAAATTATTATAACAGAACATCATGCTTTCTATCCCCGTAGGGTTCAACAGAGGAGTAATACACCATCAATTTGTCAATATTAAAAAATAAATGTAATAAATAATGTGTTAAATTGTTTACAGTAAAAGGCACAGCTTGAGCTCGGACCTTGGTTTGGAGGACTACGTCCCCACCAAAACCTCAGTTGCGGACTTCGGTTCGTCACTCATCAGCCGTGTTGCCAACGGTAAAGTGCGGCGAACGGCAGACGTATCCGGGGACTTCTACGTGGAGGTTAAAGTCTACAACAAGGCTGAAGTTGCCTCCACCCCAAAAGAGGAGCGGTGGAAGAAAGCCTCGGTGGCACTAAAAGTGCAGCTTAACCGGAACACGCCGCAGTGGGACGGGTTACAAGTTTTTATGAGTCGGACTCATGAGTTTTTTGATAACTCTGAGCCTGTCTTTTATAGCGATAATATTAGTTTAAAATAAATATTTAAGTTGTTGGGGCACCAGATGTTTTTGTATTTCTGCGATCGTAAATCATAATCGTAAAAATAATACATTGCAACATCTAATAGTAAGTTTAAAACTATTATATTTTAAAATGCCGTTCTGTACTGTTTGTAACACATCTGTTGAGCGCAGTCACTGGACAGGTCACCTACGTAGTACTAATCATAAAAACAAAACTATTTCGCATTTTTGCGAAGGTGTTGAAATAATACATTCTGCATTTCGTAATCGTATAGCTTCTTATAGAATTGTCGATCCGTCTGAGAATAGTTCTCTACAACCATTTCTTATTAATATTTGGGACAAAATTAAAACGTTAATTAATATTTCTCTTAAAGAACATACTTGTCTAAAAGTTAATTTCGAATTTTTTGCTTTATTTTTAATGTTTAAAAATGATTCTCAGGAGATGAAATCATTTGCCACAAAAAACTTTACTCTGCATCAGAATTATGAAATTGATTCATTATTAACTCAAGTAAAAAACATTTTATCAAAAAAGATAGAAGAATTTCAGGACCGAGAGAGTGGATGGACGTTCTTGAGCAGTTCTCATTTGGAAGTCAATGTTAACAAATATCAACCGTTGCATGGTTCAGGCTTTATCGAATTGCCTTCTGCAATAAAATCGAAAAGAGCATGTGTTAATATCCACAATAATGACGAGTATTGTTTTTTGTGGTCTGTTGTTGCTGCTTTATATCCAGCTAAAAGTCATCCTGAAAGAGTATCTTCTTACCCTGATTTTCGTAACGTGTTAAATGTAAAGGATATGTCATTTCCAGTGAATTTCTCAGATATTGCGCGGTTCGAAGTGAATAACCCCGAAATTTGCATTTACATTTATGGTTTAAAAAATAATACCGTCGTAGGACCGCTTTATATACCAAAAGCCTTGAACGGAAAGGTGATTCATTTACTTTATTTAGAAAGAGATAATTTGTCACATTACTGTCTCATTAAAGACTTGCCGCGACTTGTTAAAAATCAAATAACAAAACACCACAGTAAACTGTACTTTTGTGATGCTTGTTTAATGTTTTTTAATTCATGCGATGATCTTAGTTCACATAGTTGTGGAGGTGTTGTCACTGAACTACCTCCAAAGGGTTCTTTCATACAGTTTAAAAATTATAATAGAAAGCAAATTGTTCCATTTGTTATATACGCAGATTTTGAAACAATGCTAGAACGGTATGAATCTTGTGACCCTGACCCCACTAAGGCGAGTACTGTAACGCGACAGCGACATGTGCCTATAGCTTTCGCTTATCATATTACGTGTACGCTAGACGAAAGCCACAATCGTTACGTTTCTTATCGCGGTTCGGATTGTGTATCAATTTTTGTGAAGTCTATCTATAAAGATGCACAAAAAATTTACGATATTGTAAAAAATAATGTTCCTATGATTTATTCAAATGAAAATGCTCGCGACTTTGAAAACGCGTTGACATGTCATATTTGTGAACACTTCTTGTTCGGCAATAGGGTTCGCGATCATTGTCACTTGACTGGTAAATATCGCGGCGCAGCTCATAGTTATTGTAACATACAATACAAACTACCATCATTTTTGCCAGTATTTTTTCATAATTTGTCTGGATACGATTGCCATCTTTTCATAAAAGAATTAGGTGAAGCTCCTGGATCTATAAAAGTGATACCTAAAACAAAAGAAAACTATATTTCTTTCACTAAGTTTATTCCGATTGCTACCGGGGAAAGCATCCAAGTTCGGTTTGTAGATTCTTTCAAGTTTTTAGGAACTAGCTTAGAAAAGTTGGTTAGTACAATGAAAAAACAAGACTTTAAACAATTAAAATCTTATTTCCCTAATAAAAAACAATTTAACCTACTCACTCGTAAAGGAGTGTATCCATATGACTATATGTCTCAATGGGAACGTTATGAAGAAACGTGTTTACCCTCAAAAAAATATTTTTTTAACTATTTAACAAATGACGCAATTACCGACGAAGACTATGAACACGCTCAGTCTGTTTGGTCAGTATTTAATATTCAAAACATGGGTATGTACACAGATTTGTATCTCAAAACAGATGTTTTGTTGTTAACAGATGTATTTGAAAATTTTCGAAAAACTTGTAAACTACATTACAATCTCGATCCCGCGTTTTATCTTACAGCACCAAGTCTATCTTTTGATGCAATGCTTTTAAAAACAGGACGCACATCAGCAACGAGAGTGTCACAACACAATAAACGTAGTTTTTGGGAAATCACGATCTTCTTTTTTTTTTTACTTATAATTGCATTATTTTTTTTCTGAGAGAGCATATCGGAGAACTTGAGATATATTTAAGAAGACTATTTAATGCTCTATTATATTTTTATGGAAATTAAAATCAAAAGATATTTTTTCCATTTTATATTAATTTTTTACTTTTAAATTCCTATAATGTGTCACTTTTGTCGACAAAATTATGAAAGATTTCATGAAATGAAACACTTTCATTAGTTAATTATATTTATTGTTTTTAAAAATTTGGGTAGGCCTTTGGTGTGGGACGCAACATGTGTCGACACCCTTGCGCCATCTCATCTTCCTAGCACTACGTGTTGTGCTGGGGCGGCTGCTGCAGGTGCCGAAAACCTCAAACGGCGCAAATATGATAACCTTCTTGGAAGCTATATATTTGAGCCGTTTGGGGTGGAAACTCTAGGGCCATGGGGTCCGAGTGCCCATATTGTTTTTCGTGACATCGCCAAGCGGCTGGTCGACTCTTCACGTGACCCGAAGGCTGGTCTATTCTTAGGTCAAAGAATCAGCATTACCATACAACGTAGCAATGCTGCCAGCCTGTTGGGCACGTTTCCCATTAACAACGATGTGGACGAGTTTTTTGATGCCCTTTGAGCTCCCTGCCTTTTTCTACCAATTGTACATAATATTATTATTTAGATTTAAGTTTTGTATATATATTCCTAGGTACTAAGTTTTTATTGAAATAAATAATAAATAATAAAATTTTAAAAATTAATCAGTTCATATTAAATATCTTTGTAGGTAGTTACTATTAGTTTCATTAGAAACGAAAAGGTACAAAACTTTTCATATAAAAACAAAATATCACATTTTCAGACAATAGATAATCTCTCCATTAGAAAACTATTACGAAAATTATCAGAAAATAGTTACACATACAAAATAAAATTGTATGGCATAATTTATGTGAATTTGTACTCAGGTACTTGATCTACAAGTAAAACATTCTAAATAGTGTAAATAGTAAAGTATTAGAAAAAACACCGTTGGTGCAATAACAAAATTATACAAATCTAATCTTTATGAAAACAAAAATGGAAATCACTAATTTAATTATTTCTATAAAAATAAAATAGTTACTCTCCTATAATTAATAGGAACATAGAATCAACAGTCTTTAAATAAGCCAATCTTCAAATATTAATTGTTATTGAGAGATCTATAAAACGACGCATAGAATTGAGGAATGTGATTATTTTCAACCAAACTTATTAGGTCATTTATTTTGTTTGGTTTTATTTTAGGTTTTGTTCTGTAGGCTGGTTTCAAATTTATCTCGCCCTAATTTTTTTTCGAGATATCAGCTGTCAGTAACTCTGTTTGATTTAACGAAGTTTTATAACATATTGTTGTAGGTGAATCATTCAATTTCTTCAATATTTTCACGTCTAACATTTTAAAGGATTGTGTATGGATGTGTGTGTTGTGGTTGTGTGGGTTCCTGTGGAACTCCTTGGAAAAGGTGGCCGTATGCCATCGAAACTAGTCGAACGAACCCGACAACACAGTGAGTTAATCCGTTGTTCTCAATCTATAATTGTGTATGGATGCCCATATTCTGTGCTAAAGTTAACGACATAAAATCGCAGGAACTCATTTCAGTCAAGTTGTACGGTCTCCTCCCCTTTTTCTTCGCTGACCTGATCACTTCAACTTACTGGCTTGACACGATGTGACAGTTCTGTTCTATAATTTTAAAATACATATTGAGAATAACTCTACAATATAGTCACTTCACATGATGTGACAGTTCTATTCTTTAATTTTAAAATACTTAGTGAGAATAACTCAAAAATATGGTCATTTCACATGATGTGACCATCCTTTTGCCGAAATCAAAGCAATTAAATGAAAATGACTTACCGTAATAGGGTTGCTACACAGGTTATGACAGTACTACACACACTAGATGCACGTCCGTTCTGTATCAACTGTGATGTGACACTGTTTACGCTACAAAAGGTAGAAAAGTGGCTCGGTGAAAAAGGGTATTAAATGCCATCTCTCGGCGAGGAATCGCACTATAAATATGACGTTTTTTTAGCAGATAAAGTTTGTGATTGCCTTTCTTATGGCATATTTATCTCAATTTCGTATTTTTATGTGTTGTGACTTTCTTCTTGCCGATGTGCGAGGAGTTCAATTAGAATTGATTAGTGATGTTGAAATTTTTAGAATGATACAAAAAGGTATTCGAGGAGGTGTTTGTATGTGTTCCAAAAGACATGTCAAAGCCAATCATAAATATTTAGATACTTATGATCCAGCCCGTCCTAATTCATTTATCATTTATTTAGATTGTAACAATTTATACGGTTATAGCATGTGTCAATCCTTACCCTATTCGGATTTTAGATTTATGAATAGACAAGAAATAGATTTTTTACAATTGAACTTAGCAGAAATTAGTGATACTGCAGAAAACGGTTACATCCTTGAAGTTGATTTAATATATCCGGAGAATTTGCACATGGAACACAATGACTTTCCCTTTTGTCCAGAAAAATGCTTACCACCGGGTGGTAAGAATAAAAAGCTAATACCAAATTTGTATGATAGATATTACTATGTTATTCATTACGTACATTTAAAAAAATGTTTACAGCACGGTTTAGTATTGAGAAGAATCCATCGCGCTATTATATTTAAACAAAGTAGTTTTTTAAAGCAATATATTGATATTAACACCCAGTTACGTCAAAAAGCAGAGTCAACGTTTGCACAAGACTTTTTCAAATTATTGAATAATAGTATTTTTGGAAAGACCCTAGAAAATAATGAACACCGAATAGACGTTAAGTTAGTAAACAAGTGGTGTGACTCGAACAATAAAACAAAAAAGACTACTTGTGCTGAAAAATTGATAGCCAGCCCATATTTTCATAGCGTCTCTGTATTTTCTGATGATCTAGTAGCCATCCAAATGAAACCTGTGCGTATTATACTTGATAAACCAATTTACATAGGGTTTGCAGTATTAGAATTATCTAAGGCTCACATGTACAACTTTCACTACTCCATCATTAAACCTTTTTATGGTAACCGAATAGAATTATGCTATACTGACACAGATAGTCTAGTATATGATGTACAGAGTAATGATGTTTATAAAGACTTTAAGCTCCATTTTCTAAAATATTTTGATACCAGCAATTATGACTGTAACAATGACTATAACTTACCAATTATTAATAAGAAGGTTCCAGGACTGTTTAAGGATGAAATGGGTGGTGACATTATCAAAGAATTCGTAGGACTACGCTCAAAGCTTTATTGTATTAAAACGTTAAACAAAACAATTAAAAAGGCAAAAGGTAATACAAAAAAATGTATTACCAAAAATTTTAATATGTTAGATTATAAAAATGTTTTATTTGATTGCAATGTTATTCGTAAAAAAAATGTATTGTTTAAATCAATAAAACACGAAATATTTACTCAGGACTTAAATAAAGTAGCACTTTCAAGCAATGATGATAAACGATTGCTATCGTTTGATAAAGTTTCTACTTTAGCCTGAGGTAACGCAAGTATATTTAAGTAATACATATTTTAACATGTTTTTTATTGATTGTGAATGGTAAAACTTATGACGTCCTAAATGGAAAGTTAGATAATTTTTCAACCTACCTACTGTCTTACTTACTATTATAAAAAGTCTGTAAGGGTGGGTGGATGGATGTTTGTTACTCTTTTAAAATGTGAAATAAGTAGTATTGCTGTGTAATTTAATTCAAATAGTATCGATAGAAGTTTCTTTTGAACCTGGTTTTATTATGTATACAATTCTAAATTGTGTGTATTCTTGGTGTCCCTTTTACTAGTTAGAGCTAAACAGTGTAGGTATATATCTATTATGTGCCTACAAAGTATAAAGTTGAATAAATTAAATTGTGTATATTCATTACATACATCTGTTTCATTTCTGTTCCTGATGACAAAGCACACAGCGCTCGCCGCGTGTCGATACAGGTTCCAACTTGATAAAATATGTACCTAATGTCCAGTTTTGATGACAAAGCACTCATGAGTCGAGGTTCACACGCGCGGTGTAGAATTTAACGCCGATCAGGTGCTCATCAGATTGAACTTGTTGAAACATGAAATTGATTCACATCGCAAGGTTTTATGGAGTTTGCATTTCATAATAATATGATTAGTACATACATCACAAGGCAGTCAGCCGGACTGGTCACATCACGTCACTTAAAAACGAAACAAATTGTAAGTATTGCACAAGCGTATAAGTACTTATAAAATTATGTCTTATTTATGTGTTTGATATAATTATTAATAACTATAATTTTCTTTGTTTCAGATCATCAATAATGTGCGATTCTCCAGATATTATTGACTTCTCACAATACGGTCAAGGTTTTCCGACTCCGAGTTTAAGCTGGCATATCCCAGATATCCAAGATCAACAAATACCTATCAACAAGGAACCTAGAGCAAGACAAGACTGCGGACCTGCTAGCAAGAAGCCTAGAACAAGATGGGAGTGTCTAAAACAGAAGTCATCTCTGCCTAATTATTGTGAATCATATGTCATAAACAATGAGAAGAAAAAAGGATTACGACTGATCCAGGTACAAGTGTTGGATATCAGTGAACAAGA
This sequence comes from Charanyca ferruginea, assembly GCA_947361185.1. Lineage (NCBI taxonomy): Eukaryota > Metazoa > Arthropoda > Insecta > Lepidoptera > Noctuidae > Charanyca > Charanyca ferruginea. The sequence goes on from OX376056.1 coordinate 23,727,864, forward strand.
ACCTGCAAGTGACAATCAGAATGTGATGTTAAGTGCGCAGTATGTAGTGACTGAACCGCTGGACTATGTTATGGAGGAGACGCAATCGTTAATTAACAAAATTTCAAAAAAACTTTGTGGGGACAGTTATTATTAAGTGATGTAATTATTTTGTAAGTACCTACTTTATAAGTTAATATGTGAGTAATATTATAGTTATTAGGGTATAATAATAGGTTTTTATGTTGTGTAAGTTCTGGATGTTTAAATTATTAGAATATCATATATGTAAGTTTTATTGTAATAATCTTTTAAATATACAAAAGAAGTTACAAAAATATCAAAAACAAAAAATAATAAAGAGAGAAAAAAATTAAATAAAATATCTAGATTGTTTTAATGTAAATAGATAATATTAATCTCTTAGTTTAATTTTGTTGGGTAGTGCTCATACATCACAAGTTTTTATGTTATAAGTATGTATGTACGCGTAGAAAACATGTGGGGACAGTTATTATGATTATTGGGTTGGTAGATATAATTAGTTTGTAATAATTTTAAATAATTTAAAAAATAAATAAAAGTATGTTCAGTTATAATTTAAATTATGTTTTATTTTGTATTACTTATTTATACTCGAACTCTAAATTAGCTCTAGTGTATTGATATTATTATAGGTTAATTGCTTTAAGGATTTTTTCTTACAATAATTCGTTTAATAAATATCATTTTGCTACAGCTCATTTAAAGTTTAGTATGTAGGTTACCCTGATTATATTAAATAAAACACTCATAAGTAGATAATTACATTTTTATTAACTGTTCAACACAATAATAATTAAAATAAATTAAATATAGACATATTATTATCCACATACCATTTTCTAATACACACCGCATTATTCAATGCACAATTTATTTTATGGTTCACACAATTAAAATCAGTTTTATTTTTACAGAACTTCTTTTTTAATGTCGCAAAATTAGGGCACCCTTTTTCACCTATGTCAATCACTTCACAGTTTGCACATAACTCTTTAATCCACTTAATCTTCTCCAAACCCTTTGTAATATTTTTTTTATTTTCTAAATACGGTACGATGACGTGTTGAAACTCTCTGTAGTCTATAAAGCCCTCACTCCAGAAAATTCCACGATTTCTTTCCAACCATCGCACCTGCTTCTTTTCTTCTTGAGTTAAATAATAAAACGAATGCGGTGGTTTAACCAAGAACGTCTGTGTGTGGTCATTACTTACGATAGCCACTTCTTTGATAATAAAATTATTGTCTAAATATTTGAATCCTTGGAGTTCGACAATGATAATATCCGCGTTCATGATAACTTCTTCACTGTGTTGCTTAATGGTTTGTATTCAACAATACAATCGTTGAGAATGAGACAGTATGCCGAAGTTTGATCTGGTATTTCTGAATCACTCTCAATTTCTACCCTTACATCCACAACGGGTCCAGTCTTCAGATTATCGGTCTGTCTAGAGCAATCAACAACAAACAACGGAGCTAATTCTTTAAATTGTTTCTCGCTTAATAAAGACTCCGGACAACGTCCATAATATGACTGTTGAAATCTGATGTATTGCTCATATAATAAAGCAATTCTGTTATTGGCGAAGTTGACATTGATGTTTTCATACGGGAAATATGTCGTATTAAGGTATACTCGAAAATCACGAACATAGCAGTGATCAAACTGCGACATGTCAGAACTTGCATTATTTTTTCTACTTGTTTGTAGACCAATTATTACATATCTCGGTTTTTCTATTTGAGATGAAGTTTTGATAGACCAGGTGTGCTTTGTAGTTCTTGGTAAAGTGGGGTATTCATATAGATCCCAGTTTCTAAAAACCATCTGAAGCGGTCGATCTTTTTCCAATAGTTTTAATAAACTTATTTTTTCTTTGTCCGATACTTTAACATGGGGTACGCGCCATATGATTTTATTGATTTGAATGTCTTCCACTATTTCGCCGGTATTTAATTTTACAGCGTTCAAATTAGTGTTGCTTCGTAATAATATTAGTTCATGTCTACTATTTATAACAATTTTTTTAAAATCTTCTGCAAAACCGAGGATATTCCGAAGTGGTATAGACGCAGAAAAACTTCCTCCATTAATATTTTTTATGCCATCGATACTCCAACCCCAAGCTCTAGCTATTTTTGATTCATTCTCATTCATTGATATTAATGATTTCATGGTTGTAGTTATACCTGCATTTTTTATTTTATCAATCTCCACTCCGTTTAATTCGTACCTAATATCTTGGAACAAGAAGAGTAGTCCATTGTTCGTAAAATTGATACTAGTAGCTTTCTCTTTTGAATCTTTTTTGTTAACGATAACGGTTCCTTCCAAATACAGAGTGCTGGCTGATGGTAATATGTACAGATCCTGTTAAAGAAAGAAAGAAAGAAAGAAAGAAAATTCCTTCTATACTGTTGTCGTAAGTCGGAGTGGATAAAACGTCTAAGATATTCATTTTAACAATCCGATCGCTCTGAGAAATATCTTATTGTCTTTAGTTAATTTTATTTTGCTCTTAGAACGACGTCTTATTTGGTAGGCAGCTTGAGTAGAACTGGTATTTTTAATTTGATGAGACACATATTTATTGTAGTCAATCATTTTTTCTTCTAAGATGTAAATACAGCTGCACTTCTTCACCACGCAAATTAATTAAACGATTGTTTATATCTAGTAGTCGGATATGTATGCAGCTTATGCTGTTTCGATTGATTGGAAAATATATTGCGTTCTTCGGGATTTCTACGATTCTGTATCCAGGTGGTACGTTGAGTGCGAATTCGTGAATTATGTGACTTGGTTCACCGTTTATGTAAGAGCCGCTCACAATGTCACATTCGATCCTTACCACTGTCGTCGGTAAAATGTTGACTGGATGCTGTGACACATGCCATTTATTTGCTTTCAGAACCTGCTTATCAAATCCTAACAGTTTACTGAAAGAGTTTTCTTTCTTAAAATTAACGTCTTTTGAACAGTATATGGCAGTTTTTAAAGTATTGTTATTACATTGTAATTTGATTGAGGCATCTTTTATTTCGGATTTTAAATAATCGTAAATATCTTGCAATTCGTAGGTGCCTTCCGGTATTTCAATAACATCGTTTGAGCCATAATAATACTTGTTATTACTTTTATCAATATTTGGCATAGAATTAAATGTTGAAAAATGCAATAAAGCACACTCATATTCTCCATTGAGTTGCAACGTATTAGGATAGTACGTAGATAAAATTGATGAGTTTCCAGTTATTGACAAAGTGAGTGACATCTTGCAAATGAATGAAATAAAATAAAAGCATTCATTTTATATATTTTTATTCCAAAAAGTTCTTAGATATTTTAAACATAAATGACCACAGTTTACAGTATTAAATTTTTGATATCTTGTGTAGTTATATGAAACTTTACAATTCTTAAAATATCGTACCAGTTCTAATGGAGGTTTTAAATTTCCATAGCTATCAAAATATTCACAATAGTCATATACTTTTACATAAGCTACCCAATGCGTTCCTTCATTTTTAGAATCGTCTAAGTTAACAATACCACATTCCATACGTTTCGGCTTCCTTGGTAATTGATCTTTCATATATACTCCTCGGAAATATGGGATGTCTCTTGCATAGTATTGGATGTCTACATTAGTTAGTGCGCGATTTGGTAGCTTCTTGTTCAGTTTTTTGTTGATTTTGTAAACAATCCTTTACCGTTTTTATAAGGCTTTATGTATAAACCCTTGCCCACTGCTAAACCCTCCATAGTTCTATTGTGTCGTTCTGTCTCTCGCAAATTTTGTTGAGCTGATTTGTAATCATTTACCGTTTTTGCAATGCCAGCCGCACCACCAGCTAAAGCTCCTAAAGCTGATAAGCCAGCAAAAATTGGAATTAAAGGTAGAACTCCACCAGTCTTCGGTATGGGGATCACTCTCGGCACTTTGATTTGATGTAATTTGGGGCATAACTTTGCAGCTAAGTAAGCGAAGTTTATTAAAGACTTACTATCCTTGGGTTTTAGCTTTTTTATTTTAGATTTTATTTTTGATACTAAACTCTTAAATGTTTTGGCACCAGAACCAGATTTCAATTTGGCTTTCATGACTTTGCTTACTAACCATGAGCTTAATTTTTCACCTTTTCCCGCATCTTTTGATTTGAGTCTATGTTTAGCCATGTTCAATAGCTGTAAGTCGGCTTTATGACGATTAGGTAAATCTGTATGATTTTCATATGCTATATCGTGGTGCATACAAGCTTCGTCTAGTTTATTCACACCTCGATCACCTCACAACAAACGTTTATGAAGTTTAGTTCCTGGTCCGCAATAATTGTATCCAGGCAAATGAGCTTCGAACGGTAGGTTATTAATTATACTGTTAACTAGTCCACCACCTTGCATTACTTAAATTATAATGATACAAATATAACAAAGTACTTCTTTTATATCTCAATTTATTAATGCAGATTTATCAATCCAACTGTTTTCATCATTACTGAGACCTAACCATTTAACGAATAGTTTCTTTCCTTTCTTTTTAAGTATTTTTTCTACTAAATAAACACCAGGATAGTTCGATTTTTGAAGTTCTTGTTCGTAAAAAGTTCCTAATATATCTTGCTTTCTTTGATCTTCTATGTGATATGTTACTGGTATAGTTTTATTAATCCTTTTTATTGTGAAGAGTTCAGTTGACCAGTTAGGAGTATAACCTTTCTCGAAATTGTGTTTGTATTTACTGATACGAACACAATCACCTTTTTTAAATTTAGGTTTCCACTGGAGGGATACATGATTACATATATTTTTTATATTTTCTTTTACGATTGCTTCATTAGATTTATTCACATCAATAGGTTTAACTTTAATTGTACGATGTTTTGTGTTGTTATACGTATTAAATAAATCTTCTAAGGGTGATCCTAACCACTTATAATTTCCAATGAGACTAAAATATTTATACAAATTATTTTTAACAGTTTTAATGAGTCGTTCTACAATTGAAGCTTTTTTAGTAGAGAACGATGAGTAATGGTTAATGTTGTACTTCTTCATTAGCGTTTGAAATGTGTTGTTATAAAACTCTGTGCCCATATCTGTTTGTAAATTAACAGGATTTTTATTGCTGCTTAGTAGTATTCGTTCAAACGCTCGAGTTACTTCAGATTTATTTTTAGACTTTAACGGTTCTGCCCAGGCATACTTTGAGAAGCAGTCAATCACCACTAAAATGAAATTGTAACCTTTATTATACTTTCTTAGGTTTTGCATGTCCATTAGATCTGCTTGCCATAAATCATCGATCCCTTTGAGAATAACAGAACGTCGAAAAAAGTTTCTTCGTGCCGCTTTGTGTATTTCATTTACTATTTGTTGTTTTGCCATTATTGAGATTTTTAAGTAATTTATCTATATCTGCTTTGGTGTAAAACTTCTCTTCCAAATGAATCAAAACCTCAGGCTCCTTTGCTTTTAAAGTAGACTGAACAGTCTTTTGTGCATCTAATATGATTTGAGCACGCAATGAAGCAATCAGTTTATTAAATTGTTTTATCGTATCAGCACTCATTCGATCTACATAATCCTTGTTCACAGCATCGTCTGCTTCTAATGGAGGTTTAATTCCTCTCAATCTAGATGACTTTAAATCAAAATCTCCATTTTCTGATTTTAACAACGCGTTATCATTGAAATTAATCAGTTCTGACAATCGCATTCTTTTATGAATTAAATGTCCAAATTTATCAATATTCATGTTTCAGGTGTACTATATGTAAAGGCTGATGATCAACTGAACAATAGTAAATTTTACACCTATTTATTTATAAGTTTACTTTCACGTAATTCTTCAATAATGGATATTATTTCATTATCTAATCCTGTGTTACCAACATCTCGAGATGCTATTAATAACCTTTCCACCAATTCATTAGGATTATCCCAATATACTAAATCTATGTTTTTTTTCCAGATTTTTGTTAATGGTAGTCCTTTTCCTTTTGAATGATTACCCTGAACAGTACTTTGCAGTTTAAAAAGAGGTTTAATAACTTGTAAATATTTTTGTCCCTTATTACTTTTTATTGGTTTACTTGGGTCATTATCACGACGATGTGCGTTTGTATCAAGTAACATTTTCTTATAATATTGCAAGTCATCTTCAGTAATCAGACTTAAATCAATATCTTTCTTAAGCAGTAGTTGTTTTAAACCAGGCGTATGTCTGTATTTATGACCAGCCACGATGATATAATGATCGTCGATTGTTATGTGAGCAGAACCTAACATCAATTTTCCGCGTTCTACTCTAACACCAAATGGAATGTCTGTTAATGCTTCTGAAGACACTGACCAGGATGATGTATCGCGACCTTCACTTTTTTCAACTGATTTATACGAAGATTCACTGCTGGTATCAGACTCGTCTACATCACTACCAGTTGCGACTTTTTGCAAAGTTTCGTCTATAAACAGATCTTTAGATTCTTCATCTTCATTACTATGCAGCAAAGGAGTTTGCATACTGGCTGTAGCAATTTGGTTGAGAGGCTCTGTTACAGGTTTAAAAACTGATTCCAAGGCTTGCTTACGCTCATTCTCAATATCTCGCATTTTTCGCACCTTCTTCTTTACAGCTGCTGCAGCATCAACAATTTGCCTCTTTAAAGATCCATAATCGATGAATAGATTGTAACCGGTTAAGCTCTGTTTGGAGAGTAATAATGTCGCACAGGTAAAGCTCTTATATATGTGTTCGTGTTCTTAGTCAAAAACTACAAACGTATCAAATTTACTTCTATAACATCCTTTGTTTTTGGAACAATCTTTATTAATTACAACATAATTGAAAGGTACACTCCATATTTTTGAACACATTTCACGGAATTCAATCCAAGTCATATCAGTGTTGACATGTTCATCGTAAACATGTCTCATATTTCTTTCATCTTGCTTAAAAAGTACGATTAGGTTCGCGTTGTCTCTTACTAACTGCTTAGGAATTTTACTATATGTCTGATTTAGATAAAAACAATCGATGAACTTGTGTCTTCCCATTGCAAAATAATCCCGCATGCTACTTTGATTTTCACAAGCAACATCGTCAAATACAATCACAGAATTCGGTTTTGCGTCCTGAACACTTAGTACTTGCTCATTTTCATGATATTTCTGAAATGACGTGCCTGGTACCCGTTGCCAAACTTTTTCTAAAAATACGTACTTGGGTTGTTGCAAGGTTTTTGAATAAACATAAACATTTTGAAACCTTAAACCATTCTCGTGTATAAGGAGACCAATTAATAAATTAGTTTTTCCACAATTTGATGGTCCGCAAATGATGCATCGTACCGTTTTAGGTAATAATTTTCCATGGCGAAAACCAGTCTCCTGAGAGTGAACACAAAGTTCGTTTACATGTAACGATTGTGGTTGTTTTACAAATTTCATGACGACTGTTAAAGCGGTTTTATTAATAATGAGTAAATTAACGTATTACATTGACATTTATAACTCATTGTCGCTAACTCGAGCAAATGTACGACTCTCACCATAGCTGTCCTTCAATATAAGATAGCGATTGTTTGATTTTAACCAATCAAGCATCTGCTGGTAGAACAAATCTTCGGTTTGGGCTGTATACGAGTCCTGGTATTTTGATGAACCGTTATCTGTATTTTTCTGTCCAGTTTGCAAATCTTGAATAAATATAATCTCGCCGCTAGAATTCCTCATAATAAGTTTACAAATATCTTTAATATCAGATTTCTCTGAGCTATGCATTGTAGTTAACTTGGTTGAAATGTATTTAAATCTATGATATGAAATACAACCTTCTTACTACAATAGTAAGAATCGAATGTGGTGTTAAATTACGGCGAACAATGATTTATAAAAGTTGTTTTCTTTCACTGCGTCTACTCTAGGATATTATTGGGCATTGTCATACTCTACCTTCCGTTTCATCGCGTGGAATAGACGTCGAACCTGCGTATTTCATTTATATTATTGGGCATTCTACTCCACCGAGAGTGACGGAGGCGGAGCCGAAGGAACGAAGGTGGGGTAGAATGCCCAATAATATCCTACTCAGGGGTTCAGCAGAATATCAGCTTCACGTATTTGTTCTTGATAAATGCTAAGCTGGTCTCCCATTTAGTGCACTATTGAGTTTCCAATTGGATGAAGGTTTTTTCTTACCACTTTTGGTGGCGTGTTATTATGCCGCTACGCCTCATACTCGCGCATAATCTTTTTATCTCTTTCATCTCTCTTCCAATCATCTATTTTCTTCCGTTCCTTCGCTCTGTACTTTCATCTTAGCTTCTCCCATCCGTTCGAGTGCAAAAGAATTGTACATACTACAGTATGTTGCTACAGGAAATTGCTGTAATAAACAGTGAGTTAAGTGGGAGTGTTGTTTCCATCTTCTATACAGACTATACACACATGACGCTCCCACAATAATTACCATGATGAAATGACAGATTTATCATAAAATTTCCAACTTAATGGGGGTTATTCCAACCACTTTCTAATTTAATGGAGGTTTTTCCAACCACTTTCCAATTTAATAGGGGCTACTAGCCATTTCAGACTTACCCGACTAATAGAAATACATACTGACTGACACAGAATAAACCCATTATCATTTATGTTTAATTGATAACATATATGTATATATTCTATTCTTTACTGTACTTCTAGATTACTCTGGCTCACAAACTAATTTATTGTGGTTGAAATATGAGGGGTGGTTGTTTACTGTTTCCATATTTGTAAATATGTGAACACTATGTATATGTATACATAAATAAACTGTCATTTCTAGATTTTAATATTTTGTGTTTACTAGTGGTTTTTATGCAAGGTATTCACGTACAATTATATAATTTCTGTACGTACAAAATATTGTAAACATTTTCTTTTTAAAAGAGTAAGTATGTAGTTTCCTGCCCATTCCTCTCCGCACGAAACTACCATTTGGAATGGGTAACTGGATTCAATCCTCCCAATATGACATTCAAAAGTGCCTTTTCACGGTTCAATTGAAACAAATGATTTGACTCTGACTCTGTTTAGTTTTCCTTAACCACATCCAGTGTGTCCAGTATGCATATGAATAGGAACAACTACTGCTGACCTGTTTTCCTTATAAAACTGTCAATTTAATGACCAGTAGGTATATTCTACTGCTTTCACAGTCGTTTCCGACAAATGTCAATTTAATGACCAGTAGATATAATCTACTGCTTTCACAGTCGTTTCCGACACATGTCAATTTAATGACCAGTAGGTATGAGCTACTGCTTTCACAGTCGTTTCCGACACATGTCAATTTAATGACCAGTAGGTATGAGCTACTGCTTTCACAGTCGTTTCCGACACATGTCAATTTAATGACCAGTAGGTATGAGCTACTGCTTTCACAGTCGTTTCCGACACATGTCAATTTAATGACCAGTAGGTATGAGCTACTGCTTTCACAGTCGTTTCCGACACATGTCAATTTAATGACCAGTAGGTATGAGCTACTGCTTTTACAGTCGTTTCCGACACATGTCAATTTAATGACCAGTAGATAATAATCTACTGCTTTTACAGTCGTTTCCGACACATGCCAATTTAATGACCAGTAGGTATGTTTTACTGCTTTTATGTGCTTCTTGATTTGTTGTTTTAGAACTAATTATGTAGGTAGCACAAATCAAATAACCAAACTTGAGGTCCTCAGTTTGACTCCCATTTGATTTTGAAATGCAACAATCTTCTTCTTTCTTCTGCCCTTATCCCATGTCACTTGGGGTTGGCACAACACGTCTTTGCCTTGTATTCCGTCCTGTCCAACCTCATGCTTTCACTGGCTCCTTTTCCATTCATTTTATTCACACAATCCATCCATCTTTTCTTTGGCCTTCCTCTCCCTCTCCATCCATCCATTTTGAAATGTAAATATATTATGTATATTTCCTTCCGAATAATTATCTACCTGTAGGAGACTGTCTTTTTTTTTGCATTAAAGAGGTCTTATTTTTGTTTTCTCAGAAAAAATAAATTATTTCAATCTACCTTCAAAAATAAATGTTACCTTCTCTTTTTCTAATAAACATGAATAAGCGCCATTATTACGCATTATTCTATTTCTCTTTTCTTTTTTTTTTTTCTAAGAAAAACAACTTTATCTCAAGCGACCTTCATAAATAAATGTTACTTTCTCTTTTTCTATAAACATGAATAATCATCATTATTGCACACATTTTTTTTTTTAATAAAATATATAAAAACTCACGGTTTTATCCTCGTCGCCAATGTATAATATGCACACTCACTAACACACTAGTTGGCTCGCCAACGCACCACCACCCAGGCCGGCAGTCCGACAACGACTGACCGCCCCACCTATCGCACCGGTATTTATAACCGAGCGACGTATGCGCCCGAGACAACGTCATAATACTGTTATCGGTTTGTAGCGTGATATATTGATATCTACATACACTACATAACCCATACTATTGTCCCAGATTTAAATCGATGCCAATAAATAGTACGGGCGTACGGGTTACACACTGGGGTTTACACAATGGGTTACACTAGGTTAAAAGAAGTGCAGAAGACAAGTAATAAAAATAACAAAAACGAAACAACAGTCGCTGCTACATTAATGCTGTGTAGCTTAGCTTAATTTAACTTAAGATATCCAGAGTCTTACTCCGTTGTGTCTATTGTTGTTGGTATTGTATTTCTCGATATATCCTTGTGTTTATTCTCCGCAATATCCTCCGTAATATTCAAAGTTATTGTCATAATAAATAGCCACTTCACACCACAGCATAAATGTCATTGCAAGGAAAAAATCCGAATGGCGCGGCGCGCAATCTGAGTTTTAACATCGCCATCTTTGGAAACAAAAAAAAAGTTGCAATGCTTCGACTTTTCTTAACTTTCGTTGGCAATTTTTCACAATGATAAACCCGCTCTAGCGACTGACTTTTTCTTTCGGGTTGAAAGCAGTACCCTATATCCAGGTTTCGTCACCAGTCGTGATATTATGTCACCAATAGGACCCAGAAAGTGATCAGTCATGGTTATGAGTCTCGCATGGTAAAAGTCACTTCCGGAGTTCCTCAAGGCTCAATTTTAGGCCCCCTCTTGTTCATTTTATTTATTAACGACGTTAAAGACTGTTTTAAAAATTCTAAGTTTCTCCTGCATGCAGACAATTTGAAGATTTATAAAAATATCAGCCATCTATCCTACTGTTCAGAATTTCAGAATGACCTTGACCATTTTCTAGACTACAGTTCTGTTGACAAACTATACCTTATATATATTAGAATATCTAAATGCCACAGCATTACGTTTACAAAGAAGAAAAATGTGACGAAATTCAATTATTCTTTCAGGAACACTCCACTGAACAAAGTTAATTCTCTTCGTGATGTAGATGTACAGTTAGACTCGAAGCTTTACCTTGATGCTCTTATAGACAATATAGTCAATAAAACATAAAACATTTAAAATGCTTGGTTTTGTAATGAGAGCATCAAGAGAATTCCACCGTCCTACTACTTCCTATTACTTCCTTTTGCCTCAATTGGAATACGCTGTACCCATTTGGAACCCTTACTTTAAAAAGTATTGACATTATTGATTTGGTTTAACGCAAGTTCCTACGTGCAATGCACCATAGATGCTTTAAAAAACCTTATCAATTGTTACTACAAAAATATGATTTTATTACTCTAAAATCTAGACGCACCCTACTTAAGGTGATAACCACAGAAATCTTAATAATAAGGCAATAGAAGTCGCATAGACGCGTGACCTTGTCGCCGCGCATATGTGTCGTAGAACACAAGTGCACGAGGACCGTTTGTTGCTGTTACTTGTGTTATTTGAGACGCGGAGAGGTAAACATGGTGTTTTGCAGCGTATCCAACTGCGGAAACTCGTCCAAAACTTGTAACTTAACAAATAAAGAAATAACATTTCATATATAAGTAAGTACTTAATTTTTTAAATATTGTCGTTTTTAGTAAATTTAAACAAATCAAATATTTTCACCACCGCTACTACGATTTATCACGAAAAACGATTTTTTTGTCAAATCAATAACCATCAATGCTTAAGCTTGTTCATGTCTACTATTACAACTGCTAAAAGCAGCAATGAAATTATAGTCATGCGCAATAAACAATATTCACCATTTGAGTAAATTCTTGGAACAAGCCGCATGAGTTGGCCGCAATTTAGTGACGTGCCACTACTATTCTGTATCGATAAATTAATTACGTTCAGTTTAATACTTAGTTTTACGTTTTACCAAATTGGAAAGTATTATGGTTTTTTGTTAAATGTTTAAATATGAGATGTATTTTCAGTTTTCACAATGTTTGTTTTCTTTCTATCTAAATAGTTTACAAACCGATTTTTGTAACAATTACCTGTTAATCCGTACTTTTAAATTTCTTTCTCACTCATAAAATTAGTAGGAGGAAGGCTTATTATTGTTTTGTACGTGAGTAAGTTAAAAACAGTCTGCGTAGAGTAGGTATCCTTGTAAATGATATAAGGACGAGTTCAAGATTTATCATAATTTTCGATAATTTATCGACATGAGCTCGTAATAGTTTGCACTTGCACTGCACTATTCCTACGTGAGAGTGAACGCGCGATATCATTTTCTGCTATTCGCACATGTTTTTTATTGGCTGCAGGAGTCACGCCTCCTGAGATTATGCGTTTTTAGAAAATGTTGCGTAACGTCATCGCAAAAAGGTTTGGTTTTGTTGCAGCAATGCAAAGTGCATTTGTAGGCGATATTGTGTATCTATTGTTTGTTTATGTGGTGGTAGCTGTGACCCGGCGACACTCGTCCCGGTATAAAATTTAGTACTATAGCATTTCTATTGCCTTATTATTAAGATTTCTGTGGTGATAACCCTATTTTGTATATGTCGTAATAAAGTCGACTGTATAGATCTGGTGAACAGTTTGCGCTACCTGGTCCCTCGTACCGTACATGATCGAGAGGTTCGCTCGAGACACTTGTTTGCGACCACTTTTGTAGAACCAACTCAGGCGTACAATACAATAGGCACTATACTTAAAAAAGAAATTGTTACGATTTTACGTGATTAGAACCCTAATAATTTTATTAAGTAATGTTTACTTTTGTTCTGTTTATTATTATATCGTTCTTCCTAACAACTAGTACATCTGTTTGGTAATATGTGGATAACGTTGTGAGTAGTAGTAGTTAGAAGACAAGTAGTAGTCATAGTTGTTACCTCTAATAATAACTTCTAACCTATGTGTACCTATTAATACACTGCTGTTTGTTGTCCTCAAGTAAATAAATAAAAAAAAAAATAGAAAAATAAAAAACCCGACTGCGTAAAGAGTGAACTTTAAATAAGTAAATACTGAAAAGAAATAAACAAGTCCGGTAGTCTAGAATTATATTTAGTAACGTTGAAAAACTATACCATTGAAATAATAAAAACCGCGCCAATAGCTATTTGATTAGTCGGGACCCATTAAAATCTACACCGGCTTAAATCTTCCCTATTGGCGCGTTTTTAGGGTTCCGTAGCCAAATACAAAAATCGGAACCATTATGGATTCGTCATGTCTGTCTGTCTGTCTGTCCGTCCGTATGTCACAGCCACTTTTTTCCGAAACTATAAGAACTGTACTGTTCAAACCTGGTAAGTAGATGTATTCTGTGAACCGCATTAAGATTTTCACACAGAAATAGAAAAAAAACAATACATTTTTGGGGTTCCCCATACTTAAAACTGAAACTCAATTTTTTTTTTCCATCAAACCCATACGTGGAGGTATATCTATGGATAGGTCTTCAAAAATGATATTGTTTTTTTTTTTTTCTAAAATGAAGAGTTTACGCGAGAGACACTTCCAAAGTGGTAAAGGGTGATTCCGTCGTTTCGTGCAAAAAGCAATTTCAGACAAATTTACTTATGAATATATTAAAAAAAGTGAACTATTATTTGCTTAGTGGGTAAAGACATAATCACTTTAAAAGTAGTATCGCTAATATTACATATTTATTAACTAGTTATTTAAAAAAAATGTAAAACTGTCTGTAAAACCATTCCTCTCCGTATCCAACTAGGGACTTCGGCAGGTGTTTCAATGTTTATTTGTCTACATTCGAATTGACGACTTTCATTTATATGCAATATTAAAGCTAAAGGTCTGGCCTAAAAGTTATGTATGTTATTTATCAATTTAATGCAATGTATATACGAAAAAAACTTCTTTTTGAAATTGTCACGATAAAAACTTCATTATCATCCGCACACAGAGATTTCTTAATTTTGCAGAATACGAGACGGGCTCCGGTACGATTCACGTCAAAACGTGTTTGTACTGGTCCGTCGGCCCTGGTAACAGCGACGAGTGGACGTACTATGAGACAAACTTAAGCAAGCTCACTTAAGAAAATATTCCTGCGGAAGCGCAGTTAGTGACAGACCACGCCCTTTCCTTGCTCCACCCAATTAAAGACAATAAGTATTTGTGTGCGTGCAGTAAGTGCGTGCGACATAAAATATTAACAAACATTAGTGCCAATTTGTATCTCGGCTATAGTCCACGCTTCCTGTTCTCAGCGCAATTTTATTTTACTACGACCTGTTTGATTCTATCGGACTGATTGCCTGCCCAACTGTGACAGAGAAAGTTAATAGAATCAAATTAAGTGCATGTATAGGTTTCGTTTACTGTGCTATATTTTTATTGTTTGCATTATTATATAGATCTCAATTTTTTCTTCTGTTACCGTAATTACAGACGCAATTAAAAGTTATTGTTTCGGAAGCCGACATCGGCCCGACGACAATTAAATTTATTAATTTATTAGACTTGACAGATTAAATTGTAGTTTACAAACAAATGTTTAATAATTCATACTATTTCGGTCCAGAAAAAAATACAATGCTAAACCTAAAACTTGTCACAAAACTTGCTAACATCGCTTGTAATTCAATTCATAAATATTATATTTAAATGGATTACGGATTTTGATAATTATGGTTTTCACTCATAAAATGCTCATATCATACTATATTATTGTAGAGCAAAGCCAAGAATTTTAAAGATGTGTAACACCCGTGCGAAGTCGGGGTGGATCGCTAGTTAATGATAAATATTAATAAAACATAACATACAAATATAATTTTGAAATAATAAAATAAGAAATTACGTTTAGATATTCAAAATATTTTACTTTCAATATAATAAGTGATGCAGCCAAGAAGTTTGTTTTTGTCCTTTCTTTTTTTTATATCGGCGCATTCAAAGACATTGTTTGGGCTTTTATGACCCAATAACAAATCTTTCAACACCTAAACAATGGCTCTTCATTTCAAGTCATCACTGCATTTTCAAATTGGGTTACCTCACTTATGAAGTTAAAAATAAAGCTCAAATTTGCTTGGGAGAGTTTCACACAACATTGGAGTTTCACACAACATCACGCCTGTTGCAGTTAAAATTATATACGATCTTCGAATTGCCGTTTCTGTTTCATCCATAAATCAATTTATCACCTTCCTTCGATTTCACAAGGTAGCAAATGATTATGTATACGTAATATGTTGATCTCTAATAACCATATTCATCCTGTTTTAAAATCAAATTGCTAATGTACTCGACAACGAAGTTATCAATAAAAATTGTGAAATTTTTCATTCATCTCCTCTGCATTACCATTCTTTTCGTCTATGTTTTTGCAGGAAGGTAATTAATCTAATATTTTTATTTTATTCCGCGGAACGTTGCAATTTGCACGAAACGACGGAATCACCCTAAAATGTGTGTCCCATCCCCCTGTAACTTCTAAAATAAGAGAATGATAAAACAAAAAAGAATATATGATGGACATTACCACGTAAACTTCCACCGAAAATTGGTTTGAACGAGATCTAGTAAGTAGTTTTTTTAATACGTCATAAATCGTAAACCGCAATTTACCATATATTCAATCATCTCAAATATAAAAATAAAAAAAACTTTTATATTATTTATTTATTATGTTACTTGCTGCTACGGAACCCTTCATGGGCGTTTCCGACTCGCATTTGGCCGCTTTTTATTATTTCAATGGTATAGTTATTCAACATTACTAAACCTAATTCTAGACTACCGGACTTGTTTATTTCTTTTCAATTTTGCTTATTTAAAGTTCACTCTTTACGCAGTCGCGTTTTGTATTTTTCTAATTTATTTTTTTTATTTGATACTTTTCAGTTATGAATATCTATGCATGTTAGCGACGAACTATGAACTTTAAGTGAAATTGCTAAAGTGTTTCGATAACGAGAAAATAGTGTTAGTTATGAGCAGTGAAAGTACTAAGTGGCTATGTTTTATTAAGGTAAAATAGTGTTAGCTTTAACCATGAAATTACTAAGTGAATATGTTTCGTAATGCATGTAAGTAGTGTACATTAATAATCGTGCAATAACTAAGTGAAATACGTTTTGTTTGAATATTAAAGTAGGGCGCTAGCAATTAGATGTAATTCTGTTATGCTATAAGTGCTGAAACAATGAAGTAAATAAGGTGTGGTTGCATTTTTATAACTTTAAAGTGAATATATATTAAAATAAGTTTTCAGAGGCTGATCTGTAAGAAATTAAGTGAATAAACTTGTTAGTAGTTAAGGCAAATATCGAATAAAGTGCTAGTTTTGTTTTGTAATTTATTTACCTAGAAGTTTAAGGGTTTAATAAAATAAAATAGAATGGTAGTTAGGAAAATCTAGGATTTACTAAGTTTTTATATGTACCTACTAATAAAGTGAGAATTTCCTGGGATTTTATTTCCACACACTTGGCGGCGCCACATGTACCATGTTGGCACATAAGTTTAAGTACTGAGAAACCTTACCGTAACGAGGACCGCCAAGGGTTTTTTTGCTATTTTTAAGGGTTAAAATCTAGATATTGTGATAGGGTTTTTTGTAATTAGCTAGAGTAAGTTAATACCCATGCGCTGAAAATGTTTGTAACATTATAAGGTATATTTTACCACCAGAAATTGGCTAAAATAGTTTCCCCATACAAACGGCGACAATGGTGCCGTGTGCAAAATATTAGTGTCGAGCGCAAATTTGCAGGGCTGTGATTGGTCAGAACAGCCTATATAAGGGGGTCAATTTCGGTGGTTCAATCCACCCTCCAAAACCGTTTCTTGCGAAGAATCACAGGAGCCCCTTTTTACCTTCGCAACGAGAACCTCCATCTCGATCTAAAAATACCTACCATCCAGCAGTTCATGAAACGCTCCGCCAAGCGCTTCTTCGACACTGCTGAGAAGCACTCTAACCCGTTAATTGTATCGGCCGCCCGGTACACTCCCTCCCGTATTAGTAAGACTCGACGACCGAGACATACTCTGACCGACCCTGACGATGCTATTACTCTCCTCCAGGAGAGCAATAAGGCCACCAGTACAGTTAAGAAACACAGACACAGACCGCCGTCATTCCGTCCTCGCCGCCGAGGCCCGCCGCGACGACCCCGTACGTCCCCTCCCCGACCCTTGCTCGTGCCAGCCCGCGCCGCTGAGCCTGTAGCTTTAAATTCGTCCTTAAATAATGGAAATCCGATCCAGCCTGTCCCTTTTGCTGTCCTCTCCCAGCAACGCCCTAAGCCGAGGCTCGTACCCCACAGGGGGTGCCCTTAGCGTGTAGTCGCTTAGTTTGTAAGCTTTTATGCCCTGGCTGGAGGCCCTAAAAATAATAATTTTTAAGGCACCACAGGAAACTCCGGTTAAGCAGCCGACAACCTCCTAGGTTGACCTGCGAAATGCCAATCCGAAAAAAAAAAAAAAAAAAAAAAAAAAAAAAAGTGGTTCGATCCTCTTCGCTCGACGCTTGTCACGGACGTGTCGCCGCTTCGCTCCACGCTCTGCCGCTACGCTCGTCACCTGCTCTCGCTGCGCCCGCCGCAACGATTCCTGTAGTCAGCCGACTGCAATCAACTGTTCAAAAGTTGCCTTTTTCAAGGCGACGGCTGAAATTCCTATTTCTATAAACAGAGTCAGTCGTGTAGCTTCACTAGGCCCCTTCAGGGCAAAACCACAGTTTCGTGGTACTCGGTGGATACTTTACGGTGCCAACGAAGCCGAGTGGGTGTTGCCCCAATCACACCCGCCAAACCCCTTCAGGGCGAGGCAGTCAATTGGAGTCGCGAGCTAGTGTTTCGGCCTTGGGGGGTCTCCTAGTCGAACCTAGTCTCTGGTTTCCTTTCACAGCCACACACCTAGTGTCGGTTGGGCGTGTCTACACCCTTCGCACTAGACTGGCTAGGGCCCCGTTCGCACAATAAGACTGGCGACGGGTTTACAAGCTTAGGGCTCACCAATAGGTACTCACCTCCCTGTCTACACCCGACAGGGAGGGTTACACATCCCCGGGCCACTCCACCCGGGGAGTTAGAGTTAGGTGTTAGGTTTAATTTAGGCTTCCCTGAGAGTTAAATCTCCCAAAATTCCCTCCCCAACTTAGCTTTCCCTCCGACCATGTCGGACGCTGAAATATTAGCGTACGTCAAGGCCCGCTTATGGCCAAGCGCCAAGTTCCATGCCGATCTAGACATATGACTAGAGAACTCGTCCGCGTCCCGTAAAGCAGCCGAAGCTAGCGTCGCTGACTTCAGTGACATATTTGATAGCCCCTTTTCCACCGATAACGCCAACTAAGGCACACCTGTGGCGGCATCCTCTATGCCACCGCAAATCCCGTCCCTATTGTCAATTAAGACAACAAGCCCGTACGCGGAAACACCTATTGTTTCCGAGCCCATTGTTCCCGCGACAATTGTTCCCGCGGCTATTGTTCCCACGCAGCTGCGCTCTGCGTCGCCATGTTTTTCAGAAACAATGGATACTTCTGTCCCCGTCTCTGAGCCATCTCACTCCGACTCTGAGGAAGCCCACTCTGCCTCCGCGTCCTCGGACGACGACTACCAAGTTGTCGGTCCGGGAGGCAAGAGAAAGAAGGGTAAGAGTCCCTCTCAGGCCACCAAGGCCAAGAAAGCCGTAGCCACGCCTCCCCCCTCCCCCACCCCCTCGGTTACGGCCCCCCCCGTCTCAGCTACCTCTCGTCCAGAGGGCAGCCGTCCCCCTAGTCCCTTGTCCACTGCTGCCCCCAATCCTTCAGTTTCAAAAAAGAAACTACCCGCCCCGCCTCCCCTGTTCAACCAGGACAAGGCGAAGTGGACCGACGTGTCCAAATTGTGTAACGATCGTAAGATCAAATACACAAACGCGCGCTCGACCCAACAGGGTATCAAAGTTCAAGTTCCCACGGTGAACGACCACAGGGAACTTACATCCTTGTTAAAAGTGAGGAACATTTCGTTCCATACTTATTCCCTGCCCGATGATAAACCCACCCGTGTGGTGATCCGACGCGTCCCCAAAGAAATCTCAACGGAAGAGATTCTCGCCGACCTTCAGTCGCAAAATGTCCCAGTATCCGCTGTGCATCGTCTGCACAAAGCTAGGGGTGCGATTGCATACGACTCGGTTCTTGTCGTGTGCGATCACACCGACGGCCACCATCCGATCTTTAAAGTAAAGTCGGTATGTCACTTGTCGGGCATCTCGATCGAGAGGCCTTATAAATCCGATACGGTTGGACAGTGTCACCGCTGCCAACTTTACGGTCACGCCCAACGCAATTGCTACGCGACCCCTAGATGCGTCAAGTGTCTGGGTGAGCACGCAACTGCTGACTGTCCCCGTCCGAAAGACCGCAATCTGTGCACAGAACCTCCCAGCTGTGTGCTATGCGGCCAATCAGGTCACCCCGCCAATTACCGCGGCTGCCCCAAAGCCCCAAAATCCTCTTCTTGACTTGAAAATCCAAGTTGACCAAGCGTGCGAACGCAAGCCCTAGATAAACTTTACCCTTACTAATCCAATGGATAAGGAAAGGCCGTGTACTAATAAACCCCGATCCCTTAAGTTAGGATTCTTTAACGCCAATGGCATTACTAACCAACGTGATGAGATCGCCAATTTCCTCCGCGACCATCAACTTGATATCCTCCTCATACAGGAGACCTTTCTTAAGCCCCATCATCGTGACCCGAATATTGCCAACTACCGTTTAGTTCGCAATGATAGGTCTCGTTGTCACAAGGGCGGTACCCTAATATACTATAGAAAGGCTCTGTACTGCATTCCTATGGACCCTCCTCCCCTCGCTCGCCTCGAGGTCTCTGTCTGTCGGCTCGGCATGACCGGTCATCAGCCGTTAACTATTATATCAGCATACGTCCCTCCATCAGGAATTCTCAGGAATTTGAATCATTTTTTGGAAATATTCCCATTAAAACTACTGAAGCTTTAAATTCCTCTCCCGCGCTCTCTGCTGCCTTACTTAGGAAGAATGTTAAGGCATGCCGTTCGGAGTTTAGGTTTGAACATACAAACCTCCAGGCTGTTATAAGAGCCTTTAAAGATCTTAAAATTAAATCAACAGAAGATCTCTGGGGAATGTCTGTAAAAGTCTGTAGATCTATTATCGAAACCATTGCGCCCTATTTAGCTCTTATATTTAACACCAGTGTAGACCAAGGAGTCTTTCCGGATCTGATGAAACACAGTAAAGTAGTACCGTTGTTCAAATCCGGTGATAGTAAAGACCCCAACAATTATAGGCCTGTGTCGATTCTGCCAGTTCTCAGCAAGGTGTTTGAAAAGTTAATGCTCAATCAAATGTTGCGTCACTTTAATAAAAATTCCATCTTTCATGAACAACAGTATGGTTTCACCAAAGGGCGTTGTACAACTGACGCCGGTGTCACCCTGATAAAGAACATTTTTAGCGCCTGGGAGGAATCACAAGATGCCATTGGAATCTTTTGCGACCTCTCAAAGGCGTTCGATTGCGTTGACCATGAGACACTTTTGCTGAAACTGGAGCACTACGGGGTTAGTAAAACATCTCTTGATTTACTAAGGTCATACCTGAGGGATAGACGGGTAAAAGTACAGGTTAACGGCGTGAACTCATTGGGGTCTGAAACGACTATGGGCGTTCCTCAAGGTTCAATATTGGGTCCATTTCTATTCTTAGTTTATATAAATGATTTACCACAATTGTTTCAAAATCAACCAAAAATGGTGTTATTTGCCGATGACACATCATTGATTTTTAAAATAAACAGACGGTCACAAAATCTAGACGACGTAAATGACGCTATTCTTCAGGTTCAAAATTGGTTTACGGTAAACAATTTGGTACTTAATGAAAAAAAAACCAAATGTATTCAATTCATTTTACCAAATGTTAGGAATAGTAAATGTGACATCATACTTAATGGAGAGAAACTGGAATTTACTAGTCAAACGGTTTTCCTAGGAATCACGCTAGACGAGAAATTACAATGGGGACCTCATATAACATCTATTGCGGGGCGACTAAGCTCCGCGGCTTATGCTGTTAGAAAGATAAGACAGTTAACAGATGTAGAAACTGCGCGTTTGGTCTATTTTGGCTACTTTCACAGCATTATGTCGTATGGTATTTTACTATGGGGTCGGGCTGCTGACATTGAATCCGTTTTTATTTTACAAAAAAGAGCTGTCAGAGCCATTTATAATCTACGTCGCCGCGAATCTCTTAGGGAACTATTTAAAAATATTAATATAATGACAGTGCCTTGCCAATTTATTTATGAAAATATTATGTATGTAAGAAAAAACTTACATATGTTTAATAAAGTAAGTGATAGACATGACTTTAATACTAGAAACAAGGACAAAATAGCTCAACCATATTTTAGATTGTCTAAAGTCCATACATCTTTTATGGGGTACTGTGTTAAGTGCTACAACAAAATTCCTAGTGATATATTACAACTAAGTGAAACAAAATTTAAATCATATATTAAAAGTACACTCTGTAAAAAAGCTTATTATAATCTAGAGGACTATATTCAAGATAAGAATGCTTGGAAACATGCTGGCCTAGCTCCATAGGACGATCGACAGTCTAGACAAAATCGAGCCGATTGCTAAGTTGAAATACCTAATTTCATACTTAGTATAAATATGTACATAATTATATATATTTGACTCTTTTTATACACTGCTCAGGCTCACATACTGATTCATTGTTTGTTGAAATATAAGGAGTGGTCGTCTACTGTTTCAACATTTTGTAATAATATGTGAACACTGTGTATCTATGTACATATAACTTAGTCTGTCATTCCTTAATCTGTGATACTTTGTACACACTTTCAAATGCCTAGTGTTTTTATGCAAGGTACATCGTATTTACGTATAATTATATAATTCCTGTAAATGCAAATATTGTTAACATCGTTTTTAAAAGAGTAAGTATGGAGTTTCTTGCCCATTCTTCTCCATACAAAACTACCTTTTGGAATGGGCACCTAGAATCGATTTTTTTTTCTCATTTGACGTTCAAAAGTGCCTTACAATGGTCTAATTGAAATAAATGATTTGACTTTGACTTTGACTTTGACATCACCATCGGAGGATGATCCTATCCTCCTCAAGGATGACCTTTCTGCTCTTCTTGGCCTGGGTGACTCCGTCTTACTGGCGGGCGATCTCAATGTCAAACATCCCTCCTGGAATAGTAACAGGACCTCTTCCAGAGGTAGGATCGTGTTTAACCTCTGTTCTCAACTGAACTTCGACGTCATCGCCCCGATGACTCCCACTCATTTCCCCCACGATCCCAACCATCTTCCCGACATCCTCGATATAGCGCTGCTCAAGAATGTGAACCTCCGTTTGCAATCTATAGAGACGCTACACGAGCTTAATTCCGACCATCGTCCAGTGATATTAGAACTAGCTCCCCGTTCAGGTCCCTCTGACCCTAGCCAGCCCCCTCCGACCCAAATTATTACCGACTGGAGGAAAGTAAGCGAAAGCCTACAATCCACCACGTCGCCTCACTTGGACGCTATCCCCGACCACTTGGTGACAGTCGCAGACACGACGGGCGCGATCGACTCGTTCACAAATCATGTACAATCCGTCTTGAACGATTGTTCAAGGGAGGTTCCGGCGATGAGCGATCATCGTTGGAAACTGCCTGACGATGTGCGTGATCTGTTGACCGAGAAGAACGCGGCCGTCCGTGCGTACAGTGCCTTCCCCTGCGATGCGAACAAGGCTCACATGCGCTCTTTACAGCGTGCTGTAAAGAAACGCATCGAGGAGCTGCGCTCCAGCCGCTGGGACAAGACACTTAGCGAACTCGAGCCCACCCACCTAGCCTTCTGGGAACTCCAGAGGAAGCTCCGTTCTTCTAACGAGGCCTCCATGCCCCCTCTCATTCGTTCCGACAGTAGCGTCGCCTTCGACAACGATGAAAAGGCTGAATGTCTAGCCGACAGCCTAGAGTCTCAATGCACCCCCAGCTCTCAACCAGTAGACGAAGCTCACCTTTCTGAGGTCGACGCCGAAGTCGAACGTAGAGCCTCTCTCCCACCCGTTGAAGACACTGATTATCCTCTGCCTCCTGTCACTCCCGACGAAGTGCACGATATTATCAAGAGGCTCAAACCCCGGAAAGCCCCCGGCTCTGACGGTATCACCAATAAGGTGTTCAAACTCCTCCCCGCCCATCTCATAATGCTAATGACCGCCATCTTCAATGGCGCTCTAAGCAACAACATTTTTCCTCAGGCATGGAAAGAGGCCACCGTTATCGGCATTCCGAAACCAGGCAAACCCAAGTCTGATCCCACCAGTTACCGTCCCATTAGTCTACTCAATGTTCTAGGCAAAATCTACGAGAGGCTTATTTATAAGCGGCTCAAAGACTTTGCCGAAGCAAAGAGTCTCATTCCCGACGAGCAGTTTGGCTTTCGAACCGAACACAGCTGCGTCCAACAAGTCCACCGCATCGTCGAGCACATAAGCGCTGGTTTTCAGCGTGGCTTGATGACGGGTGCGCTCTTCTTTGACATAGCTAAAGCATTCGACAAAGTCTGGCACAACGGCTTACTATACAAGCTTTACCAACTCGGAGTGCCAGATCGTCTCGTGCTCATCTTGCGTGACTTTTTGTCGAATCGCACCTTTCGCTATCGCATCGAGGGTGCGCTCTCTTCACCCCACCCAATACGCGCTGGCGTCCCACAGGGCTTCGTAGTATCCCCCCTCATTTTCACGCTGTTCACCAGCGACATCCCCAAAGATAAAAAGGCCCAGTTGGCTCTATTCGCTGACGACACGGCCATCTATTACTCGGGTCGTAACCCAGACTGCATAGCTCGTACCCTCCAATCCGCGGCAAAAGCCTTAGGCGCTTATTTCCGGAAATGGAGAATCGAGGTAAACCCCATCAAGAGTCAGGCAGTACTCTTTTCCAAACCGCGTTCGTCCCCCTCTCTGCCCAGTCCGATAACCATGTTCGGTAAGCCTATCCCTTGGGAGAAGCAAGCCAAATACCTAGGTGTGATTCTGAACCACCATCTTACTTTCGGAGAGCACATAAAGACGGTGCGTTCGCGCGCCGCTTTCGCTCTCGGTAGGCTCTACTTCATGTTGAATGCACGCAGCAAATTGTCCCTCAAGTGCAAATTGCGCATTTACACGGCGTGCATTCGTCCCATCATGACGTACGCCTGTGCTGTATTCGCACACGCGAAACCATACCGTCTCCATAGGATGCAGACCCTCCAAAACCGTTTCTTGCGAAGAATCACAGGAGCCCCTTTTTACCTTCGCAACGAGAACCTCCATCTCGATCTAAAAATACCTACCATCCAGCAATTCATGAAACGCTCCGCCAAGCGCTTATTCGACACTGCTGAAAAGCACTCTAACCCGTTAATCGTATCGGCCGCCCGGTACACTCCCTCCCGTATTAGTAAGACTCGACGACCGAGACATACTCTGACCGACCCTGACGATGCTATTACTGTCCTCCAGGAGAGCAATACAGCCACCAGTACAGTTAAGAAACACAGACACAGACCGCCGTCATTCCGTCCTCGCCGCCGAGGCCCGCCGCGACGACCCCGTACGTCCCCTCCCCGACCCTTGCTCGTGCCAGCCCGCGCCGCTGAGCCTGTAGTTTTAAATTCGTCCCTAAATAATGGAAATCCGATCCAGCCTGTCCTTTTGCTGTCCTCTCCCAGCGACGCCCTAAGCCGAGGCTCGTACCCCACAGGGGGTGCCCTTAGCGTGTAGTCGCTTAGTTTGTAAGCTTTTTGCCCTGGCTGGAGGCCCTAAAAATAATAATTTTTAAGGCACCACAGGAAAGTCCGGTTAAGCAGCCGACAACCTCCTAGGTTGACCTGCGAGATGCCAATCCGAAAAAAAAAAAAAAAAAAAAAAGTGGTTCGATATTCACAGCCACACACCTAGTGTCGGTTGGGCGTGTCTACACCCTTCGCACTAGACTGGCTAGGGCCCCGTTCGCACAATAAGACTGGCGACGGGTTTACAAGCTTAGGGCTCACCAATAGGTACTCACCTCCCTGTCTACACCCGACAGGGAGGGTTACACATCCCCGGGCCACTCCACCCGGGGAGTTAGAGTTAGGTGTTAGGTTTAATTTAGGCTTCCCTGAGAGTTAAATCTCCCAAAATTCCCTCCCCAACTTAGCTTTCCCTCCGACCATGTCGGACGCTGAAATATTAGCGTACGTCAAGGCTCGCTTATGGCCAAGCGCCAAGTTCCATACCGATCTAGAGATTTGGCTAGAGAACTCGTCCGCGTCCCGTAAAGCAGCCGAAGCTAGCGTCGCTGACTTCAGTGACATATTTGAAAGCCCCTTTTCCCCCGATAACGCCAACGAAGGCACACCTCTGGCGGCATCCTCTATGCCACCGCAAATCCCGTCCCTATTGTCAATTAAGACAACAAGCCCGTACGCGGAAACACCTATTGTTTCCGAGCCCATTGTTTCCGAGCCCATTGTTCCCGCGACAATTGTTCCCGCGGCTATTGTTCCCACGCAGCTGCGCTCTGCGTCGCCATGTTTTTCAGAAACAATGGATACTTCTGTCCCCGTCTCTGAGCCATCTCACTCCGACTCTGAGGAAGCCCACTCTGCCTCCGCGTCCTCGGACGACGACTACCAAGTTGTCGGTCCGGGAGGCAAGAGAAATAAGGGTAAGAGTCCCTCTCAGGCCACCAAGGCCAAGAAAGCCGTAGCCGTGCCCCCCCCTCCCCCACCCCCCCGGTTTCGGCCCCCACCGTCTCAGCTACCTCTCGTCCAGAGGGCAGCCGTCCCACTAGTCCCTTGTCCACTGCTGCCCCCAATCCTTCAGTTTCAAAAAAGAAACTACCCGCCCCGCCTCCCTTGTTCATCCAGGACAAGGCGAAGTGAACCGACGTGTCCAAATTGTGTAACGATCGTAAGATCAAATACACAAACGCGCGCTCGACCCAACAGGGTATCAAAGTTCAAGTTCCCACGGTGAACGACCACAGGGAACTTACATCCCTGTTAAAAGTGAGGAACATTTCGTTCCACACTTATTCCCTGTCCGATGATAAACCCACCCGTGTGGTAATCCGACGCGTCCCCAAAGAAATCTCAACGGAAGAGATTCTCGCCGACCTTCAGTCGCAAAATGTCCCAGTATCCGCTGTGCATCGTCTGCACAAAGCTAGGGGTGCGATTGCATACGACTCGGTTCTTGTCGTGTGCGATCACACCGACGGCCACCATCCGATCTTTAAAGTAAAGTCGGTATGTCACTTGTCGGGCATCTCTATCGAGAGGCCTTATAAATCCGATACGGTTGGACAGTGTCTGTAGGCGAAGCACAGTAATGTGAGCTTATTTGTAGTTGATTTAACATATAAATATTAGTATTGTATAAAGTACATAGCCATGTTAGCTCAATAAGGCGAGCCATATATTAGTTAGGTTTGTAATAGCTATATTATTCAGATTTGTAAGGTTTATAGCTATGTAGGCTAAAGTTTGTAATTATGTAGACAGTAAAGTAGCCTAACTAATAGTAATTGTATTAGCTATATTAGTATTAGGATTAATATAGTTATAAGATTGATTTTGGTTGTGTCATTTAGATAATTTAAATACTAGTTATCAGACATAAGTGTAAAACATGTCATTTCTATGTAGAATTACCTAACTATAAGTGGTCACCTGATTTATTAGTATACGAGGTGCACCCACTACTTGAACCAATGTGGAAAAATGTGCGCAGCCCCCGCGCTTGTAAATGGTGGGGAGCTTGTGGGAATGTTCGCTACTCCCAACACTACTTGCGCCAACGTAGTTAGATGTAGTCCGAGCACACGCTCGTGATTGGCGGAGAGCTTGGGAGAGTGTTTGTTACTCTCAATACAAATGGTACTATAGAACCAATGAATAAATAAGGCGTCGTATGGCGCATAGAATCAGTTCAGTTTGAGCATTCACTTTGAGCAGTCCATTCTGTCAAGTCATCCGTTATTCTCTGTTAAAGCCAAGTTGTTAAGTTTTGTTATTGTTGTATAGTGCGTAAGACTCTTTCTTGTTGTTACTCTGACTATCTTTGTACTGTGTATCTCGTGTGCTGTTGTGAATACAAGTGATTTTTACCATCTACACGAGTGTTGTTATTTCTCTCTTCGTCTCGGGAACACCGTCACCCCCGCCTACACCTGATCTCGCTGTCGTCCTCGACATTTGGTCCTTCGAGCCGGATCTGGTTCAATCAGAAGAGAGAAATCACCATGAGTCAGAAGAGTACAATAACTACGCGCAGCAAACTTAGAAGACTGGCTGAAGAAATGAGTGCAAGACGTAAGGATGACGTCATATCGGACTCAGGCTTGCCATCAGAAAAGGCACCTGGTTCACCGTCTGTCGCACCAACGATGGCATCGGCGTCTGTGACGAACATCTCAGTGACGGGTGGTCGTGTAGTAGACCACAGTAGAAGTACGTTGGAGGGACTGAGAGGTCAGACTGCCGCAAGAAGGCGCCATGGATCGACGCATAGCAAAGGCTCATCTAAGAATAGCCGCAAGAGCGTGGAATTCTTAAGAAAAAGGATTGAGTACGAAGCTGAGTGCGAGTTGGTACAAATGAAAGAGAACCTTGTGAGGAAAAGGATGGAAGCAGACATCGCAGAAATAGAAACTGCCGCTGAAAGTGATGACTCGAACTCAGATGTGGATACGACACGGCGAGTTGAAGAATGGGTGAAAACAACGCCCCAAGTGTGTGAAACAGTGTTGTGTACGCCGTCTGTGTCCCGCGCGCCTGTTGAAGTGGCTGCGCCAGTTGAAGCATCTGCGATCCACGATCAAACTGTAAGAAGAGTGAATCGTGAACCCATTACATACCGTGAACCGGCCATGCCCCGTGAGACAGAGGTGTCGCATAACATAGAGACACCCGTGTCAGTCTCGGCGCCTATCATAACGGCACAGACGACGCAAATATACACGCCAGTGTCGACAGAAGGTGTGAGGTTCCGTCTGCCCGATAATTATCCCGTCTTTACCACTCCGGCCGCAAGTGTACCTCGCGTATCAACACTCGAGTCGGATACACAGCGGCAGAGAGATGACAGAGTTGGGGGAAGAGAAAGACGGCGAGAATCGTCAGGGGAAAGAGACAGAAAGATAGACAAACTGGCAGAAGCGATCTCTAACATGGCACGCCCGCGACCGGTACCAAGACAGGCTTACGAATTGCCGCATTTTAATGGAGACCCATCAGATTGGATTTCGTATCGAAATATGTATTGGGACACAACGGAATTGTACAGTTTCAAGGCACACGAGAACTTAGCACGACTAAAGACTTCACTACATGGCGAAGCGAGGAGCTCAGTGGAAGATTTATTACGGACATCTACTGACCCTTCGGCGATAATGCGCGCCTTAGAAGAAGAGTTCGGTCACCCGACCCTAGTGCTACAGTGTGCACTGAAGAAAGTGAGAGATTTACCCAGAGTGACGGAATCTGGCCGGGAGCTGAGGAAATTCTCATCAACAGTAAGAAACTGTGTGTCTCTTCTGAAGAATATTCGTGCGGATGGGTACATTAATAACCCACAGTTAGTGAGTGAGCTACTAAATAAGCTGACCTATTCAACGTGCGCAGTATGGTGACTTTGCGATGGGCTTGGAAAGCTCACAGGGGGTGGATTTAAGAGTGTCGCCAAACTTAGAAATATTGTCACACTTTTTATCGCATTTGGCACGATCGGCATCGTATTACGTGCAGGCAAATATGTATGAGCCTGGCCCAACGAAACCCCCTGCGAAGCCACAGAAGTTTGTCACCGGTCAAACCCGACCAACGAGTACCGCACGTCCTGTTAACAACAGGCCACCGTCGGCACAACGGGTGAACACACAGAGCGATGAATCCCACGCATCTAAGGAATGTATAATATGCCAACGGGAACACGCCATAGAAGAGTGTGAACAGTTTAAACAGTTAAGTGTGAAACAGCGTTGGGACACTATAAAAGAGAAGAATACATGTTTTAAGTGTCTCATCAGGAAGCATCCCAAGAGGTTCTGCCGTGCGAATAGATGTGAGAAGTGCGGCTATGGACATCACAATTTGTTACACGCGGACAAACCGCAGAAAGAAGAGAAAACTGAAAGTGTAACAAACATTGGGGAATGGCGAGCTACAGCGCTACTGAAGATAATGCCAGTGTCATTAAACTCTGAAAACGGTGAAGAAACTCAGTGCTACGCGTTACTGGACGATGGTGCAACTGTATCACTCATAGACAGTTCGCTCGCAACCAACCTAGCGGGACCGTGTGTGCCTCTCTCGCTAAAGACAGCAGGTGGCTACGGAGTGACAGACCCAACATCGCGAGTGGTACAAGTGATTGTAAAAGGGCCTAACGGACAGTGCCACAAAGTGAAGTGCCGTACAATGGCAAATGTGAACTTGCCAACGCAAACAGTGTCCGCCTCAGTGATTAGTGATAACGCGCACCTCCGTGACTTGGGTTGCGTGGAAATGAGGGGAGCCAAGCCGCTGCTGCTTCTCGGCCAGGATAACTGGGAGCTGCTCGTCGGTCAGGACATCCGCCGAGGACGATCTGGTAAGCCGGTTGCCTCTCTTACAAAGCTAGGTTGGGTCATTCATGGACCATTCGATAAAGCTAGCACTGAAACGGTAAATTGCATGACAGTCTCCCTTCCCGATTTGCATAATCTAGTAAAAGCGCAATTTGAGTTAGAAGCAATAGGTATTTCTCAAGACGTTCGTAAACATAAAGACGTAGAGAGAGCTTTAGATGTTTTAAAAAGTACGAGTCGCCGCACTCCTGACGGGTCTCAGTGGGAAGTAGGCTTACTGTGGAAACATATAAACACACAGTTGCCTAACAATTATAATCAGGCCCGACAGAGATTGTACGGAATAGAGAGACGTATGCGCAAAGACGCTATGTTTGCAGATGCATATTCCAAACAGATTTATAGGTTGGTAGACGAAGGCTATGCGCGCAAAGTAGAGAGTGATGTAGATGGTTCTCCGGTTTGGTATCTGCCACACTTCGGAGTAGTTAACCCAAACAAACCAGGGAAGCTTCGTTTGGTTTTTGACGCGGCTGCTATGTTTAACGGAACATGTCTTAATGATAATTTACTGTCTGGGCCTGACATGTTAAATTCTTTGCTCGGAATATTATTAAAATTCAGAATAGGTCCCATAGCATTTTCAGGGGATATCGCTGATATGTTTTTAAGAATTAAAATTAGGGCAGAGGATCAAAGCGCTCAACTATTTCTATGGAGAGGTACTGATCAAAGTAGGGAACCGGATACATACGCTATGAACTCGATGATTTTTGGTGCAGTATCATCACCAACTACAGCGATATATATTTTAAATAAGAACGCTAGTGAGTTTGTGGAGAATCATCCCGAAGCTGTGGAAGCCATAAGATCCAAGCACTATATGGATGATTATTTAGACAGTGTATGGACAGAAGAACAGGCTAGCAGTCTGATTGAGCAAGTGGCCAGAATACACGCCTCCGGGGGTTTTATAATACGGGGGTGGGTCACGAACTCATCAGAGCTGAGGGACAAGTTAAAAATAGATATGCCGGAAAAAGTAGCTCTCGAAAAAGGAATAGGCGCAGTAGAAAGAACGCTAGGGCTAATTTGGTCACCTAAAGACGATGATTTAGGGTTTGATTTGTCGTTTAAAAGATTGCCTAAAGAATTAGTAGACGGTAGGGTAGTGCCCACTAAACGTCAATTTTTAAGATTAATTATGTCAATTTATGACCCACTGGGTTTTTTGTATCCCTGTGTCATTCAATCGCGAATCCTAATGCAAAAGATATGGAAATCAGGAATCCAGTGGGATGAACCATTGCAAGCAATCGATGCCAAGGTATGGTTCGAATGGCTAAGGAACTTGCATAGATTAAATGAAGTTAGGATACCGCGGTGGTATGGGTTAAGCCCAGAGAATTTAGAATTACATGTTTTTGGGGATGCAAGTGAGTTAGCTTACGCCGCGGTCGCTTACCTAGTAGGTTATAACCCTGAAGGAACCAGGGAGGTTGTCATGCTGCTAGGGAAAGCGCGAGTAGCACCACAAAAAGTAATATCCATCCCAAGATTAGAATTGCAAGCAGCTGTATTAGCCTGCCGACTGGCAGAGACTGCTGAGAGGGAATTGGGATTACCTATTAGGGAGAAATTCTATTGGACAGACAGCAAGACTGTTTTACATTGGATTAACTCTGATGCACAAGAATTTCAACGATTCGTATCGCATAGACTAGCAGAAATAGATAGGCTGTCAGACAGAAGCAACTGGCACTGGGTCCCCTCGGAGGTCAACCCGGCTGACAAAGCGACCAGACTATGCTGGCCCGATAATTGTGCAGAATGGCTCTCGGGCCCCTTGTTTTTACGCAGTTCACAGGAGCGGTGGCCAGCATGTCACGACTTTGAGGCGGCAGAGGCGGACCTCGAGCGCATCCAGAGGGTCCACACTGTGGCGACACCCGCAGTGCCACTCCTAGACTACGAGCGATACTCATCATGGACGCGCCTACAGCGCGTTATGGCGCGCACACTCATATTCATTGGTCGATATCGCAAACGTAGGGCATCGACGGAGCTACATGCAGCCGACTTGGAAGAAGCACACAACTGCTTGGTAAAGTTGTGTCAAGAAGATAGTTTCCCTAACGAACGGGCCGCCATTTTGAAGGGGTTACCCGTACCTAACAGCAGTAATATCAAGAATCTAGATCCAATGATTACCGACGATGGGTTACTGCGAGTGAGAGGACGTCTGAGTGCATGTGAAGTGCTTTCATTTGAAGAAAAGCACCCTATAATTCTAGACGGGCGTCACCCTCTATCGAAAAAGTTAGTCGCACACTATCATGCGATGGCTTTACACGCGAACCACGAGACCGTCATCAACAATTTGCGTAAGAAATATTGGCTTACGAAGATAAGAGCGGCAGTGAAAAATGTGGTCGCAAATTGTCAGCCTTGCCGCATCTCTAGAGCCAAGCCCGCCCCACCTAAAATGGGCGATCTACCTCTAGCAAGGTTAGAAAACACAAGAAGAGCCTTTGTACATGTAGGAGTAGACTACTTTGGTCCAATGGAAGTGGCCATAGGAAGGCGCCGCGAGAAAAGGTGGGGAGTCTTGTTCACCTGTTTCACTACGCGCGCTGTTCATCTGGAGTTAGCCGCGACATTAAGTGCTGACTCAGCCATATTAGCCTTACGGCGCCTCATAGCGCGCCGTGGGCAACCAGCTCATTTGTACTCCGACCAAGGTACAAACTTTATCGGAGCCAACACCGAACTGCGAGCAGCCCTAAAAGAGTTCAACGGGCAGCTAAGGGACGATGCCACTAACCGAGGCATATCATGGCATTTCAACCCTCCGGCAGCACCACACATGGGTGGCTGCTGGGAACGCCTGGTCAAATCCGTAAAGAGCGCGCTGAGGAGCACGCTCAGGGAACGAGCGCCTCGTGAGGAGGTCCTTTACACCCTCCTCACAGAGGCCGAGCTGATCATCAACAGCCGACCGCTGAGCTACGTCTACGATGACCACAACCAGCCTGTGGTCCTGACGCCGAACCATCTACTCCTGGGCACTGCGTCCGGGAGTACGCCGTCTGCACCAAGCGACATCGAGGACATCGACTCCCGCCGGCAGTGGCGGCGTGTGAATGCTCTCGCCGACATGTTCTGGCGGCGCTGGCTGCGGGAGTACCTTCCGACGCTGCAACGACGTGAAAAGTGGGCAAACAATATGCCAAATGTGCGTGTCAGTGATGTGGTAGTGATAGTGGACAACAATAAAGTGCGTGGACAAAGGGTATAATAAAAGCGGTGTACCACGGAAATGATGGAATCATCCGTGTAGTTGATGTGAAAACTGTAAATGGGGTCTTGCGTCGGCCCGTAGCGAAGATTATTGTGCTTCCCACAGACCAGGATGTAAAACGGTTGAACCCTATTACAGGGGGTGGAATGTAGGCGAAGCACAGTAATGTGAGCTTATTTGTAGTTGATTTAACATATAAATATTAGTATTGTATAAAGTACATAGCCATGTTAGCTCAATAAGGCGAGCCATATATTAGTTAGGTTTGTAATAGCTATATTATTCAGATTTGTAAGGTTTATAGCTATGTAGGCTAAAGTTTGTAATTATGTAGACAGTAAAGTAGCCTAACTAATAGTAATTGTATTAGCTATATTAGTATTAGGATTAATATAGTTATAAGATTGATTTTGGTTGTGTAATTTATTTATTTATTTATTTATTTATTTATTTACATGGAAAACCAACAGCTATACAAAGATTGGAATACAGAAGTTGAATATGTTACATAAAGCCAATTATAGGTTCTCACGGCTAGAAATATATTAATCTATAGAGATCTTAAGGATCACGGGAAACACGCACAACAATCAGAAAATTTAAAGAGTTAAAGGATTATTAAATCACTAACACTAATGGACAACAGTAAAACTATTCACTTTTGAAAAAGTCAAGGTTTAGCTGATTCCGCACTGAAAAGCTTTTGGTGGTAAACACGTCAAATGAGAATCGCTTACACAATGAGTTAAGGTCTTTGCTCGCTCGCACTAGGTAAGAATTACGCCTATAATTAGAAGAAGAGGAGGGTATGGAAATAGGTGGGTTAAATCTTACTGATCTCTGGGGGACATTGAAATGCAGTTTACGCAAAATATCAGGACAATCAATCTCATTTGCTATAATTTTTAAGAGATATGTACAATCCGCCACCCTGCGACGATTTATAAGTGGCTGCAAATGGAATTTTTTGCATAGATCTAAATAGTTCACGGAGTGGTATTGAATGCGGAGGCGGAAACATAGAAAACGAATGAATCTTTTTTGGATATTTTCAATTTGATCAATGTATTTATTATAGCATGGGTTCCAAATTTGTGCCGCATATTCGAGGTGACTTCGCACGAATGAGCAATACAAAATTTTGAGGGTTTTAGCTTTCTTAAAACAACCTGCAAGTCTCATAACAAAGCCGAGCGACCTCGAGGCTTTAGCCACTATATGCTCAATGTGAGTGTTAAATAAAAGCTTAGAATCGTGATATACACCTAAGTCACGCACTCCATCACATCGCTGTAATAGCTGTCCTTTGAGCATATAAGTAGTAGGGAGTGGCACGCGTTTACTACTAAATGATATCACGGAGCATTTTGATGGGTTTAAATCCAATTTATTGATCTGGCAGTACTCGTCCAAACGTGCTAGATCAGATTGGAGAGCATCCATGTCATCCAATGATGATATTGAAGAAAATATCTTCATATCATCAGCAAAACATAGCAAGTTTGAGTAATGGAAACACGAGTCGATGTCGCTCACATAAATGATAAAAAGTAAAGGACCCATCAGCGAACCCTGAGGGACACCACTAGGAGCCGAAACCCAACTTGAGATGTAATTACTGATAACGACAGCTTGGGACCTGTTTTCTAAATAAGAGGAAAACCAGCGTAGCAAGTCACCTCTAATGCCGTTGTTAAAAAGCTTCGTTTTGAGGATGTCATGATCGATTCTATCAAAAGCTTTGCTATAGTCCGTGTAAACGACATCGACTTGTGCCCCATCATCCATCCTTTCAGTTAGAAAGTCATTAAGCAGAGCCAAGTTGGAAACGGTTGAACGGCCTTTAAGGAACCCATGCTGCGAAGGACTAAAAGACTGCCTGAGCGCTGCATAAACTTGATCATAAACCACTCTCTCAAAAACCTTAGCTAATATGCACAATTTGGAAATTGGCCTATAGTTAACCACTTCATTTTTATGCCCTTTTTTATGCACTGGAGTTATAAAAGCTGACTTCCAGATATGGGGAACAGTACATGAAGAGAGTGATTTTTTAAATAGCACATCCAATCAGAAATTTAGGTGATAAGTGGTCCGGGCCACCTGATTTAAATGGATCCAAATTATTAATTAACTTAGCTATAACATTTGGATCAATTTCAATCGTATGAATATCTGAAGGTATATTGAGATTAACCACCGTTTGCGGAGGACGGGGATTATTAGACGATACAACACTAGGGTTAAGAAATGTGGAATAAAAGTGGGAAGAAAACGCGTTACAAATGGAATCCGGGGAGGAAAGTGTTACACCACCATACTTGAGGTAGCTGGGCATTATATTTGATTTAGACCGCTGCTTCACAAAGCTCCAGAAACGCTTAGGGTTGATTTCAATAGAAGCTTCTGTAGTCGCTAAATAGTTGGCGTAACAATCCACTTCGAGTTTTTTAACTCTATCCCGTAAATGTTTAAAAGTTGATCCATCAGAAAGCCTACCGTACGACTTATATTTACGGAGATATTTGGATTTCTCCTTTATGAGACGTTTAAGTGAAGGGGTATACCAAGATGGGTACGTGCTAGGAAAAACTGTCACAGTAGGAACGAATTTATTTTGAATGTTAGCTATGGTAGAATAAAAATAATTCACAGCGTCATCCAGCGACATTTCAAGAAGTAGGTTTGTCCAGTCAATGGCTGATATTTCCTTATTGATTTCCGCAAAATTACCTTTGTCGTAAAGATACCGAGTATAAGGCGCGGGAGTTAAGTGACTGTACTCAAAAAAGTTGACTTCGATACAAAGGGCAGGGTGATATTTGTCAGCAGGTGTTAGAGGAGATAAACATTCATACACTAAGACAGGCTCATTACACAACACCAAATCTAATATCTTACCGTAATTATTTAATATTCCATTATATTGAACGAGCCCCAACACACGCAGATCATCCGTAAGCATGTACTCATCACTACTAGAAATATTTACAGGTAGTAATGTGTTGTCCTTTGATTGCCACGAGATCCCACTCAAATTAAAGTCGCCAATAATAATAATAATAATAATAATAATATGTGGGGACATTTTCACACACGGCCATCTGACCCCAAACTAGGGAGACCCTGTACTATGGGTGTCAGACAGCTGATATACATACACAAATACATTTTTTTTTGTAAATACATACATATATAGAAAAACAACACCCAGACAATAATGAGATAATAATCAGTTGGATTATTTAGCACGGAGTTGTTCAAACTTCCGAGAAAATTAGACAATTGCTCAGAAAATGTGAAACCACGGTTTTGATTACATAGGTAAACGGTGCAGAAAGCTAACCACAATTGCCTTATCCTTGGTGTTAAATAGCGGGATTCTCGATATGTAGTTAATTTGGGTTTTGGGAAAAGTAAAATTAACCTTCTGGCTGATCTTATCCAAAACAGTGAACAGGTTTTCATCCTTTTTTATAGGAATGCCCTTGATCTCAACATTATTAAGCCTCGTTCTCTGGTCACTAGCGGACAACTCTGACTTAATAAAGTCAACGTCAGATTGAAGAGAGCAAACAGATTCCTGAAGCTGCTCCAACCCAACAACTCTGGACTCAATGCCCGCAATTTTGACAGAGAAGTCATCCAGCCGTTTACTCTCGAATTCATTGGAAGTCCTAAGCTCTTTGAGTTCCTCCTTAATGCACTTAACGTCCCTAGTAAGCGACGGTAGGCCAGCAAGTTGAGCCTTGATCTCACGGATCTCGGAAAGAACAGTATCCAGAGATACGGTTCCTTCAGGTGTTGGAGCTGGAGACGGGGACGGAGTCAGTGACGGTGAAGAAATCCGGCACTTCGGACATCTCCAAACAGCTCTTCTGTCATTACCCAGCTTCCTCCATCCAGCCTCAGTGATGCTAGCGCAGCCAAAATCAAGGTGTCTTAAACATGAGGTACATTGAACACCGTCATTGAAGTCAATATCACAGCTGGCACACTTCATCATACTTGCCCGAGAGTCCGAGCGATATTAATATATGACAGGTAAAATGTTTAGAGCCACTGAACACAAAACCGGTTGTCCGAGAGGTGCGTAGGTAAACTAGCGCAGTGAACGAGCGAGGTGCGTGCTACCTTAGTGGGTGATCGCAACAAACTGATTAGATTAGATAATTTAAGTACTAGTTATCAGACATAAGTGTAAAACATGTCATTTCTATGTAGAATTACCTAACTATAAGTGGTCACCTGATTTATTAGTATACGAGGTGCACCCACTACTTGAACCAATGTGGAAAAATGTGCGCAGCCCCCGCGCTTGTAAATGGTGGGGAGCTTGTGGGAATGTTCGCTACTCCCAACACTACTTGTGCCAACATAGTTAGATGTAGTCCGAGCACACGCTCGTGATTGGCGGAGAGCTTGGGAGAGTGTTTGTTACTCTCAATACAAATGGTACTATAGAACCAATGAATAAATAAGGCGTCGTATGGCGCATAGAATCAGTTCAGTTTGAGCATTCACTTTGAGCAGTCCATTCTGTCAAGTCATCCGTTATTCTCTGTTAAAGCCAAGTTGTTAAGTTTTGTTATTGTTGTATAGTGCGTAAGACTCTTTCTTGTTGTTACTCTGACTATCTTTGTACTGTGTATCTCGTGTGCTGTTGTGAATACAAGTGATTTTTACCATCTACACGAGTGTTGTTATTTCTCTCTTCGTCACGGGAACACCGTCACCCCCGCCTACACCTGATCTCGCTGTCGTCCTCGACAGTGTCACCGCTGCAAACTTTACGGTCACGCCCAACGCAATTGCTACGCGACCCCTAGATGCGTCAAGTGTCTGGGTGAGCACGCAACTGCTGACTGCCCCCGTCCGAAAGACCGCAATCTGTGCACAGAACCTCCCAGCTGTGTGCTATGCGGCCAATCAGGTCACCCCGCCAATTACCGCGGCTGCCCCAAAGCCCCAAAATCCTCTTCTCCCAAGTTGACCAAGCGTGCGAACGCTCGTCAACAAAGGGAAAGCCCCTCTGTTAAGATTCCCTCCTCAGAGATGCCCGAGCGTCTCAGCCCTCAGAGGCCCTCCCCATGGAACTCGCTGAACCATCAGAGAGCGTTCCCTGCATTGAGGCCCTCCCAATCTCTGCCCATGCCAGCGCTGATGGATTCGCCAGTCCCCGCGCCGAACCTAGCCTCCGCGACCACGCCCCCCCTACCTAAGGTCGCCCCCGCCGCTCCTAAAGCCGCCACCGCCGCTCCAAAGGCCGCCCTCGCCCCATCTAAGGCCGCCCCCGCCGTTTCAACCGCGCCCTCAGCCTCCCGCATACCTGCATCTCTCCCTACCGAGAGGATAGGCGAAGTCATCAACCTCGCCTACCAAATTTACCGCAACCCCGCTGCTGAAGCTATGGCTAGGGATATACTCGCGTGCAAAGCAAATATTAGCGACATCCTTAAGGTGTTCAAAGCGTATCCGGAGATTACGCAAGC
This sequence comes from Charanyca ferruginea, assembly GCA_947361185.1. Lineage (NCBI taxonomy): Eukaryota > Metazoa > Arthropoda > Insecta > Lepidoptera > Noctuidae > Charanyca > Charanyca ferruginea. The sequence goes on from OX376056.1 coordinate 23,766,745, forward strand.
CCTAGATAAACTTTACCCTTACTAATCCAATGGATAAGGAAAGGCCGTGTACTAATAAACCCCGATCCCTTAAGTTAGGATTCTTTAACGCCAATGGCATTACTAACCAACGTGATGAGATCGCCAATTTCCTCCGCGACCATCAACTTGATATCCTCCTCATACAGGAGACCTTTCTTAAGCCCCATCATCGTGACCCGAATATTGCCAACTACCGTATAGTTCGCAATGATAGGTCTCGTTGTCACAAGGGCGGTACCCTAATATACTATAGAAAGGCTCTGTACTGCATTCCTATGGACCCTCCTCCCCTCGCTCGCCTCGAGGTCTCTGTCTGTCGGCTCGGCATGACCGGTCATCAGCCGTTAACTATTATATCAGCATACGTCCCTCCATCACCATCGAAGGATGATCCTATCCTCCTCAAGGATGACCTTTCTGCTCTTCTTGGCCTGGGTGACTCCGTCTTACTGGCGGGCGATCTCAATGCCAAACATCCCTCCTGGAATAGTAACAGGACCTCTTCCAGAGGTAGGATCGTGTTTAACCTCTGTTCTCAACTGAACTTCGACGTCATCGCCCCGATGACTCCCACTCATTTCCCCCACGATCCCAACCATCTTCCCGACATCCTCGATATAGCGCTGCTCAAGAATGTGAACCTCCGTTTGCAATCTATAGAGACGCTACACGAGCTTAATTCCGACCATCGTCCAGTGATATTAAAACTAGCTCCCCGTTCAGGTCCCTCTGACCCTAGCCAGCCCCCTCCGACCCAAATTATTACCGACTGGAGGAAAGTAAGCGAAAGCCTACAATCCACCACGTCGCCTCACTTGGACGCTATCCCCGACCACTTGGTGACAGTTGCAGACACGACGGGCGCGATCGACTCGTTCACAAATCATGTACAATCCGTCTTTAACGATTGTTCAAGGGAGGTTCCGGCGATGAGCGATCATCGCTGGAAACTGCCTGACGATGTGCGTGATCTGTTGACCGAGAAGAACGCGGCCGTCCGTGCGTACAGTGCCTTCCCCTGCGATGCGAACAAGGCTCACATGCGCTCTTTACAGCGTGCTGTAAAGAAACGCATCGAGGAGCTGCGCTCCAGCCGCTGGGACAAGACACTTAGCGAACTCGAGCCCACCCACCTAGCCTTCTGGGAAGTCCAGAGGAAGCTCCGTTCTTCTAACGAGGCCTCCATGCCCCCTCTCATTCGTTCCGACAGTAGCGTCGCCTTCGACAACGATGAAAAGGCTGAATGTCTAGCCGACAGCCTAGAGTCTCAATGCACCCCCAGCTCTCAACCAGTAGACGAAGCTCACCTTTCTGAGGTCGACGCCGAAGTCGAACGTAGAGCCTCTCTCCCACCCGTTGAAGACCCTGATTATCCTCTGCCTCCTGTCACTCCCGACGAAGTGCACGATATCATCAAGAGGTTCAAACCCCGGAAAGCCCCTGGCTCTGACGGTATCACCAATAAGGTGTTCAAACTCCTCCCCGCCCATCTCATAATGCTAATGACCGCCATCTTCAATGGCGCTCTAAGCAACAACATTTTTCCTCAGGCATGGAAAGAGGCCACCGTTATCGGCATTCCGAAACCAGGCAAACCCAAGTCTGATCCCACCAGTTACCGTCCCATTAGTCTACTCAATGTTCTAGGCAAAATCTACGAGAGGCTTATTTATAAGCGACTCAAAGACTTTGCCGAAGCAAAGAGTCTCATTCCCGACGAGCAGTTTGGCTTTCGAACCGAACACAGCTGCGTCCAACAAGTCCACCGCATCGTCGAGCACATAAGCGCTGGTTTTCAGCGTGGCTTGATGACGGGTGCGCTCTTCTTTGACATAGCGAAAGCATTCGACAAAGTCTGGCACAATGGCTTACTATACAAGCTTTACTAACTCGGAGTGCCAGATCGTCTCGTGCTCATCTTGCGTGACTTTTTGTCGAATCGCACCTTTCGCTATCGCATCGAGGGTGCGCTCTCTTCACCCCACCCGATACGCGCTGGCGTCCCTCAGGGCTCCGTAGTATCCCCCCTCATTTTCACGCTGTTCACCAGCGACATCCCCAAAGATAAAAAGGCCCAGTTGGCTCTATTCGCTGACGACACGGCCATCTATTACTCGGGTCGTAACCCAGACTGCATAGCTCGTACCCTCCAATCCGCGGCAAAAGCCTTAGGCGCTTATTTCCGGAAATGGAGAATCGAGGTAAACCCCATCAAGAGTCAGGCAGTACTCTTTTCCAAACCGCGTTCGTCCCCCTCTCTGCCCAGTCCGATAACCATGTTCGGTAAGCCTATCCCTTGGGAGAAGCAAGCCAAATACCTAGGTGTGATTCTGGACCACCATCTTACTTTCGGAGAGCACATAAAGACGGTGCGTTCGCGCGCCGCTTTCGCTCTCGGTAGGCTCTACTTCATGTTGAATGCACGCAGCAAATTGTCACTCAAGTGCAAATTGCGCATTTACACGGCGTGCATTCGTCCCATCATGACGTACGCCTGTGCTGTATTCGCACACGCGAAACCATACCGTCTCCATAGGATGCAGACCCTCCAAAACCGTTTCTTGCGAAGAATCACAGGAGCCCCTTTTTACCTTCGCAACGAGAACCTCCATCTTGATCTAAAAATACCTACCATCCAGCAGTTCATGAAACGCTCCGCCAAGCGCTTCTTCGACACTGCTGAGAAGCACTCTAACCCGTTAATCGTATCGGCCGCCCGGTACACTCCCTCCCGTATTAGTAAGACTCGACGACCGAGACATACTCTGACCGACCCTGACGATGCTATTACTCTCCTCCAGGAGAGCAATAAGGCCACCAGTACAGTTAAGAAACACAGACACAGACCGCTGTCATTCCGTCCTTGCCGCCGAGGCCCGCCGCGACGACCCCGTACGTCCCCTCCCCGACCCTTGCTCGTGCCAGCCCGCGCCGCTGAGCCTGTAGTTTTAAATTCGTCCCTAAATAATGGAAATCCGATCCAGCCTGTCCCTTTGCTGTCCTCTCCCAGCGACGCCCTAAGCCGAGGCTCGTACCCCACAGGGGGTGCCCTTAGCGTGTAGTCGCTTAGTTTGTAAGCTTTTTGCCCTGGCTGGAGGCCCTAAAAATAATAATTTTTAAGGCACCACAGGAAAGTCCGGTTAAGCAGCCGACAACCTCCTAGGTTGACCTGCGAGATGCCAATCCGAAAAAAAAAAAAAAAAAGTGGTTCGATATTCCGAATCCAGCAGTATTATAATAAAGAAGAAGTAACACTCCGAAGAAGCTTTCATTTCGCCTGAACGGTTTCCGGCCCTTCCCAGATTCATCCCGCCAGCAAGCAATTCATATTCAAGCGCAACAATGCATTACTATTATTATTATTTATTTTTCAATGACGTCAAAAGCGACAATCGCATCGGTGGTCTCTGCTATGGCGCGACAATTTAAAAATATGAAATATGGGACCGAACATGAACTGCATGGGTAAGTATGGCAAAGACGGAACCCTACATTGCGTTTTTTTGTATTAATATTATATTACTAAGGCATTGTAATACCTTTTTAGAATCCTTAAAATGAGCTTTTTGTTTTGATACTTACAGTGCAGATATCGAAGAAAAAATTGTTGTATTACGTACTTAATTTTTATTTTTTTAATTATTACTGTGATGGTATACATTTTAAGAATCCTTAAAATAAGCCCTTGAATTTGATTATAGCTTCAGACATTATTTTTTAAACTTCTTATAATGGCATTTTCCAGCTGCCACGTTTATCTATTTTTTTCGTCACGTATCTAAGAACACTTGGACTAATGAGACGAATCTAACGATACCCTAACGGAATATATCCGTTCAGTAGTTTGGAAGATATCGGGTAATAAAGTATATTTTATTTTATTTTACCGGCGCGAAAAACATAACCCTTTCCTTGCAGTCGGCGTAATAAATAGACACACAATTTTCGAAAGGACGTCACAATGAAAAAACAAATGACAGTCTCGCAAATTTCTCAACAAACAATACGTTCCCAAAGAGTTGCATTTTCGAATTCAATAATTGTTTTTTCATTATTTTATTGTAAATGGCGAAACTTTCAGCATTTCAAAGTGAGTTATTATTATAGCTTTTCTTTTATTTTTTAATTCCCATATAAAACAAAGGCTTGGTTACCAATCAGTGGTTAAAATCATGGACTTCGAAAATACCACATGTTAAGCCCGTCACATACGTAGCTATAATATATATTATAGCTAGCCACCACACCACACACGATAGCTATAATATAATAATATATTTTCGCCCTTATTACGTATGCGATCGTTGTTTGTTTCACATTTTTTAAATATATATTAATACTAGCGGGACCGGCAGACGTTGCCCTGCCCTGAAAATAAAAAAAAAACCGACTACAGCGCCACCTACCGGGCCCAATTGTAAATCTAAACCATTCTCGAATCCATTGGAACACACACAAAAAATTTCATCACAATCAGCCCAGCCGTTTAGGAGGAGTTCACTTTCATACACACGCACAGAAGATTTTTATATATAATACCACATATTTTGGTGACGTACTAAAAATATATATTATAGCTGCGTCTGAAATATATCGTAACATGCCTTGCTGTGAATATACATATTATAGCTACGTCTGACGTATATTAATATGTATTATAGCTACGTCTGTGACGGGCTTAACTCCTTATCGACAAACAGTAAATAATTTACTGGAAAGGGGTCCCGTGTGAAAGATGAAACACATCTGCTGGTTAGGTTATATAGAGTAGTCGTTTGGACTAATTAGGATGATAAAAGTAGGAAAAAACGACGCTGACTTCCGAAATTAAAGTCATGTTCTCTACTATAGTCATTTACCACTTTTTAGTCTTTGAAGGCGGTTGTCTTTTTTTGTAAAATCTTAGTTTTGTTTTAATAACACATTACGATTTATTATTAACAAAGACATGCTTATTTACATATTTTTAGGGTTGTACATTGTTTTATGGCTAATTGTGTTATAAAATTTCGTTTCTATAACACAATTAGCATGCTTGCTTGCACGCTGCATGCTTGCTTGCATGCTGTATGCTTGCGTGTACGCTGCATGTTTGCGTGTACGCTGCATGCTTGCGTGCACGCTGCATGATTGCATGCAAGCAAGCGAACATGCAACATGCAGTAGGCATGGTTTCTGTCACGGCTCCAGCGTGCTCCGGCGGTCCCACGCGAGCTTATCGTCGCAGATGGTATTCACGCTCACTTTGCGCGCGCTTTGGCTTACTTACGTCGAATGCATGGAGTTTTCGACGTTTTAAGATTTGTTAACACTATGTTGTCACAAAAAGAAATCTTAGGTTCATCAGAATAAATGTCTATCTTAATTCATACTTCCATACTAATATTATAAATGCAAAAGTAACTCTGTCTATTACGCTTTCACGATGAAACGGCTGAATCGATTTTGATAAAATTTTGGTATGAAAATAGCTTCAACCCTGGGAAAGGGTATAGGCTACTTTTTAAACCGCGACTTCGTCTGAATACGCGATAACCGACCATAATGCGGACGAAGTCGCGGGTAAAAGCTAGTTTTCTAGAAATCAAACAAAATATATTAATAAAACAATTACTGGTTTATTTAATTCAGATATAAAGATACAACGAAGGAATGCTGATGTTCATCTTGCATCACTGCGTGTCGAATGTTCTTCAAACTGTTTAGATGATTATCTGGAAAAGAAATGGATTTCATTTGAAAATATATTTTTAACCCCCGACGAAAAAGACGGGTGTTATAAGTTTGACGTGTCTGTGTGTCTATGTGTCTGTGTGTCTGTGTGTTTGTCTGTGGCACTGTAGCTCTTTAACGGGTGAACCGATTTGAATGCGGTTTTTTTTATTTGAAAGTAGATTCTCTAGCGATGGTTCTTAGGCATGTTTCATCAAAATCGGTTCAGCAGTTTTAAAGTTATCAGCTCTTTTGTTAGCTGCGGTAGGGATCTTAGACGCATACCGGATGTTTACTTTGCTTTCAAACATATTATTATAGGTGACCACACTGACCACCCATTGAAACACCCATGTTTGCTATAAAACTATGCAAGATTATAGAATTCTTGGTCTTATGCTGCAGCCAGATTATACAGCATACTAGTACCTAGTAGCAGATATATCGTATTTGGATTCGTTTTAATCAGTATTTTATTAACCCCCGACGCAAAAACGACGGGGTGTTATAAGTTTGACGTATCTGTGTGTGTGTGTGTGTCTGTGGCATCGTAGCTCCCGAACGGATAAACCGATTTTGATTTTGTTTTTTTTATTTGAAAGGTGAATTAGTCGGAATTAACTTAGCTATGTTTGATGAAAATTGGTTCTAGATGGCCGCCGCCAAAAAATGGCGGATCACATATTTTTACAACTCCCTCAATATGGGTATCACATGAAAGGGCTTGACTAGTAGAATACTATACACTATGACAAATTTTAAATCCAAGATGGCCGCAACCACAAAATGGTGAATTACATTCTATTTTCACAACTCCCTCAATATATGGGTATCAAATGAAAGGCCTTGACTAGTAGAATAATGTATATAGTATACATTGCAAGGGAATGAGGAATGAGTAACGAAATGAAAACTAAAAACTTGTAATTTTTTTTTGTAAACTCATATAAAAAACCAAACTAAATTACATTTAAAAAATTTAAAATAAAAATTAAATTTGAAATTTAAAAAACCCCCCAACGCAAAACATAAAAGCGATTATGTAAAAAGTAAAAAATAATACTTTTGTTGAGCCATCAAATGTTTGTTCGTTGAAATGGCGCTATAATGTCGCGGCGGGGTACCGCTAAGTTTAAAGCAATAACTAAATAGCTAAAATAGCGAACTGATGGTAACTAGATTTGCAACAAGATTAACAACTAGATTAGCAACAAAAATTTGATAATATCGAAGCAAATAATTGGTCGGAAATGCTGGTAAATTAATAGACAGTGAATGAAATTAAGGGACTGACTTACTTAAGCGGTACCCCGCCGCGACATTATAGCGCCATTTCAACGAACAAACATTTGATGGCTCAACAAAAGTATTATTTTTTACTTTTTACATAATCGCTTTTATGTTTTGCGTTGGGGGTTTTTTTTAATTTTTAATTTAATTTTTTACTACGATACATTTGCTGATCAATGTTGACATGTAGTGACAGTAAATCAGTTTAAACTCATTTTACTAGTTTGCAGCCCTCAAAATGCAAATGGTATAATCCAGGCTTGCCTTTCGATAACTAAGATCCTTTTTATAGATTGAACTGCAGGACCAGCCCCGTGAAATAGACGCCAGGTTGTACATAAAATCGCAAGGTCTGGTTTAAACCATTGAGCCATTTTTTGTATTTCGAACCTCATTCTGTCTCTGTTAAAGTTTTTAATATAAAAACAGGGTAGATGGTTTAAACCTGGTTTAAAGATAAACCTTCTTTTGTAATAAAAATCATTCAATAAATATTACCAGCCTAATATTGTCCCACTGCAGGGCAAAGTCCTCTTCTCGTACTGAGAAGGCAAAAGCATTAATTTGCACCCTTACTCAAGGTGGATTGACGATTCCGGATTTATAATATTAATTATATTAAGTCTAGGTTTCTTTACGATGTTTTTCTTCACCGATGTCAGTGACGTTAATTATAGATATTGATTGGAAGAGAACGGTTAAGTACTTGAACGGCTACGAACTCCTCTTGCATGAGGGGAGGGCGCTTTAATCACTGGTCTTTCACGACATCAGAAACACATAGCTCTTAATAAATTATTACAACTGTTATTGTGTGACAACTTACACTGGTCTGGTGATCCAAGAAGCAGGCAGCCAACAGAGAGCCCCTCTCGCATCCAGCTGTTCCATCACTCACGGGCTTATCTTTAACTGAAAATTTCAAAACCATAATCATTTAAAATATATAGGTCCATGCTTGGAGTTTCTCTGCGGGATTGTATCAGGAATGAAGATCGATGCGCAAGAAAACCAGAACTACCGACGTAGCAAAAATAATGGCCAAGCTCTGGTGGCAGTGTGCTGAGCCTTGGAGTGTCGGTACTGGTAGACTCCCCACAAGGTGGACTGCGACCTGATCCGGGCCACAGGAATCCGCAGGAAGAACGCGACGCGGGACCGCACAGGAGGTCTTAGGGGGAGACCTATGCCCAGCAGTGGGCGTCCAAAGATTGACGTGATAATGATGAATATACATTATAATATATCATTTCAGCCAAAGGGATGCGGGTACTTTCAATATTATCCGTTAAATATTTACATGATCCTCCTCAAAAACAAACTAAAGTTTAGCCAGCTTACGTTTGTTTTCACACCTATCATAAGTAGTAACATTTATACATTTGATACTGATACTGGACATTTTTGCTATGACTTATTTATAAGGCGTGTCATACCCGAGGAGCACTCTTTAGCAACGTCTGCTAGTTTTTTGTATATCTCTTCATCTTTCACGAACTGTCTCAGGTTCTTCAAACCGGTTTCCATGTCTAATTCACCTTTGTCATTGACCTATGGGTAAAAGAATAGTGAGTGTATTATTTTCCAAATTAAACTAAATCTATATCCATATAGAGGTAAAATTGGTTTGTTAATTTGTATGTAGGGAGTAATCTCCGAAACTGTTCATACGATTATAAAAATTCGTTCACTAATAGGAAGCTATGTTATCCCTGAGTGATATAGGCTATATTGCATTATCAAAAAATTAGTCATCCTTAAAAAAATTACGCAGACGAAGTCGCGGGCTAAGTCCTAGTATACAAAGAACCTACAGGCAGGGTAGTTTCTAACCAGTGACTTAAAATAATTGAATTATATTAACAGGGTTCTAGTACCACACGCTTATTTAAATAAAGCAACACGCTAGCACACTAGCTTATGCCGGCGATTTCGTCTGTGTGGTCATGTCTTGTCAAGTCATGCCATAGAACATGACACATAACACTCTATGATACTCGAAATAATGTAGCTTTCTATCAATGATATATATTTTGAGAGATTAGGTACCTCTTACAAACAAGAAAATAATCTTTACCTCTTTATAAAATTAGTATAGAAAACAAATACTTACAAATCCGGCTTTCTGGAATACACAGCCAATGAAACAAGGCTTAATGGTTTCCGGGCTGCCGGCATCCTTAGCAGCTTGGATGTCAGCATCGCTGACACCATGCTCCTTTGAGCACGCGACTATGAGGGGCCGTAAATTGTCACGGAGACTCTGACCTCTAGCAACCTTAAATACAATAATGACACAACTTAAGAAATTATCAGCGAAATTTTTCATAAAAATCTAAATGTAATACGTACTTTACAAAATATCAGCCAGTGCGAGCCGGACTCGCACAAAAAAATCAGAAAACAAACACATTAGCGTATTTGTAACTTTATTTTATTTTTCGTTTTTATAGCGGGAAAATTTCAAGTTTTTACCTATACGGTTCAAAAGATACAGGGGTGTGATTCTGTAAGACCTCATTCTAAACTTCGAATCTAAATCCGCTGTGAGTTTCTTGAATGGCATTCTAAAAACTCGGTTGAAAATTCGAATTTACAATATGGCGCTATTGTAAATTCGAATTTTCAACCGAGTCCAACCCTTGCGAGCGTGTCAGCGAGTTAAACTAAATTTACAGGGAGATTTTGATAGATAATGTATGAGATGACGTAAGAAGTTGCATTCTGTAAGGTAATTTCCCCGTCACTTCGACGCTCACTTCGCACTCGATCCCGATTCAAAGTGTCAAATATATCAAGGTCATTTTGAACCATATGCGAAGTGAGAGTGAATAGCGATGTGAGATGCGAGTTGTTTTTTAATTTTACAGAATCGGCCCTGAGACAGTCGGAAGGACAGACGGACAGACAGCGGAGCGGAGTCTTAAAAAATAGGATCCTTTTTTTTGATGCGCTGTGGAAATCTTCATGGATTTCCTCCGTCGTGGGGGTGACGGATGGACATGCCAGACTTTTACCGGCTAAAACCACAAATCGCATAAGCATTCACCGCTCCCCCGAAGAGTTTTATACAAACTGACTTATTTTTACATAACTTACTGTGCATCTGTAAGTGGGTGAAAGTACTCATGAACATTTATTATTAAACCAACTTTGAGACGTGAAAACAAAATTCAGCAGAACTCAAAAAAAATAAAGAAATAATAACAGCTGATTCTTTTTTTTTTTCAAACAGAGTCGATCCTTTTTTTGAGCATTTCCACCCCCCGAAAGATCATCGTCTGCCTATCCTATACCCAACTATGTTAGGGTCGGGTTTCAGTCTAACCGAATGCAGCTGAATAACAGTATTTTTTATATGAAATGACTGCCTGTTAGGCCTCCACAACCCAGTCGCTAGGTAACATGATACCCCTTAGTAAAACTAAACCCCCTAAAAAATTCGCAGTGAATTAAAAATTATTAAAAGTCAGCCTGTTTATTCATTTTATATTATTGCTGGATACACATTGTGTGTGGAACAGAAAATCGGGTTGATTGGCGATCTTTGGGCTCTGGGTGAACGGCAATGGACTGATATGATGATGATGATGATGACATTGTAGAAAAGACAGTAGAATAGTTTCTATGAGCAATCTTAACTTAACGCACGACCAAATGGGTCTCTCTACATGGTAAGCGACATCGCAGCAGGTCCAGGCAGAGATGACGGGATGACCTGGACTCCTTTGACAAAGATTGGGCCCAAATAACCCTTAATAGAGAGAGTTGGAAGGAGAGTCGAGAGGCCCTTGCCCTGGAGTGGGAAAATTCAGGCTGGAAATAATAATAATAATCTTAACTTACATGGACACTGCTCAAGCTCGCAGCCACGACACACAGCACAAGGCAAGTAAACTTGGACATGATGTACTTTTGAACTTAGAACTCCTGATCCTTACAAGCTTCAACTGTTTATGTTCTGATGGTAATCTCAAGTCTTATTTATATAAAACTAATGGCCTTAGATAATGTTTACGTTAAGCCAGATAGGTTTTTATAAATACTTTTGAAGCTCTGCTAAATGCAATAAAAACGTCGCAAAAAATATTGATGCATGTTCAATCTATTAATTAGTACCTACTTAGCTCGAAGCAAGGATACCTAGTGTTATGTTCACACTTCCTTTTGAAAATAATAATATCAAATAATGTAACGTCCGTGTGAATGAATGTCGTGATATCCCAGTGGTCAAGGCCCCAACCCACGTGGTTTCGCCACTAGGCACAAGCAACTATAGTCACGAGCATAAACATGTCTTACAGTTTGCAAAATTCAAAAGCAATTTTCTCGTAAAATAACTATTTCAACTCATGGATAAAACCTATTTTATAGTAATTTGGGATCAAAAAGACCCTATTCGTAACCCCCATAACATTTCAATCAATACCTAGTTTAGGAGAAAATCAGTTTAGAATGAGACCAACTGTTTACATGTTTTTGCTCGTGACTGTACAAATGTGACTTTTTCAATTTCATAATGTATGTACTACTTTTTTGAGCCGCTACCCCGACCAAAAGTACGTTTTTCTTCGTTATTCAGGGGCTATTAACTCATTAAGAGACCCAAACTACATCTCAAAGCATATTATTAATGTTCAATATCCTATCATCACATTCCACGTTCTTATTTTTTTTTATGTACCCTATATAACTACACTTAAATCTCCCTGTTAAAAAAATGACTAAAATAATTAAAAACATGTACAGTCGAACAAGCTAATTGGTTTACAGGCAAAAATATTCATGTTTCTACTACACTCACAATATTTTATATTAATTCATTTTCTTATCTCGAGCACGTAGGTATCCCTGGTACCTACGTACTGAAGATAAGAAAATAAAATAAATAAATAAAATATTAGTATAGTAGAAAGATGAATATTTTTGCCTGTAAACCAATTAGCTTGTTCGACTGTACCTACCTATCTTTTGATAAAGTTGACGTGCTATTAATTTGAGGATTACACTAATAGATAGGTAATTTAAAAATCTTTATAATACACGTTTTATTTTATTTCAAAAGATCGTTTCTCTTTTTTATAACACAAAAACCCAAAAATTGTGCGAATTTTGATTCTGCGGCAAAGAGGAAATGTATGGTCACGGTTATTTGGTCAAGGAAACGCCTTAATTGATCTTGAACATAACTGACATCGGTGAAGGAAAACTTCGTGAGGAAACCTGGACTTATAAAATTAATATTATAAGTCTGAAATCGCCAATTTGCCTTGAACAAGCGTGGTGATCAATGCTCGTGCCTTCTCTGTATGAGAGGCCTTTTCCCTGCACAATTATAGGCTGGTATTATTATTCATCTTCATCATCATTTCAGCCTAAAGACGTCCACTTTTGGACATACGCCTCACCAAGGGGGCGTTTTGCTATAATCGCCACGCTTGGCAGGCGGATTGGCGATCGCAGTATGGTTGTTACAAAGGCACAGAGATCGCAGCTGCCCATTCCCTGGTAAGTCCCTTAGTCGCCTCTTACGACACCCACGGGAAGATATGGGAGGGTGCTATGGTGTGGTATTATTATTAATGAGAGAGATTAGAGGACTATATTCAAGATAAGAATGCTTGGAGACATGCTGGTCTAGCTCCATAGGACAATCGACAGACAAAATCAAACCGATTGCTAATTTAAAATGCCTACGTAATTTCATACTTAGTACCTATAAATATGTATATATATATATTTGACTCTTTTTTAAACACTGCTCAGGCTCATATACTGATTCATTGTTTGTTAAAATATAAGGAGTGGTCGTCTAATGTTTCAACATTTGTAATATGTCAACACCATGTATCTACATAACTTAGCTGTCATTCCATAATCTGTGATTGTACACACTTTAAAATAGTGTTTTCATGCAAGGTACATCGTATTCACGTATAATTATATATTTCCTGTAAATGCAAATATTGTTAACATCGTTTTTAAAAGAGTAAGTATGGAGTTTCTTGCCCATTCTTCTCCATACAAAACTACCTTTTGGAATGGGCTACTAAAATCATTTTTTTCTCATTTGACGTTTAAAAGTGCCTTATAATGGTCAAATTGAAATAAATGATTTGACTTTGATTTTGACTAATGTAACCTCCATTGAATTTACCATAATGTGAAAGTAATATAATTAATAGATTAATTAAGTACCTACTTAATTAAACTAATCAGCTATTTAAAACTGTAGTACTTAGTAAAAACCAAGTTCCAGAAATGAAACGAAAGAAGTTTATAATTATAACCGATATATTATTTTAATTAAACGAAACATAACTTGTATTATTTTGTATCACAGCATGTTACTTATCTTCATGATTGTTTATATGAGGATCTGAAAAAAACAAAATAAAAATATTTAAAGATTCAATTTTTTTTTAAACTTTTCCCAACTCTAGGAATTTCTCAAGTATCGTGAGTGCGTTTACAAACATAGAAACTCACATACACAAACAGACATACCCGGAACAACTACCTGTAGGTTATACAAATATTTGTTCCGTGCGGGAATCGAACCCGCGGCACGCAGCGCAGCACCCAGTTGCTGTTTATTCATCAAAAGTTTATCGTTGGAGAATATACTAAATTCGCGAAACTACAACTTGTATGATTTGTTATTTGTATGTATATGTAAAAGAAAACTTTTTATCAAAAAAGACAACCGCCTTCAAAAAGTAAAAAATAACTTTCAATTCGCAAGTCGGCAGCTTTGGTTTTGCTTGTTGTTTTGTATTGCCACCGACTTGTGGTATACACTATCAATTATAAAAAGAATCATCGAAATCAGGCTACATTAAACAAAATGTAAAAAAAAAATGTTCATAAAATGAAAACTACTGGGCCAAACCACAGTCTATAAATCATACAGTCGTCCGACGAAGACGTCTATACAGGGCAATCGTGCGGGGCGTGAGGGGCGAGACGGAGGAAGGGCGCTCCCGAACTGCATACGCTACCGTGTTAGTAGTTCGGGAGAAAATTTTCATGTGTCAGTTTCTTTTTGTTTTAATGTAAAATAATTTTATTAAAATGGTGCATAGGACGTGTGTTGTGAAAGATTGCAAGTCGTCATTTTACATTAATAAAGAACTGCAATTTCATAAATTTCCGCGCACGGATGAAAGGTAAACAAATAAATAAAATATTGTTTATTTGATAGAAAGCAAATACATGAAATTATCCTGAGCCCTTGCCGCCAATTTGCAAATTTTTCGTCATTAGTATCATTTCCATGGTTCTCGAGGTCGCTTAAAACGATTATGGGGTCAAAATTAGAATCCAAGATGGCGTCGACGGAAATTTGCAAAATTTACGTCATGGGTGTCATTTTCATGGTTTTCGAGGTCGCTAAAAACGACTATGGGGTCGAAATTAAAATCCAAGATGGCGTCGACGAAAATTTGCAATATTTTCGTCATGGGTGTCATTTTTATGGTTTTCGAGGTCGCTAAAAACGATTATGGGGTGGAAATTAAAATCTAAGATGGCGCCGAGGAAAATTTGCAAATTTTTCGTCATGGGTGTCATTTTCATGTTTCTCGAGGTTGCTTAAAACGATTATGGGGTCAAAATTAGAATCCAAGATGGCGCCGAGGAAAATTTGCAAATTTTTCGTCATGTTATCATTTTCAACGTTTTCGAGGTCGCTTAAAACGATTATGGGGTCGAAATTAGAATCCAAGATGATCCAAGATTTAAAACCGTTTTTTTACTCAATTTTTATTTACAAGTTTTTGGTTTTGTTCCTTTTTAAATCTGTCAAAGCATATTACAGCATTCTGTTGCTCAAGCCCTTTCATTTGATATCCATAATGAAGGGGTTGTGAAAAGAAAAATGGGCCATCTTGGATTTACAATGAAACCGAATGCATTAAATTATATTGTCATGTGAACTAAAGGTGTGTACCAAATTTCAGATCAATCCGTCAACAGGAAGGGGGTCAAATTTAAATTGCTAGATTTGGCCCAAATAAACAGGTCCAGCTAAATAAAACCGTTTAATGAGTACATTCTTACCTATATATTTTTTTTTAAAGTTAAACGCTTGATGAAAATGTCACTCGCCCAACGATTTTATTTTTCTAGTTGGACCTACCAAATTATTTTTTAGCTTTAAGTACTACATTGTCTATGTCATTTTAATCTTTATTTTCAATTAAACCGTATAACTTACACATTTTTTGCTCATTTTTTATTTTAAGTTTTTAATTTTGTTAAGTATATTTTACGTTTGTCATAGCATAGATACCCATATTAAAGGGTTGTGAATAGAAAAATGAACCTGCCATTTTGTTGATGGCCATATTAGCTTTTCATAACGAACTCTATTTTAGTAATCAAGCCCTTTCATTTGATACATAAATTGTGGAAGTAGTAATAAAATATGTAATCCGCCATTTAGTAGTGGCGGCCATCTTGGATTTACAATGATACCGAATTTATTAAATTATACTAATACTAAAGGTGCATAACAAATTTCAGATAAATCCGTCAACAGGAAGGGGGTCAAATTTCAATTACTTGATTTGATACAAACAAATAAATAAACAAACAGGGCAAGCTAAATAAAACTGTTTAAAAAACGATATTTTTGATAATGGTTGGTGTTAATAATAATTTTGATCTAAAATAAATTAAAAAATATTGTTTACTTGAGACAACCCTAGCTGTTGCGACAATGTCTACACGTTGTCGGCATTTACAAGAAGATCAAAGGCGTCGTCCTACTGTATGTTTTTATACTGTGGCCAAACTATGTCAAATTTCTATGGGACCAAATGACAACTATTCCACATGAAACTAAAGAAGAATTACGTAAATCGGATCATAAACGTAGTAACGAGTAGTCTACCATTATTTTATTACCACGGGTTCTGTTAAGAGGATGACAGATATCTTGCTTAAAACATTGAAAAAACTACGATCATGAAGGGACCTGTGTTCAGTTGTGTATGTGAAATATAGCCAGTTAAAACTTAATCTTTGCAGGTTTCCTTAAAGAATCATAACGGTCCATACCTAGGATTTGATTTCACTGAAAAACTACGTCCTCTTAATGTATTTGTAAAAAATATACATACATCGCCCTTGTTTTGCAAAAAGCAAGCAGTCAACAGCGCACCCCTCTCGCATCCGGCTTCACCGTCGCTCACGGGTTCGTCATTCACTGAAATCATCGGCATCGGAGTTAATAAATGAAAGCACGACTTAAATTATATTCATCCATTTTTTTCATCATCATCGTGTCAACCTTTAAAAGCCCACTGCTGGACATAGTCCCCTAAGGGGGATTCAGTCGTAATCGCCGTGCTTGGCCGATGCATGTCGGCTTTCGCAGTAGGTGTTATGGTACTCAGAAGGACGCTGCTGACCATCCTCTGGTCAATATCCCTCTCGCCTTCTACGACACCCACGGGTAGAAATGGGGTGGTCCTATTCGCAGCCGGGACCACACGGCTATTTTTTTTGTCTACTAATATATTCTATTTTTTTTTTACAGTACCATAAAACCACATAGGCCTTTCATTCTTCAGCCTCGACAAATGAGACCTAATAATAGTTATATAAGCTAAGTTTACTGTTTAAATAATTTATAATATTAACGTTACCTGATGCACATTTCTTTCCAACTTCAGCTAATTTAGCGAATTTAGCCTCATCCTTAACGAAACCCTTCAGTTTGGTCAGAGCGCTATCCACGTCATATTCGCCCTTGCTGTTCAACTGTAATGATAACATAATAATATATAATAATAATACTTTATTTATACAAAAAAGATTTAGGTAAAAAGAGTTCAGATAAGACCTGCTTTGTGCCCTTAAATCATTGGTTTCGTACAAATAAGCTTTTTTAGCAATATTCTCACATTCTTGCAATCTATCCATTTATCTATTAAAATTGGAAGTTCCCCTTAACTAAATGACAAATTTCAAGACTTGACCTAACTTACAATTAATTTCTCACATGGCATTTAATCGCTACTAAGTATTGTTATAATAGTCGTTCACAAGTCTTAGATCCGCATAGTAATTATATTATATTATGACGTCATGACTCAGATGATACTATTATTATTATACTATATACTATAGTATTATTATTATTGGTTATTATGATGATGGTATTTGAAGAATCAGTTTCATCTTCTACGCTAAAGCTAACTCTCTAGTTAGACTAGCTAGTCCAATCACCACCAGGACCCGAGGTGGCGCGCGCCCCTCTAAGACGTCCGGGGAGAATCTAACACCTCACTCCCCCCCTGACCAGAGAAGTGGCCCGTCGTAGCGGGCCGGAACCAGTCGGGGGTTGCGGAAGTATCTCCAGTTCCCGCGACCCGCGACGTAGGTGTGAGATGGAACACCGGGGTGGTTTTTAGTCAGTAAGAGTCTGACAGACCCCTCCAAAACTCTCCCTTCCACAGTAGATAATATTGATATTGAGTCATCTATTATTTATCCGATTGAAATACAACCTTGAAAGGTAGGTAACAATAATATTATTAAAAAAAACTCTAATCAAGGGTGTTACCAGACCAATCGATCGATTGTCGATCAACGATGGATCGATGGTAGAATGGCTTAGTCGACGTCGATCGAGCTGCTTGATTATTATTAGTGATTGATTATAGCCGGAACTAATTGATCAATGTCAACCGATGCCATCGACCGGCAATCGATCGATTAGTTAGTCGAACGGTAACCGTCGATCAGCCAAAGCTACCACACCAATCGATCAACGTTGATCGATGTCGACCGATGACATCGATCGATGATCGATCAATTGGTGTAGTAACACCCTTAGATTAGACTCTCTTCCTTCCCCCCTCCCCCTCCTCCTCTCTCCTCTCTCTCTCTGTCCTCTCTCTCTCTCTCTCTCTCCTCGTGAGACTTTTAGCTTAGATTTTCTAGAAATCGCAATTATGAATCGAATTCTCTCTGAAGTTGGTTAACTAGAAGTTTGGTGCACTCTGAATTTCCAAGCAGTCAAGAAAGATTTTTCACAATTTTGTTTTTTTCTTTCTTTTTAATATGCTATTGCTACTATTGCAGGTACTTACTACTTCGGCTTTCTTGTAGACACAGCCCAGGAAACAAGGCTTGATGCCATCCGTACTTTGAGCTGCCTTGGCTGATTCAATTTCATCAGCGCTGACTCCGTGATCCTTTGAGCATTCTTCTATGATGGGCTTGATGGCTTCACGGAAAGCTGCTTTATCTTCATCACTTGCCTGGAAAAACATAACAAAAAATGTATTAAAGGGAATAGTTAGAAGAAAAACCACATGATGTGAAAAGGAATTTCGAGAGACAATTCTCGAAATTCCTTTTCACATCATGTGGTTTTTAAAAATCATCCAGAAAGGGGGACTTTCTATTAAGTTAACAGTTAAAAACAAATAAAATCCAAAAACTTACATGAACCCTGCTAATGCTTGCAGCCACTACACACAAAACCAAACAAGTGAACTTAGACATATTGTACTATTCAGCTTTGTACTCCTGATCCTTCGAAGCTTCAACTGTGTATGCCATGGGTCGTAACGACGCCTATTTATATAAAACTCCTATTGTGAGGTAATTTGACGCGAAGTAATTATCATTAAATCTCATTGCGGCTATAATCAATGCTACAACGGCAGGAAACGTAACAAAAAGATCTCTTTGTTCGTTTACTTCATCTGTGGCTTTTCCAAAGTTGGTCAAGCTTTTTGCTCCCAATACCAACACCTTTCGGAGAAATGTGATCCGGCATCATTTATTTAGTCTTAAATATTGTCTTTACTGCATGCTTTTCAAAGTAAATAAGATTTTTCTAATATTATGCCAACTAGTACACTTTGATTTGTTTACGTGAATCTCGGAAGCAGCTGTTTTTCATATTTTTTCACTACGAGTTAATATAACACAGGAAAGGTGTTCAGATAAAATTAAAACTGCCCGAATATATGTAATAACTTGCAAACCTTCTGGAAATCAAGGGCAACGGCAGAGCAAAGCCAATCGCAGGCTCATCTAATGTTGCTAGAAGAGCTCTAGATCTTGACTCTGGCTCAAACATCGTAACTGGAAGGTCATGTAGAAAAGTGGCTGGAGATAGTACTATAATAGTCAATCTTGCGGAACCATAACGCGACCATTCTATTAATTTCACCCATGGGTTCTCTACCTTGCTGAATAGATTAATTAGCTCTCGCATATATTTTAAGGACGCAAGATTTTTGGCTACACTTATGTAGCCAAAAATCTTACGTCTAGTCTGCCTACTGGCATTTGGATCAAATTATAGGCTCAATTGAAACAGATAACAATAACTGGGTTAGCACTGACTCCATCTCAATCATTTTTATGATTTGTATACACCAAAAGCTACCACTACAAGGGCTAAATTCCCATGGCAATACTTTTTTGCTGCTAATTTTTGTCATTCTCATGACTAAGGAATAATGGCCTTAAACATGCCACATGGAATTCAAAATAAGTTCTTCTGGGTCTCTCAGTCCTGAGTGGCCATCTAGTTCTAGCCCGATATAATATCATACTTTACTCTACTGACCACTGGTTGATGATGTTTGATACAAAGAAATAACAGCTTATGGTACGTCCTTGGAGTTCTCTCACAGTTTCATATGGGGCATAATCGGCAAGTACCTATACAAAATATATAAGGAATTTGAAGTACACATACATAAATAAACAAATAACCAAATCCAATCTAAAGCTTCAAAGAAAACATATCAAAAATAGATCTAGGAAATTCCCGAATCCCATAATTATGAGATAATTGGTCAGTAGAACATTGCAAAGTCCATTCTTAAGCTTCTAACAAAAACTTTTAAAATATTTATGAAGTCAATTCTAGTGATCAGTCTACCGTGTACAAATTAATTGTATTTGCCACGTTATAACCTGCTGGTAATGGTATCACATCTGTATAACACTTTTAACATAAACCTATTGGTATCGAGAATTCACCATCTTTTTCTGAGCTGATAGGCGTCATAGGATACTTAAGTTTAGCCCTTTATTTTCATGCAATCATTTATATCTTTTTCCATCTATATTGATTGACCCATATTCTCCACTGATGTTTTTAAAGAATCGCAGCATTGCTGTTTATGAAATTATTAATCCATCGTTACCTTGGTTATAAAACTAAGTAGCATTACTTGAATCTACTCGTTGTACTTCAATCTTGTACTTCCTAGCTAAAATACTTACAGACAAAGGATTTAGACGTGACCTTTTCATCGTTAGTCAAAACATTAACGTTTGACCCACTAACGCTATTCAATGGACCTGACACTAATAGCCATGTTACAGACAAAAACACTTAAACGATAAAAGGACAGTAGTAATAACAATAGAACTGACATGATTGCATTGTTTTTAATATGTTACAAAGTCTAAAGTACGGGTAATTCTTATTAAACCAATGCACCGTGTTATGTTTTGCATGGTATAAGTATACAACTTGATTTTCCGGTCTTAGGCGTTCATTGTGATCATGATTCATAAGATAATTACTAAGTAACAACTAATTTTTGATATCGCAGCAAGAGTACTTTTTTAGCAGATTACCTACATATACACGACATAATGCTGGCAGAAAGTCTGAGGATATTATCGCTAGCGTGAACATGGTACTCAAATACTCGTATTTTCTGTTACATGTAACTGTTTGATCATTTTAAATCAAATTATTTGACGGTATACTGATAAACCACCACTCCAGATATTAGTGTGAGTCACCAAAATATGTTTGATCTACAGTTCTATAGAGCGCGCGTACCTAACTTATTCAAGGATTTTAACATCAGATGTTTAGCCATGACAAAGTTGTAGATAAGTAAATTATATTCATAAGGATGTTGGATGTTATTAAAAAAAATAATAATAATCATGAGAAGAAACCAACTTCGACCATTAATGAAGATTGGTGGACAATGGGATGATAATCGGATATACACATCACTAAGGTCAAGCCATAGGCTTTTTCACTACGTAGTAGTGCCTAATACCCCCACCACATACTAATACCATGCAAATATGACCGATAGGTACCAAGATATATGACCAATATTGATACAATTTCGATATCAAAAGCTGGTCCTTCAATACGCTTTACTATATCAAGCCTTGCGATGATGTGTTCAAATAGACGATTAAGCGTATCATTTGCTTGGCCTATGTCATCGTGCAATAGATTATACTTCATCATTGTTTACATGTCTATTGTCATTGCAATGAAGGAGAAATCGATTTGTCTCCGTATCGAAGGCCGGTCTATCGTACAGGATATTGATTTTGTTTAAGTTCCTTTGTTTTAGTATAAATCAACCAAACATCATCACAGTCACTGGTATTCGTCCAAAGAATTTTGGTAAAGAAACTATTCTTAAGAATATTCAAAATGTTTAAGTCCGGTGTGGTTTACTCAGCTATCTTAGCAGTTTTCTTGAAAAATGCTTTGGTAAGTTACCTTTATCCATACAAAAGGTTATCTAAAACTTTTTAAACTTAATCATAGCCCATCGTAGTAATAGTCCTAATTAACCTTGTGCTTTGTTTTCAGGCCATCACTGATGAACAGAAAAATCTAATACAAGCCAAAGTCATCGCAGTTGGTGCTGAATGTATTAAAGAATATCCTCTCTCAATTGATGATCTCGCTTCTTTTAAAAGCAGATTGTTTCCCGAAGGTGAAAATGCTAGCTGCTTCTCAGCCTGTATCTTCAACAAGTTAGGACTGGTAAGCATCTACTGTCCTCGGCTTCTATTGCTCAAGTAGCCGTATTTAGTCGTAGCTTAAAAAAAAACACATATTTTCTTCGTTACTACTTATCAGTTACGTCAAACTATTAAGAAAAACAGCAATTTATCACTTTTGTAAGATAAAACAACACCTTGCTACCACAAAACCATGTAGTAATTATTTTTTTCTGATTACCATACAACAAGTAACACCATTTGCACGTGTTAGTTTTTTGGTTGACACCTTGGTCTTATAAATAACTCAAGTCTATCCACTGGCCTCAAACTAATTAACCAATAAGGTTTAGCTAAGTTGCCAAACTTTGTCGTCATTGGTGGAATCGTAATATCCGCAGCACAAAGACATGATTTACTCGACCATGTTGAAATTGATTTCAAATGTAAAACAGCTGCGCTTAATTTATTCAAAGTTTTGTGCTGTTAGCCACGCCCACCTACTCTACTACATACATGCATTTTTCGACTAAATAAACTGCATTTTATTTAATTTATTCTCACGTCTATTCCACCGTTTATATGACGTCAATAAAATGCGACCATTCAATAAAAAAATGTTGATAGCTCATTCTCAAAAGATGACCGAGTAAAACCTTATGTGTTGGTAAAATGTTTTACCGTTTTTCGAATACTTTTACGTTAATGTGTTCGTACTAGGACCTATGTTCTTCTACTAAAATAATAGTAGTAAGCCAGTCTTTTGGTTTCCTTGCTGGTGCAATAAATAAATAATTTGGTATGTAATTTACATAAAATGTTTATGAATGTCAGATGGTCTTTTTACACTTACTGCTAACGTGTTAAAAACAGACGCTAGCCTCGATGATTTTTTTGTTTAGACAAGACTTTTTACTTCTTTTTACAGTTCGACGATAAGGGAACATGGTCACACATAACAGCCTTGGAAAACGCTAAAAAAGTTTTCGATGATGAAGAAGTACTGAAAAATATTGAAGCATTCCTTACCACTTGTGCCGAAGGTGGGTTAAATAAATAGAAGATAAACTACAAATCGTTTAATATATTCAAATTATTGTCAGCGGTTTACTAAAAGGTTCAACTGTGATATTTATCAGGTTTTATTTTTTCAGTTAATGAAGAAGAAGTGAAAGATGGAGAAAAAGGCTGCGACCGAGCCAAGCTGGCTTATGACTGTTTTATCAAGAACTACGAACAAGTAAGTACTATGTACCTATAACATCAGGAATGACTATTACTCTGTCTTCAAAACGACAGGTACCGGCCATAAGTAGTACTAAAACTTCGAAGATGTTTGACATCCACGAACTCGCACTACCGACCCGTGTAGTGGATTCACTTCCGATCGCGTGCGCTGCGCGGAGGGATCACACATGCCTCCTGTCTGTGGGAGGGCGAGAATCCTTAAAGAAGAATCCATGAAGCTTTATCTATGTATGATAAAAAGTTCAGACGTTTAGCTTGTGAACCAATTTACAAGTCTGTAGCGGGTCTGACGTCCAGCATGAGTCCGTCATACTGTTAAGTATCACCACTGATCACTTATCTGCTAAAGGTAGGATTCTGGGCTCGATCTCCCGTTCAGGCAAAGTGTAGGGTAATCTTTATACATAGTTCTTTAATCAGTGGATACCAATACCCTGATGACAATACATAAACATAAAAACGATACGTGGGGGTATCTAAACTTTCGGGGTATACAGGTTTAATAGTGTTATAAATTAATTGTAACTTCCTTTTACAGCTCGGGTTTGACTTCGATTTTTAAAAAGCAGAATGTGAAATTATATTCACTGGAAGGTGCTTCCAACAATCCTTTTGGATACATTATAATTAGTTTAAGGCACATATACGGCTTTGTATTTTTTAATTAGTTTTTGTGCATTCATTTTATTTTTATTTATATAATAAATTAATGTTAATATTCAACAAAATTTTCTTGTTTTCTTTATAAAAACTGCCTTATTACATTTTTATTTGAGCAAAAGCAACAATGTTTCATAGCTGCCCAATTGCAAAACACGCCACTTTAAGTTTTCGAAGGGATATATAAGGAAACATAATAAATCCATAAACCACATACTTAAATGTTTTTAAAGAAGACGCGGCCGATACCGGGTGCAGCTAGCAGGTACCTGAGTACATTATTTCCTTATTTAATATCGTCTGGAGTGGAGGCCATTTTACATTATGCTAGATCTAATCTTTCTGTGCATATTTAATCTTTGGATAGCCAAGAACCCACACCATAATAACTGATTGTTTGTACATACCTACTAGATACTGGAGATTGACGCGTGGTTAATTAGGAAACTACTGAAACTACTGAAATTAAAATCTAAAATAAAGATAAGTGTAAGTGTTAGTCATAGATATCCGAGTGTTAGTCCTGCGGACAGGCTGTCAAAACCCTACATTTAAATAGATGCTCATCATCATCATCATTTCAGCCGAAATACGTCCACTGATGGACATAGGCCACCCCAAGGGGGGGTATTTGCCATAATCGCCACGCTTGGCAGGCGGGTTGGCGATCGCAGTATGGTTGTTACAATGGTACAGAGAACGCTGCTGCCCATTCCCTGGTAAGTCCCTTAGTCGCCTCTTACGACACCCACGGGAAGATATGGGATGGTGCTATGGGGTGGTATTATTATTAAAGGGAGAGATTAGAGAACAATATTCAAGATAAGAATGCTTGGAAACATGCTAGTCTAGCTCCATAGGACCATCGACAGACAAAATCAAACCGATTGCTAATTTAACACGTTCACTGCGTTAGTTAAATTTGATTTGATATCCCTATTCTTCTTCTATTTCTAAACAGTGTGTAAAATACTTAAATGAGCCAAAGCCTCTACAGTACCACAAAATAAGAAGGTTACAGAAGGACCGCTCTCGCCATCCTCGAAAATAATTACCTAAACTTGCCACACACACTAGGTTTGATAGTGTATTGACTCTGTAGGTTTTATTTTTGATATTATGGAACTTTACTGATACTGGTTAAAACTCTTTGCAGGTTGTTAACAACACAAGAATCTTTAAAATATTTTCTTCGTTAATCTCGATGCCCATTTTGAGTTTATAAAAAAAAAAGAAAGTGACAAGCGACATTAACAGGTCTATTAAATTGGCAGACAAGTGATGTCACAAGTGTGTGGAAAAAATATTTATTATTTATGACGTTATTTCCCACAAAACGATGCAATTTCTGTGTAAGAACTGCGAAACGGCGACTGTCAGTATCATCGTTACTGTCAGACGCCGTTTCGTTCTGAAATAATGAGCTTTTCGTTAAACTATTCACTTTTTTCTTGCGGGGTTTTAAAAATATTGTAGATGCCCGAAGATACTCTTTAGGTACCCATGAGTATAAGAATTAGAATTTCAACTTCTCTAAACATCTTTATTTTGATTGTACAAATCCATGATTCTTTTCCCGTTTACCATGAAATGTCATAATTTACATAATTTTGATCCCACCAAAAAATTGTCAACACGTGTCGCTAGTGAGACTGAAGTCTGCTTGAAAGTGCCTGAGGATGCCTGTAAACGTAATGTCAATGTGAGCGTGAGAAAAATGGCGGCTTGTTCTGAGAGGTCTCTCCGCTCGGGCGCGCCGCAGCCTTACGTACTTTGTGACAGTACCTACCTACCCAATTGTAAGAAACTCTACCTTAGGCCGCATCATCACTTAAGATCAGGTGAGTTGCGGCCAAAGGCAAGCCCATAACAACATTAAAAAAAAACTGAATCCCTGGGCGTTCTATCGGGAAAAAGAGCTGTGTATTTTAACAAAGTTCTAGTAACACCGAATCAGTAAAAAGTGGAAGTAAATTAATTGCTCGTAAACCAGTTACATATAAGATAATTTATTATTATGTTAGGTACCTATGTTTCCATTTTTTATCTCGTATCTAGATGTGCTATTTTTAATTTTGTCTAGTCACCATGATCCAGGAAACAACTGCAATGACCTTCAATGAATATTCTTTATTATTAATTCAATAATAACTTGATGCATATCGTAGTTATAAGTTGACGTGTGAAGTAGACGGATTGCACACACAAGTAGATAAATCGAGATTATAATAAAAAAACCGTTCATAAGCTAAGATTATACATTAGATAACTTTTTCATAGTTTGTCAATCGTTGAGCTGCACAAAACCAACAATAGTTTAACGAAGACTACATGCCATCCGTTACATTTGGATCAAAAAGAAAGTGACAGCATCAATTTATGTCCGTTAAACTTATGTTCATTTAGTGCAACTCACCGAATAACAGTCTATAATGAGGTCTAGAACTTAGTCAGGGGTTTGTTGGCACTATGAGTAGCATTCATCTATATCTCGTCCACGATACGGTGTCCCATTATTTGAAAAAAAGTACCACATTTGCACTTCAGGCTACATTCTCAGACCAATCAATTTTACATTAGCTCACTATTTTTTTGCTGTAGACCTATCCTACTAAAACGTTGACTGTGCGTCAAGTAGACACAATTGTTAAACAATCGCCCCACCCGTGGGTCATTGCTCATGGGAAGGGTTAATATTATTCATGTGAAAGTTTCTAAGGATGGATGGATGTTTGTTACTCTTTCGCGCTTAAACTACTGAGCGGAATTAACTTAAAATTAACAAATAAGTATGTTATATACATACTTATTTGTTGTTCTTTCGTTGAACGTATACCGTCGTTTAACGAAAGATCAGCAGCGGTACACTACTAACTAAGCCCCCAAGTTCAACTACGCTGTCGGAAAGATCACGATAACCACATCAACAAAATCTGTCCCGAACTCGAACAGCTCGCGCAGAAAAATGAATCCAGTTTTTTTTTAACTAAAGAACTGTCTGGAACACGTAAGCCGAGAACCTGTGCTATCGAAGATAAAGACGGGCGTCTAATGTGGCTCAAATGTTACTTAGAACGCTGGAGAAATTACTGTGCAGAACTATTGACACCGGAGAACCTACTAATGCTGTTATTACATGGACGACAGAAGAACCTGATATCCTTGCGTCATAAGTTGAGCATGCCACCAAAACTCTTAAGTGCAATAAATCACCAGGTAAGAATGCTATTACAACTGATATATTAAAAAAACCTAGGTCAGCAAGGCACAATGGCTATCACCGAAATCTGCAATACTACTGGAAGATGGTCAAGGGACTGAACAGAGTCGGTGTTTATACCGTTGCATAAGAAAGGCTCCTCAAAAGTCTGCGGAATTACAGGACAATCGCGTTAATACCTCATGCAAGTAAGATCATTCTTCAGATTATTAAACGACGTCTATGTTACTTTTTAAGCCGGCAGATACTCGAAGAGCAGGGGTGTGTTTCTGTAAGACCTCATTTGATTCTATACTTCGAATCTGAATACGCTGTGAGTTTTTTTATTTGACATTCTAAAAACTCGGTTGATAATTCGAATTTACACTAGCGCCACCCTTGCGAGCGTGTCAGCGAGTTTAACTAAATTGACAGAAAGATTTTGACAGATAAATTATGAGATGACGTAAGAAGTGGCATTGTGTAAGGCAATTTCCCCGTCACTTCGACGCTCACTTCGCACTCAAACCCGATTCAAATAGTCAAATATAACAAGGTCATTTTGAACCTTAAGCGAAGAGAGAGTGAATAGCGATGTGAGATGCAAGTTGTTGTTTGAATTTTGCAGAAACGACCTACAGGCAGGTTTCATAAAGGGCAGGGGAACGCGGGAACAAATTCTGAACGTCCGCCAGATCGTCGAGAAGAGCAAGGAAATCAACTGTCCAGTCGTCCTATGCGTTTTTGACTATACAAAGGCCTTCGACTGCGTACAATGAGACAAACACCTCGTTGCTTTGATTGAGAGAAAACCACCATGTTATTTTTGTGTGTTTTCTCCTGGCGGGCTAATAAATGCTTATTCTTTCTTTCTTTCTTTTAAAATCGTGAACAGAGCAAAAACTAAAGTGATGATAGTTGATCAATCCGGAAAGCTAACACATGTCATCTGCAACATTCCTGGCATTGATAACGTCGACCACTACATATACTTGGGCTCCCAAATCAACAATGACGGCAGTAGTGTCCCCGACATAAAAAGGAGACTCGAGATGGCAAAAGATGCTAAACAACATCTGGAGAAGAAAAGTGGAATTGGTATCAAAACTAAAAACTAAGATCAGATTCATACGAGCTCTGTTTTCTCTATCTTCCTGTATGGAGTAGAAACGTAGACAATCTTGGCCCGAGAAAGGCAAAGGGTTGATGCATTCGAAATGTG
Source organism: Charanyca ferruginea (assembly GCA_947361185.1). Taxonomy (NCBI): domain Eukaryota; kingdom Metazoa; phylum Arthropoda; class Insecta; order Lepidoptera; family Noctuidae; genus Charanyca; species Charanyca ferruginea. The sequence goes on from OX376056.1 coordinate 23,794,848, forward strand.
GTGTCGAAGACAAATGCTGAGAATACCTTGGAAGGTAAAACGCACCAATGCATCGATCCTGACCCAGCTCCGAATAAAAACTCGCTTGTCCACCTTATGCCGACTACGAATTCTTTCGCACTTCGGCCACAGTGCTCAAAGCTGACGAAAATTTGGAAAACTTATTGTGGTTTTGAATACCGAAGGCAAAATATCGTGCGGTCGTTCACCAACAAGATGGACCGATCGAATTAAAGACTCGTCATCCAAATTCTACACAGTTGTAAGAGACGCGCTGGACAGAAACTGGTGGAGGCTGATCATCCGCTCCAGATGCAATTCTAATGCTGACCACGATCCTTAGACATGAAGGACCGAGAGTCCCAGAGTGAGATAGATATTGATGTAGCGGTAGCCTAACACATAAGATAATGTTTATACCGTTTTCAAGCTCCCGTGAAATAATGTAGGACTTTGGCTTAATTCTGAAACCTACGCAGACAAAATCGTGGGCAAAAGCTACTAAGAAATACATTTAAAGTACATATATACCGTGGCATATTCAAATTCCTCATTTTACAATAAGTAAATTAAACACTGACATATTTTTCTAACAATATATTTGTCGGAGACAGTTTATTAATCACATTGTGGGTGTTAACTAAATTTGTTATGATTTGTGTTTCTTATTGTTAATTTATGTGATTTTACTATCAATTATTGTCTATTAATTCGAAACATGATTAATTGTGTGTGCACACTGATTTGTGGTTACTTTATTTCGATAATTATTATCGTAATTTTATTCAAAACAATTGTTGACACGTTACTTTGAATGTAAAACGAATTACTTTATGAAATCACTATTGTTTATTCATGACAATTATTATTGTGTTATTTGATTACAGATCTTATTAGATTCAGCACATTTTAGTGTTTTGTATCAAGTAAACACGTGACGCACTTCCGTGCGCATGGGCAGACTTGTATGGAGAGGTTGCAAGGTGGGGGGCATCGCCTTATAAAAGAGCGTGCACTCCGTAAGTATGGCAGTCGATCCTCGGATTCGACTCAGTAAAGAGTTCCTGCTCCCGACAATACTGTCGGTTTACCTGGTACAGCGCTGCTGTATATTCACATAGCTGTATAGGCTTGCTGCTAGCGAGCGATACACTTTGTATTTGGGTGGCTTATGCTACTGTACGAACTATGAACCTTAAGGGTTTGTTCGTTTATCATTGGGTGGCTTATGCTACTGAACGAACTATGAACCTTAAGGGTTTGTTCGTTTATCATTGGGTGGCTTAGGCTGCTGTACGAACTATGAACCTTAAGGGTTTGTTCGTTTATCATTGGGTGGCTTAGGCTGCTGTACGAACTGTAAACCTTAAGGGTTTGTTCGTTTATCATTGGGTGGCTTGGCCACTGTACGAACTGTGGGACCTTAATGGTCTGTTCGATTAACTGTATTGTTGCTGTACCTTTAACTTACTTTATTCCTGTTACTGATTACCATTTGTATTGTGTTTTCTGTACTAATAGTGTGCAATTGTTTTTACAGGTCTTGTTTATCCCTAATAGGATAATGGGAACGCCTATAGTCCTGACGATGTACTATACCGCTCGGCACTCCTCCTCGATCGCACCTGACGATCCTACATATTTATAAAATCACTCCAATCTCAAATAATATGTATTCATAATATGCTATTTAATAAATTATTCCATCAGCTTCTTTTAAACCATCTCGTAACGATGACTTTTTAGAATTCGAAATCGAATCCGTACTGAAAAAACACACACAAAAACAGACAATTAAAATTATGAATACAATTATAATAAGTATAAATTATTATCACAAGAACTATGAACATACAAGTAAAAAACAAAGGATTTTTATCTGACTCGAAAAAACTACGACAGGATTCTGTTTACTGAGAAGAGTATTTTTTTTTTAATAGAATTAGAAATAGAATAAAATTAGAATTCTAAGGATTTAAGACCACTATTATTTTTTAAATAGCTTACTTTAGGAGCATTTTCAGTAAAACATCCAAATGCAAGTTTCGCTCTATCACAACCTTTATTCCCATCACGCGTACTTTGATGATTTACTGCAAAATAAACAGAACAATTTAGAAATTATATTCCATGAGAACTAGTCCTAGAAAGCGCGTAGATTCTAAGCTTTCTGATATATCGCTAGTACAAGATTTTGACAAACCTATTAAATGTTCAGTTTGGTCTCTTTTCTGTCAAATCTCGTATACTTAATAATAATTCAAATAATGATTTAGAATTCTTTTGGTAATTAACCATTAACCATCTTGACATCCATATCTTACTGTTTAGGTACCCATATTGTCTTTTTTCTAACATCTGAATTTGAATCTTTTTTTAATTGTGATTCTAATCTAGGAAATACTTCCAAAGGGATTATTCTTGTTGTAGCTAATAAATAAATATTATGAATTTATGATATAATTAATATTTTTTTCAATATTCATAAATAACAATAGCAACAGTATTTGACATTGAATGTCGAACATTCTCATGGATGTATGATTGACGATTGCCTTGTTCCTACTAGTAGAACTATGCAGCCGAACCACAGGCAACAAACGGATTTAATCACGTTTATCGGTACAATTTGTGCACACGTTTTTTATATTATATCGTGGTGCTTATACATTGTAAAGAAATATATCTTCTTCTTCTAGTGGGGCATATTTTGCCTTACCTTTCGCGAAGTGGTCCTGCGATTGATACCTCGCTTTCCAGGTACTTTGCCCACCATGATAATTGGCAAAAGGACGCATCTTTCGTGCCTTATCATGTGCCTAACCTTCCTTACTTTGATGATATAGGTATACAAAGCATAAAATTTGTTACCTGCCGAACACTTCTCCATAATTTCATCAACATTCTTTAGATGTTCGTCACTTCCTTTGAACACCTTCTTGGCGTTCTCTCGAGCTTTGCCTGGTGATATCATTCCCATATTGTCCATCTGAAACATAAAAATCCAACCATAGCGATATTTAGCCCGGTCATGAGCAGAACATCCAAATTATTACCCCATTGACAGTAGGTAACGGTAATGAGAACATATAGTGTCGGCTTCTCAAGATCAAACAACATCCTAGGTACTTATAAAACCTAAGTTCTAAAGGCCACAACTGCAGTACCTATTAAAATCCATAATTATGTTATTATTTTAGGTTATCCAGATAACGTTTGCTTTTAGTTACGTTTCCCATTTCGATCAATATTATTAGGTTTTTCCATTAGAAATTTCTCAGTAAGTAGTAAGTCGTGGAATTTGAAGATTTGACAACCCTTTGCCTCGGAAAGCACGTAATCCGATGGTCCGATTTCTCCCCGGTCGTGTATTCGATTCGTGACGAAAACTTCATGTTTTTGCGTTTTGCCCAGAGCAATATCATAATTATGTGAGCAGATTATTTAAAGACAATTTACAATTTTAGAAAGATTAGGTCTTGATTTAGACAGCTACAGAGTAAAAGGATAGTTTTTAATTATGGTTTTTTAAAGCGAAGACAATTCTTTCATATCGTTTTACGAAAATAGACGTCAGGGTTAACTTTCAGGATGAATATAATCATTACAATATGCCAAAATATTTTGTTTTATGTGTTTTTCCAACAGTATATACAGTCATAAAGACAGCTACAGAGCCAAAATTACGAAAATATTACTATTATGTATTAAAAAACAATGTTGAAAAAGTAGAAAATCGGTTCACTTTGTCAATTTTTTTTCACTAGTATTTGAATAAAAACATAACTGATATATTTATTTTATGAAAGTAAATGTTATGATTAATATACAGACTATTTTTCAGTCCGATATACGAGCTCATTTATTTTAGACAATTATTTTAAAAAGCACTGTAAAACATCGCGCGCTGTCGTTTTCCGATCAATTTCAATGATTCGTGCTTATTTCGTGCATTTTTTTTTTACTGATGCACACAAACAGACCATTGTATTGTACTAGTGTGTGTCAATGCTGCTACGCCGTTCTAGCAATCGTTTAGATTTTGAGTTGCGCTAAATCGAATACGCGCCATTGCCGGCCTATCGCGCTTTGAGAGTGCGGGAAGAAGAACAACACGGAGCAACTGTGGGCAACTCTGTCTGCACTCACACTTGCGTTGTAATTCGGATATCTATAATTGTACTTGACTCGTCTCTATTGAGTTTGGCAGTTGTGACCGAAATTCAGTCGGGAATAATATTTATAGTAGATAGATTCTGTACAATTAAGAAACTTACCACTCCAATTTTCTTGAACAAACAAGCTACGAAGCATTTAGGATCGTTACCGTTGGGAATCATTTTGTTCTTAAAGGCCCTTATATCTGACAATGATATGATCTGATGATCTTTTATGCATTGGAGACCCACAGTCACTATCTCTCTTTGAATGCCAGATTTTTGGGCGTCCGTTATTGCCTGTAATAAATCAATTTACGTATGTAAACAACCAGCCAGTAATAAAAAGATCAACCATCGACATAATTTCAGCGAGACAATAAACTAGGAAGACAGTAAGTAGGTACTTACTGCACTTGCTGCTTGTTTTATTAAGAACCAAAATAGCATTACGTAACCAATACGGATCAAGTCCATTGAGGGATTCATTACAAATTCAAGCCTTTCCTTTTGGCGGAAGATTTTTTTTTGTCAAAAACAGAAACTATATTTGTACTTTACTACGTTTTCCAAATAGCAGTGGACAGACTGCTGTGTAGAAGGATTGTTTTAAACAATAATTTTATAGGTACTTATTTAGTTCCTAGTAATATTACAACACATGAAACCCTGAATTCGTAGTGAAATGTTGCCAAACCTGAACACTATTGACTCCTTTATTTGTGTTTCTCTTTTTATATCAAATAGATTGAAAATACGTGATGAAACAGCTAAACTGTTTGAATGACTATTTTGGCAAACCTCAACCTTCGATTTAAGAGCGGAAGTTCGCCCTAAGCATGAACAATTGAACTCGACACTAAGCAGGGTACAATCCGATTCGTCGGTAAAACGAATTAGTTTATTGTTTAGACTGTTTACAGGTTTTTGCCAATTCATTTGGAGCTGTAAAATCAGCCACGAAGGTACTTCAATCATACACGTTATTCGATGATACTTTATCAGTATACAGTAAGTTAAATATTATTAATAGAAGGCGTTCTCGTAAACTTCTTAATCTACATCTTTTATACATAGATTTGACAATATACAACGTGTATCTTATTTAACGCTATACCTCAGACACCCCAATTAGAATATTAAATTATAAGTCTAAAACAACATCCGTAATTTAATAAATGTAAACCAAACCCAGTCTTTTTTTATAAAATAGTTATCCTTACTAAACGCAAAACGTATGTGCGTCCTACAACATCCCTACGCACACACTCATGCAATGCTAGCGACCGACGTGCACACACTCGAGCGCCCGCCAGCTGACCAGTGCAGTAGGCATAAGTTAGGCGTTAGTTCAATGAACGAATTTTACGTACCTAACATGTCACAGACCGATAAAAATAACTTTTGATAATAAATTGAGTTTACCATGTAATTATTGATAGTTTTCTAGCAAGTAACATTATGATTCCATCTTTCTATCACACGTGCACAGGCTTGGGACTAAGCGGCTTCAAATAATTTTGTTTACTTTTACGATTGATTCAAGTTCAACACGAATCTAAAATTTTAAGCTTAGTGAAGGGGACGCATTTAATACAGCTACTTTTTACCCGTTAACGATGTGAAGTACAAAACGGGCGGGTGCCGGCTTGAACGGTAAAACAAAGCTTTTTCATAAAAAAGAGAAGCAATACAAAACAACAAACGAAACAAAGCCACCGATTTCCGATACTTAAGTCATGTGTGTTCTGTGCTAAAGTTATTTTTCACTTTTAAGTTTTTGAAGGCGGTTGTCTTATTAGTGAAAAAGCTTTTTATTTTCCGCTTTTTAGTACCTCCTTCTTATCGAAATCCTTTAAGACACCTTAAAACAGAGATTGAAAGTACTCCAAAGATTGAGGCATACCCTGTCCATTAAAAAAAGATTTTTCAAAATCGATTTAAATTTGCCGGAGAAATCGCGTAACAAACATACAGTCGATTGAGAACTTTTTGAAGCTGGTTGAAAATAATCTCAGATGCGTAACTATCGCAATATCAGCTACCTGATAAATAGGTCGTGTTTACTTCAATTTCAATTTAATTTAAATTTAATTTATTCAATAACAATTTACATTGTGTCTGAAATCATTCATAATAAATAAAAAATGAGTACTGCTTATTACCTACTACCTACGTGAAAAAAAAAACAAATTGTGTTAAAGATTTGGGTCATAATACCTAATTCATAATTGAAACATAAAAAGATTTAAGCCACAAACAGCAAACTTCGCTGCCGAGTGCCCGGTGCCCGCGCACGGAAAAATACCTACTTTGATGATGGCCGGCCGGGGACCGGGTGTAGCGCGCCCGTCGGCATGTAAAGGGAAAGCCGGTTTTGTGCCTCTCGCTTATCACATTATTCTTACATTTGCAAAGGACGGAGGTACTAGGTACTAGGTCTACTATTTTCGACATTAATTTCTCGACAAATTAATGAGACATGCGGAATACAAATCGGTCGTGCATTTAAATAAGCCTTGTTGTTGGGACGAATGGATTAAATTCTCTTACATCAACTGTTTTATTAAACGCGCTCTACTTCAAATGTAAAATGCTTTGATATTATTTATGTGCACGTGTGCTTTACGGACCTTAAAATTAGGTTTAGCATTGAAGTAGGTACTTATGTTTGTTCAATGCCAGCGGCGCGTGCACACACGGCAAGGCCGCATCACCAGCTTGAACTGTAGGTAGGTGTAGGCATTACTGCGTTAGGTACCTATGACTATTGATTGACCGTAATGACCGTACGAATTCAACGACCAAACATTACTTTAGCTAGATATGGTAGTGATACCTATGCGATATCACCGTGTAAAATTCAATCTTTCTATCACACTTTCACAGGCTTTAGACCGGCTTTAAAATTGTCTCTACGCTCTACGCGCGGCCGCCGTTTCGTTCGTCGCGTGTCGTTTTTACGAGTATCTACCTAGGTATCTATCTTTAGAGATGTCACACCCGCGCGGCGCGAACGCGAAAAGTTGTGTTTAGGTACAGTTTATTGTTTGTACCTTCTACAAAAATATTCAAAGACGGCGTGTTTAAAAGATTTGAATCATTTTTCATTTACAGTGATTAGAATACAATCGTATTGATAGGAAGAAGTAGGTACTTACGTGACTGAACTATTTACACTTTACACTTAATTAATTTACACTATTTCGGCGATCCACTTTCATTATACTTTCAAAATGACCACCGCCTTGGCCTATGCACTTATTTGCACGCTTTCTTAAATTGTGTTTTAATTTTGTAAGCACTTCAATGTCACGTTTCACTGTCACAAATGCTTCTTCAATTTTCGATTTAAGTTCATCGACACTTGTACATTGACTGACGTACACGAGCGATTTTATGCGACCCCACAAATAAAAGTCTAGTGGCGTTAAGTCAGGCCATCTGGGAGGCCACGGTACAGGTCCTCCGCGACCTATTCCACGACTGCCATACTCCGCATCCAGATGCCGTCGAACGGTCCACGTGAAATGCGCGGGAGCACCGTCTTGGTGGTAAAACATGTCACGTAAAAGACCGGCAGGGACGTCATCTAGTAAGTCCGGCAAAGTCTCCTGCAGGAACCGCAGGTAGGTATCTCGCTCTTGCAGTCGAGTAGTCCGCACATTCGTCCCCGTGTCCAAAGCCGTATTTGGAAAGAAAGTCCCGGAGTCCCTCAGTCGCTGAGTGCCAGCAAGCATCGTCCTGGCACTCACACTGCAGCCATAACGGGCATTAAACTCCCGACAAGCTAACGCGACATTATTCAGACAACGAGCCAGGGTCCTCACCATCTCCGTGTACTGGATGTTGGTATAGCGGAAAGCCATCGCGCGCGGAAACAAGATTATGACGGAGAAGTTAGCCAAGCAACAACTACATTAGATCGCTACCGGCGGATGACTAGCTTTTGATGTTAGGTACTCATGTTAGTCGGGCGGCATCGGCGGTGCGTTTGTCGGCATTTCGCATAAAACTCAAAGGGGTAGCCGACAAATGCTTTATCTCTTTGAAATAAGTTCTAAATTTCTTTAAATTAATTGTATGTATTTTAAAATCCCTAAAAATTATTTATGTGTAACTCTGATGACCGAACTATGTTGGGTCGTGCATTTCAATAATCCTTGCTCATTGGAGCCAAGGTTGGAATTTCTTTAATTTACCTATTTTGATGCTCACTACCTTTGATGTAAAATGCGTTGATATTATTTGTGTGTGTATTACGAGCTATGTGTGAACTACAAATTATGTCGTGCGTTTAAGTAGGCTTTATTGCGCTGCGTTAAGGTTTAAATTTCCTTGAATTAAGAATTGTATTAACTTGTCATGTGTGTATTACGAGCTATCTGTGAACTACAAATTATGTCGTGCGTTTAAGTATGCTTTATTGCGCTGCGTTAAGGTTTCAATTTCCTTGAATTAAGAATTGTACTAACTTGTCATGATACTGTGCTTCCAATTTAAGTTAATTAAAAGATTTTTCCGTCAAAATTTAACACCTATTTTTAATGACGGAAATGGATTCAGAAGCCGATTCTGAACCAACTACTTTCAGGAATTGCGTTATTTTTGTTACATCTTGTATATAAACATTAAAAAAATATATACAGAGTCTTTGTTTTAAGTATACGATTTTGTGTGATATTTAAAATATAAAAACATTTTTATTTTGAAATTATTTTTTTTAGTACCTATCTATACTCGTAGGCGGTGTAGTATTACCGGTGAATTTGAAAGCCTTTCGTTAATCACCATACTGTACGTATACGAAGTATGCCTTTTAAGTATTGTCGTTTGAAGAAAGAAAACCAACTAGAACCTTACAGTATTTTTTACTGGTTTTTAGAGTATTCACCACGTAGTTAAATACACTTTTCCATTCGCTCGAACTTGTTATTAAAACATTTTTGCCACTCCAAAGTGGGGGTGTTTAATATGGCTGACTTGAAAGTATCGATTGTTTCTTCACCGGATTGGAAACTTTGACCACGAAGACTATTCTTAATTTTAAGAAATGTATAGGAATCGTCAGGGCTTAGGTCTGAACTGTATGGAGGATGGTCAAGGATTTTTACGTTTTCCTGCTTCAAATAACCAATCGTTCAATGAGCACTGTGTGAGCTTACGTTATCATGCTTTTGTATGATGCGTCGCTTTGGGTAACATTTTCGTAGTTCGGTGATGATTTGTGGTAAAGAAACTGTGGTATATTGACCGTTCTACGATCTTCAAGTGCAATCCTCGCAACATAAATAAATAAATAAAAATCAATAAAACATAACCGGTTCTCGCAACGAACTTGCCCGCTATCTTTTTTGAGGTGCTTCAAGAACGAACGACTCTAGTTGGTTTTGACCTACCTTGGAAGACCCAGATTATTTGGAAGGAGGTTATTTGGAATCAGGATTGTAGACATAGATCCAAGATTAGTCACTACTGATGATGTCGTAGACGTGATTTGACTCTCCTCGGTTAAATCTTCAATGAAGGCGGATTTTGGCCGTTCTTCACGAGATTTGTCACTAAGACTAGTATATCCACGCTGGAATTATACATACCAGCGTTCGACAGTCTGCAGACACGGGGTGTAATCATGGAACACAGATGTTAGCTCTTCAAAACACTTAAACTGTGTTAGGCCTCTTCGAAAGTTGTAGAAAATTGTTGCACGAACATTTTCCTTAGCAAGATTTATTTTCGTTCGTGACCTGACAGATTCAAATCGTCGCTGTGACTAAACAATAACATTAATTGTAGTACTTTTAATTGTTTTAACATTCCGAATTCAAACAAATTGGAATATAAAACAGTTCCTAATCCAAAATTGCCGGTATATATTGAAACGACAAAACATAAAAGGCATACCTCGTATATCAAAACTAGTTTTGCCCTCGATCTCGAAAATAAAAGTCTATGAAAAGAGATATCCACTTGAGACTTTTGGCAACTGTCGCTAGGAAGGCTGAATCAGTACTTGGTGTAGGGCCCTCCTTTGGTGAGAACGGTGACGGTCTGCCCGCATGCGTTTGGCCAAATGACAAGGTAGTAGGAAAATAGAGTTATGGTTACCAAAAATGAACAATGACTGGGAAGGCTGAAACTTGTACGGCATTATAATACGAATAGCACCTGTGTGGACAGTATGAAAACTAAACATATTTACTAGATATAGCCGCTCAAAGACGTGTTAACAAAAATTAACTCTTATCACAGGAACTATAAGGCGATATAATATGTTATTTTGAATGTTTATAAGGACTTTCATGTTTCTAGTTATTTTGTTTGATGTTGATGCCTTCCTAGTTATAGTTTATTTTTGGTAACCATAACTCGTCTTTGAGCGGCGATACATAGTGATTTGACCAGCCGCATGCGGGTAGACGGTCACCATTCTCGCCAGATTAGGGCGGGCCCTACACCGACCAAATACTGTTTCAGCCTTCATCGCGATACTTACCAAAAGTACAACTTTCTCTTAAACGATTCGTTCTTAGCTGACGTCTCCTGCATTTACACTACATACCTGCCAAAATTTTAGCAAAAGTAGTTTACGGGATTTCGGATAAGTGAGGGAGTGGTTTGTTGCAGGCTTTTTTTTTTTTTTTTTTTTTTTTTTTTTTTCTGAATGGCATCTCGCAGTTCAACCTGAGGGTTGGTTACTGCTTAACCGGACAATCCTGTGGTGCCTTAAAAGTGACTTTTAGGGCCTCCAGCCAGGGCAAAAACTTATAAACTAAGTGACTACGCTAAGGGCACCCCCTGTGGGGTACGAGCCTCGGCTTAGGTCGCCACTGAGAGAGGGCAGCAAAGGGACAGGCTGGATCGGGTCTCCATTAATTAGGGGCTATTTTAAAGCTAAGGGCTCAGCGACGCGGGCTGGCGCTAGCAAGGGTCGGGGGGGGGGGCGTTACGGGGTCGTCGCGAGGGACCTCGGCGGCGAGGTCGGAATGACGGTAATTTGTGTCTGTGTTTAACTAATGTGCTAGTGGCCCTATTTCTTTCTTGAAGGAGGGTAATAGCGTCATCTGGATCGGACAGGGTATGACGTGGACGACGGGTCCTGCTAATACGGGAAGGGGTATATCGGGCGGCCGCTACGACGAGCGGGTTGCGGTGTTTCTCCGCTTGATCGAAGAAGCGCTTGCAAGCGCGCTTCATGAACTGACGGATGGTCGGGAGTTTAAGATCGAGTTTGTTGCAGGCAGTTATAGTTTTGCTTTTATAAATATAAATTTCATAGGTTAGAAAAAGATCATATTATATTTTAATTTAGTTTATTTTTAAAAGTCTCTTGTAGGTTGAGATAACATTGATAATGATCCATTGATTATTGATGAAACTTCGGCAAACCATCATATATTTATATTATAAAAAGGAAATAGGATAAATAAGGTATTCATGCATAAATCAATCTTGTTGGTCGACTCGGCTTATGTTCAAAAGCTTACTGAAATCAGAAAAGATAAATGTGAGATATAAGTACTTATTTTAATTTATTTGATTATTATAAATCCATTTTTAGTATTCAATAAAATATAAATAATGATGTAGGTTTGTAAAGTATAAACTGCGGTGTGTACTCAATAAGTTCTCGCAAACTTCAATGTTTAATGCTAGCAGGGGCCCAATTTTCGTAATATTCGCTTTCAAATCTCAGTCACTCACACATTTTTTACAAGTTTTTGACATAGATTGTCGCTGAGATGAAATGATGACTAAATTTTGAACGTTGTTTAGATACTTACTTCTTTAATTTCCCTAAGGCATTTAAATAAAACATCAACGCGCTTCAACTGAGATTCTTCATCATCACCAGCATTGTCTCCGTTGGCTATTAAACAGAAAAAAAAAACACTTAACTTTCTATACTCCGTTCGTTTTTAATGGATAAACAATCAATAATCAAGAAGTTTCGATATATGTCATGCTTAAGCTAATACGTGCATTTGGCATGTGTTTTTCAACCCATCTTTTGTGAACAGACTATAATCTACTAACTTTAAGTAGATATAGTAAGTATCAATCGAAAATTCGGTATCGTTATACATGACAATTTTCAGGTAAATTAGTTAGGTACTATCATATTTATATTTTTCAGTATTATGTAGAGCATCAAAATCTTATTCATGGGGAAATAATAATGAAATTGCACATTTACCATCAAAGCAACTATCTAATTGGTCTTGAAGTTTTTCAGCTTCTTTCTTATCTCCTGCGTATTCCGAAATTGATGCCCGTAATAATTCACGATTGTATTTTCCGTTTTCGTCCAACTAGAAAACAAAAAGATCTAATAAGTGCCAACAACACAAGTCTTGTTTTTCTTTAATTCTTTTTATATCAATTAGTACCTCTTGTACGAGATCTCGTAATTTTCTGGATATTATGTGTTTATTTCATGACAATTATGACCACCAAAAATTACATGAAAGTAGGAACTTCGATGCTTTTAAAATAATCGATATTAATACAGTTGGAATAACTCGCTAACTTTGAAGGTTACAGAAAGGCTGTAGAGAAAGCATCAACTTTATTCTGCTTAAGCTGGTTTCTGTTTTTTAAAGCAGACAGCTGATTCCTGCTACCTCATTTATAGTATCCATAACGGTTAGTGGTTATGAATACTATATAACGTAAACGTTATGTTATGGTAACTGGGATGGGGGGCAAGACCCAGGTCTTACCTTGCATTACATTTGATTGATATTTTGTAGTTATGGGTTGGTACTTACAAGTCCCAGTTCCTGCAGTAAGCATTTCTTAAAACAAGCGTCCATATCATCGTCTTTCTCATGTTTATTCTTATCATCGTCAGTAAGGCCGCAGTCAGATACACATTTCTCTGCGATAGGTTTAATTATCTCCAGAATAGCCTGTTTTTCTGCTGAATCTGTTGCACACTGAAAAAGCATAAATAAAGAATACGTTTACTTGTTAAGACTTTCAATAATATTACGAACTACTTGGTAACGCACGAATTCACACGTTGTAGTTTTAATTGTTTGGTAATATTCGTCATAACTTTTGTAATGACTTCCGAATTTAAATTTAAATTTAAAATTCTATTTGTCCTGTTTTTATTATAACACACTTTTTGTTTCTCTCGAATTTGTTACAAATAGGTCACATCACTAGGCCACCCCCATTTTTTTGAATTTTTAATGGACTTAAAAAAAATTGGTTCTCCGTTTTACCGGTAAGTATGTATGTTCGTGATTTTTTCAGAAACTACTAATCTGATTTGGATAGAGTTTTGTTATTTGATTTCATATTTATTTCTGGGAAGGTTTAATGTATAAAACGTTGTCCTAGATAAGATTGTAAGACACCAGAACTATAGACTAAAACATAGTAGTAAGTCAGTGAAACATCATATGGAATATAATACATATGGAATGCAATAAAGAATTGAAATTGAATTTGAATTTGATCGAATCAGTGATATGCTTTAATCAAATGATTACTTTTATTTGTGTTACCGTTTCCTAATGCATTTGGATGACTAGAATGCACTAGAAAACAAAAACTTTTTTTTAAAAGACCATAAATATTCATTTCCGAATAGTTTTTCACGTTGTAGTTTTTAAAGTCAGTTGCTAAAAAAGCATTTTTTCACTGACTATTTGCAATACTTACATTAACGTTCCAAAAATTAACAGCCACCACTGCAAAATATAAACACACAACGCTGAACTTCACCATTTTGAAAATGACAAAGGACAATTTGTCTCAAAACTTGACGCTTCCTGTTTTATACGTTTGAGCTTATGGGGAGGGCTATTACCAAATAGCCGGGCCGGTAAATTTATGGTGAGATAATTACCATTTTTAATGTATTATATTTTACACCCATAACAATAAAAGAGGAAAAAAATACTATGTATGTCAAGTTCGAACCAAAGAATCATGGCGAGATCCATACATTCAAATGTATGTATAAAAAAATTAGAGGGTTTACAATATTTTCCAATGTGAAGAATATATTACCAAGAGTAGATTGACATACTTAGCATATTTTTAAACCCCCGCATAATTAAAATATTACACTTTTTTGTTTCACCACGATGCCCATTTTGTGTTTAAAAAGAAAAAGAAAGTGACCAGCGACGTTAACGGATCTATAAAATTGTCAGACCAGTGATGGGACAAGTGTATGGAAAAAAATAATCATTATTTGTGATATTATTTCCCATAAAACGATGCAATTTCAGTGTAAGAACTGCGAAACGGCGGCTGTCAGTGACAGTGTCAAGGTTATGGACGATAATTAAAATAAACCCTCGTCGCTTCATCTACAACAGCTTTTACCGATGGGACGAGTGGACGAAATACTCCAAACTTATTTGTGTTTGAAGTATTTCGGCCACCCGTTCCAACGGCCAAAAGAATCGATAATAAGAGGGGATTTGGTACTGGGCGGCTAACCCAAATGATTTACCACCAATAGGGGGATCTGGCGCTCGGCGGCACCACTCGATGCGCTCGCTCGCCTTCGCGCTTTAATGGTCACAGTTCTAACCTAACCCAAATGATTTACCACCAATAGAGGGGATCTGACGTTAATGGCCCCTGTTTCAACCTAACCCATCCGAGTCGGATTGCTCTGAATCGGGGTGATAACCATAATCAATATGTAAGTGTGTTGTAGCTGAAGCGACCATCGATGAACGATATTTTCGGCGAACAGTTCTATCGGCGAAGGATGATTCGCTATACAGTAGGGACATCTCGCCTGAGTCTGCCACGATGTGACGGAACGTTTTCCTGGACCCACATTGTGATTGTTTTAACCCTTGATCCGTTCGACATGCGGTGGATGTACCCAGCCCAGTCCCACTTAAGCTTAGCTGCTTTTTGAGTGACATCGGCGATTTGTGTCTGTGTTCCTAACGCGGTCCGTTAATTCGGTTGCTGCACTCCGTCGCTCACTGGCAAACCTCACGCTTGAACCAGAATTAATCACCGTGTGTATAAAAACAAACATGGCAAATTAGAATGTCTCCATGGATTGGATTGGAAGGTGTAGCAGAGTCCCTTACCTCCCTAACCACTACGATGCACACGGTCACGATCATTTACAATATCAAGCTTAATTAACCAAAATCAAAGTCACGTTTGAAATGCAAATAAAAGAGCCACAGAGAGGCTGGACCAGCCGAGCTACCAGAGTTTGGGTTATAAGTTATTTTATTTAAGACTAGGAATTCTGTAAGAAAACGCTATAGGTATCTGCTGTAAGTTGCCTTGTGTATTCAGACATTACGTAGTTATAAAAAAAGCTATAAGTCGAACCTCTGTAAAAAGTTTCTTTTATACTAACTACAAACCTTTCTGTATCTCATATTAATCAGTAATGGATAGTTATACAAGCACAACTATAAGAATTAATTATCACAAAAAAGGTTTTGTGGACCATAATTAAAATAAGCCCCCTAGGACCCCCTACTAGGACATTATCTTATGTTATTATAAATATTTTTGGCTGTATACGATGGAATTATGTATAAAAAAGTCTTAAATAAAGAGAGTAATAAATTCAATCATTATTCTACGCAACCCTATTTTATTTACAATAAAATAAACATGGTAATAACGTGCTTCAACACAATACATTTCGATCATTTGCTACTTCCTCTTTCTATTATACACAAACACACAATAGACATCACCAGGCTACTTTAGCAGGCTAATTGATATTCAGAATAACATACATTGAATGCCACATAATTATTTATCCAACAACGAAATACCTATAATGACTTATGTAAATAATTTGAATGATTCAGTATGGCCGTTAGTAGTCGCGTGGGCATGTCTGGAAATGTGCCTGAGACTGGCGGCATTGCCACATTGGCTCTAGTTAACCAACCGTTTCTTTACAAATAATCAAAACAAATAAATAATGATAAACTATTTTTTCCTCTTGTTTGATTACTTGGAGCCTCTATTTAGATGAGAATGCGATGAAATGTCAGCTATGAAACAGTCTTCGTGTAAACGCACATTTTGTAACAAAATGTAGAGGAAATGATTCACCATTCAAACTTTAAACCAACCTTCTTATACAGCATGGCTGTTATTTCTATATCTAACATGGTATTACCGTTAAAGTTTCTTATAGCACCATAGATAACCCCCGATATCTCAAATGAAAATCAACGAAAAATTTGTATCGTCACGGTACTGTGAACATCCGATACTTATTAAAGCCCGTCACAGACGTAGCTATAATATATATTAATATACGTCAGATGTAGCTATAATCAAGGCATATTACGATCAGCTTTAATATATATTTTTACTACGTCACTAAAATATGTGTACAGATATAGCAAGGCATATTCATATAAATTTCAAAAATGTGAAACAAACAACGATCGCAGACGTAATAAAGGCGAAAATATATTATTATATTATAACTACCGTGTGTGGTGTGGTGGCTAGCTATAATATATATTATAGCTACGTATGTGACGGGCTTAATGAATATTAAGATGCACCGGTATACAACCAGCCTAGTAATTGTTAATAGACACCAGAATATCTTAACATACATTGCGCCTCTGACATTCACAGTAACATATACAAATCTATAACTGTAGGTAAATCAAGGGACAACATACTATACTTGGTCTGACTACCAGGCTTACCAAAGGGTATCATCGCCTTACCTAGTAACTGAGTTGTGGAGGTCAGACACTCCATATAAAACACTGGTATTTAGCTGCACCCGGTTTTTGCGGGTCAGCTTTTTCGAAGGTTAGGCAGAAATATGGGTAAATCAAGTAAATTTTTCCTTCGATAAACCAAGAATATAATGAAAATTTTTCATAATGAACATTTTTCGAGACATTGTAATGAAAAAAATTAAATTAAAAATTTAAAAAACCCTCAACGCAATATAAAAACACTATTATTTTAAAAGTAAAAAAAAAATACCTTTTGTCAAGCCATCAAATGTTTGTTCGTTGAAATGGCGCTATAATGTCGCGGCGGGGTACCGATTAAGTAAGTCAGGCCCTTCATTTCATTGACATCTATTCATTTACCGGCATTTCCCACCAACTTCGATACGATCAAGTTTTAGTAGAAAATCTTGTCGCAAATCTAGTTACCATGAGTTTGGTATTTTTGCTATTTAGTTATTGCTATAAACTTAGCGGTACCCCACCGCGACATTATAGCGCCATTTCAGAGACACAACGGCGGCCATCGTTTTAGCGTCGGGTGTCAAAAACCAAGGTTTATCAAAAGTATACTAGTGCTTATTACCTGGGTACAGTCACCAAAAGACATAAGTTTACAGATCGGCGGAAATTGTTGAAGTTTACTTAGAATACAATGGATATTTGCGAATGTAATTTCATTAAATCATTGAATCGGCGATCTTTGGTAGAATGCATGCAATGTGTTGCGGCTACAGAAGAAACAAAAAAAATAAACTACATATTTCATATTGTATTGGATTGTTTTATTTTCTCGCAATCGTAGTGAAAAGTATAGTGTAACACACGGCGCTAAAACCCATTAAAACTCGGTTTCTATTTACTCCTTCGCTAAAGCTCGAGAGTAAAACTACCTCGTATATAATGGGTCATTTTAGCCCCTTGTATAACAATCTACTATTTCTGACTGATTCCTTGACAATTCAAAAGTGCCTATAAATGGTTTATTTGAAAGAAATGATTTGAGTTTGAGGTCAGGCATAGTGATATTGAGTTTTTTCATTAGAAACTTCTCAGTTGGAAGTTGATGGTGTAAAACCGTTGGTTATGATCAACGGTTTTACACCATCCCCATTATCGGCCTGATCTCTCCTTGGTGGAGTCGGATTACCGTCCCATCCAATTATGAGGATGAAGGAACAGGAAATACACCAGTATTAGCACACACACTTATGCATCATCATTAAGATTGACCTCGGTGACCGAAATTTGATCGGGAGAATATAATTACTGTAACTATAGAGACCAGATGGAATGACCATATTGCCGTGGAAGTTGGGTAGACCTTTGGTGTGGGATGCAACTTGTCACCCTTGCGCCATCCTATCTTTCTAGCACGTCGTGTTGTGCTGGGGCGGCAGCTGCAGGTGCCGAAAATCTCAAACGGCGAAAATATAACAACCTTCTTGGAAGTTATATGTTTAAGCCGTTTGAGATTGAAACACAAGGGACATGGGGTCCGAGTGCTCACCTTGTTTTTAGAGATATTTTTAAGCGGCTGGTCGACTCTTAACGTGACCAGAGAGCTGGCCTTTTCTTGGGCCAAAGAATTAGCATTGCCATTAAACGTGGTAATGCTGCTAGCCTTTTGGGCACTTGTCCCATTATGAGCGATGCGGAAGAGTTTTTTGATGCCCTCTGAGCCGTCCAATGACATATTTTTTTAATTTATTTTTAAACTTTGTACATTTTTAATTCTTTTAAGTGGTTAACAAATGAATAAACTATTACTATAATCTTGATAATAAGTGTCCATGGCAAAAAGCAAAGATCTAAAAGTAAATAAATAATATTGCAAGTTATCATCACAATAATGTTTATTAACAGTAAAATATGAAAATATAATTAAATAATACAAACAAACATAGCTCTTGTCATGAAAGTATTTTCTTTGATTACAAATAAAAACTAATGTTTGATTCGGTCCATGTTAAGTGTCAGGCAGAGATCTCTAGTCGATCTATTTGTTTCTTGTTATTCATCCATCTGAAAATAAAAACAAAGTAACATCTAATAAATAAAATTCTCGTGTCACATTGTTTGTACCAAAACTCTCAAACGGCTTGACCGATTCTTATGAAATTTTATGTGTATATTCAGTAGGTCTGAGAATAGGACGTAGGGTAGTGTAGGTGGATAGGGTAGGTAGACAGGTAGTTAGGTAGGTAAGTTATTAGGTAGGTACGTAGGTAGGGTAATCAGCCTATAGTTGTCTAACTGCAGGGTTTATGCCTCTTCTCATATAGAGAAGGCACGAGTATGATCACCACGCTTGCTTATGGATTGGCGATTTAAGACCTAAATTAATTATATAAGTCTAGGTTTCTTCACTATATTTTCCTTCAGGGACGTCAATCCAAGACTAGCTGTGCCCGCGGCTTCGCTCACGCGGACTAAATGTGGTGACTCAAGGAAATATTTATTGAATTTTATGTCATCATAATTCTCCAAGTGGCCTAGTGGTTGCAAGCCAGCTGGCCGCTGAAAGTTGTGATAGTGGATTTTTCAATTGGGATTTTTTCTTTAGACGTTCGGAGTCCAAATTTGTGTTTAGTTGGTAATACGCCTGCTCCATACCTTGGACTAAACATCTGGTGGAAAGGTCATATTATTATCATACACTCGCCGTGTTCATCTAAGATAAAGTACAATGAAACTGAAAATGTTACATTGGTACTTGCTCGTGCCCGGTTATGACCCCTCAAATACATGAGACATTGACACGAGGAGGGGGGGGGGGGGGTTCGTAACTTTATTCGTAACTTTATTCTACTTATTTTTTTGAATAATATCTGTTTTGCACTATGCACCTATCCATGAACATAACTTAATTGTCATTTCTGAAATTGTAATACTTTGTACAAACTCTAATCGGTATAGTGGTTTTATGCAAGGTATATCGTATTCTCGTATAATTATATAATAATATCAATTATTTTAAAAGAGTAAGTATGGAGTTTCTTGCCTATTCCATACGAAACAGGCTTTTGGAAGAGGCAACAAGATTAAATTTTTTTTTCTTTCATTTCTTTTATTGCTGTGGGTAATTGAAATAAATAATTTGAGTTTGAAGTAAATTAAAAATAAAGCAATTATCAGAAACTAAACCTTTTCCATGTCCATCTCCACTTACTTTTTTCTTGAGTTCCCCAACACAAGCAAACAGAAGTTTTGCTCTGTCACATCCTTTGTCTCCGTCACTGACTTCCTCGTCATTCACTGAAATAACCAAATGCTACACAATCAAACATATACCGTACGTACAATATTAGGTTAACTGTGCAGTTAGCAGACACAGTAACAATAGCAACAACGCTGTTTTAGTCAATTCCACGGTTGAGCCGATATAGTGCATAATTTATTGTACAAGATAATAATCAAGTCTCAATCAAAGGACGATGCCAGAAACTCTATAGAACTTTGCCCCACTCAATAAAAGTCATGTACAAACTTGCAATATGTAGCATCTTACTGCTTATTTATTGCTGATAACTAAACATTAGTCTTAATGGCTGCAGAACTTGCCGTTTCTGTTTAAATCAAAAAACTATATTTGCATTCGTTTTAGCATTGATTTGTAATCCGCAAGTAATAATAATAATGTTGTTCATTTGCCAACAAAAAAAGTTCTTTACATTTCCTTATAATCTACAATAGTCTACATTATCAATTAGGGTCTCAAAAAAAAACAAACGTATGACACAAAGGAAGCATTTTGCTAATGAACTCCACACAGCTCCACACTCGAGCCTGTCTCGTGGAAACAAACCAAGTACGCAAGTTCGCAAAATCGCAAGTTCTAAAGCAAAACAATTTATTATAATAAGATTCTATGATCATTACAATTATTTTATTAAATTACATTTTCTGTAAATGGGTGGGGCAGGATCTGGCATTGTCATTTATAACAAAAAGGTTTTTTTTTTTTTTTGTAAAAAGTTACATCTACAAGTTCTGGGGTCTGATTCTATAAGACCTCATTCTAAACTTCGAATCTGAGTCCACGGTGAGTTTCTTGATTGACATTCTAAGAACTTGGTTGATAATTCGAATTTATACTAGCGCCACCTTTGCGAGCGTGTCAGCGAGTTGAACTAAATTGACAGAAACTTCGACAGATAAAGCATGAGATGACGTAAGAAGTGGCATTCTGTAAGGTAATTTTCCCGTCACTTCGCACTTGAACCCGATTCAAAGTGTCAAATATATCAAGGTCATTTTGAACCTTATGCGAAGTGAGAGTGAATATCGATGTGAGATGCGAGTTGTTATTTGAATTTTACAAAATCGACCTATTGATCCGATTACAAAATATATTTCACTGATAGAAAGCTATATACCATTTCTGTGTGTCATAAAAAAAAAATGAATTTGTGAGACAGAGATTTGTTTGTGTGTCTTTGGATAGCAAACAAGCTGTGTGCCCATCTGATGCAATGTGATCACCGCTGACTGCAGATAAAGACATCTGCAGTTCCATAGTCCTTGCAGGTGCGTTGTTACTTCAACACAAAGTTAAAATGTCTCATTACACCAGCTCTCCCACTTTACAAACCGGATCACAGCCACGCCGTTTTACAACACAAACAGGTCATCATTATGTCAACCTTTAGACGCCCTCTGCTGGGCATAGGCCTGACCCAAGGGAGGGTTCAGCTATAATGTGTTATGGTAGAAACGACGCTGCTGATCATCGTCTTGTCTACGACACCCACGGGTAGAAATGGGGTGATGCTATTCGCGGCCAGCACCACACGGCAAATAGGTATGGTCGCAGTACTTCCCTGGTCTAGCTTCTTTACACAGAGCTCTAGATGTACTACTACTAAATCTATCCTAATTACTGACCTTTGACACATTCATCTCCAACGGATTGGAAGAACTTGATAGCCGACTCGCTCTTTATATGGGACTTGGCGAATGTAATGGTATTCTCAAGATCGAGCTTTCCTTCGCCGTCAAACTGAAATTTGAAAAAGGAAAAATGCTAACCTATGTCATGTCTCCTCATTTTTTGTACTTACTACTTACTGTCCAAAACGAAATGCTAAATGCAAATTTTACAAATATTTTATTCAATTTTATGTTTGATGTTATTAATAATACTTAAATAGTAAATTGTTTTTATTTACTCTAGTCCTGGACTGAAACCGCTGGAAGTTAGCAATAGGATAATGCAGTAGTAATAATAATTAGTTGCTTTAATTAGTATGCACTTTACAAGTATAAGACACACACACACTTAAGGTATTGTGAAAAATGCGGCTGAATAAATAAAATACGTATACGTACGTAAGTACCTACGTAAGCTAAGCTAACCTAAACGCGTTTTTCAAAATTTCTAAAATCAAGTTTCTAATCGTTCCTGCTTTACATGCCCGAGCAGCTGAATTAATTTTAAAGTTATGCCGAGGACAGAAGTATTCATCTTAAGAATCTTGCTTTACAAAATGGCTCTACTTACAAATTCAGCTTTCTTCATGAAACAGCTCATGAAACAAGGATCAATATCCTTAGCGTGGTCTTTCTTCTTAGCTTCATCAAATTGCTCCTCCGCACATTGCATTACAAATGGATGCAACGCTTCTTTTAGACTGGACTCGTCCTCTGGAGTAAGAGCCTGAAATTCAAATAATTTTATTTGTACAACGAAAATGTTGGTTAACTAGTATGGCCTTTATTTGTCCCCAATTTTACCAAAAAGATTTTAATGTCTTGGGTAAGGTAGAGTACCATGCCCGGAATTAGTTCTTTTTTTTAAATGTTGAATTAATATACCTGCAATAATTTTTAGAAAATAAAATGACTTACATAAGTGCACCCCAAACAGAGCAGCACAGCCACAAACAATAAGCGCCCGTTAACTAACATTTTGTTTTTTAAAGAAACTTGAATTTCCACGAGCAATAAACTAGGCACTTCTCCGATTTTTTACACTTGTCTAGAGTCTAATGTGTCAACTGCGTCATTTATATAAAACTCACGTTAATCTTAGCAAGATAATTGTGACAATTTTATCATTAAAAAATATTTCACACCTTATTCAAAGCATATTTTTCTAAAAACGATGATAAACGAATTTTGTATATTTAAAAAAACATTATCATAAACTATAAATGATGAAAATTTAAACGCCATGGCTGACTTTTAAGCACTTTATCAATAGCACTAAAGTCCATACAAAATGTAGTCTAGTAAAATTGTAGTAACTCAAAAACTCGTATTTTTTTCGAGAAATAGGTACGAGCTTTTGATTTACCGTGTATAATTTTATAATTAAGTAATTAATGCCCTTATGATGTTTTCAAAATTTCAAACAGTTTAAATACATATTAATGAAAATATGACTAGACTACGCTTTGTATGGAGCGCGCAGCAGAACACTGTCGATAAGTCATTAAAACGTCATCTAAAATACCATAAAAAAACACTGTCAATGACTTAGATATTTGATATTTGAGTCATGAATTAAACCTGATTTTGTTAAGGCGAAAGTGCTGGTAGCTTCTAGCGAAATGTTTGTTTTACCCGTGAACCCGTTCATACAAATACCTACTACTGCAGGACGTGACTACGCCCACAACCGTGCCCGCAATTTGTCCGCTCCTGTGTGGCTAGCCCTTAAGTATAGTGCCCAATCAAGACAATCTACACGAGATACTGCAATTATTATGTATTTCCTGCTATCTTTCACCATCATCTACATTTACTGAATTTTTCACACAAATCGTCGCGATAACAAAGAGATGTCTATCATCTAACTGGATTGCATACCAACATACTATTATGAACACTGCACGAAGTATGTAACAATTAATGACATTTTGTGCAAAAAGTATCGTCATAACCTACGCCTGTGCTGTATTCGCACAGGTAAAGGCATACCGTCTCCATAGGATGGAGACCCTCCAAACCGTTTCTTGCAAAAAATTACGGGCGCCCCGTACTATGTTCGCTACGAGTACCTTCATCTCGATGTCAAACTCCCGACCATCCGTCAGTTCATAAAGCGCGCTTGCAAGCGCTTTTTCGACCGAGCGGAGAAACACCGCAACCTGCTCGTCGTAGCGGCCGCCCGATACACGCCTTCCCGTGTAAGTAGGACCCGTCGTCCACGACATATCTTCTCCGATGCTGATGACGCCATAACCCTCCTCCATGAGAGTAATAGGGCCACTAGTACAGCCTTTAGCTTTTGCTTTAAAATACAGCCTTTAGCTTTAAAATAGCCCCTAATTAATGGAGACCCGACCCAGCCCGTCCCTTTGCTGCCGTCCCCCAGTGACGCCATAAGCCGAGGCTCGTACCCCGCAGGGGGTGCCCTTAGCGTAGTCACTTAGTTTATACGTTTTTGCCCTGGCTGGAGGACAACAACCTCTAGGTTGAACAGCGAGACGCAATACAGAATAAAAAAATGTGGGTCATTCGCTATCCAACCTTTGATGAAGTGAACACACGTGAACAGCTACAGCAAGAAAAACACCCCAGAAGATGGATACCACTAGATGAAGCCGCTCAAGTCATTGCACTACTGCAATCTGGGATGCGACAATGTGATGTTGCTCGGCAACTGAACTTGAGTCGTTTTTCCGTTCGACGAGTGTTCCAACGCTTCCAAGAGACTGGTGGCTATATCCGAAGATGTGGATCTAAAAGACAACGGTGCACATCCGAAAGAGACGATCGCTTCATTGTATCGACGTCTTTACGTTATCGGTTCTCCAATGCTGTTGAACTGCAACAACAACTGCGATCAGCTCGCAGAACTTCTGTGAGCGTCTCCACGATTAGAAGAAGAATGCGGGAGAAGAAAATTCCAGCACACAGAGCTGCTACAGGGCCAAAATTGACTGCACAGCATAGGAGAGACCGGTTGCAATTTGCCCGTGACCATGTGGATTGGACAAAAGACCAATGGAGGGCTGTGCTCTTCTCGGATGAGACGAGGGTGTGTCTTTTCTGCAACAACAGGCGTAGAAGAGTGTACAGGAGGCAAGGGAAAAGATTTGCACATGCCTGTATTCAAGATACAGTGGAATACGGGAGTGGCTCGTGCATGTTCTGGGGCGGCATGTCAATCAACGGCAAAACGAACCTTGTGTGTGTTTCTCGGACTGGAAGTGCTCGCGGGCAAGGGTCGCTGACTGCTCCTTGGTACATAACAGAGATCTTAGAGAAGCAGGTTGTCCCTTATGAGGGTTTTGTTGGCAGTGAGTTCACGTTAATGCATGATAACGCCTGCTGTCACACCATTAACCGCATTAACTGTATGAGACTACCTGCAAGAAGTTGGGATCCCTGTTATGCGCTGGTCGGCGCGAAGTCCAGACCTGAACCCTATTGAGTACCTTTGGGATGAACTGAAACGGCGAGTACGGGCACGTAATCCTGCCCCTACCACTCTCCAAGACCTCCAAGATGCTGTCGTTGCAGAATGGGACAATATTACTCAAGAGACTGTTGTCACATTAATTAGGGCCATGAGAGAACGCATGGAAGCAGTCATAAGGGCTAGGGGGGTAACACTAGGTTTTAAGTTGTTTTTAAGCACTTTGTTGTAATTTTTGATGATAAAATAAAATTTAACTTTTTAAACATTTGCATTAGCTTGCTTTTTTATTCCCTGGTAAACAAAAAACCATATCTATTAACTATTTATTCTGAAATTTAAATAAATTGCCTTTCCAATGATACCTTATAGTCATATGGCTTCAGTTGATTAATAGGGTTAAAATGAGTTTGAAGGGAATTCTTAACGAGGTGCGTTTTTCGTGACGCTGAGTGTATGTTAATTAATGAAATTTTGTCTTTTTACTCTGTTACTATTTTGCTATATGCAGTATAATTATGATAGAAAATTGATTATTGCCAGGCAGTCGCTCTGTGTAAAATATTGGTATTCGGCTGCATCCGGTTAGCCGACCCCAACATAGTCAGGAAAAGGCTAGGCAGGATAGGATAAATAGGATTATGATGTATAGATTATTGATTTGTGATTATTAGCTGTAATAATCATTTTATCAATACATAAGTTTGTCAAAATTGTATGTATGTACATAATATACTGTGAAAAATGTAAAAAGGTGACTCTGGATCCTCGTGTTTTATGAACTCCGTTAATCTCTGTCGTCCGTCAATATCGGCTATCTTGCGACAGTCGCTGCAATTAGCCAAACGCTTCACATACAAAAAAGCATAACCAAAAACAAATGATCTTGAGACATTAAGCGCTCCACAAACGTAGAGACTTTATGTAACCGACACCGGACAAAGTTGCCGGTTGCTAGTTACTACTACAAGACACTTTCAGAGTTTGTTTTCCGAGTATCCTCTCAGTGTCCTGTGCACTGAGCACAACAAATTGTTTACTCTTACAATTTGTGTGGAAACTTATCATTAATCTCTTGTGTGTTTCACTAGAAACTTTTCAGTGTCTGGTTACTAACACCGAGCACTTTTGTGAACGACAATCAGTATGTGTCAAGTGGCATAACAGGGGTATAATTCTGTAAGACCTCATTCTAAACTTCGAATCTGAATCCGCTGTGAGTTTCTTGATTGGCATTTTAAAAACTCGGTTGATAAAACGAATTTACACTAGCGCCACCCTTGCGAGCGTGTCAGCGAGTTGAACTAAATTGACAGGGAGATTTTGACAGATAAAGTATGAGGTGACGTAAGAAGTGGCATTCTGTAAGGTAATTTCCCCGTCACTTCGACGCTCATTTCGCACTCGAACCCGATTCAAAGTGTCAAATATATTAAGGTCACCTTTGAACCTTACGCGAAGTGAGAGTGAATAGCGATGTAAGATGCGAGTTGTTCTTTGAATTTTACAGAATCGACCTACAGGTAAGTGACTACGTCTGCATATTAGTGAGTTGATTCAATACTAATTTAAATATAAAAATAATTAACTGACCCGGCAAACGTTGTTTTGCCATATGAATTGATAAAAAAAATGGCCTACGTCCTATTCCCAGACCTACCCAAAAATAAATATAAAATTCAGTCAAGACGTTTCGGAGGACTTGGCAAAGACTCTGACGCAAAATTCTTATATACTACAAATATTCAGTACTGATTGCCGCTTGCCTGTGTCAGACACAAGACACTAAAGTGTCTACGTTTGCGCAGAGTCATGTCACGGCAACCTTCACCGTAATTTGCGAACGATGCCTACAAACAACAAATCGTTGATTAATATGCTTGGTAAAAATTCCTTACATTTTCTTGATCAATATGTATGGTGGAAATGCCTTAAACTTGATGTTCTTTCACATCCAACATGCCACATTTTTACACAGTTAGTAAGTACTTTTTTAGCTAAATACTGATTCCTTATCAACAGGCTGAGTGAAGGAATTCAGTGAGTCAAGTTCATTTGAGCTATTTCTCTGGCAGACATGACAATGTCTGTTTAATTTATATCCTGTTGTAGTATATAAGTTTTATTCTACTCAAAATGTTGTGCTCAATAAAGTTATTATTTTTATTATCTCTTATATTTAAAAATCTTCTGTGCGTGTGTATGAAAGTGAACTCCTCCTAAACGGCTGGACCGATTTTGATGAAATGTTTTGTGTGTGTTCCAGTGAATTTGAGAATGGTTTAGATTCACAATTGGACCCGGTAGGTGGCGCTGTAATCGTTTTTTTTCATGGTAGGGCAGCCTCTGCCGGGCGCGCTAGTCTATTATAAGAACCTGTAGGAACTATAAACCGTTACCGTTCGACTAATTAGTCGCTTTCTACATAAATGTCATCTGTACATCGATCGGCGCAAACCAAGCATTGGCCGAGTTTGCAATCTCAGATTGTCCCCTGTGCAGTCAACCATTATTACATAATACGGACCACGACTGACTATAATTACATTAATTACATACGAATGAATACATAAATATTTCCTTGCGGCATACGTTACTCAGTCGCATGGCAATCGTCATACTGAACGGACAGGTGTATGTACGCCTTACTTACATTTGATGTTGTATTTTCGGATATCGTTATTTTTTGTATCTGCTGATTTTGAGTCTTCAAAATTTATTTATTTATTTATTTCATAACATGTTCACTATCTTTACAGGCAACTTCCCAATACGATAGTGCCGAGCTATACAGTAGGTACAGTTGATTTAAAAAACAACAATGAATGACAAAATTAAATTATATATAAAAACAACAATTAATGACAAAAACAAAATAATATATAACACAACACATGTAACGTTACCTTTTTGAACTCACTCAGCGAACACGAGAACAAGTCCACTCTCTCAGCAACCAGATTAAGTGTATGCACGGTCCGCGTGAGGTAGGCAAGTTTGTTCTGCCGCGTGGCACCGCGAATAAATGTGGTCGTCGTCGGCGTTGCACATACCCATCGGGCACACACAAACCCATCCACTGCAGAACCCCCGAATTTTTGATATTACCCCGAAACATTCCAAGAATGTAAGATGCCAGCGATAAATCTCTCATTGTTTCCAACTTGTTGTATCCCACCATGCCTAAAACGAACAAGGTTGGATACATCAAGGGATACAAGGGATACACCCCATAAAGCCTAAGGTATATGTACCTCGTAAATTTATTTTGTATGCGCTCCAACATGAGACTATATTTAGTCTCATGTGGAGCCCATATTGCAGCATTACACTCCAGCTGACTCCTTATGAGGGCATCATATAATGCTGCAATGGCTTTAATGTTTTTGAATGTCGCTGCTCTGCGAAGTACAAATCCTAATCGCTTATAAGCCGTTTTACAGACATTGATTATATGCTCCCGAAATTTCAATTGAGCGTCCATTTGAACCCCAAGATCTCGCAGCACCTCCTCTCTTTTCATAGGCGCGTCATCGACTTTGTAGCTGAAGTGGAGTGGTACCCTAACACGACTATATGTTACAATTGCACATTTGGTAACATTGAATTGCAGTTTATTAGCTCGACTCCACTCAACTACTCGGTCAATGTCTTGCTGCAGGCGGCGACAGTCGTCCTCGCTTTCCACAGCTAGGAGCTGCACTTGAGGTCGTCTGCAAATAGCAAACACCTGGTATCCTTGACCATCTCCGGTAAATCATTGATCATGATGATAAATTCCAATGGCCCGATATTGCTTCCCTGACTTACGCCAGACCTCGTAAAGTACGACTCAGACTGATAGCCACCGTACTCCACGTACTGTTTCCTGTCCCTCATATGGCTCACAAAGAATTCGAGTAGCTTAGGCGTGCAGCCAACCTAAATACCAAAATATAGGTACAATTAGGTATTTCAGCCGTGTGGTGCCGGCCGAGAATAGCAACGCCCTATTTGTACCCGTGGGTGTCGTAAAAGGCGAGAGAGGGATATTGACCAGAGGATGCCCATCCTCTGGCAGCGTCATTCTGAGTACCATAATACCTACTACGATCACCAACATGCATCGGCCAAACATAGCGATTACGGCTAAACCCCCCTTTGGGGGAGACCTCTATGTCCAGCGGTGGGCGTCTAAAGGTATAAGGTATTTATAGTAGGTGGATAGATATAGTGAAAACGTCAGTAATAATGACATCAAAGTCCACTATTAGGTATATCAGTAAGGCTGACCTTACATTATTTTTTCAAACATTCGCGATTCAGGAGTAGAATGTTGATGTTTAACCTCTAAAACCGCTGTGTTACCGGTCATCTATTAAGTACAGTTTCTAGAAAAAAAACCTGCCAAGGTAACGTTATGTACATAATAAACCATAATATAATCATTATGCACTTGTGATTGTTACAATCCGTTCCTCGTCTTTTTTTTTGTAACCGGAACAATAGGATAAGCAGTCATTCAATCAACTTGTCTCTACCGCTACTTAATTTACGTAGAGATCATCATCTGCTCAGCCTTTTCCAAGCTATGTATATTGGGGTCGACTTCCAGTCTCACCGGCTGCAGTTGAATACCAGTGTTTTACAGGGGGCGATTGTCTATCTGACCCCCACACTCTTATTGCGTAACAAGATACCCTTTGGTAAGACTGATAGTTAGACTTTCAAAGGACCGACGCCTTTATAGGCGTCGGTCCTGACTGTCTTTTATAGATCAAGCATGATCAAGCATGATCAAGCATGATCAAGCATCAAGCATGTAAATGCTTTCGGAGTCACACAGGAACCTCGGTATAAAGCGGATAGTCACCCCTCCAGATACCCACCGCGGCAAGCGTAGCTTAACCATGAGCGATCTTTTTACCTTTTTGTTTACTTATCTAAGGTAACGTCTCAATATAGATCTCTTTTGGGTGCTCCTTCCTCTACAGCATTCTCAGCTATGTGGCACATAATGAATGGTGATTACAATGACTTCTGTCTGTCTATAGTCGGGCCGAAAAAAGAAATGGTGGTGGTGGTGGGATGGTGGAATGGTGGTGGAATGGACCTTTTTTCAATCGATAACTCATACTACACTAGGCTTTTGCTTCATACATTTAGAAATTAGCATCTCCAAAAGTTTATCTCTGTAGATCTAACCTAACCTAACTACTAGACCTAGGTTTTAACCTCAAACTGCGGAAGTAAAGTGTCCTTGGTGATAACTTTGCACATTCCCAGATGACGGCGATGTGGTGGAATTTTTTGAACTATTGTTTCCAGTTTTAGCTACAGGCTTTTCTTTCTTATTATTCGTGTAAACTACTAGATGTCACTAGTCTCATTATTTTAGTGGTGTCTACTTATCATGTTTAACATGTCGTGTATGTACTGCCTCGTTGCCCATTGGTGTGTTCTTTATGTGTGACTATAATTATCGGATTTCAGACCACTAAACGGTGCCGCACTTTTTACAATTATAAACCTTGCCTTCATTAGCATTAATCTACTATTGCTCAGAAAAAGGCGTGATGCTATTCATGCACATTCACCTCTTCCCTGCTCTTTCAAGTTTCAAGCATTCAAAACCAAACATATCTAATTGCTACAGTACTGGACTAAAAACGCAGCAAGTAGCTACTATTAATTGTTACAAATGATAGACTGGTAGTTGCCATTTAGTGTTTCATACATAGGAAACGTGACGTTGCACTTTTCAGCTTAGGTTGAAGTGGCGGGTTGGTTTTAAAATAGATGAGGGCTCCGTACATTAAAAAAAAAAAAAAAACACTTAGATCCAGGAAAAATAGGAAGGCTACTACTGTCAGCGTTCTTATAAAACAATATTTGAAGATTGAATAAACTCTATGTCTGATCAAAATCAAAATTTTCGGCCTTCACTATAATGAATGTTTATCAATAATTCAGTCAGTAGTTTCAGCGTTAAACTGAAAACATTATACTACTATAAATGTTTCAGCTGTTTGTTCATTTTGAGACTTAACAATGGCCTAAATCATTTTGTTTTTTAATACTTTGATGTCATCCAGATGTGTTCTTCCTTCCGGGGTAATCGGTTAAAAAGAGGACTGAACCCAATAATGAGCCCTGTGGGAGCCCATTTACTTTTTGACTCTCTATCTCTGTGTCATCTCTACTCGGGCTTTGTAGGTACTAATTTATACATTTTTGTCATGTAAGAACCTAACAATAGCGACAGATGACTAGTACGTACCTACTATAATCACCGACTATACCTACTTTTAGTTACAACAACACAGTGTTCAGTATCCATAGCATCTCGCCCCACACTGCCTCCACTGCTGAAACCTGATGGTTCTCTGGCTCACTCTGCAGAAGAGAAAGCAAATCTATTTGCTTCTCTATTTGCAGAATCTTCACATCTTGATGCAGGAGACGCGACTCCCCCGACTTTACCTGGCAACACGACTTCAATGTCTGATACTCGCATTCGCCAAAAGGAGGTTCGTCAAGCGTTACGCAATCTTGATGTGAACAAGGCCAATGGACCAGACGGTATTCCGGCTATAGTTCTGAGGACCTGTGCACCTGAATTGTCTCCTGTACTGACACGCCTCTTTCGGCTCTCTCTCGAGACTGGATTAGTGCCGAAGTCATGGAAGCTTGCCAACGTGCAGCCCGTGCCCAAAAAAGGTAGTCATGCCGATCCTACCAACTATAGGCCCATCTCGGTCACGTCCATTATCTGCAAGACAATGGAACGTGTCCTCAATAACAGGCTCCTGGCGTACCTTGAGGCTAACGACCTCCTCAGTGATCGTCAATATGGCTTTCGCCGAAATCGGTCCACTGGGGATCTTCTCGCGTACGCCTCTCATATCTGAGTGATCGATCAATTCGCGTAGTCATTGATGGCTGCTCGTCAGATCAAATGGCAATAAATGCCGGGGTTCCTCAGGGCTCAGTCCTCTCTGCAACCCTTTTTTTGCTGCATATCAACGATCTGCTGAAACCCGGTACCTTTGGGTACGCAGATGACAGCACGGTTGTAGAGAGTTATACATCCAGCGCACGTGCCAGTGCGGTTGAAATCCAGTCTTCTAGAGAGTCCATGGTCGAGCGCTTGAACTTGTCCCTCAAGGCAGTCTCCGATTGGGGCGATGCCAATCTGGTCAGGTTCAATGCAGCTAAGACCCAGGCGTGTCTTTTCTCTGCCAAGAGGAGGCCTTTCCATCTGGCCCCTACTTTCCGACATGTATCCGTTCCAATCACAGACCAGCTTGAGCTTCTTGGCGTTACTTTGACGTCAAATCTTAACTTTGGGTCATTTATTGAGTCCAAGGCCAAACTAGCTGCCAAAAAGCTGGGAGTCCTCGCAAAGGTGCGAAAGTACTTCACGTCGGAACAGCTGCTCAACTTATACCAAGCACAAGTTCGATCGTGCATGGAGTACTGTTCGCACCTTTGGGATGGATCGGCAAAATACCAACTGGAGGCATTGGAAGTCATCGATAGACGTGCCAAGAGGCTCATAAACAACGACTCCCTGGTTAGGGCTAAGCTCCAGAGCCTTGAACATCGCCGCACCGTTGCTAGCCTTTCGGTCTTTTATCGGGTACATTTCGGAGAGTGAGCTTTGGAATTGCACAATTTAATTCCCCCATCCCCGTTCCATCATCGGACGAGCAGAGATACGGCGAAGCGTCACCGCTATATGGTTGAAGTTCCACGGTCTCGAACCAAGCGCTTTGACTCCACATTTATTGTGCGAACTGCCAGACTGTGGAATTCCCTGCCCGCCTCTCTGTTCCCTGATAAGTATAATCTGGGTATCTTTAAGGCACGAGTGAACCGGTTCATCTTAGGCAAGCGTGTTCCAACTTAGGCCGCATTATCACTTACGATCAGGTGAATTGCGGTCAAACGCAAGCCTATTACAATAGTAAAAAAAAAAAAAAAAAAAATCTCACCGGCACTCGTGACTACACATCAAGTTGGATGGCCTTGGATGCAATCTTAGCGATCCAACAGAAAAAAATACATACTTGGAAATAAATTCTTAGATTTATTTTAATACTGTCACTATGCACAAATGTAATGCACTTTGGTTCATCTTGCCTATAGGTATTATACCGTGCTTTTTCGACAGTGGCATTGTCATCAATCTATTAACGTATTGTTATCAACCTACTTATTTTACGGTTTAAAATAGTACCTAAACTTAATATCATACAAAATAATACCTATACATGTATCACTTCTATGTTATAAATTAAGCGATAACTTCGTCGGGAAAAAACGTAAGTAAATAAAATTTACAAAAACTATTGGTAAAAACTTTTTAAGATATTAATAGCCTTTTAAAATTTGGAAGAGATTTGGATTCTATAATCACTATTCACTTTAGGTAAATTATTATAGAGTCATGCTCCCTCATATACGACAGCCTTTCTATCGTGCTTTGTTCTCTGTGCTCTTAAAATTATAAATATTTATATTTCTCAGATTCTTTCGCAACTTAACTATATACTTCTTCTACCCTTACCCTAATCAATCAACGCGAAATACTTTCCTTTTTTATTCTTTCTTATCAGTCGTCACATCATCATTTAAACAATCCTTCTAATCCACCGCGTCCCTCTTCCCCTTCTTTCCTTTCCCTTTTTTTATTCACAACTCCTGTAACATGTATGTTTAAAAACTATAAAAAGCTTTTCATTATTTGGAAAATAAAACACACTAAATTACAAGAGGGATGTAATCTGAAATCATGCAAATATGAAATCTGCTGGATTGTACTCGTACATGCACTTCGCCGAATAAAACGAAACTTCGCAGATGTCCTTGTATTTCTTTTCTGAAATATTAAATGATTAATTAAATTTTTGAAAACGGTTTTTCTTCAATTACTACGATGTCACGATGTTAATAATTTAGGATATAATATCTGTGCTACTAGATGGTGATCGGAAACATGGAGTTATCATCATCATCGTCATTATCAGCCAAAAGACGTCCACTGTTGAACATAGGCCTCCCCCATAGAACGCTACAACAAGCGGCAACCAACAAATATTCTATTTATTTTAATATCTTTAATGGAATGGCTACTGCAGTAGAAATAACATGTTTTTCTTAATTAGTTTTTATTATGTTCTGCATATAGATATACTATATGCAGAACACATAAAACAAAGTACTCAAAAATCCTGCCTTCATTCGGTGTCCTCTCTTTGGACACACATTTCAAAAATTAAGTTGTTATTTTACTTACGAACATCTTTGCAATGCTCGACACCAGCCTTCGCAGATTCCTTTAAATCCGGTGGATACATGAGGTCGATTTGTCTAATAGAAGATTCGTAACTTAATTTATTGTTCTTTACCTGCAATCGATAATAACAATAATATTATGTAAAAAATAATAAAAGTGGAAAAGTAAAGAAAATAGGAGATTCAAATATCTCCGTAAATGTTTTGAAAGGTTCGCTTTCAAGAAATTTACAGGTAATTCAGAAATAGAATTCACACAAAGAAAAAAACAGTCAAGTGCGGTGTTCACGCACCGTACAAACTAGGAGTTATCGGTTACTTTACCAACTGCAAAATAAGTTGGTTATTGCAGAAAAAGTATTAAGTATCGCATTTTTTTGTGATGTAATCTACAAATTTACTGTTTTCGGTTTTTTTTCCGTTACTTGTGCTACATGTTATTGCTTATTGCCAAATTTCATGATTGTAGGTCAACGGGAATTTCCAGGTTTTGATTCCCTTGCGAATGTCAAAATATGCGGCATAAACGGGCCAAAAATAGCCGTATCTTTTGATTGCATTGACTGTTTAGTTGAGAAGAAGAAGTTTGTTTTTTTTTCACCGCTTCATGGGATTGCGGAACTTAGTATTTGATATTAATTTTAGCATGATACTCGTAGTTTCACCCGTCCTTGAACAAATTGTTCTTGACAGACGGACGACGATGTGAACAAAGGAAAAAACGGAACCCTATCAGGGTTCCGTTTTTTTCATTTGCGGTACGGAACCCTAAAAAACAAGAAATTGACAGAATCGGATAGTACTTTGAGTTTTATTGCGAAGTGAAAGTTTTTCCCACCTTGATTTAGCATTAGAATTGTTCAATTTACTTACTATATTCGTCATTTCGTAGATTCAAGCTATACAGCACATAACTTTCTTATCTTCTACGAATTTCCCCTTGTCTATACTACCTATTTGGTCTGAAAAAATAAAAAGGCTCATATTTTTGTAGCTCTCATGGCATTGATTTCTTCAAGAAAGTTTATGTTAGTTAGATATTCGTGTGCCTACCTTCAGTCACTTGATTCTTACTCATGCAGCTTTTCTTCAGCACTTTTCCAGAATTCTTTAATTGTTGTCTTGTCATCTGTAAGAAAATACTTTTCACTTATCATATAAATCTCCATTAATATTGTATTCTGTATCTATCATACTCTTCCCTATATGTTTGATTTCCTGGTCGGAAGTGTGACTGATGAACGTGGAATTAATTCCAGGTCCAGAGGTGTTATTGGGTTTTTCCATTAGGAATTATTCAGAACGTGTCTCGGAAAGCTAAAGCTATTGGTCCTGCGCCTGATCCTGATCTGTTCCCAGTCGGGTTGGATTTCCGTCCCATTGAACTATGAGTATATTATAATGTTCTTGTACTTACGGCGTCACATCCAGTGGCCAAAAACATAGAGATAAGCAATAAACACATTCTTCTTCGATCCATCACGACACTAACAGTTACGTTCTTTACTAATTTGAACTGTTAACTCAAGATCTATTTGAAACCATTATATACGGCGTTCTTACACACTGATTATAGGACATCACTGTCTAACCATGTGTTTAGTGCACAAAGTTAGTATCAATTATTCTATTGACATCTTTTCACAACACAAGATGCAAAATGAGGGATTCAGCATGGTTTATTAAATATTACATTTTTATGCCGTCAACATTATTTGGTTACTTGTTCTTTAATGGTAAAATAATCGCGTTGTTTTCACAATTATGGCAAAAACCATGGTTGAAGGTTATTTATTTTTAAATTGAATATGGACGATTGAAGTGAACAAAATTATGTTTTTTTTATAGTATTACGAGTCCCGCTTTCTGTATAATTGCAACAATATAAATAAATAAATAAATCTGCTTCTCTTTAATCAGATTGTTAAAATTGTATTCCTATACAGATAAACACCATATTATTATAATTTTGTTTATTAATCTTTCTTAATTAAACATACAATTTAGTAAAAGTTA
This sequence comes from Charanyca ferruginea, assembly GCA_947361185.1. Classification (NCBI taxonomy): domain Eukaryota; kingdom Metazoa; phylum Arthropoda; class Insecta; order Lepidoptera; family Noctuidae; genus Charanyca; species Charanyca ferruginea. The sequence continues at coordinate 23,831,393 of OX376056.1, forward strand.
AGGAAACATGAAATTGGCTGGATCAAATTCATAAGTACACTTTGCTGTCCAATAAGATGCTTCACAAATATCTTTGTAATTTTTTGCTGTAAAAGAATGAAATTAACATTAATAACATATCTATTATTACCAATTTGGTACGTAGATAGCTGTAACTGTGGCTGGTTTGCTCCATGTTCAACCTGATTTAAATAGTTTATTAATTTTATTTTCAAAACGAGATAAAATTTGTTCCAAAACGGAAGAATTGGAACTTGACATTAATGTTCCAATAATTGTAATTTAATAGTTACCTATCAGATTTTCATTCCAATTTAGTCTAAGAGCCCGTGAACCCCAGACTTTCGTTATTTTATAAAAGCTGAAAGTTTCTCAGCGCATGCTCCCAACACAGGTAAGAACGATGGACAATCATGAAGTTTGGGTTATCATGGCTTTGGCAGGTAAACGGTACTAAAGGTGTGTTAAATACCAACCAAAATTCATCAAATAATAAAATGTGTTTTTTTTTATATTTCCTGCAGAATATTATTAAAAATCACATCATTCATTGCCAGACGCTTAACATCGATGCAACGCCTTGCCAGGTACCCTTAAAGTTCATTAAAATGGGGGCGGCTTCTAGTCTAACCGTATGCAGTTGAATACCAGTGTTCTACATGGAGCGACTGCCTATCAAACCTCCACAACCCAGTTACTGGGTATCACGATACTCCTTGGTAAGACTGGTTGCTCTAATAGAAAATAGTCTTTAAAAATAGAGTTTTGTACTCCCCGGGGAGTACAAAACTCGAAATACGTAAGCAAATATAAGATAATTTACCAGTATTTTTAACTCCTTAAATACTTACCAACTCCTCTGCAATGTTCTATCGCTGCTTTAACAGGAGCCTTCAATTCTGCTGGAAACATCATATCTACTTGTCTCAACATCATGTCATGGTTTATCGTGTTACCCTTAATCTAAAAGTAATACAGGTATAAATAGGCATCAAACATTTGCGTTATTATCATCTCTGTTACCTTGTTCGTACATTGAAACTTACGCTCTGCCCCATTTTGTAGATACAAGCTATGTAACACATGAAGTTCTTTTCCTCAATAAATTTTCCTTTATCTACATCTCTCACTTGGTCTGCAAAGTATATAGAAGTAAGTACTTTAAATTGTTCATAAATATTTAAAAAACTTGGTTGGGGCAGTTGTTAAACATCGCTAAATATTTTGGTATAATTAATTTGAAAAACTAAACCTATCGCAAGCCAATAACACTTTGCTTAAACAAATTACTTATAAAAATAGCCCATAATATAGCAGTAAAAAGTATCATAAAAGTGGAGGATTTTTCAAAAAGCTTCAGAGTTCTAGTAACATAACTAACCATCTGTAAGGCCATTCTTCACCGAACAAGTTTTTTTTATCATTTTCCCAGAACTTTTAATTTGTTCTCTAGTCATCTGCAAACAGAACAAATGTTTCACTTGTGTTAACAACATTTACATTTTGGTGATACCTAAACAATTTATTCAAATGAAACTTACCGAATTGACGTAAGAACTGTTCAATATAAAAATCAAAATGACCGAAAAAAGGAAAATGTTAGTGAAGTACAACATTTTTAACGATCTTTAGGAATCTGAAGGTACAACAATGACAGCAAATCTTGATATGAAGTTGTTTTATAAAGACGATACAAAGTTCAAGTACAGTACAAAATGCAGTATTTGAAGTGACAAGATGGACTTTAAAAAAAGCAACAAGTCGGTTAAACAATACATTGATTGATAACAATTGATGGGGAAACTTATATAGGTTTCCGATGGAGCAATATAATTATTATCAAAACAATAATGTATCAAAATAATGAATTCAAATTATTTATACATTTATTAACTCAAAAATACATTAACGTGTTTAATGTACTGTAAACTATAGACATTAAGGAAAAATAAAGCTGGCTGGGTCTTTTTCATACAAACATTTCGCAGCATGGAATACTTTTTCACATAAGTCGTCGTAATCGTCCTCTGAAAAGACATTAAGATAGTAAGTAAGAATCGCAAGAATTCACAACTCGAAATAATATGAACAGTAAGAAAGAAAGAGCAGGATATATAAATTAATACTTACGGCTATGTATGCATAAAGATACGGCTTTTTTAGTTGGCTCTTTCAAGTCTGGTGGATACAGAGAATCAATCTGCTTCGATATAAGCCCCATGTCTAATTTGTCATTTTTTACCTAAAATATATAGTTAGAGACTTTTAACCAATATCTTCCATTCAAAATAGGAATCGATCAATCACAATTAATCAATCCACAGAAATACCACTAGTAGGTCCACCAGCGGTCCTCCCGTGAATTTATTTACCACATCTACAGAGATATTTCCTAGATTTAGAGAACGCGTTAAAATATCGATCCTGGATCTCATAGAAATATTTAATGACGTCGTGCTAAAAGTCCAAAGATGTTACTTAACTGATTATAGTAGATTTTTAGAAGGTAGAAGGTCATCTAGGCAATCTAAATATAAAATGTCAATAATAAAAAATATTATTCTTAATCTCACCACTTGAAGACTTTTGTAAATACAAGTGACATAACACATAACGTTGCGATCTTCATTGAACACACCTTGCTCTATTTTCCCAACTTGTTCTAAAGACATAAAAGTAGGTATTTGATTCAGTTTTCCCTTGAATATAATTAAAGCAACTTTACCCCTAATGAAATTAATTCTTATCGTTTTCTTACCTTCCGTAACAGAATTTTTCGGCAAACATTGATTCTTAATGATGCTCATTGTCTTTTTAACTTGAGCTCTGGTCATCTATAACAGCAAGTTGGTCCGTTTTAAACAAATAATAAGAAAGGTTTCAGATATTGAATGAAATAGGTATGTTTGCAGATAAACGTCTTTGGATAATCAGTTGACTTACCCCATAACTAAATTCTATACACATAGCAATATAAAATAGTAAAAATAGCCGATTCATTTGTAATCAATATAAAATTTGATCTACACACAACTTTGCCCCTACAAACCGAATTAAAACTGAAAAGATTATTTTAAAAATCTTTCAATTTATGTTCAACAACTTTAAATCAAACATATGTTTAGCTAAAGAGACCATTAATTATGCTCATAATAACTACTTATTAGCTAAACGTTTGTTAGTAAAGTCATTAACTCCGATGGCCTTTTTTACAAATTGCAAGCAATCATTTATAAGAGCACTTATTTTAGAGGACGTCACGTACTTTGGTCACATTATAGTTTTGAGGTGGCTAATATTTATGACAGGTGAAGGATAACTATTGAATCACTATTCAATATTCAACCCTTTTAATGTGTCATAAGTCATTTATACAATACCGTTCGACGGTGGTTATCTGACGTAAATAAATAATAGCCCAAGAATGCCTACAAGTGGCTACCTATATCAAAATGACGAAAATAATCGGCCAGAAAAGAGAACTAAAAAAACAATATAGAACGAGAGCAAAACAAAATATTATTTGGCATGTGACGATGCACAGCATCTGTGAGAGGGCGCTGTATACTTCCCGTTTATTGTTAGCCAATCACAGCTTGTTGACGTCATATCCACGACCAATCAGCGCAGGTAACTAGGAAATTTTGCAGCCAGTTTGTGAAAAACGTGATGAATACATTGAAAATAACCGGGAGCATATCCTAGGCGAAATACTTTATGGAAACTTTCGGGACGGTCTGCGTAAGATCCCTTTGAGTTGTAATCGTCTATTTCAAGAAAATCATGCTTTACTTTCTGTCTTTAGCATTTTCGATAAAATGTCGAAATAATCTCTACCCTCGTCTTTAAATAAAATAAAATAAACTGGAAACTTATGCAGCTAATTCTCGGAAAACTTGCTAAATACATTGCAAATCGCCGGGAGCGTATCCTAGGCGAATTAGCAACTTTCGGGACGGTCTGCGTAAGATCCCTGCGAGTTCTAATTATTTGATGAGAAACAATTACATGCTTGTACGGCAGGTATAGAAATATGGGTATTCCCTTGGTTTGGTACTGAGCAGAATCAAAATAAGTATAGAGGCTGTCTCTGAGCGTATCGGAAACAGTGGCAGATACTTTGGGCTCCGGAGGCCCTTCTCGAATGATTGAACACGGGAATGCGTCTGCCATTAACCTCCAAGAGCTGGGGCTCGTGGCTAAGTAAAAGCCGTACGGATCGATCGGTCACGGTTAAGCTACGCTTGCCGCGGTCGGTCCATGGATGGGTGACCATCCATTTCATACCGAAACCGCTCCGTGCCTCGGAAAGCACGTAAAACCGTTGGTCCCGGCTGTCATTTGTAGATCTGGCAGTCGTTATGGATAATCAGGAGCTCTGGCTCTTATCTGATCATGAGTCTTACCAAGGGGTACTTATAGTCAGTAACCGGGTTATGGAGGGTCAGACCGGCAGCTGCTCCACGTAAAACACTTGTATTCAGCTGCATCCGGTTAGACTAAGCCGGCCCTAACATAGTTGAAAAAGGCTAGGCGGATGTCTACCAATTAACCTCCAATCCGCCGCTCTTATCTTCTTAGTTCGGCTACACCAATCCTACGGAGGCTGTCCCTTACTGTATTCGAGACAGTGGCAGACGGTTCGGGCTTCGAAAACCCTTTTTGAAATGATTACGAGAATGCGTCTGCCATTTACCTCCAAATAACCGTTATTCATCCATCAGTACGAGCCCTATACCGATTCAAAGCATCATTCATCAGAACTGTCGAACATCGAGCACCTGAATTGTCACGTTGGGAAGCTATTCAAGTTGATTCTCACTTATAGATACCCGATTTTTTCGGTGGTGAAGCTGGATAAATCTTCAGCGTTTTGAAGAACCACCGTCGATTACTCAGACTAAAAGTTTCAGATGACGTACCTGCCATTCGGCCTGTTATGGGCACCCAAATATTACACAGCTTTAACCAACTGGGTGGCCAAACATCTACCGGTCCAAAGGGACTGGGAGACCAGACCAGCGGCATTGGTACTGGGTCGCCATGTGAGCATGCAATCTAACAATCACAGTTGTTTCGTACTTTCTAAACTCAAAATTTAGAATCGAAACCAGGGTTTCGGCTGGGCCTGTCACCTTGCGGCAGTGATGTCATAAATTGCTTCTGATTCTGTGTTTAAGTATATTGTTACTAACACTATGAGTCTTGTTACTTGAAATAAATGATTATTATTATTATTTTCAAATAAGCCATTTACAGGCTTGAGTTGAGTTGCCAACACATGTGTGAAGCATTTCCGACCACGGGCACGTGGTCGCCATTTGAGCATACAATCCAACAATAACAGTTGTCTCATACGTTCTAAACTCAAAATCGACAAATTCGAAACTTAAACTTAAAACTAGTTATTTCTAATGAATTATTCCAGTCTTGAGTCGAGTTGACAACACTTTCGAGCTGTCAAAGAAGTCGGCCGATCGGAGAGTTGTGACTGGTTGCTCGTTCAAATGGTGGGCTTTTGTGGAGAGGAGCGAGCGGGGGAAGCTCCAGAAACACTCTTTTTAAATCAATAAAATATTACAAATGTACGTGACATCATTCATGTTGAATCCCGTAGGTTCAACATGAATTCGAGAACAACGTAACGAGTCGTCTACGTTAGAAGAAAACGGGACACGATCGGTGACCTTACTTTGTATGACTTATCAATTTTACTTAGCCAACAAGGACTTTTTGAGGGGTTGTTAGAAAATATGTTACCTAACATTTTTTAGACTCGTCTACCCATTTTTGCACAGCCGTCAGTCGTATATGGCTATTTCAGCAGGCGAAGGTGTTTCCGCCTTCGAGCCTAATTCCTAAAGCAACATCAGAATTTTGGCCGGGGTGGGCGAGAGCCTATTGAGTATGGCTTCATCGATGTCGAGCACTCGGCAAACCTTAAGGATCAACAACCTTGTTGTAGTGTTACTAGATCGGAGCACGGGTCTTCCACCTCCTTAAGTTCAAGACCTTCTCAATAACTTCTTCGTTTGGAAGATCCCGGGGGGAGCAGAGTAACCAGTAATTGGTCGGAAGCAGAAAAGTCCCTGTTCCGATCTAGTTGGCCGGAGTCCACGCTGTAAATTTAGATCGGCACGATGTCGACGGGTCAAATGTTGTCAAATTAACTCACAACGTTGACTCAACTGTCCTTATAATATGAATAGTCAATATTTTTAATACTCGTATTCATTGAGCAAAGATTAGCTTACCCTACCACATATTGTCACATAGGTTTGTACTACTAACATTTGAACGAACGTCCGAAGGCGAAAATGTACAACATATTCTTAAAATTATCTCTTTAGTTTCAATCCCGTGAAGCAGAGAAGCCCCTAATATCACAATTTGGGACTCAAATAAACTAATTGCCGCGGATGCACACGAACCCTCCTAATAAAATTACATTTTTCAGAAAGTCGTGTCAATTGGCCTCTTTTGTTGCTGGCATCAGGAGGACGCGTCCATAATCTTACCTTTTTTAGGGTCTAATCGAATTGTCACATCTATCGGGTGACCACATCATCATGTTTCCAGTATTTGGGTCAAAAACAGACACCGACAGCGTATAGGAAATCAGGATGAAAGAAGTTATCTTAATAACGAAAATATACGTCCACTAATTTGGTTGAAGACCGAGACATACGTACGATAGCTGAATGTAAGCATTCACTGTGTCAATTCGAGATCCATCCCACGCTAAGTGCATCACGGACTGTTATGGGTAATTTGGTAAGAACTTTATTGAAAGACTTACACTCCCAGGAGATGCGGAAATACCTGCAGGTATTTTCGCATCTCCTGGGAGTGTAAGTAGGCTCTTTGATTTGATATTCGTAAGAAAAATCTTTCAATAGAATATAGGTATTTTGCCTCGTGGTAATTGGCGAAGACCAAATGCTTTCGCTAAATGTTATCGAAAACTGATTATAGGTAAAGTTGACACGTTACCAAATATGAGTAATCTTTCGAATAATTTTGAACCTGTATGAACACATTGACCTCCTCTTGGTAGTAATTTATTATAAGTATAATAATTTGCCATATTATTGTCGATCACTATGGATCAATTTGTTATCACATTGTTTTTGTTTAATACCTAAATACCTAATGGTAGAGTAGGATTGATATGATATTTAAATTGAACCTAAACCTTTTACTTAGAGGTTCCTGACTGATAATACAGATCTATATACTGATTTGTGGTTTTATCTTTCAGTTAATATTATAATTTCTCACATAGCGTCGTCGTGGTCACCAGGAGTTATAAACACGTCTCTCACAGATGCTGTGCATCGTCACATGCCAAATAATAGTGCAAGTTTTACACAAAAATAAAACTTGTATTATTAAGCAGAGACGATGCACAGCATCCATTCAAGGGCTCCTGGTGAAAGACTTCTATGAGGCAAGACCGGTCGCCATTAGCGACTCCCTCTCTGGGACCACGTGTGTGCATCGTCTCTGCTTAATAATACAAGTTTTATTTTTGTGTAAAACTTGCACTATTTTATTAATATTGTACAGCAAATCTTGAAATTGGGGGTAACTACTCATCAATAAAACTGCTGTTATACAGTACGGTACTTCATTTCAGACTACGCATGATCAAGGAAACACAAAATTATCTGCATCGTAATCGTACATGCATTTAGCGGTCCAGTACGAAGCTTCACACAAATCTTTGTATTTCTTGGCTGAAACAAATAGAGAGAGAAAATTTTAAAACAAAATCTTAAACGATCAACATCAATAAATTGGCAAAGATAACATGCATCAACGTTGGAAAGCAACAATAACTTTATGAATAACATACAAATAACTTAGACAAGTGTTTGTTGGATACGTTCTTCAAATGTCGACATATAGTAGATTTTACTAAATAAACCAGAATTCAGTGATTCAACCTCACAAATACATAACGACAGCTATTTAACTAAATAGCTGCATTTATATGTGACCTTCTGTAAACGATTTTTGTAATAATTCGGCTGTCAAATTGATTACAATCGCACGTAACGACTGTAAACGTGACCTAAAACAGTTTAAATATTCATACGTAGATACTAAATACCGACATTTTTGTTCCTCATCACACCTATAAAAAGCAATATTATTATCTAATACCTATTTTAATTTATTTGCTAGTATAGAAAAAACTAAGACACCATCATAGCAAAAAAGTAATCTGTTGATGATTAACGACTTCTGAATGTTATATTAACCTTCTACTACATAACATATATCTTGGTAGTATAGTTTTTGTTTGCTAATAAAGACTAATTTTGTAATTCGCCGGCGAATCTGTGATGTCATGAAAACTTGCACAAACAGTGATAATTTCAATTACTAATCTTTATAACACACCAACAAGGTAAATTCAAATCACTTACTTGTATCTTTACAACTAGTGGCGGCGGCTTTAACAGCATCTCTCATCTCGGTTGGAAACATGATGTCTACTTGTTTGATCACTGCTTCGTAGCTTAGTTTGTTATTTTTTACCTGTTTTGAAAAAGTAATAGTATTACAAAGATCTTCTAAAGCACCACTCATAGCAGAAAAATAGACTTTAATCCTACACATAGCTTTTGATACCTAGTTTATTGCTAAAGACATTCATAACGCTGTGCTTTCTTACTAATTCAATAATGGCTACCATGAATTAACTCGGCTATAATCCCAGACAGCCAGGATCGTCATTGGTACGCACAGATATAAACACAAAGCAATTACGCATGGTGTCCCTCAAGGGACTGTCTTAGGACCCGTATTGAAACTAGTTAGAAAATACAACTACCCTCCCTATCTACTAAGTTTAACTATAAACAATAGATGAACAGTATAATTACTCTATTTCTTATTACCACGTGAATCTAAATGCTTCAATTCAAGCTATTTTTCTCTAAATAACACATGAAATAATAAGGATATACCGCTTGAGTCATAGTGTAAATGCAGGCAATGTAGCACATAACGTTACGGCTCTCTATAAACTTCCCTTTCTCAATGTCTCCCACTTCCTCTAAAACCAGATTAGTTTAAGAATAAATATTAGGTTAAAAAACCACGTTATAATAACGTAAACATCGTATTTAGTTCCTAAAAAACAGGAACTAGATAAGATAGCATTTTTAATTTTAGCTACCACCAAGTCACTTGACCATCAAATTCAGTTAAACTCACCTTCAGTGACATCATTTTTCGGCATACAAGATTTCTTCATGAGTTTGCCTGAATTTTTGAGTTGTTGTCTTGTCATCTATAACAATAAAATATTAAGATTTTTCCATAAAGTGTGCGATAAGAATCGTAAAACTAGATGAAAGAAACATGGCAAAAAGTCTACAAAAGAAAATGAATAAATTAGGTAATATTTGCTTCATCATCATTACTAAATCTAAGGTAGGTAATATAAGGATTTTTTACCGCATAAGTGTTGCCAAAAAACACAAATGATGCACAATATGCAACAGACCGTTTGGAAGTTATACGTAGTCATAATTAAGCTTCCTTCAGCAAAGTATCGTGAAAAAACGTTTAGACCTATTTATAAAGAGGCGTTCACCTACTTAGCAGACATAAATGATTGATTATAGTGCCTTTAGACAATAAAATAACTTGTTATTTGTTCGTCAACATGAATAATGACCGTACGTATAGCCGCTAATTAAAGAAAATGTGCGGGACGAACAGTGAAATGCGTAATACATAAACGCATAAATAAAGTGATGTGTAAACAAATAAACAGTGATTAGTGCGCGATAAAGCAATACAGTGATCAGTGCGTGATTAAGACAGTATAAAGTGATTGTTCGCGATAAACAGTGTAATTAATAGTATCATAATCATAATCGTAACAAGACAATGTTAATTTTATATAGTTTAAAGTTAGCAATAAGCCTATCCTTTGTTTGTGTGCAAATTGTATATAATGTGTGCCACATTGTGATTGGCCGCGACCGCTTACTCGAAAGAGTTATTATATTAGTACACCGACTACTTGTCAAAATATGTCTCGAGCCGGCCGCAGTCAAAACTTTTGATAGGATATTAGAAATATCTTGTTCCGTACCCTACCCACAACTTGTGCCTATGTGGGCTATATTTTGCTCCTTACACCACCCACTACTTGTACCTACGTGGGCTGGAATAAATATAGGGCAATATTGCTCAGCCAGTCACCCCCGTTCGCACAATAAGACTGGCGACGGGTTTACAAGCTTAGGGCTCACCAATAGGTACTCACCTCCCACGGGGCCACTCCACCCGGGGAGTTAGAGTTAGGTGTTAGGTATAATTTAGGCTTCCCGGAGAGTTAAATCTCCCAAAATTCCCTCCCCAACTTAACTTTCCCTCCGACCATGTCGGACGCTGAAATATTAGCGTACGTCAAGGCCCGCTTATGGCCAAGCGCCAAGTTCCATGCCGATCTAGACATATGGCTAGAGAACTCGTCCGCGTCCCGGAAAGCAGCCGAAGCTAGCGTCGCTGACTTCAGTGACGTATTTGATAGCCCCTTTTCCCCGGATAACGCCGACGAAGGCACACCTGTGGCGGCATCCTCTATGCCACCGCAAATCCCGTCCCTATTGTCAATTAAGACAACAAGCCCGTACGCGGAAACACCTATTGTTTCCGAACCCATTGTTTCCAAGCCCATTGTTCCCGCGACCATTGTTCCCACGCAGCTGCGCTCTGCGTCGCCATGTTTCTCAGAAACAATGGATACCTCTGTCCCTGTCTCTGAGCCATCTCACTCCGACTCTGAGGAAGCCCACTCTGCCTCCGCGTCCTCGGACGACGACTACCAAGTTGTCGGTCCGGGAGGCAAGAGAAAGAAGGGTCAGAGTCCCTCTCAGGCCACCAAGGCCAAGAAAGCCGTAGCCGCGCCCACCCCCTCCTCCACCCCCTCGGTTTCGGCCCCCTCCGTCTCAGCTACCTCTCGTCCAGAGGGCAGCCGTCCCGCTAGTCCCATGTCCACTGCTGCCCCCAATCCTTCGGTTTCAAAAAAGAAACTACCCGCCCCACCTCCCTTGTTCATCCAGGACAAGGCGAAGTGGACCGACGTGTCCAAATTGTGTAATGATCGTAAGATCAAATACACAAACGCGCGCTCGACCCAACAGGGTATCAAAGTCCAAGTTCCCACGGTGAACGACCACAGGGAACTTACCTCCTTGTTAAAAGTGAGGAACATTTCGTTCCACACTTATTCCCTGCCCGAAGACAAACCCACCCGTGTGGTAATCCGACGCGTCCCTAAAGAAATCTCAACGGAAGAGATTCTCGCCGACCTTCAGTCGCAAAATGCCCCAGTATCCGCTGTGCATCGTCTGCACAAAGCTAGGGGTGCGATTGCATATGACTCGGTTCTTGTCGTGTGCGATCACACCGACGGCCACCATCCGATCTTTAAAGTAAAGTTCGATTCCCGCCCAGGGTAAACATTTGTGTGATGAGCACTTGTGTGTGCCTTGTGTCTGGTCGTTGTTTATCTATATATGTATGTACCTGTTTACAAAAAAAAAATGTATTTATGTATGTATATCAGCTGTCTGACACCCATAGTACAGGGTCTCCCTAGTTTGGGGTCAGATGGCCGTGTGTGAAAATGTCCCCACATATTATTATTATTATTATTATTATTAGTCGGTATGTCACTTGTCGGGCATCTCGATCGAGAGGCCTTATAAATCCGATACGGTTGGACAGTGTCACCGCTGCCAACTTTACGGTCACGCCCAACGCAATTGCTACACGACCCCTAGATGCGTCAAGTGTCTGGGTGAGCACGCAACTGCTGACTGCCCCCGTCCGAAAGACCGCAATCTGTGCACAGAACCTCCCAGCTGTGTGCTATGCGGCCAATCAGGTCACCCCGCCAATTACCGCGGCTGCCCCAAAGCCCCAAAATCCTCTTCTCCCAAGTTGACCAAGCGTGCGAACGCTCGTCAACAAAGGGAAAGCCCCTCTGTTAAGATTCCCTCCTCAGAGATGCCCGAGCGTCTCAGCCCTCAGAGGCCCTCCCCATGGAACTCGCTGAATCATCAGAGAGCGTTCCCTGCATTGAGGCCCTCCCAATCTCTGCCCATGCCAGCGCTGATGGATTCGCCAGTCCCCGCGCCGATCCTAGCCTCCGCGACCACGCCCCCCCTACCTAAGGTCGCCCCCGCCGCTCCTAAAGCCGCCACCGCCGCTCCTAAGGCCGCCCTCGCCCCATCTAAGACCGCCCCCGCCGTTTCAACCGCGCCCTTAGCCTCCCGCGTACCTGCATCTCTCCCTACCGAGAGGATAGGCGAAGTCATCAACCTCGCCTACCAAATTTACCGCAACCCCGCTGCTGAAGCTATGGCTAGGGATATACTCGCGTGCAAAGCAAATATTAGCGACATCCTTAAGGTGTTCAAAGCGTATCCGGAGATTACGCAAGCCCTAGATAAACTTTACCCTTGCTAATCCAATGGATAAGGAAAGGCCGTGTACTAATAAACCCCGATCCCTTAAGTTAGGATTCTTTAACGCCAATGGCATTACTAACCAACGTGATGAGATCGCCAATTTCCTCCGCGACCATCAACTTGATATCCTCCTCATACAGGAGACCTTTCTTAAGCCCCATCATCGTGACCCGAATATTGCCAACTACCGTATAGTTCGCAATGATAGGTCTCGTTGTCACAAGGGCGGTACCCTAATATACTATAGAAAGGCTCTGTACTGCATTCCTATGGACCCTCCTCCCCTCGCTCGCCTCGAGGTCTCTGTCTGTCGGCTCGGCATGACCGGTCATCAGCCGTTAACTATTATATCAGCATACGTCCCTCCATCACCATCGGAGGATGATCCTATCCTCCTCAAGGATGACCTTTCTGCTCTTCTTGGCCTGGGTGACTCCGTCTTACTGGCGGGCGATCTCAATGCCAAACATCCCTCCTGGAATAGTAACAGGACCTCTTCCAGAGGTAGGATCGTGTTTAACCTCTGTTCTCAACTGAACTTCGACGTCATCGCCCCGATGACTCCCACTCATTTCCCCCACGATCCCAACCATCTTCCCGACATCCTCGATAAAGCGCTGCTCAAGAATGTGAACCTCCGTTTGCAATCTATAGAGACGCTACACGAGCTTAATTCCGACCATCGTCCAGTGATATTAGAACTAGCTCCCCGTTCAGGTCCCTCTGACCCTAGCCAGCCCCCTCCGACCCAAATTATTACCGACTGGAGGAAAGTAAGCGAAAGCCTCCACGCCACGCCACGACGATCCACCACGTCGCCTCACTTGGACGCTATCCCCGACCACTTGGTGACAGTCGCAGACACGACGGGCGCGATCGACTCGTTCACAAATCATGTACAATCCGTCTTGAACGATTGTTCAAGGGAGGTTCCGGCGATGAGCGATCATCGCTGGAAACTGCCTGACGATGTGCGTGATCTGTTGACCGAGAAGAACGCGGCCGTCCGTGCGTACAGTGCCTTCCCCTGCGATGCGAACAAGGCTCACATGCGCTCTTTACAGCGTGCTGTAAAAAAACGCATCGAGGAGCTGCGCTCCAGCCGCTGGGACAAGACACTTAGCGAACTCGAGCCCACCCACCTAGCCTTCTGGGAAGTCCAGAGGAAGCTCCGTTCTTCTAACGAGGCCTCCATGCCCCCTCTCATTCGTTCCGACAGTAGCGTCGCCTTCGACAACGATGAAAAGGCTGAATGTCTAGCCGACAACCTAGAGTCTCAATGCACCCCCAGCTCTCAACCAGTAGACGAAGCTCACCTTTCTGAGGTCGACGCCGAAGTCGAACGTAGAGCCTCTCTCCCACCCGTTGAAGACCCTGATTATCCTCTGCCTCCTGTCACTCCCGACGAAGTGCACGATATTATCAAGAGGCTCAAACCCCGGAAAGCCCCCGGCTCTGACGGTATCACCAATAAGGTGTTCAAACTCCTCCCCGCCCATCTCATAATGCTAATGACCGCCATCTTCAATGGCGCTCTAAGCAACAACATTTTTCCTCAGGCATGGAAAGAGGCCACCGTTATCGGCATTCCGAAACCAGGCAAACCCAAGTCTGATCCCACCAGTTACCGTCCCATTAGTCTACTCAATGTTCTAGGCAAAATCTACGAGAGGCTTATTTATAAGCGACTCAAAGACTTTGCCGAAGCAAAGAGTCTCATTCCCGACGAGCAGTTTGGCTTTCGAACCGAACGCAGCTGCGTCCAACAAGTCCACCGCATCGTCGAGCACATAAGCGCTGGTTTTCAGCGTGGCTTGATGACGGGTGCGCTCTTCTTTGACATAGCGAAAGCATTCGACGAAGTCTGGCACAACGGCTTACTATACAAGCTTTACCAACTCGGAGTGCCAGATCGTCTCGTGCTCATCTTGCGTGACTTTTTGTCGAATCGCACCTTTCGCTATCGCATCGAGGGTGCGCTCTCTTCACCCCACCCGATACGCGCTGGCGTCCCTCAGGGCTCCGTAGTATCCCCCCTCATTTTCACGCTGTTCACCAGCGACATCCCCAAAGATAAAAAGGCCCAGTTGGCTCTATTCGCTGACGACACGGCCATCTATTACTCGGGTCGTAACCCAGACTGCATAGCTCGTACCCTCCAATCCGCGGCAAAAGCCTTAGGCGCTTATTTCCGGAAATGGAGAATCAAGGTAAACCCCATCAAGAGTCAGGCAGTACTCTTTTCCAAACCGCGTTCGTCCCCCTCTGCCCAGTCCGATAACCATGTTCGGTAAGCCTATCCCTTGGGAGAAGCAAGCCAAATACCTAGGTGTGATTCTGGACCACCATCTTACTTTCGGAGAGCACATCAAGACGGTGCGTTCGCGCGCCGCTTTCGCTCTCGGTAGGCTCTACTTCATGTTGAATGCACGCAGCAAATTGTCACTCAAGTGCAAATGGCGCATTTACACGGCGTGCATTCGTCCCATCATGACGTACGCCTGTGCTGTATTCGCACACGCGAAACCATACCGTCTCCATAGGATGCAGACCCTCCAAAACCGTTTCTTGCGAAGAATCACAGGAGCCCCTTTTTACCTTCGCAACGAGAACCTCCATCTCGATCTAAAAATACCTACCATCCAGCAGTTCATGAAACGCTCCGCCAAGCGCTTCTTCGACACTGCTGAGAAGCACTCTAATCCGTTAATCGTATCGGCCGCCCGGTACACTCCCTCCCGTATTAGTAAGACTCGACGACCGAGACATACTCTGACCGACCCTGACGATGCTATTACTTTCCTCCAGGAGAGCAATAAGGCCACCAGTACAGTTAAGAAACACAGACACAGACCGCCGTCATTCCGTCCTCGCTGCCGAGGCCCGCCGCGACGACCCCGTACGTCCCCTCCCCGACCCTTGCTCGTGCCAGCCCGCGCCGCTGAGTCTGTAGCTTTAAATTCGTCCCTAAATAATGGAAATCCGATCCAGCCTGTCCCTTTGCTGTCCTCTCCCAGCGACGCCCTAAGCCGAGGCTCGTACCCCACAGGGGGTGCCCTTAGCGTGTAGTCGCTTAGTTTGTAAGCTTTTTGCCCTGGCTGGAGGCCCTAAAAATAATAATTTTTAAGGCACCACAGGAAAGTCCGGTTAAGCAGCCGACAACCTCCCAGGTTGACCTGCGAGATGCCAATCCGAAAAAAAAACAAAAAAAAAAAAACTCAGCCAGTCAGTCGCTCTCGATACGCCCTACTAACAGTAGCTCTTACTATGTCCGACAGTGTAACGGTCTTTGCTATTTACTCTTTGTATATAGTTATTATGTAGTAAATAGTGTTTAAATTAGTACTAGTGAACTTTTTATACTTGTGAAAACTATTTGACTATTGTGAATAAATCATCTCTGTGTTTTGTGAAGACAGTGTTGTTTCATTTAAAGATCCACCAATCCAGTGATAGGGTGTACTCTGTACAGAAAACATTGAATAGCTCAGTTTGTTATAAAATCTTTTTATTAGCAGGCGCATTTTAGTACATACTTAGTCTGGCCATAAATACTGCTACAATTAAAAATTAATAATTTAAAAAAACACTAGAAAAACAAGCTTTTATAAATGCTCGTAAAACTTAAAAATAAATATGGATCGTTCAAGTTGTCTCTATGTCTGGGCTGAAGTGTAAACGATGTGCTTTTAATTATAATATTTGATTATAAAAGCGTGGGGCGCTGGAACAGGAAAGACTTTCTTGTAAACAAATACTAAATAGGGGAGACCAGGTATAAAAGTAACACGGGATGAACGTAACAAATGCGTTTCTGAACAAATTATATTAGCTGCACTGATTACTGCTTCCACGATATGTGCCATTTTGAACTCCGTAGCACTTACGGCGCTGTGCTGTCAGGTTGTGGACGCAGCGAGTCAATGCCGCGAAAATAAGTCCAAAGTAAGTCTGGACCGTTTTGTTCAACTGTATTTTTTTTTATTATGGTAAGTTTAAACTCATGTGTCAAGTGTCAGTTAAGTAATATAACTATTCGTCTTTCTAGTTCGGTTTTCAAAACGGTATCTTTCTAACGGTTTTCTAAAGTTATAGGCAAGTATTTGTCAAATTCGAAGATTAGAAAATTTAAAGATAAGGATGAAAGTAACAACTTGTTACTTACAAAAGCACATAGTTTACACTTCAGCCCAGAAATAGAGACAACTTGAACGATCCATATTTATTTTTAAGTTTTACGTGCATTTATAAAAGCTTGTTTTTCTAGTGTTGTTTAAACTATTAATTTATTTTATACTTTTTAGTCTTTGATAACGAAATACATTTAACATTTATAGAGTAGGCGAATGAGCGCGCGCTCATTCGCCTACTGACTGTTTGAGGCTGTTTGAGTACTATCAAGTTAAAGTACTATCTCGGCGTGTGGTAAAAAAATGCGGAATCTATGATACGATATTCTATCATGGAATGCCAGTTCCTGCCTTCCAGCTCCATCATCAGACCTTGAAACTTAACCGTGGTCAAAGTTCATTACAAGACCTTTCTAACAAGTCCAAACACGGCTATGATATGATATTCCATCATGGAACGCCAGTGCCTATCTTCCGGCGTCATCATCAGACCTTAAAACTTATTTGTGGTCAAAGTTCATTACAAGACCTTTCTAACAAGTCCAAACACGGCTGTGATACGATATTCCATCACGCAATGCCAGTTCCTGTCTTCCGGCTTTATCATCAGACCAGACTTTTCTTACAAGTCCAAACACAGCTATGATACGATGTTCCATCATGAAGTTCCAGTTCATATCTTCCGGCTCCATCATCAGATCAGTTTGAAATTGCCATATTATTGAATTGTCATCAGAACTACATATAGCTGAAAATTTTCATGACGCTACAATCCTTGGAAGATGGTTAAATTAGTTACCTTAGATTCCATTACATAGTTTCAGTCATAAAAGCTTGTTAAAAATAAGAAAGATATTACATTTGAATTTGGAATCTGACATTTCTATACGATTGTTCATTGAGTTTTCTAATTTTGGCGCCAATACATTGTACAATATTTTGCGATATTAAAATGGAGTGAGATGAGAAAGAGAACCGAATAGCTGTGATTGCATTACACAAAGTTTGTATGGAGCCAAATGCAATTTTTAAAACTCTCCATACGCTTGGTATTAGTCAAATGTTTGTGTACCAGGCTATTAATAAATACAATGAGACCTCCTCTGTTTTTGACAGAAAAAGATCTGGCCGTCCACGTAGTGTTCGTACGAAAAAGGTGGTCAAAGCAGTAAGGGAAAGAATTTGAAGAAATCCTGTCCGAAAGCAAAAGATTTTATCTCGGGAGATGAAGATAGCACCAAGAACCATGTCGCGTATTTTAAAAGATCTTTACAGTTTAGCAACATGATAACAAACAAAATGACCGTATTTATGCTCAAAGCTCTAAGGAAGCTTCCCAATTAGTCGACAGAGTGCAACGTGAGCATTATCCGTCTTCAGTGATGGTTTGGTGGGGTGTTAGCTATGAAGGAGTGACTGAGCCATATTTTTGTGAAAAAGGTATCAAAACATCGGCACAAGTGTATCAAGATACCATTCTTGAGAAGGTAGTTAAGCCCCTTAACAACACCATGTTCAATAACCAAGTATGGTCCTTCCAACAAGACTCGGCGCAGGGTCATAAAGCTCGGTCCACGCAGTCTTGGTTGGAAGTGAACGTTTCGGACTTCATCAGAGCTGAAGACTGGCCGTCGTCAAGTCCCGATCTTAATCCGCTGGATTATGATTTATGGTCAGTTTTAGAGAGTACGGCTAGCTCTAAACGCCATGATAATTTGGAGTCCCTAAAACAATCCATACGATTGGCAGTGAAGAATTTTCCCATGGAAAGAGTGCGTGCTTCTATTGATAACAGGCGTAGCTTGAAAATTTTATCTCTACTCTACGTAGAATAGACATAGTTATTTCTATTCTACTTGACATCTCTACATAACCGAGCATGAGCCGATCGGTAGACTCGCGTTTCTACGTAGAGTAAGACATATCTTTTCTTTCCATAGCAACGGCGGGGTGCTGTGTTGTAGCTAGACGTTAAAAATTTTACAATAAAATTGCGTTTCGTTGTCGACAAAAATGTGTCAATCGTTACGATTTATCACCTTTTGAACGATTATTTATTTACTTAGAGACAACAAACAGTATATTAATAAGTACACATAGGTTAGAACTTAAGAATAAAGGTAACAAATAAATATTATGTACACTACTCATACCCACATTGTAATGTTATTCAAAGCAACAACGAAACGTTATTTTTATTGTGACGGGTGACGGCTGTCGGATCAATCAATTCGGATTTGCAAAGTAATAGAGTAACTATTTATCAAAATATTTAAAATATTGTATGTATAGATCTATGTGTCTAAAAACAATATTAAAAATGTAATTGTCCAAATGTTTCGATTTTGGAAAATAAACAGACTTGGGACCGCGGCAAAAAAAGTAAGTACGAGTAAATATAAGTAAGTGAATGAAATTACTAAATAATTAGCATTGTGCATTGGTGTATTGTGTGTGATTAATTGAGAATGTAGTCCTCGATTAGTTGAAAATCGCATTTGAGGATTAAAAGAAGATTGTCGCATCGTCTGATAAAAATTCTTGATTTACAAAGGCAAATTCTTCACTTTTATCTCCTTGCTATGATACGATAGGTACCTTGGTCATGCTTTTTTTTTCTTTATTACTTATCGTCAGTGTTCTTACCTCATTCACATACATACTAAAACTGATTTATTTATTTATTTGCAGCATGCGAAGTACCAACCCACAGATTGAGATGTTGTTGGTGGACTACAATTTCCAAAGAAACTATTAGTTAATCTGTGACAATAAGTTTATTTAAAACAAACTAACTGAAAGGAAAATAAGACAAAGCCATTTACAAAGGTACAATTTTTATTTACATAAAATAAATTTCTTATGTAACGAGTAATGTCAGTTCTTCCATGAGTTGCGACTTGTAGAACCTCTACCTATGTGCCTCCGTAAAGGGCTACCTCTGTGCCTCTGTGCTTCAGGGTGTACCATGATAAGCATTCAAGTCATGAGCCGGTTCCAAAATTTAGCCCTAACCTCCTGAAAATCAATAATAAATAATTAATTTTGTGTTTTGTTATTACAGATAACATAGTTCCCGAATGGTGAAACATTATGAGGCCCAAAAATGAATTACCTAGTTGTACATACAATAATTATATTAATAAATAAAACTATACACCTATTGACTTTTTATTACTTCAAATTATTAATCTGTCCGGTTTCAGACAAATAAATTAAATACAATATACCTACTATATGAGTACGGCCGCTAAAAATTGTACAAATGGAGATTTTTTTTTGTCTTTCTCAAATAAAAAAGAATACAAATTTTCTTTTTTAATATTATGATTTGTCATAAGTGTTTGTAGTTAGCACGATTAATATAGCCATACATAATTTATAGTTGGAAGTTCATTTCGGTTTCCTGAGTGAGTTACATACTTTTTTCTATCGTAGTAATTTTACATTTCATACAAAATTCGTGTGTCCCACTACGGCATTTCACAGTATTAAGTAAGAAATATGTACTTAATTGACAGTTAATCGCTTAATTTTTGCGATAGTTAGCTTTTCCTATAAATTATCTATGTTCTTTTGAATTAATGAATACAAATAAAGTTTTTTAAAGTATTAAAAAACAATTTTAAAAATATGTCTCTCATTTCTGTCCCGAATGTTACTTCACGTACAATACGGTCAACGTAACTTGGCGCGTCTGAAGTTAGCTGTTTGGCTGCGCAATGGAACTTTTAGGAACGAAATTGTCTACTGCGCAGCTAATCGGCTAACTTCAGACGCGCCAAGTTACGTTGACCGTACTGTATGTTACCATTTATCTGTAAAACTAACGAGAATCCAACTCCTTTAAAACCTTTTTTAAGTAATGGCAACACCGCATTACTAGTTGGCCAACCGTTCGTAAAAAACCGCCATATTTTTTTCACCACACGTAAACTTCTAGTCGGTGGGCACATTTGTCTCAGGAGATTTTTATGTTTTTAAGAGCTGATATGTAAGGTATGAAAGCAAGTTTACTGTATTATGTGAACAGTATGTGTAGATAGACTGTTGGTCAAACAATTAAAGCTATACGGCGCCTTCTACCTTCAAAACTCCCATCATTACAATTATTTTAAATTATGTCTACATTATTTTTGATTCACGAATGATACCGTGTGTTACTGTGTGGGTTACGTAACATTCGTGATCTATTGTTAAGTTAAGTGTACACTATATAAATTAATTGATTAGCTCGTTTTTGTCAATATGATAGGTAATTTAAATTGTTGATTAGATTTTATAAATCATCTTTTTTTATTGCTGAGGAATAAAGATATTGTTCTGTACTTAACACAATATCTAAATATACGTTAGTTTTATCAAAATAGTTATTAATCAGAAGATAGTTCATGCAAATGTATTAGAATTTTGTTATTTAAAATGCCAAAATAAAAGTCTTGTTAAAAATCTTGCATAGTTTTATAGCAAACATGGGTGTTTCAATGGGTGGTCAGTGTGGTCACCTATAATAATATGTTTGAAAGCAAAGTAAACATCCGGTATGCGTCTAAGATCCCTACCGCAGCAAACAAAAGAGCTGATAACTTTAAAACTGCTGAACCGATTTTGATGAAACATGCCTAAGAACCATCGCTAGAGAATCTACTTTCAAATAAAAAAAACCGCATTCAAATCGGTTCACCCGTTAAAGAGCTACAGTGCCACAGACAGACACACAGACACATAGACACACAGACACGTCAAACTTATAACACCCCTCTTTTTCGTCGGGGGTTAAAAATAGGTCATGCCTACAATGTGATTTTAAATATAGGACTAAGTAAAGTACTTACTGCTTCACATGTGGCAACCAGTATCAAAAATTTCACAATTTCAATGAGGAGCATATTTGTTATCTTCTGAGGTGTCGTGGATTAGTGTCATGGCCTCCAATTTAATGGAAACTTTGATCATCAATAACAGCCTTATATGAAGTATAGACGTGTGATTGGTTAATTAAAGCTTGTGACCGTTTAACACCTGAATTATGCGAGTGTCCATGAGTCAAGTTGATTTTTGAGACAAGACTAGGGAGACGGTTACTGATAGAGGCAACAGTGGTGAGCATTCATTATCCACTTAGTAGAGGCTGATATCACAAAGATACGGCAGTCAATATCTGCATTTCAACAGTTTCGAATAAAGAAAAATATGGGTTCTCTGCAGAAACATCATATTATTTATTTGTGTTGTAATTTTCTATTAGAATGAAATACTTTATAAAATGAAAATAAGAGGTTTAATGTATTACTTTTCCATGAACTATTTTTGATGGTCACACTATTCACACTATTGTTAGACCATCACTTAGTATCTAATTAATTATTAATGACTAGTTGTAGGCATACCTAAGTACAGTTAAATGGTATGTGATGCACTCGCATAACATTTATCCGATTGAGCTTAAAATGTAACCAACTGGTAATTTCTTAGTTTCTTTGGAAGCAGTGATCAACATTATTTGACTAAATTGACAATCATTACACACAGATCAACAAGTTTGGTGGAAAAGTTTTGCCTTTTATGAAGAAACGGGTCCATGTTAAATGCTTTTGAAAAATTATTTTGAAAATGTCAGCAAATCCCGGCAGTCTTTGATAAACCGTATTGGTGAATCGTATCAGTAAGTACCTACTTCTAAAGTTATGTTATTGGATTGAGTGGTCAGCTGATTTTACTAAATTGGATTGCAATATCGATGAATATACCTAGTCCTGCCATAAATATTGTCACAAAGTAAAAATTTTTTTTTTATTGACAATAATATTTATTAGGTACTTGTACAGTGTGTTTAATACATAAATATAAAACAATTTAAAATATAAAAAGCTTATTCGAAGTGGTCTCCATTGGCTGCAATACAGTCCTTTAAACGTTGAGGCCACACGCGTAGCATGACCACCGCTATGTCTACGGAAGAATAGACATACTGACAGGAAGAATAGACAAAATGCCGGTTGTAGAAAGATTTCTTTCGTTGCGAGTATGGCGATGAAGAGAAGAAATGTTTCTACTCTACAGTAGACAAAAGTCTACAATGCCGAGCATGACGACCATTTTTTTCTCTACTTTTGACATTTGGGTGTAGAAACATTTCTTCCAACAAGTGTCAAATACTTCAAATAGTCTACCTACATCACAATTGACCTAGACAAGTTTATTTCTATGTAGACAAGGATCTATATTGATTTTAAAACTCAATTTAATATTTTTTACCATCCAAATTTGTTGTTATTGAACAATCACCTTCATTTAGTGTGCGTTACCCCAGCAAAATAATGTCGAAAATAGTAATTTAAATGTTACAGGCAATTAGTTGTCCAGCTTCTGTAATTGTTGCGCACATTTTTAAATTTGTTGCACATATAGATTTTGAGTTATTCCACAAAAACATTTCCTGCTGGGGTAACGTTACCGCAGCCAGACATTTTCTTTTATAATGGGAATATTGAAATAAATATTAGCCATATAATTAGCAGTCTAGACGAGGTAAATGTTGCAACTTATTTTGTATTTGTTCTTCCTTCGACTGCGATGTTATCCAAGATTTTGCTGGAGTAACGTTTGTGGTTTTGCTGGATCTCTGAAACGGATAAGCAGATTCTTATCATCTTTTTTACATGACTTCTTAAGAATTAGTTTGAATTAGTTGGGTAATAAAAAAATAAAATTAATGCACCATTCAAAGGTTAATTAATTAAATATGAAAACACTTCAATAGGTCCTAACACTTTGAATAAGAGCTCGAAAGACTTACTTTATACGTTGTTTTGTAGCTTGTATCTGTCTTCAAATGTATGTGAAGTTTCATTAGTATCCTGTTAGTAATAAACAAATTATGATGAAATTCAGTTCTCCACTTTGACGGTCATAATGCGCGCTTAGTTATTTGGCCTCCGATAACCCTGTATGTGAATATATAAACTAAATGATATGTCAATAATTAGTTACTTAGTTCAGTTATATTCCTGTAAAATTTCAGCGTAGTACATACAATAATTAACGAGATAATAAAATAAAAGCCATTAGGAAGCGCAACACCGTGATAACCCGACTATATTAAGGTGGTTACAAAAAAGCGACCGCGCAGTACATTATGCTACCTTCTAAAATGTTTAGTATAATACACCTTACAAGTTCGGTACAGATGCGTACACTGTTCAATATTCGATGTGATTTTTAAATAATTTAAGTCATTTTTAGAATAAAACTATCCGTATTTAGCTAGAAAAAACTATTGTGATATTTGAAATTAGACTATAAAACAGTGGGGCTTGCTGTAAGCACTTTACTACTTACATTGTGATGTTATATTATATTACCATCACTTTGTGATTTTTAAACGATATATGTAAGTATTAGTAGGCATAATCTGAAATTAAAACATTTATTGTATATCTGTTATTTTCTGCGATGGTTTTAAATCTTAATTTATATTTTAAAAGTGAAGATTTGTATTACTAAAGACAAAGTGTAAAGTAAAATTTAAAAAGTAATGGAAAATGCCATAAGAACAGTATTGCTACCTGTGATTGTTTTAAAGTTTTATCAATATTTTGAAAGTTTTATTGAAATGATTATTTTACCTGTAAATAAAATTTAATAACACAAACTCAAAACACTTGTGTACACATCCGTACTAAACTTGTAAACCTATCCTACATATTTAAGAAGGTAGCATAATGTACTGCGCGGTCGCTTTTTTGTAACCACCTTAATATGGTCGGGTTATCACGGTGTTGCGCTTCCTAATGGCTTTTATTTTATTATCTCGTTAATTATTGTATGTACTGCGCTGAACTTTTACAGGAATATAACTGAACTAAGTAACTAATTATTGATATATCATTTAGTTTATATATTCACGTATAGGGTTATCGGAGGCCAAATAACTAAGCGCGCATTATGACCGGCAAAAGTGGAGAACTGAATTTCATCGTAATTTGTTTATTACTTACAGGATACTAATGAAACTTCACATACATTTGAAGACAGATACAAGCTACAAAACAACGTATAAAGTAAGTCTTTCGAGCTCTTATTCAAAGTGTTAGGACCTATTGAAGTGTTTTTATATTTAATTAAATAACCTTTGAATGGTGCATTAATTTAGTTTTTTTATTACCCAACTAATTCAAACTAATTCTTAAGAAATCATGTAAAAAAGATGATAAGAATCTGCTTATCCGTTTCAGAGATCCAGCAAAACCACAAACGTTACTCCAGCAAAATCTTGAATAACATCGCAGTCCAAGGAAGAACAAATACAAAATAAGTTGCAACATTTAGCTCGTCTAGACTGCTAATTATATGGCTAATATTTATTTCAATATTCCCATCATAAAAGAAAATGTCTGGCTGCGGTAACGTTACCCCAGCAGGAAATGTTTTTGTGGAATAACTCAAAATCTATAATGTGCAACAAATTTCAAAATGTGCGCAACAATTACAGAAGCTGGACAACTAATTGCCTGTAACATTTAAATTACTATTTTCGACATTATTTTGCTGGGGTAACGCACACCTTCAGTACCTACGTGATATTGGCAAAATTGTGGCGACTCTTCCACAAAAGCCGACTTGAAGTTGATTTTGAAAACATGTTGGAGGACTACCGTCAGCATCTTCTCAGTTTTTTTGCAAAGAAGAATGCATTAAACCGGGGCTCTCGTTCTTCCCGAAAACGAGGTTTTGGAAAATTATGAAGTTAGTAAAGAGATTGCAGAATCTGTGCCGGGAGCTGATCCTGCAAGGATCTGTCTCCTAGAAAATCTCAGGAACTGTTAAAGTAAGTTCAATCTGTTTGAAGATTAGGAACCCACTCCTTCCAACTGCTTCTAATACAAATAGGTCAGAAATATTACCTAGGTAGGTACCGTGAATCCAACAATGTCTAATCATTTGCTAGTTCTTTGATTGCTGAAGTGAGTAGCCGTTTAGTATAGGATAGATTTCTTACTGTACCTAGGTACTCACCAAATAAAAAAAAAAAAGCATATTGCACATAATAGGGTTGTACTTATTTTTGAAACTGGACTTCCAAACTAAGTACTATACTAAACTTGTACTATGGAAGTCAAGGCGCTCTCTTATATTTAGAACAAGAATATAATAAAAGGCAAAGGAAGCATGCAAGGCCAGAGTGCTTGGCAAACAAGTAAAAAAGTAGAAAATATTCATATAAAAGGTAATGGCTTTTATTTTATTATCTCGTTAATTATTGTATGTACTGCGCTGAACTTTTACAGGAATATAACTGAACTAAGTAACTAATTATTGACATATCATTTAGTTTATATATTCACGTATAGGGTTATCGGAGGCCAAATAACTAAGCGCGCATTATGACCGGCAAAAGTGGAGAACTGAATTTCATCGTAATTTGTTTATTACTAACAGGATACTAATGAAACTTCACATACATTTGAAGACAGATACAAGCTACAAAACAACGTATAAAGTAAGTCTTTCGAGCTCTTATTCAAAGTGTTAGGACCTATTGAAGTGTTTTCATATTTAATTAATTAACCTTTGAATGGTGCATTAATTTTATTTTTTTATTACCCAACTAATTCAAACTAATTCTTAAGAAGTCATGTAAAAAAGATGATAAGAATCTGCTTATCCGTTTCAGAGATCCAGCAAAACCACAAACGTTACTCCAGCAAAATCTTGGATAACATCGCAGTCGAAGGAAGAACAAATACAAAATAAGTTGCAACATTTACCTCGTCTAGACTGCTAATTATATGGCTAATATTTATTTCAATATTCCCATTATAAAAGAAAATGTCTGGCTGCGGTAACGTTACCCCAGCAGGAAATGTTTTTGTGGAATAACTCAAAATCTATATGTGCAACAAATTTAAAAATGTGCGCAACAATTACAGAAGCTGGACAACTAATTGCCTGTAACATTTAAATTACTATTTTCGACATTATTTTGCTGGGGTAACGCACACTAAATGAAGGTGATTGTTCAATAACAACAAATTTGGATGGTAAAAAATATTAAATTGAGTTTTAAAATCAATATAGATCCTTGTCTACATAGAAATAAACTTGTCTAGGTCAATTGTGATGTAGGTAGACTATTTGAAGTATTTGACACTTGTTGGAAGAAATGTTTCTACACCCAAATGTCAAAAGTAGAGAAAAAAATGGTCGTCATGCTCGGCATTGTAGACTTTTGTCTACTGTAGAGTAGAAACATTTCTTCTCTTCATCGCCATACTCGCAACGAAAGAAATCTTTCTACAACCGGCATTTTGTCTATTCTTCCTGTCAGTATGTCTATTCTTCCGTAGACATAGCGGTGGTCATGCTACGCGTGTGGCCTCAACGTTTAAAGGACTGTATTGCAGCCAATGGAGACCACTTCGAATAAGCTTTTTATATTTTAAATTGTTTTATATTTATGTATTAAACACACTGTACAAGTACCTAATAAATATTATTGTCAATAAAAAAAAAATTTTTACTTTGTGACAATATTTATGGCAGGACTAGGTATATTCATCGATATTGCAATCCAATTTAGTAAAATCAGCTGACCACTCAATCCAATAACATAACTTTAGAAGTAGGTACTTACTGATACGATTCACCAATACGGTTTATCAAAGACTGCCGGGATTTGCTGACATTTTCAAAATAATTTTTCAAAAGCATTTAACATGGACCCGTTTCTTCATAAAAGGCAAAACTTTTCCACCAAACTTGTTGATCTGTGTGTAATGATTGTCAATTTAGTCAAATAATGTTGATCACTGCTTCCAAAGAAACTAAGAAATTACCAGTTGGTTACATTTTAAGCTCAATCGGATAAATGTTATGCGAGTGCATCACATACCATTTAACTGTACTTAGGTATGCCTACAACTAGTCATTAATAATTAATTAGATACTAAGTGATGGTCTAACAATAGTGTGAATAGTGTGACCATCAAAAATAGTTCATGGAAAAGTAATACATTAAACCTCTTATTTTCATTTTATAAAGTATTTCATTCTAATAGAAAATTACAACACAAATAAATATGATGTTTCTGCAGAGAACCCATATTTTTCTTTATTCGAAACTGTTGAAATGCAGATATTGACTGCCGTATCTTTGTGATATCAGCCTCTACTAAGTGGATAATGAATGCTCACCACTGTTGCCTCTATCAGTAACCGTCTCCCTAGTCTTGTCTCAAAAATCAACTTGACTCATGGACACTCGCATAATTCAGGTGTTAAACGGTCACAAGCTTTAATTAACCAATCACACGTCTATACTTCATATAAGGCTGTTATTGATGATCAAAGTTTCCATTAAATTGGAGGCCATGACACTAATCCACGACACCTCAGAAGATAACAAATATGCTCCTCATTGAAATTGTGAAATTTTTGATACTGGTTGCCACATGTGAAGCAGTAAGTACTTTACTTAGTCCTATATTTAAAATCACATTGTAGGCATGACCTATTTTTAACCCCCGACGAAAAAGAGGGGTGTTATAAGTTTGACGTGTCTGTGTGTCTATGTGTCTGTGTGTCTGTGTGTCTGTCTGTGGCACTGTAGCTCTTTAACGGGTGAACCGATTTGAATGCGGTTTTTTTTATTTGAAAGTAGATTCTCTAGCGATGGTTCTTAGGCATGTTTCATCAAAATCGGTTCAGCAGTTTTAAAGTTATCAGCTCTTTTGTTTGCTGCGGTAGGAATCTTAGACGCATACCGGATGTTTACTTTGCTTTCAAACATATTATTATAGGTGACCACACTGACCACCCATTGAAACACCCATGTTTGCTATAAAACTATGCAAGATTATAGAATTCTTGGTCTTATGCTGCAGCCAGATTATACAGCACACTAGTACCTAGTAGCAGATATATCGTATTTGGATTCGTTTTAATCAGTATTTTATTAACCCCCGACGCAAAAACGACGGGGTGTTATAAGTTTGACGTATCTGTGTGTGTGTGTGTGTCTGTGGCATCGTAGCTCCCGAACGGATAAACCGATTTTGATTTTGTTTTTTTTATTTGAAAGGTGAATTAGTCGGAATTAGCTTAGCTATGTTTGATGAAAATTGGTTCTAGATGGCCGCCGCCAAAAAATGGCGGATCACATATTTTTACAACTCCCTCAATATGGGTATCAAATGAAAGGGCTTGACTAGTAGAATACTATACACTATGACAAATTTTAAATCCAAGATGGCCGCAACCACAAAATGGTGAATTACATTCTATTTTCACAACTCCCTCAATATATGGGTATCAAATGAAAGGCCTTGACTAGTAGAATAATGTATATAGTATACATTGCAAGGGAATGAGGAATGAGTAACGAAATGAAAACTAAAAACTTGTAAAATTTTTTTGTAAACTCATATACAAAACCAAACTAAATTACATTTAAAAAATTTAAAATAAAAATTAAATTAAAAATTAAAAAAAAACCCCCAACGCAAAACATAAAAGCGATTATGTAAAAAGTAAAAAATAATACTTTTGTTGAGCCATCAAATGTTTGTTCGTTGAAATGGCGCTATAATGTCGCGGCCGGGTACCGCTAAGTTTAAAGCAATAACTAAATAGCTAAAATAGCGAACTGATGGTAACTAGATTTGCAACAAGATTAACAACTAGATTAGCAACAAAAATTTGATAATATCGAAGCAAATAATTGGTCGGAAATGCTGGTAAATTAATAGACAGTGAATGAAATTAAGGGACTGACTTACTTAAGCGGTACCCCGCCGCGACATTATAGCGCCATTTCAACGAACAAACATTTGATGGCTCAACAAAAGTATTATTTTTTACTTTTTACATAATCGCTTTTATGTTTTGCGTTGGGGGTTTTTTTAAATTTTTAATTTTAACTTTAGAGCAAGTGCTTCAATACCACATATTTCGATGAAAATTAATACTAATGAAATGCATGAATTGCAAAAGATCTGAAAACTCTTTGATTAAATACCATTTTTAACAAATTTATTTTCATTACGTTACTAATAACTCTCCCAATCGAATTTTGTGTGTTATTTTTTGTAAGTACAGAAAAATTACAGCAAGTAGGTACAAATACATTATTTGGTTATAATTTTAGATGACGATGAAACAAATCAGAAACACTGGTAAAATGATGAGAAAATCGTGTCAACCAAAGAATAATGTTGAAGATGGTAAGAACTGTAGATCAACTAATAAAACCTTATCTACTATTTCCTATACCTACTAATCGAAAACCCAAAATAAAAGAAAATCAAAGCCGAATATGAATTAATGTCGTATCAATGCAACTCTATCATCAACAGCGTTGTAAACTTTTTGATAATAAGAAAATTACTAACATAAATATTTGTTTAGAGAAAATCGACCCTATTGCCGATGGAGTCTTTATCGAAGAGAAAGAGGTCAAGTGCTACGTGGCATGCATCATGAAAATGGCTAATACGGTTGGTTGGCGACTATTTAGATAAAGCTATTGTCAATTATCTCCCTTCTGATCACAGCGGTCAAACCGTTGCTTTTGAGTCCAACACACCCTTGAAAAAATACAGGTACAGTCAAGACCAATAACATCTGGTAATTTAGATAAATTGAATAAGACTTTAATTAGTAAGTTACCCGTTCAGGAACTTAATATGAATAATGGTAATATTTTATATAAAGATTTTTTTTCAGTTGTGCAAACAGGGTTTGATAATATTTTTAAGAAAAAAACTAAAACTATTTGCCCTAAGTTTTTATTTAGTGACTGGGCAACTAAAGGTATCAGGAAAAGTAGAGAAAGGCTTTTTGAGTTGTATGGCCTTAAGCCTTATATTAACACCGAAACGTTTAATAAGTATGTTTCGACTTATTCTAAAACTTTTAAAAATGTTTGTAAAGCAGCTAAAGCCTTATACATTAGCAACAAAGTTAAATCAGCTGATGATAAAATTAAGACTGTTTGGAAAATGATTAATAATGAAACAAACAGGAACAAAAGACATAATACTGATTACACTCTGGATACTTCCCGTGGTCTCTTAAGTACTAATAAAGAAGTTACTCAGGAATTTGCAACATTCTTTACCGATATTCCTATTAAAACTACTGAAACTTTAGATTCTTCGCCCTCACTTGCTTTAAATTTACTAAGTTCGTATGTTTCAGCATGTCCCACGGAATTTAAATTTAAACATATAAATCCTGCAATCGTTATTAAAGCTTTTAAACAACTCAAGATCAAGGGTACTGAAGATTTATGGGGGATGTCTACTAATGTTTGTAAATCAATTATTGAGACAGTGGCGCCCTATTTAGCTTTCATTTTTAATTTGTGTGTAGACCAAGGGGTTTTCCCGGATCTAATGAAGTACAGCAAAGTTATACCACTTTTTAAATCCGGCGACTGCAAAGACTCTAATAATTACAGACCCGTTTCGGTAACACTTGCAGAACAATAATAATTGTTGTTAGGTAATAAATATAGGGTTAGGGGTTAGGGTTAGGTTTCTCTTTCAAAAGCCTTGACCAGCGCCGGTAGCTTGGACCCTGTTCCCGATGGTATTGTCTTGTTTTCCATAAAATCATTCAAGTACTATTATTGTTTTCCATAATCGTCCCCCGTCATAATATTTACTTGCACTATTATCATTTATACTAATAACGTTTGTCATATCAACTTATTAGTCATAACTTTCATATGCCATAAAATTAGTTGCCATAATAACATATGTTACTTGTTATCGTTACTTGACATAAGCAACATTTAATATAATTTAGAAACGTTTATTGTTTTGTACAAAAAATAATGTCATTAAGGCCACCCACTAACCAAATGATTTTTTACAGTAATCTGCAATCTTTAGACAATAAAAAGTTAGTAAAAATCGCAACGGGTAGATTAGGTTAGGTTGTGACCACACAACGCGCGAAGGCGAGTGAGCGTAGCGAGCGTGCCGCGGCAGCGGCCGCTGAGCGCCTGATGTCCTCATTTGCGTAGCAAATAATATTTAGAAATTTGTTTTGGCATAAATTAAATTCGCATAATGTTACTAGGCATAATGTGCAAATCTATTGTGTCACGCTAAAGTATTGTCTTAAAAAAAACAATAAGTTGTGCTACAAAAGTTAGTGACAGAAACGAATCGCTGCAAAACCGACTCCACGTAGTCTTATCTGCCCTACCCCTAGAGTGTAATCTAAGCCCGCGAAGCCGGGCCGGTGAGCGTAAAACACATCTGCGACGATAAGCTCGCGTGGGACCGCCGGAGCCCCGCAGCGCCGGAGCCGTGACAGAAACCATGCCTGCTGCATGTTGCATGCTGCATGCTGCATGCTTGTTTGCATACTGCATGCTTGCTTGCATGCTGCATGCTTGCTTGCATGCTGCATGCTTGCTTGCATGCTGCATGCTTGTTTGCATTCTGCATGCTTGCTTGCTGCATGCATGATGTATGCTTGTTTACATGTTTGTGTGGTTACTGCAAGCATGGTAAAAATATGGTTTAATATAATTATGCTTAAATAAATGTATGCTTTAGAATGTTATGCTTAATCATTATTTATATACGTTATACGTAAATAATGTTATTGCAAAAATATAATTAGGAGAAATAAATGTACGTTAAGTTATATTAGGTCTTAAAATTTTATGCAAATGGATAGAGAAGGTTTATTTTTAGGTTTCCTTGTGATTAAAAAATCTGTATCTGTTATCATGATCATAACATCAACATTGCAGGCGGTTGTACTCGTACTGAACTAGTATTGTTGTACTAGTATGGGCAATGGTGAATAAATGTTATGGAAAACGAAATTATTGAAAATAAAAATTATAGCAAATCAATTTATGGATTAACATTATTATGACACTTGATCGATTATGACCAATGAAATTAGTGAAAATGATTTTATGTAATTTAACGATTATAGCAACTGAAGCATTATTTCTAATGAAATTATGGCAAATAAAATTATGGCATATAAAATTATGGCATTTTAAATTATGGCAAACATTAGTAAACCGTTCCCGATACCACCATTTATTTTACATTGTGAAAACAGAACAAATTTTAGAAAGAAAAAGGTCGCAAACGATTGAAATGAAAGAGGCATTGTAAGAGATTGTGTGAGACTGACAAATCTCGGTTTCGCCGATGCCATTGTTTTGTTTTCTACTTCAGCCAGCGAGCTCGAGCGCATGCTTAGAAAAAAGGAAGTTCAAGGAAGGAAGGAGGAAGGGGGGAAAGGAAGGCCTTCCCTTGCTTTCTTCTCATCCAGAGAATACAGCAGCATTGATCACTACGCTTGCTCAAGATCAAAGCGATCGTTGGCTCACTGGCGATTCCAGACTCATATTAATTTTACTTTCATTAAAGTTAAAAAAAAACATTTTTTTAAATTAAGATCATAATCAAAAATGTGTGTAGTTTATTTTAAATTAAATTTTAATTTGCAGATTAAAAACGGCAAATTAAATTTTGATGCAGCGTTAAAGCAAGCTGATTTACTGTTACCTGATAACGTCAAGGAACCTGCAAAGGAAGCCATCATAGCTTGCAAAAAAGTTGGTATGTATCCAGTCAGTATCCATATTACACAGGATAATTTTTGTTTGTGTTTAGACGCCTACCAGACCGACTATTTTACTACCAAAAAATTGAAATTCCCGCCAGAATGGATATATTCACAACCAGATTGTGTTTAATGAAGAATTGTAGAAATGAAGCTATTTTTATATGCTATAAAAATATAAAAACCGGACAAGTGCAAGTCGGACTCGCCCACCGAGGGTTCCGTTCAAATTCCGTGATTTGGTCACCCATACAATTATGACCGCGCATACCTCGATGATCGATTACGTACGTTACGGACGGACAGCAAAGTGATCCTATAAGGGTTTCGTTTTGTCCTTTTGAGGTACGGAACCCTAAAAACGCTTTTAAAGTTAATTTCAGACCAAATATTTTATAGTATCGCAAAATAGATGTTACCAATTTAGTAATTTTTCCTGATTTCCATGAAGCCCGGTCAACGGAGCCCTGTACAGCGGGGCTCCGTTTTTGGGTGGTTTAAAAAAAAAGCCATGATGCCACCTTCTAAACTAACCTGTACGAGTCGATTCCGAGCTCACACACTATCTTGTGAGCATTTATCCATTTTGGTAAGCAAAAAGAAGATAAATTAAAGCTCTAAAAATTCTTTTGGTGAACATTTAAATTGTACCCGATATTTTTAACCGACTTCAAAAACGAGGAGGTTATCAATCCGGATGTTTATATTGTTTTATGTATCAACACGCGCTAATCTCCGAACCTACTGGTCCGTTTCTGAAAATTCTTTAACCAATTGGAAGCTACATTATTTAACTACCGCCAGTAAGCGTAGCGAGCAGACGTGCCTAGTGATTTTTATTTAAAAAATACTTATTACGGTCAGCCAAGTTTGAGCTTAATTACTATTCATAAAAAGTCGATACTTGAAAGTGCCCGAAAGTGGAAGTGTGTTAATTAACTAATCACCTACACATAAGTGCCAAAGAGACAGTTCGGAGACGCACACATTGGAGGTGTTATCATAACGGTGCGCTTAGTGCATGAGAGAAGCGATAAGCGGAGCGAGTGTTGTTATTACTTTATTTCTCAATCTTACTTTTTTGTGGTAACATTAACATGAATACCTTGCGTTCTCCTAATAAACCAACTATAGTTAAAAAAATATCTTCCGGCGAAACCAGCAGTTCTCAACCTGATTTGTCTAAAATTAATGAACTATTCTCAGAAAATGTATCTTTGCGAAAGAGAAAATCACCTGAAAGTGACTTTGCATCTCAGTTCAATGAATTTAAAAACGAATTTAAGAAAGAAATTGTTGACATATTACGGGAATCTACTAAAAACCAGAATGAAAACATAAAAACCATTAGTGAGAATATTTCTTCTATTAATTTTTTTTTTTTTTTTTTGTACTGTATTAGTAAGAACTAAATTCTTAATAATTAATTACGATCTAGCCTAAAAGACTAATAAGCAATTTATCTCTGACTTAATATGTTACGTGACAAACTAAAACTAAAAATAGTGTCCATATGGAATTTTTTACAAGTCCGTAGCACTTTCTTAGAGTCTGATATAATATATAGAAACACTATGTTCATGTGTTATATGTATAGCACAACATTGTTGATATAATGTTGGTGACGGATTCCATTTTAAGGTCACGGTGAATGTCGTCATTTCTAATGTACCAGGGTGCATTAACAGCATCCCTGAGTACTTTATTCTGAAATTGTTGGATTATTTTGACATTGCTTTGTTTATTACAGCCCCAAAGTTGGATACCATACGTCCAAATTGGCATTAGAATATGCTTGTATATAGTTATTTTATTTTGTATTGATAGACAGGATTTCCTTCCGAGTAACCAATACATACTTTTATAACGTATGTCGAGTTCCTGTCTTTTCTTTTTGACATGAGCTTTCCAACGCAATTTGGCGTCGAGAGTTATGCCAAGGTATTTGGCTGTATTAGCATAAGGCACTTGCATGCCATTTATGTAGATTGGGTGATAGTCCAAGAGTTTGTTCGTGAAGTCAATGTGAATTGATTTTGACTCATTCAGTTTGATCTTCCATTTTTGTGTCCAGTCATAAACTTTGTTCACAGCTAGTTGAACTTTTTCTACTGCTTCTCTGTGGCTTGATCCGGTGGCCATAATTGCAGTATCATCTGCAAAAGTCGCAATGGTGTTGTTCTCCAGTTCTGGGATGTCACAGGTGTATAACAAGTACAAAATTGGGCCTAGCACACTTCCTTGAGGTACACCCGCTTTTATAGTTTTTAGCTCGGAATATGCGTCGTCCTGCCGTATCCTAAACATTCTATTAGTTATATACGACTCTAGGATGTCTGCAAATTCTGGTAGCATGCGTCTGAGCTTGAATATTAGACCCTTATGCCATACTTTGTCAAAAGCTTGCGCGACATCTAAAAACACGGTGGCACAAACTTCCTTATTTTCAAGCGTTTTTTCAATGATATTAGTTATTCTATGTACCTGGTCTATTGTTGAGTGTTTTTCCCTAAAGCCAAATTGATGATTCGGAATGAGGCCTTTATCTTCTATAATTGGTTTTAACCGTTTCAATAACAGTTTTTCGAATAGTTTTGATAACACGGGCAACAGAGAAATAGGTCTATATGATGATGCTTCATGGGGTGGTTTCCCAGGCTTTGCAATCATAATGACTTCAGCAACCTTCCATGACTCAGGCACATATTTTAGCATAAATGCAGCATTAATAAGCTTGGTAAGCTTTACTATGGCTTTGCGCGAGAGGTGTTTTAGAATTTCACCTGTAATGAGGTCGTAACCTGGAGACTTTTTCGAGCTAATATTATTTTGAATTTCTCTCATTACTTCTTTAGGAGTCACAAGCTTAATTCTTTGGTTTTGTGACAAATTTGTACTCTCAAGTATTTCAATCGAACTTTCATTAGGTTGAAAAGTTTCTTCTAAGTGTTGAGCAAACCTTACCGCCTTTTGGTCATTGCTTATGGCCCATTTTCCGTCACAATCTCTGATGGGCGGTATTTGTATAATCGGCCTTTTTAGATTTCTTGTCGCTTTCCAAAGTGAGTAATCCGTTGATTTGTCATTGGTTAGCTGCAGGAGGTTGGTATTCAGAGACTCGTCCTCAAATTGAAGAATTTTTCTCTTTAATCGTTTCGTTAGGTTGTTAAGTGATGTTTTATGTCGCGGGCACCTTGTTTGTTGCCATTGCTTCCTTTGTTTCCTTTTCTCAGATAGTAAATCCACAATTTCCTTAGGATAGACAAATCCCTTATATTTACATTTTAATTGCGGTGTGTTGTTCCACGCGCATTGTTGGATGTTAACAATATATTTTTTTACTTCTGAGTCAAGCTGATCTTGCTTTTTTATCGGAGTTTTAAGGTCGATAATATTATCTAGATCAAGGGCAAAACTTTCCCAATCTGTGAACTTATTAACCAGGGTTGAATGGCTTTCTTTGAGTAAGACTTTTTGGCTAAGCATTAGTACTATCGAAGAATGGTCCGAGTTCATATGAAAACCTTCCTCCAAACTGATGTAATTGGCGGA
This sequence comes from Charanyca ferruginea, assembly GCA_947361185.1. Lineage (NCBI taxonomy): Eukaryota > Metazoa > Arthropoda > Insecta > Lepidoptera > Noctuidae > Charanyca > Charanyca ferruginea. The sequence goes on from OX376056.1 coordinate 23,868,183, forward strand.
TATATTTTTGCATATAAAGAAATCTATAAGATCCGGTATTTTCTGGTGGTCAGTGGGCCAGTACGTTGGTTTACCTGTGCTCCTAACTTCGGAATGTGTATGCTTAACTGCACTCAAGAGCTGCCTTCCCTTAGATGTAGTAAGTCTTGATCCCCAATGCGTATGCTTAGCATTAAAATCGCCACCTAGGATAAATCTCTGGCCTAATAGTTCAAAGAGATGTAAATATCGCTCTTTTCTTATCATATGCCGTGGAGGACAGTATATGGATGCAATGGACACGTGACAAAATTTGGTTTTAACGGATACTGCTACGGCTTGAATATCTTGTTCTTCATATTTACACTGCACATAGTGACTAATGCTGTCTTTGATTATAACTGCGCTACCTCCTCTAGCAGAGTTGTCAGGGTGGAGCGAATTGTATACCAGGTATCCTCTAAATTTGACAAAAGATTGCTTAGTGAAGTGCGTTTCGGAGACCAAACACACGTCTATATTTTCTGTGTCTAGGACCGCCTGCAACTCATTTTGATGTTTGAGGAGCCCATTAGAATTCCACGCCATTATTTTAAGAGTGTTATTCATTTTGATTATTTAAAACAGCTGTTTTAGTGCTGGTTTCTAATTTCTCTAATCTTTTGTCAAATGAGGTTATACACTTTAAGATCTGATTAATTTTATCCTCTAGGTTCAAAGGCTGTGACCTTTGTTTTACAGCTTCCGCGTAGGAACCAGTGTTGGTTACTTGCATGGGTTTCAGGACACTTGGTTTCTGTGTCTGTTTGGTAAGATTTAGTGAGGGAAGAGACTGTTGGGCAGTTGGTACCACCACTTTCTTTTTAATATTTTTATTTTTCATAATTTGGATCTGCTTAGCTACTTCACACCCTCTATAGTTGGCAGGGTGCGGCAGACCACAGTGAACACATTTTGGTTTCTCTTGCGGAGATTTGGTACAGTCGGCTGTAAGATGCTTGCCAGTGCATTTTACGCACCTTGGCTCTTTCCTGCAGTATTTATGTGTATGCCCATACGCCTGGCATCTCTTGCATTGGGGAATGAGTTTAGGATTTTTAAGTGGGTGTATTTCAATTTTACACCCTAAAATATACTTTATGCCATAGATTTTGTTGACATCTTCCTCATTACTAAACGATAAAACGAACATGTTGAGTGGTTCTTTACTCCTCCAGCTCAATTTGCCGTCTACTTTTTCTATTTTTAGGCCTTGTGCTGTGAGATCGTCTTTAATACGATCAGGTTGGCAAGAAGAATGTAACTTCTTCACAACAACTCTAATTGGTCTAGCCTGCTTATTCTCGTAAGAATGCCAATGGTGGTCTTTTTCTGTTAAAAATCTGGTAATTTCTCTATAAGAGTCTTCTTTTTTCGCGTTTACCTTTACACAATCACCATTCATCATTTTTGCGGTAAATGATTCAGCTGGTATTGTTTCAATTAGCGAGTCGTAGAACGTTTGGTAGTTCTTAACTCCATCTATTATAATTGGCGGTGGTGGGGGCACTTTTTTGACGGAAGTCTCTTTCGCGTTTTTTTGCTGTTCTTCAGGTTGGGCGCTTGTTCCAGGTTGTTGTTTTGGAGAGAGGGAAGTGTTAAGCTTCCTCTTCTTCCTGCTCTTGGCCCTAATCCACTCAGTCTCTTTAGCGAGTTCATCCTCGTCTGTGCAATATTCAACGTCACTTTTAGTACGCTGGGTAAATATCGCTTTCTCGCTTTCCTGTTTTTGTAAGGGTTCTTTATCATGCTTTTTTTCTTTCAAGCAATTTAACTCCCCTTGAAGGGCTTGTACTTGTTCCTGCAAGGTATTAATGTGATCATTCAAATTACGTACCATAAGTTGCAGGTTTTCTCTGTCTGTTTTCTCCTGGATGTAACAGTCATACAACCGCTTTTCCAGGTCAGTTTTTATCTTAATAGACTGTGTAGCCATTATTTTGTTGTAAGGTGAGTTTAGCACCTAAACAATAAATTATTATAAACACTTCATGATTTCCGCACTTGTAACTAGGTCATGACAATGACACCGATAGATCGACGTAGGAACACCGCGACGACGCACGGCGGTGTTGTGCTGCGTCTGCAGAATACTCTTAACTAGAGCACGCGCGCGCGATCGTACGTCTTTTCGCTATTGCAGTTAAACAACAACTCTTCTATTAATGAAAAATTACTGAACATGAAGAGTACAACTGAACAGCTAATAGCAGAAAATAAAAGTCTTAAAACACAGGTCAATATACTAACAGAGACTGTTAAAGAAAACAAGGAAAAAATTGCATTTCTTCAGAATGACTTCCACCAGTTAAAGCCTGATTCAGAAACACTGAACCTTACACAGGCAGCACCACAAACTACCTTGGAAGATCTTTTCGGAGAATTCCAGGACAGAGCAGAAAGAAGTAAGAACATAGTAATAGTGGGTATGCCTGAGAGACATATTGATAATATCCAAGAAAGGCAAGAAATAGAAAAGAACGAAGCAGAAAAAATTATCAATGCCATATATCCAGACTGCCCTGCAGCTGGAAGAGTGTTTCGTGTTGGTAAATATGATGGTAAAAAAATACGCCCCCTAAAAATATGTTTTTCCTCTCAAGAAATAGCAAAAACTATACTGCGAAATAAATCTAATTTAAAAGTGGACGGTATCCGAATTTATTCTGACCAGACACCTCAGCAACAACAGTTCCTGAAAAACCTTCGATCGGAACTACAACAGAGAAAAGAAAATGGTGAGAATAATTTAATAATAAAATTTTCAAAGGGAATACCCAAGATTACAAAAGAACAGACAAAAAACTAAATTACAAAGAGGAACTGGTAAATAAGCAAAACCTAATAACATATACTATAATAAATAACTATGCGGATATCAAGACTACAACAAAATCAATAAGCTTTTTATACGCAAATGTTCGCAGTATTGTTGCGCCGGGTAAGCTCGATGAAATACAGTGTATTATACAAACTTTTAAATGTACTGTACATGTTATACTACTAGTTGAAACATGGATAAAGAATGAAATTGAAGCCCTAAGACAAAACATACCAAATTATACTCACTATTACAACTATAGATCATCTTCCAGAGGTGGGGGAGTGTCAATATATGTGCACAATGATTTAAAGCATGAACTAATAGATGGTCAATGCGAAGATAACAACCATTATTTGTGGATACACCTAAACACACTTTCTCTAGATATTGGATTAATCTACAAACAGCCTGCAGCAAATATACAAAAATTTCTTGAAACGTATACAGCCAACCTAATTAAAAGGAAAAGGACTATTATATTTGGAGACCTTAACCTGAACTTGCTAAGTAAAGAAAAATCTATTAAGGAATATAAGACTGTGTTAAAGGAAAATGGACTTAGAATATTAAATAAAATTGATAAAATGTACTCCACGCGCATTACTAGAACATCAAAAACAATAATAGATCATGTGTGTACAACCTTAAAAGAAAATACTTTCCACATGGCTTTAGTCGAGAGCGCTATGTCAGATCATAAACAAATCTATCTTGAGGTAAATAGACCCACGCCTGAACGACCTCAAAGAGTTAGATATGAAGCTATTATGTATGATAACCTTTATAAAACTATTAAAGACAATACTCTAAATAATATACACAATGATTTTACAACTCTGGAAACTTTATTGTTCGAAGCTATATCTAAAAATAAAATAAAAAAGACCAAAATACTAAATCCACCAAGACAAGATTGGATCAACAAACAGCTGATAACATCTATAAACAGAAGGAATATTTTATATCATGAATTAAAACATTCACCAGTAGAAGACAAAAACCTAGAAGAAGAGTTTCAACAGCAGAAGAATATGGTACACCAAGAAATACAATCAACAAAAAACAAATACTACCACAAAGCTTTCCAAGAGTGTGAAAAAAATCCCCTTAAAATGTGGCAACTTATAAATAGACTGACAAATAATAAAACAAAACAAAATTCATTCCCTATAAAATTAAATACTCCATCAGGTCAAATTACGGACACAAAAGAAATCAGTGAATGCTTCAATAAATTCTTCTCAAATGTAGGTACTGAGCTTGCAAATAAAATTCCGAAATCGTTTCACAATAATATAGCGTTACAAGCTCCGGGCAGTAAACAAGACAGTAATGCCAACTTAACACAATTTAAACCAGCCACCGTTGCCGAGGTACTTAAGACCATTGACAATTTAGATACAAACACAAGCGCTGGCATTGACGGCATAAATACAAAAATAATTAAATGTATTAAAGTTCAAATCGCAGACAACTTAACTCAGTGTCTTAACAAGTGTCTCACAGATGGAAAGTTTCCAGAAACATTGAAGGTTGCAAAAGTCAGTCCTATTTTTAAGGCAGGCAACAAATCGGATCCAGGAAATTACCGACCGATATCTGTGCTACCTATATTATCGAAGGTGTTTGAAAAAATATTACACAACCGGCTTAGTGAATTTCTTGCATCAAAAAACTTTCTATACGAAAAACAATACGGGTTTCGTCCGAAGTCTAACACTCTCACTGCTGCAAGCGATCTAGTAACAAAAATTAAGACCAACATTGACAGCAAAAAAATCACGCTAGGAATATTTATAGATCTAAAAAAAGCATTCGATACAGTTAGTCACGAAATACTTTTGTTCAAATTGAATTGTCTGGGTGTCACAGGTTCAGCTTATAAAATGTTAAAATCATATCTTACTGACAGATATCAAATTGTGAAAATCCATGAAATCCAGAGTGAACCTCAACTAATTACATATGGCGTGCCCCAAGGTTCAATTCTTGGGCCTCTATTGTTCCTAATCTATATAAACAACATTAGTGAAATCGGTCTAAAAGGGGATATTGCTCTGTACGCCGATGATACGATTCTTTTTTACTCTGGTACTTCAATGTGTTCAATTATAGAACAAGCCCAAAATGATTTAGACATTCTGCATACTTGGTTTAAATCAAACTTACTCACTATAAACACTACAAAAACAAATTATATTATATTCGCAGCAAAAAACAAAAAAATTGGCGAACATAATAACCTACATATCGATGGTCAAATACTAAATAGAGTGCATCAAGTAAAATATCTTGGTCTTATACTTGACGATCAATTGACGTGGAAACCACACATACAAAATATCAGGAACAAGCTCACATCACTGGCAGGTGCCCTACGTAGTATAGTACGATGTCTTCCAAGAAAGGTTCGTTACACTATATACAACTCCATGGTTAAGTCTCACATAGACTATTTAGTCGAAGTATGGGGAACTGCTGCCAAAACAAACTTAAAAGTACTACAAATCGCTCAAAATAAAATAATTAAAACACTCTTTGGATATAACTACTTAACACCCTCTGACAAAATTTACAAGGAAACAAAGCTCATGAACCTCTCTCAAATATATAAGTACAACACATGTTTACTGGTCAGGAAAATTTTGACTAAAGACATACACTCTCAGATAATATTTACGAAAAGGGTAGACACCTACAAAATTTTGACAAGACATGCTAATGATATCTGCTTATTCCAGCCTAGGACTAAATACGGAAAAAAGAATATCCTGTATGAAGGGGCAAACTTCTACAATAAACTGCCTAAGGACTTAAAAGAAATTAAATCTTTTAACATATACAAGAAACATTTAAAAAACTATATACTAAAGGAACTTTCTCTGGTTTCCGAATAAACTAAATACAAAAAAAAAAAAATAATATGAAAAAATATATATTTAATAACAATAATAATATGATGAACCAAAAAGAAAAAAAAAATATGGAAATATGAGCTTCGCCCGCGACTTCGTCCGCGTGAATAATCTCAAGGATCCCTAATTTTTTGATAATGCAATATAGGCTATAGCACTCAGGGATAAAGTAGCTTCCAAAGAATTTTTAAAATCGGATGAGTAGTTTCGGAGATTACCCCCTACACACAAACTTACATACAAATTTTACCTCTTTATAATATTAGTGATAATAGGCAATCAAAACAATAATAAAAATTAAAAAAAAAAAAAAAACAACTGCCCTGCCCATTACATGTTACATGTACCTACGAGTATGTTCGCAATGCATCAGGTTTGGCACTATGGTGTAGGCCTTAGTAAACACGCTGCCGCTATTGTAACGCGCCTACCCGTGTTGCTTAAAACTTCACTGTTCAATTTTAAAACTACCTAGGGTACATCTATTTTGTTTTGTTTTGTTATTGAGTCGCATAATTGTTAGTAAAATATCTTGTTAAATTATATAAGTATAGTATTTAAATGTATGCCACGCTTAATGGCACATAATCCAAACATTTTATTCATGTTTTCTCTGTGTTAATGTACGAATATAACTGTACATACCGTAAAGCGTTGTTGTTATATGTACCTCCATCTCCTATTCTTACCCCTCAAGTTAATAAAATTGTAGCATCAGAGGAAAATAGTAATAAAATCTCACAGGAAATTATTAACCCATTACAATCATTTAGCGAGCAAATAACATATGCAGATAAAACTAAATCAGGTATTACTTTATCTGGGCAAAAGCAGACTTCAACTTTGCATTCTAAACCGGAATCAAAACAGAAACCAACACAACATAAAAAACGTTGGCAGTCGCGTCCGACCACATCCGCGGCCGCTGACGGTATGGGCTGCGATTCGGAGGTATCATCTATTTTTTCTACGAATGAAGATCAAGAAACATTGTCGCAAACAGATAAACCAAAGAAGTCAAGTATTCATCGTAGAAAGACACCAAGCGACCATGATAGAATTGATACGTCATTTACCTATGTCTTAAGTAAAATAACAAATAGACTAATGGATAAAGGTTCGTTCAAGGATAAATCATACAGCGTTGTTAAAATAATTGTAGAATGGTTAGTACAAATTATAGTTAAATATTTGCCAGAAAACTCAATAGTAAGTAAACTCATTAATGGATTGTCACAATAATTCGCTTCAATTTAATATTGTACAATGGAATGCACAAAGTCTAAGACCGAAATCAGCATTGTTCGAACAACTTTTATTTATAGATAAGATTCATATTGCCGTTATCAGTGAAACGTGGTTTGAGCCCGACAGTCAGTTTAATTTAAATGAATACAACGTTTTTAGACTTGACCGTGTTGATGGTTATGGGGGGGTAGCTTGTATTGTACACAAATCGATTAATGCGCAATTACGTAAGGTGAGCAACTTTAATCCAGGTATTGAACTCTTGTGCATTCAATTGTTGAATTGTCAGTATATTGAGAATATAGTTGCTATTTACTGCCCTTCAACTGTTCGTACTTTACAAAGAGATTGGGATCATTTATTTTCGATTGCAAGTAATAAAACTTTAATTTTAGGTGACTTTAACGGTCACCATTCTAACTGGTCGTATAAAACCGATCAGCGAGGATCTCAGATTTTTGACTCAATGATAGATCATGACTTTATTTCAGTTAATGATGGAAGTCCTACTCGTATAAGATTAGTTAATAATGTTATGCAACAATCCTCTCCCGACATTTCTTTTATCTCTTTGGATTTGACTTTGAATTTTATTTGGAAAGTTACTAATGAATCGCTAGGCAGTGACCACCTAATTATAAAATTAATCACCAATTTTAATGTTACCAAGCAAACTATTAGAAAAAGAAATTTTAAAAAATCTAATTGGGAAAGGTATGCTTCGTCCGTACAAAGTATTCTCCGTGACTCGACCGCCCCCGTAGACCCGCAGCTATGTTATGACTTTTTTGAAAATACGTTACAGAAGGCAGGAGATTCCCACATCCCTCAGATTGTTATTCCTCAACATATCAGCTCGAAATTTAAACCAAAACCATATTGGAATCCAGAATTGTCTCGATCCGTGGCAGCGCGACGGTTAGCTTTAGCAAAGTTTAGGCGTAACCCTACGCCTCAAAATTTCGCACTGCTGCAAGAAAAAATTCAGGAATCACAGAGGGTGACACGTAAGGCAAAAGGAGGTTCCTTTAGGAGTTTTTGTTCAAGTATCGATTCAACAACTTCTGCTAGTGACATGTGGCGCAAAATAAGATGGGTAAAAGGCCGTAAATCCAAATATCAGCACATAGATTCAAGTGTAGCCGAACGGCTCCTTAATGACCTAACGCCTGATTACGTTTCTCCCCCTGAACCCTGCTTTCAATCCTTCAATAATAAACTAGAAGCTACAATTTCTATCCATGAACTGGAAAATTCCATAAAATCAAAAGATACTGCGCCTGGTTGCGACGAAATTTCATTTTCTATGGTCAAGAACCTCCCAGAGATTGGTAAATTATTGTTACTTGCTCTCTACAACACATTTTATGATTCTGGTTTTGTTCCAAGACAGTGGCGTAATATTCACATCATTCCTATTCCCAAACCAGGACGAGACTCCGGACTATCATCTTCTCTTCGGCCTATTTCTTTGATGTCTTGCCTCTGTAAAATTTTTCATTCAATTTTAAACAAAAGGTTAGAATGGTATCTCGAAAATAGATGCATATTCTCTGCTAATACTGTAGGTTTCCGTAAGTCTAAGTCATGTTTAGATAGTCTTAATACTTTGACGACAAAGATTCAACTTGGTTTTACATCAAATCTTGTCACTGTTGGCTGTTTTATTGACATTAATAACGCTTACAATAATATTGATATCGTTAGTTTGTTGAACATACTAGATGAACTTAAAGTGGGTCGCAAAATATGCTCATATTTGTGGAGTTTCTTGACTGAAAGAATACTTAAAATTAAAATTAATAACAAAGAATTTTGGAGGTCTACGGGTCGGGGGTTGGCTCAAGGGGACCCACTTTCTCCTCTATTATTTAACATCGCAACTCATAAGATCTGCGAAAGTATTACGAACGTTGATATATCTCAATATGCTGACGATTTTGTTCTATTTAAAACAGGTTCCAATGTCAATACAGTCGTCTCAGAACTGCAGGTTGCTTTAAATACGTTTAACTACATAGTTAGTAATCTAGGGTTAGAAATATCTCCAATTAAGACTAAGGTCTGTATTTTTAAGAGAGGTATGTGCAGACAACCTGTAATTCTGAACGTTAATGGTAGTAATATTTGTGTAGTAAATAACATTAAATACCTGGGGATGTGGTTGGATCAGTCCCTTAGGTGGGGGAAACACATCAATGAGTCAGTTCAAAAAGTTCTTAAATTTATAAATATTTTAAAAGTGCTAGCGGGTTCTGGTTGGGGTGTTCACCCGAAACATCTACGTAGGCTATACATTTCAATAATTCGTAGCAGATTAGACTATGGTAGTTTTCTATACGATTGCAGCTACCAATGCCATTTATCTAAATTGGATAAAGTCCAAAATAAAGCTCTTCGCGTCATTGGTGGCTTTATTAGAAGCACTCCCATCCATGTGATGGAGAGTGAATTGAATTTACCCCCTTTACAAATTCGTAGGAAATTTCTAGGAAGCAAGTTCTGCTTAAAATGTATGTCTTTACGGGATAACAATGCGATTAATTTATTTGAAGCTTTAACTTTAAGCATTAATAATTCTCAATACTGGAGACGCAGGAAGCAACCACTATTAGCCTCAATTTACAAAGAGCTTAAATCTTCTACTATGCACGCAGTTGAGTTGATTGAAATGTTTTCTCTTGAGACATGGGTCAGCAACATCAACGTCCATAAAGCGATTAAACATACTATTCCATGTATAACTAAGCCAAAACGAGATTATGATTGTAACCGCTTGAGACTAATCTGCACGAGGTTTATAGATGAGGAATATGCTGATTTCCATAAGATTTACACAGACGGTTCTAAATCTGGTGCTGGTAGTGGGGCTGCTGTTTGGGACCCACAACTGAATACATCTGTCAAGCTTGCTATAGACTCCGATATCTCCATTATGCATATCGAGTTGATTGCAATAGCAGAGGCTCTTACTTATTCTAACACAATTAGCCATAATAAGTTTGTCATTCTAACAGACTCAAAGAGCTCGCTGCAACACTTGGCTCGGTGCACCTCGTCCGTGCGAGGAGTGCCGATAGCCTACACGATTTTGGAGTCTATATTCAGATTTGATCATAACTCAATTTCGGTAATTTTACAATGGATCCCGTCTCACGTACAGATAGAGGACAATGAAAAAGTGGATCTACTAGCTAACCAGGCCGTGACAGATGGAATCCCCGTAAATATCCCTCCTCTTTTTACTGATTACATCAAAATAATCAAACAGCGGTGTTCAGAGGTGTGGAGTGAATACTTTAACCAGAGGTCAACAGAAAAGGGAATTTGGTACAAGACTATCCAACCACAGCTCCCAGTGTATAATTGGATTGATCAAAGTGTGTTAAGTCGGAGAGATCTAGTTATGGCATTAAGACTTCGTTCCGGTCACATTCCATCAAGAAAGTTTAGTTTTCTGATGAAAAAGGTTACGTCACCCAATTGTGAGGAATGTGGAGTAGTCGAAGATATACAACACGTGTTGATGGAGTGTGTCCGGAATGGAGCTCTAAGATTTACCACTCTCGGATCCACTTATAACTATGATATTGGAGAGTGTAATGCCATCCTGGCTTGTCCTTTATCGGATCAAGCCAGAATCCTGTACAAACTGGCATTTTTTGTTTTAAAAAGATAATTTTGGCTGTAGTTAGTATGTTCTATGTTGATGTTACAGGGCGACATTATCGCTCAGCGACAAAGCCCTTAAAATAAAGAAAAAAAAAAAAAAAAAAAAAAATGTTTTCTCTGTAAGTGAATTTGTAATTCTTTTGAGAAAATAAATATCTTTAACCGTACATTATCACTGATTGCTATAGGCTATATTTTAATAAGTATAGAAAATTAGTAATCCGTAAGAAAAACCATGCAAAAGAAATCGCGGGGAAAGTGCTAGTTTGACAAATAAGAACCCAGTGACTACCTAGTTGTAACAAACAATGCTAAAACAATTGGTGTTCTTCAAAGATATAGGGTAAAACACCCAGTAGTCAGCCTTTTAGTGAGAACTAAAATTTGATTCACCTGTATTTTAAATATTAAACACTATGAATAAAAACAAATGTTACTGTCAGAAAGGTTGTTTATTAAATTTACGAGATATATTAACAAGATATTAAATTTATAATCTAATTATATACAAAATCAGCATTAAACAAATTATGGCACTTTTCACCAGTAGTCAGCCTCATTTCTCCACAAGTCAGCCATGTCTTACCCTGTAGTCAGCCTCTCACTTATTCTTGCATGTTTGGCATATAAATTCTTTTATATCAGCCTATTGCCATCCTCTGCTGAACGTAGGCCTCCCCCAGAGATCGCCAAACAACTTGGTTTTGGGCAGCCCAAATCCATCCACTGCCAGCCACCTTCTTCAAATCTTGGCCTATCGAGCCTAAGGGCGTCCCACTACGCACGCTTGCCCAGGTCTGCTCCATCTACTGTCTGGTCTGTCCGTCTGTCTGTAGACATGGCTGGCCCACTTCCACTTTAGCGTGCTGATTCGACGCGCAATGTTTTTCTATCCACCAAAGAAACCCTGAGCATCGCTCTCTCCATAACACGCTGAGCAGCCTTGAATTTATGGACCAGGCCCACGATGAGTGTCCACGTTTCAACTCTTTAAGTCATTACGGGTTAGGACGCACTGGTTAAAGACCTGGATTGTGGAATCGAAAAGAATTTATATTTTTTCCAAATATATTCCGTAAATCACTTCCGAATACATTCTTCAGTTACAGCGGCTCGAACCTTAGTTAAAACGGATGTCATCATCTCATTTTAAAAGGAAGCCGCTTTTTGCTAATGCTATGCACCATTATTTCAAAGCAGTTTCTTCTTTGGTCAGCTCTGAGTTATGTCCTATTTTGCGGGGTGTTTTCGGGACTCTTAAGTGTAGTTGATCTTGTAGAATTTCTCGCGGAAGTCTACAAAAAATCGACTGGCATTTTTAATCTTCATCACATTTCTAATAGACACCATAGTTTGTGTTAATTACTCTTATTTGTATTAGTGGATTGATCTTTTTGACATGATTGGATTCCAAAACAAAATGTTTTTCATGCTCAAATAATCGTGTATAACTTTAACCCTTATTAAAAACGTTTTAAGTTACTATTTTGTGCAACAGCACTAACGGCTGACAACTGGATTTGGTCGGCCCCTGACATTCAAGTACATTTTTACGCGGCTGACTACTGATAAAATACACTTTTCGTCTTAGAAGAGTTAAATCCAGATTAATAAGCAACATTAGGACTATTCGCTCCGTTAATTTCAAATAAATTTAAGAAAATCACCAAAAATCTAGTAGTCAGCCGCTTATGGCTGAGTACTGGATCTACTTCAAAAAATCAAAACCCAGTAGTCGGCCACCTCAATTTCTACATATTAAACAAATAAAATGCATGTAAAAGTTAATTTTATCACAAAATATACATGTCGGCGTCAGGTATGGCTGAGCGGGAAGCGCCGACATCGTTTGGGTTCGGTGGTATCGGGTTCATTGTAGAATAACAATATTCAATGCAGTACTAACAACCTTACTTTATTAAATGTGATCGTACAATACAATTCAAATAGGTAAACCGACAGTTTCGTACTAGATGAGTGTCCTGCTTGGTGTTTCGAGCAAAAGTGAGCTTGGCACGGTCCCCACTCTCCAACACGACTCTGTCCACATGGCGCCATTTTAACCGACAGCTGACGTCACGGCGTTTACCATTTCATCTGTAGGTACTACAATAATCAATTTGAATCCTCTTTATCGCTAAATTATCGCTTGCTGCGACACGGCCATACTGACTCATCACACGTCCTCGTGTGTACCTGTGAACAATGCAACCAAATTTGAGGTATCACAGCGATCTCGGCTAACCTGGCCATAAGTTTTATCAAGAAGAACAATAATTAACCAAACAAAATCCATTTGTTGACAATATTAGGCTCGGCCTACCTGACTAATTGTCTATCTCAATAAATAAACTCGCATCAGAAGGAATACTACAGGTTTCATAAAGGTAAAAAATTAAAGGAACTGAATCACAATATTAATGCACCCAGTATTAACAATAGTCAACGTCATTCTCGCTGGTAATCTGTTATGAAACAGTGGATCAGTAATAGCCCCTCTCGCTGTCATGCCTTACATACATGGGACAATACCAGTTCTCCTCTCTGGCAAGCCCAGTATCAAACGGCTAGTATCAGTCCTTCACACTGATAAGCTCAAAACAGAATGGACATTACCGAGCCTTCTCTCCGGTAAGTCATCTGTTGTGAAACAGTGGGTTAGTAACAGCGCTTCTCGCTGCTATGCCCTACATTACATGGGACAGTACCAGTTCTTCTGTCTGGCAAGCCCAGTATCAGATGGCTAGTATCAGTCCTTCACACTGATAGGCCCAGAACAGAATGGCCATTACTGGTCCTTCTCTTCGGTAAGTCAAAAGTATAGACAAAAGACATACATTGTGCATTAACATTTAGAACGAGTTGATGGGCCTTCACCCGCATCTTCAACATCTAACCCTTCACTAATCACGTCTAATTCGCTAGGGTTATCACCTTGTGGCATCCTTCCTATGCGGTCATAAGCATACTTTATGTTCTGTTACAGTTCAGTGCTTTTAAATTATAGCGATCACCGCCAAGTAAAACTATGACCTCAAACTTTACGTAATTTAAATTTCCAAAACCAAAACGACGACGACGACGACGTTCCAAAACGAACAAGCAACTAAACTTCAACCTTCTGACTGACTGACTGACTCTTTGACAATTCAAAAGTGCCTGCAAATGGTCCAATTGAAATAAATGCTTTGACTTTGACTTTACTTCAACTTCGACTTTGGCTTCGACTTCTTCTTCAACGTCTACTTCTACTTCGACTTCGACTTCTACTTCTATTTCAACTTCTGCTTCAACTTCTGCTTCAACTTCTACTTCGACTTCTAAATTTGCAAGAAATACTCTCCTTCATTAAAGAACATTCAAAGCCAGAATCAAAATCAAATTTGAAACTCACTTTCATATTCGTTGCCGCTTGTTTTCTTATCTTATTAATGCCAAAAGGTTTAATGGCCTAGTTACGCATCATATCAAAAACCTAAACTCAAACTCAAACTCAAACTCAAAATCATTTATTTCAATTAAACCATTTACAGGTACTTTTGAATTGTCAGAGTCAGTCAGTCAGAAAGTTGAAGCTAGTTGCTCGTTCCAAACAGTAGGTTTCTATGGAGAAGAACGAGCAAGAAACTCCATGAACACTCTTTTAAAATCAGTTAAATTTTACAAATTTAGGTTACATCATTCATGTTGAATCTAAGGGTACAATGTGAGAACAATGTAACACGTCTTGCATGTTAAAAGAGGTCTAGAGAAAAATATAGTTATAATAACAATTCAAACCAAAATTTAAAATAACCGAGGCAGCTAAGAGATGACCAGTCCCAACCGACGGCGTCCGTTCACGAACATGACGCATGGATCGGCACCATTTAGCTCAACCATTTTGAAGGGAACCGAATGATCCAACACATGCGCCACCGGCAGCGAGACATTCAAGTGAGCATGACTCTCCCAACCGCCAGGGCATATTCAAGTCAATGAGAGGTATACCTCGTAAATGGTAGCTTTAAAGAACATAGTGCTCACATGTATGTGCTACGAAAAATTATATAATACTAACACATTGAGTTTATACAATGCAAAGATAATATAGATCTACATCTTCAGCAGCTCCAAAAATTGTTACAAATGCTAATCAATTAATCTATGAACCCTTATGGCTGTGGAGCTAGACCAGCATCCAGCCAAGCATTTTTATCAGTGATGTAATCACTCAACTTATAATATGCTCGGTTGCATAGTGTGCGTTTAATACAAGACTTAAATTTTGTCTCATTTAGTTGAACAATGTGGGGAGGTATTTTATTGTAACACTTTAAACAGTACCCCATGAAAGACGAATCTACTTTAGCCAGTCTGAAACCTGGTTGAACTAGTTGGTCCCTATTTCTAGTATTATAATTATGTCTGTCACCTCTTTTATCAAAAAGATGCAGATTTTTTCTAGCGTACATGATGTTTTCATAGATGTATTGACAAGGCACCGTCATTATGTTAATTTCCTTAAACAGTTCCCTTAGAGAATCGCGCATACGCAGATTGTAAATGGCTCTGATGGCTCTTTTCTGCAGAATAAAAATAGAATCGATGTCTGCAGCTCTTCCCCACAATAAAATACCGTAAGACATAATACTATGAAAGTAACTAAAATAGACCAGTCTCGCGGTATCCACATCAGTAAATTGCCGAATCTTTCTGACAGCATATGCTGCCGAACTTAGCCGTCCTGCGAGAGATGTTAAATGAGGACCCCATTGTAGCCTTGAGTCGAGCGTCAATCCCAGAAAAACGGTTTTATCGACGAATTCCAGTTTCTCTTTATTCAATACTATGTCACACTCACTATTTTTGACATTTGGCAAAGCAAATCTGATGCACTTAGTTTTATTTCCATTTAATACTAAATTGTTAGCCGTGAACCACTTTTGTACCTCCAGTAAGGCGTTATTTACGATGTCAAGATTTTGAGCCCGTCTATTTATTTTAAAAATTAATGACGTGTCATCAGCAAATAACACCATTTGTGGCTGGTTTTTGAATAACCGGGGAAGATCATTAATATAAACTAAAAAGAGGAAAGGACCTAAAATTGAGCCTTGTGGTACTCCCATTTGTACTTTTAAACCATGTGAATTCACCCCGTTTATTTGAACTTGCTGCTGTCTATCATTTAAATAAGATTTCACTAAACTAAGCGCAAGTTTACCTAGTCCGTAATGCTCAAGTTTCAGAATTAATGTCTCGTGATTTACGCAATCAAATGCCTTGGAGAGGTCACAAAAGATTCCTATGGCATCTTGTGCCTCTTCCCACGCAGTAAATATGTGTTTTAATAAAGTGACACCGGCGTCAGTCGTACAACGCCCTTTGGTGAAACCATACTGTTGATCGTGTAATATGCCATTTGTGTTAAAATGAGCAAGCATCTGATTAAGCATAATCTTTTCAAAAACCTTGCTGAAAGCCGGCAACACGGACACGGGTCTATAATTGTTAGTATCTTTACTATCCCCGGATTTGAAAAGAGGTATGACCTTACTAAATTTCATTAAATCTGGGAAAACACCTTGGTCTACGCACATATTAAATATTAAAGCCAAATAAGGTGCTATTGTTTCTATTATAGATGTACAAACTTTAATAGACATACCCCACAGATCTTCAGTAAATTTTATTTTGATTTGCCGAAAAGCTTTTAAAACGGTCATGGGGTCAATATGTTTAAATTGAAATTCTACCGGGCAGCCTGGAACGTTCGCTTTTAATAACGCAATTGAATCGTCAGGTGAGGAATTCAAAGCTTCCGTGGTTTTGATTGGTATGCTAGTAAAGAAATTTACAAATTCACGAGCTACTTCTATGTTAGAGCTTACGGGACCATGTGATGTCTCCAATGTATATTCCGCGTTACGAACTTTTTTCTTGCTAAAAAGCTTTTTTCTTGCTGCTAAATAGGGCTTGCCCTTAGTACACGAAATAGACACGTTAATTGTAAAACTACGTTTTAAAATAAGTCCGCTAATCATCACATTATATTTCAAACAATAACCGAGTAACACATGAAATAAAAATCGTAAAAGATTACCACCAATTAATACGTCACAAAGAATTTGTTCAGTAGGTACAGTCTACTTTAGCAAAACCTATACCCTGAACAAGCAAATGTAGCTATGTTTACCTACGAAATGACGGCTAACAGATTGCATAACAAGAGAGCATTCGGCACCAGAAACAAAATAAAAATAATACGACTCACCAGATTCGGTAGATAATAGATCAGTAGCTGGCTTAATGGTACAGATATCTACTCGCTTTTCAACTTGACTGTTAACGGAGTCGGCCTCCTTCTTTGGACAGCGTGTAGCGATGTGCCCCGGCTTGCCATAGAAGGTCATCACAGGTCATCGGCATCGATACTTTCTTAAAAACGCTGCCTTTGGCCCGTTGCGATTCATTATTTCCTGAAAACTGAGATTGAGAGTTAGCAGAAGAATCGCGGTAGCTTTTATTCGAACATTAATTTGCCACATGGCCCAGATTGCCACAGTTGTAGCAACACCTTGACATGCCAGGTTATTCCAGGAAAAGTATTCTAAACTAACCAAGAAGCAGTCGACCACTTAAAGAGCTTTACTCATTGTAATAATTAACCAACTGCTAGATTTTTTTTGAATGCACAAATTGAGGGTATTGCACCAAACTCTAGTATCACTATCTCGAAAATCGGGATTAAATTCAGGTAAAGATAGCTTATTGTATTCTAAACTAGGTGCTTTAATCCCGTGAATTGATTTCATTATTTAGCGTTGCTGCATTTCGAATAAAACTTTCCAACGGTTGTTTTCACTTGTTAATAAATCAACACTCTGACCTTTAGATTGTTCCTGCGACGTTCCGTTAGATGCTATGTGATTTTTGCGATAGTTCACCGCCTTATGCGCCGGTTTACCCGCAGTTGATTGAGTTTTGATGTTTCGATCACCTGCATCATATTCCTTAGCTGCATCTCGAACATTGTGTGCGAGTGGGTTTCAGATCCCGCTTCTGATGTCGGCGTCAGCGATGGCTGAGCGGGAAGCGCCGACATCGTTTGGGTTCGGTGGTATCGGGTTCATTGTAGAATAACAATATTCAATGCAGTACTAACAACCTTACTTTATTAAATGTGATCGTACAATACAATTCAAATAGGTAAACCGACAGTTTCGTACTAGATGAGTGTCCTGCTTGGTGTTTCGAGCAAAAGTGAGCTAGGCACGGTCCCCACTCTCCAACACGACTCTGTCCACATGGCGCCATTTTAACCGACAGCTGACGTCACGGCGTTTACCATTTTTCATCTGTAGGTACTACAATAATCAATTTGAATCCTCTTTATCGCTAAATTATCGCTTGCTGCGACATACATTTTATTGTAACACAGTATAAAAATCCAGTACATATTACAGCAAAAACACACAGAAACTTGCCGAAAACTCGAACACGTTTCCTAAAGAAAAAAATAGTAATGGCGACGCGTCTAGCCATGTCTTTGGCAGCAGTGCAAATAAACGAGTGTAGCTCATCGCCCTGACATGCTATTGGTTCGTAGATATGCGTAATAGTCAATAAGGAGACACGGATTCGATTAAACGTTATTTTAAAGGTGTAAACCAATTTCAACACTATTTATATGGAAATAATGTCTGTAAAGGCTGAGTACTGGTGCAGGGCTGACTACCGGGTGTTTTACCCTACACATTTATAATTTTTGTATGAAATTGCACGTGTATGAAACATTATACCTATTTCAATACAAAGTACAAAATTCTATTGAATACAATAGAAAATCGTTAGCAGAGGTACCTAACATACATAACTACCTGTTATTATTTCCTACCAGAAGTCATTTAGGTTGGTCAATTATTTCAAGTAGGTAGGTATGTACAGAGGCCAGTACATCAAGCCATACCAAATTGTAAAATTGTCCCAATTGAATATGAACCTTAACGTTTTGTAAAAAAGTTGAAAATCTATCAAAGAAATTCGACAGATTGTTGAACTTAATGTGCTGCGAATCTGTACTTACCTACCGATCTATCTAGGTACCTATTTCCCTAACATTGTGCATCAATTAATGACTTGATTATGTTTTTTTCAGCGGATGCCCACAAGGATGTTTGCGACGTATCATTTTACGTCACTAAATGCATCTACAATCAGAATCCGGGCATATTTTACTTTCCATAATGTTTGTTTATATTCTTTATTTTCATTTAAGTACTTACCTAAGTACTATTTCATTTTATTTACTCAGTGTAAGACAATAAAAATTAAAACCTAATTTAAAGTTTTATTTCGTTGTTTTTACTCCTATCACAGTCAAAGTCATCATCATCTGCCTTAGATATGTCCCTAAATAAAAAAAATAAAAAAAACATCTGCCTATCCTTTTCCCAACTATACTGGGGTCGGCTTCCAGTCTAACCGGATGCAGCTGAATACCAGTGTTTTACATGAAGCGACTGCCTATCGGACCTCCACAACCCAGTTACTGTGTAACACGATACCCCTTGGTAAGACTGGTGGTCAGACTTTCTGGCTTCTAACTACCCTTAACGACTGCCAAAGATCTACGGATGCCAACCGGGACCAACGGCTTTACGTGCTTGCCGAGGCACGGAAGGAACTCGGTATGAAATGGATGGTCACCCATCCATAAACCGACCGCGGCAACCGTAGGTTAACCTTTGACCGATCGATATGCACGTCTTTAAAAATGTTAGTCTGTTTAGTTGTGTTTAGTAATATAATCGGTTCATTGTATTATCTGATTAATACTTATGTAACGCAAAGAAAAAAGAACAGCCTACCTACGAGTACCTACTTCGCCATGGTATTTATCTACTTCCGCGTAACGCGAACGAACACCATCAATTTGTAGATAATGACCCGTTAACTTGCAATTTTTCCAACACTTATTTATGTAGGTAGTACCAACGTTTCTTGGAACTGCCTCTCATATGAGAAGATTGTTTTACGATTAATTTAATTCCAGGTTCACGTAAAATTTGTTGTTTCTTATCAAGTTGTGTAGCAAATACCTTCGGACAACCAATATGTTTGAATTCAGAGTAGGTACCTAATTAGTACCTACCTAGTAGTTATTACAGGTTTTTTCAAGCGGTAGGTAGGTACCCCACCGCGTGAAAAAATACAACTTAGTTACACGACTCTTGACGAAAAAGACGATAATGTAAGGACCTCCACCCAAGCGCAGAAATTCGTCGCTTACCAAAAATAACACCACCACCACCACCTTGTATAAATAATAACTATTATTCCATACAAAAATTCAATATACCTAAGATCACTATGTACACATAAGAAAAGGCAATTTCTTTTTCGTCGGGGGTTAAAAATAATAATAATAATAATAATAAATGTTTTTATTGCATGACCAGTTGTATACATTTTGTTGTTGAATGGCGCCTCTTTTTAAGCAGATAATGCCTGTGTTAAGAGACGCCGTTCTTTCTTAGGTAGACTAATCGGTGACAAAAGGACTACTTATTTAAGTACTAAAGACATTTTACAAAAAAATATGTGATGTGATGTGATGTGAGTGATGTGATGTGAGTGATGTGATGTGAGTGATGTGATGTAAAAAATCTGTAGTGTTAATCGATTTCGTTGTTGACCGTACCTAGTCAGCAAAAACTTAACATTTAGCTATGCACCTGTCAATCGTAAACCGTGTTTATTGCCAGCATTGAATAGCAGGTACATGGGTAACATTCAACTCATTCAAGATGTCATCTAAAACAGATCATTTTGTACTTATAATTAGTTTTAACATAAATAATTAGCATAAAAAAGAAGTTACAAAATAGTTTATTCTAATTGACTTGATATCGCACTGATCAGTTTTATATCTAAATTACCATTGAAATAGATCTGGTCTATAATAATTATTCTAATCCTTAGCGAGATCCAAAAAGTATAAAAAGAATACGTTACGTTATGTTTGTGAACAGTTAAACTGCTTTAGTGGTTTAGTGAAAATGATCTTTCGGTTTTTATTATGTTTCTGTTTCATTGAATTTTATGGGACTCATGTAAGTACATTTTTGACACATTTAGGTAAGATTTTACGTAGATAGGTACCTACCTAAATCTTGACGTCTTCTATTACCTATTTATTTAGGAAGTAAGGTGTCGTATTTATTTAGTAACTTTCAGTTTTTCACAATATGTTCTAAATGGTACGGGAATAGTTCAGGGGGCCAAGTCTGCTATTTGTATAATTTCGTCATTCCAACACGATTCCATTGTCATATTGCTAAGAGTTCGTAATCTGCTAAATTCATAATGGTCGATCATTGGTCGCACAATGACATTGTAATGGTAGGTCACTTTCACAAAATCATACGTCAAAAAGTTACTATTACCATAACCGACCAGTCAACGTAATTTTGTGTTGTCAAACAGCTACTTCAAACATCAAAATATTATGGAATCTCTTTTTGAATAACTTTAACTGATGGATTTTTATGTCATGAAACAACCCGTTACATTTAACGTACATTAAACATCATCAGTCATAGTAACTTTTTAACCGTCCGTATGTAACGTTAACCGACCATTCTATAACATTTCTTTCAATGGTGTGTCAGTGGTTGATCATTAGAAAGTCATAGTGACGCCATTATATTAGTACGAGTAGATTACCAAACTCGTTAAAATCAACAATTATGAAATCAATGCTAGACCATTCTGACACTATTGTAATAGTAGACTTGAGGCCTTGGTGGTAATTTAAAGATCAAAATTCGTGAAAAGTAATAATTTTAAAAAAATTCACCTGACAGGCGAGGACAGATCAAGAAATAAAAGCATGGTTCTTCCGTGAAGGCATTGAATGTAATAACGAACATCCTATTACTCCAAAAGAAATGTTGTTGCTAAAGGCAAACAAAATGCCCGATACGGACACCGCTAAATGTTTTGTTGCCTGCATTTTTAAGAAAACTGGAATGGTAAGTGTCTAAAATTGGTAAGGAAACTAACATTTTACTGTGTCATGAGATGGCTAAAAGCCGTCGCGCCGGCCCATCTCATGTTAAGTGGTCACCGCCATCTAAGTATACCTATATAAACATCTGCAATACCAAACCTTGCAGACACGTTGCTATCCTAGAAACAAAGTTGAAATGTCCCGATACACCGGCTCCGTCAGATCATGTGGAGAGCGTGGGAAGCGATTCCGGGCCATCAATCGCGGACCTCAGTGATGGCTCCCTGGGACTGGGATCAAACCGGGCGGAGGCGAATGCCGCAAAGCGGGCGCAGCGCAAGGCAACCGCGGAAGGCGAAGTCGCCGATATGGCCCGACAGGCTCGCGAGCGGCGCGAAGCTCGGCTGGCTGCCGGGGATAGCGTTTCGGCGGTGGCGCTTAGTCGCCAAGTTTTGGACGGCGTGGGCGTCGTATTGAAGGTTGCCACTAAGTCTGGCAACCTGAAGGGTACCTTCACGCGCGCCCTCAAAGAGGCGGCGGACGACATAAAGGAGGCGGTTGAGGTCCTCATCAGTCGCACGAGTTCGGACGAGACGGCGAAGCTATGGGAGGAGAATAGCCGTCTCCGGTCCGAGCTGGAGGACCTCAAGCGACAGTTTGCCGCCCAGAGAGTAGCTGCAGCGCCCGTAGCCACCGTCGCTCCTCCCGTAGCAGCCGCAGCGCCGGCTTCGGCAATGGCCCCGTCATCAACCCGTGCGTTGGCGGATGCGGAGGTCGAAAAAATCGCCCGCATCTGCATAATGCAGTGTGGGAAGATGGTGGAGGCCCGGCTGGAAGCAATTGAGACGAGGCTGCTCCCGGCCGAAACCCTTCGCCCACCGCTCGCTGCGGACCAGCGGAGGAAGGAGGCGCCCGCTAAGTCGGGGCCGGTACCCACTAAAGCGGGGCCGGTGCCCGCTAAATCGGTACCCGCGACTGCGGCCGCGGCGGCGGCAGGGCCTAAGAAACCTAGGATGGGGGCCAAAAAGCAAGCGGTGAGCACGTCCGCGCCCACTTCCCGGTCGACTGTGGCCTCTACGACCGCGCCCGCGCCCACTGATGAGACGGACGGCTGGATGGAGGCCGGTAAGAACGGTCGCCGTCGCCGACAAAAGAAGAAAAAGAAGGCTACAGCACCGGCACCGGCACCGCCAGCACCGGCACCTAAGAAGGCCCAACGACCGCGTAAGGTCAGAGCCCCACGCTCCGCGGCTGTAGTCATTACGCTGCAGCCCGGAGCCGTCGAAAGGGGCATCTCTTATAAGGCGGTCTTACTGGAGGCAAAGGCCAAAGTCGCGTTCCCCGACCTTGGCACACCGTCCGGCTTCAAGATGAGGCCGGCGATCACGGGGGCGCGGCTGCTGGAGGTGTCGGGTGCCTCTAGCGGTGAAAAGGCGGATATCTTGGCCGCCAAGTTGAGGGAAGTCCTCAACCCGGAGGACGTCCGGGTGTCCAGGCCGACGAAGACCGCCGAGCTGCGCGTCGACGGTCTGGACGACTCGACGACTACGGATGAGGTCGTGGCGGCCGTCGCCCGTGTCGGTGGATGTCCGCCTGCAGACGTGCGGACGGGCGAGATTCGCGTCGACGCTTCCGGGCTCGGCGCGATCTGGGTGCGGTGTCCCGTGGCGGCGGCCAACAAAGTCGCTGATGCTGGGCGTCTGTTGGTGGGGTGGGTTGCAGCGAGGGCGAAGCTGCTGCAACCCAGGGTTATGCGGTGCTTCCGCTGCCTTGACATTGGGCATGTCAAGGCTCGGTGCACCGGCCAAGTCGATCGCAGCGATCAGTGTTATCGCTGCGGTCAGCCCGGCCACAAGGCGGCCCAGTGCTCCGCGGCGCCAAACTGCAGCCTCTGTACAGCTGCAGGGAGGCCCGCTGGGCACACAGCGGGTGGAAAGGCCTGTGCGCCCCCCAGGAAGAGACGGGGCGCCAAGGCTGCTGGGGGCCCTTTTCCCTCCTCGCAGGCTGGCGCCTCATCGGCCGACTCCCGGCCTAGGAATGGTGCGAACCCGGAGGGAATGGACTGCGCATAAATGGCGCTGTACCATTTCCTCCAGGGCAACATCAACCACTGTGCCAGAGCTCAGGACCTCTTCCTCCAGAGCATGGCAGAGTGGTCGATTGACGTGGCTGTGGTCGCCGAGCCGTACTTCGTCCCCTCCAGGGATAACTGGGTGGAAGACTTGGACGGCTTGGTGGCCATCATTGGCGGGGCTCTTGTCAACCCGTCCCGAGGACACGGCTGGGTAGCCGCACTCGCGGACGGCATTGGCATAGTTGGTGCATATTTTTCGCCCAACAAGAGCCTCGCCGACTTCGAGAGGTTCCTTGTTGAGTTGGGTGCCGTCGTAGGCCGTCTTCACCCTCGCCCGGTGCTGTTGCTGGGGGATCTCAACGCCAAGTCTGCGGCGTGGGGATCTCCGGTGACCGATGCTCGGGGTGAGGTGCTGGAGGAGTGGGCGGTCGCGACTGGCTTGGCCGTTCTGAATCGGGGCTCGGTCCACACGTGCGTGCGGCAGCGGGGCGGGTCAATAGTGGACGTCTCGTTCGCTAGCCCTGCTGTCGCGAGCCGTGTCCGTGACTGGCGTGTCGCCGTGGAGGTGGAGACGTTGTCGGATCATCGTTACATCCGTTTCGACGTCTCCGCCCAGACCGCGGGCGGCCGCAGTCCATCGGCCCCACGAACGAACGGTCCGCGCTGGGCTCGTAAGCGCATGAACAGGGAACTTCTCGAGGAGGCCGCCATTGTCCAGGCCTGGTTCCGGGAGTCGGAGACGAACGGACCCATCGACGTCGAACTGGAGGCGCTGTGGTTCCGCGGGGCGATGACGCAAATTTGCGACGCGTCCATGCCCCGAGTCCACGCACAGTCAGCAGGGCGCCAGGTGTACTGGTGGTCGGCAGAGATCGCACGTTTACGCGTTGAGAGCGTAGCGGTCAGACGCCAGTACACCCGATACCGGAGGAGACGTCGTCGGGTCCCGGACGAAGAAGCCGCGCTGTATGAGGTGTACCGCGCGGCTAAGAGGACTCTGTGTCTGGCCATCGGCGATGCGAAGACGCAAGCCAGGGAGGAGATGTTGGAGACCCTAAACCGGGATCCGTGGGGGCGCCCATATCAAGCGGTTCGAGGGAAACTTCGGTCTGCGGCGCCCCCACTCACGGGGAGTCTCCAACCAGAGCTGCTGGAGGAGGTTGTCTCAGCCCTCTTCCCGGCACGAGCGGAGCATAATCCACCGCCGATGGCTTTGCCTACAGACGCAGAGTCCACAGAGGAGAACGCCATCAGCGTCCCAGAGGTGACACAGGCAGAGATGGGGGCGGCCGTGCTGCGGCTCCGGGCCAAGAACGTGGCTCCGGGGCCCGACGGGATTCACGGCCTAGCGTTGGCCCTCGCTCTGAAGGGAGCCCCAACTTAGAGGACTGTTTACAGCGTGCCTTGAGCGGGGCCAGTTTCCCACATTGTGGAAATCTGGTCGTCTGGTCCTGCTCAAGAAGGCGGGGCGCCCTGCGGACTCTCCGTCCGCGTACCGGCCCATAGTGCTGCTGGACGAGGTGGGAAAGCTGTTAAAGCGGATAATCGCAGCCCGCCTCGTCGGCCACTTGTGCGAAGAGGGGCCGGACCTGAACGAGAGCCAGTATGGCTATCGGCATGGGCGCTCCACCATACACGCTGTATCGCGGGTTAGAGTCCTGGCGGAGGAAGCGGTGTCCCGGGGCGGGGTGATGTTGGCGGTGTCCTTGGACATCTCCAACGCCTTCAACGCCCTGCCCTGGAGTTGTGTACGGGAGGCACTCCGGTATCATCGTGTGCCTTCCTACCTCCGCCGCATAGTTGGGGCTTATCTGTCCAAGAGGTGTGTCACCTACGTGGGACGTGATGGCGAACACCAGCGCCGCATGTCGTGCGGTGTTCCGCAGGGTTCCGTCTTAGGACCGCCCCTGTGGAACATCGGGTACGACTGGGTGCTGAGGGGCGAGCTCCAGCCGGGCGTGGACCTGACGTGTTACGCTGACGACACGCTGGTCACGGCCCGGGGGAGCTCGTACAGGGAGGCAGCGTTGCTGGCGACGGCTGCGGTCTCGCAGGTGGTGAGTCGCATCCGGCACCTCGGCCTGGAGGTGGCCCTCAACAAGTCGGAGGCCGTGATCTTTCACGGTCCTCGGCGGGCGCCGCCGCCGGGATCACACATCGTGGTCGGGGGGGGCCAGAATAGCTGTCGAGTCCACCATGAAGTACCTTGGATTGGTGCTCGACAGCCGATGGGATTTTGGCCCTCATTTCCGGCGGCTGGCGCCCAAGTTGTTGGGCGCGACCGGGGCGCTTTCAACGCTGCTTCCCAATCTGGGGGGCCCGAGCGCCGTCTGCAGGCGGCTTTACGTGGGAATCGTGCGATCGATGGCCCTTTATGGGGCCCCGATCTGGGCGGCAGACCTGACGGCCGGAAGCATCGCCGTGCTGCGAAAGCCGCAACGAGCGAGGCCGTCAGAGTCATCAGGGGGTATCGCACGATCTCCTACGAGGCGGCTTGTGCACTGGCCGGATCCCCGCCCTGGGACCTGGAGGCGAAGGTGCTCGCGTCACTGTACCGGTGGCGCGAGGAAGCGCGGGCGCGGGGCGAGCGACCGATGCAGCGACACATGGAGCTGCGTCGGTCTCAGCTTCGCGAGGTCCTGGTGGCGGAATGGCGGGACAGGCTTTCACGCCCTACCGCCGGCCTCGCCATCATCGAGGCGGTCCGGCCAGTGCTCGAGCGCTGGCTCGGGAGAAGGCACGGCTCTCTGTCGTTTCGGGTGACGCAGGTGCTCTCGGGGCATGGTTGCTTCGGGAAGTACCTGTGTCGCATAAACAGGGAGCCGGACGCCCGGTGTCACCACTGCGTCGACTGCCGGGAGGACACGGCGCGGCATACGCTGGCGGAATGTGCCGCTTGGGAGGGGCCGCGTCGTGCCCTCGTCTCAGAAGTAGGCAGTGACCTGTCGCTGTCGGCCGTGGTCGAGTCGATGGTCGACAGCGCAGAGTCCTGGGACGCGGTGGTTTCCTTCTGCGAAAGTGTCATGTCGCAGAAGGAGGCTGCGGAAAGGGAGAGGGAGATCTCAACCTCCCACCCTGCCCGCAGCAGGCGCACCGGGCGTCGGCGGAGGGCGGACAACGCCCTCTTCCGGCCCCCCTAAATGGGTCCAGGGGCGGCAGACTCGGGGACGTCTGTCGCCCCCCACATACACCAGGACCCGAGGTGGCGGCGCGTAGTGTTCCACGCGCGCCCCTCTAAGACGTCCGGGGGGGAGTCTAACACCTCACTCCCCCCCCTGACCCGAGAAGTGGCCCGCTGCAGCGGGCCGGCACCAGCCGGGGGTTGCGGAAGTATCTCCAGTTCCCGCGACCCCCGACGTAGGTGTGAGATGGAACACCGGGGTGGTTTTTAGTCAGTAAGAGTCTGACAGACCCCTCCGCCCGCCCCAGGGCAGAGGACATCCATGAGGATTTTCCACCCCGTACCAAAAAAAAAAAAAATGGGTGGAACTCTCTGAATCCCAACAGTTGGAACAGTAAGTAGGTACTTACTTAGTTAGGTACTACCTATACAATCAACAAAATTGTCCAGATCAAAACGTACAGACAGGCAGTTACGTACCTATGTACTTAGGTAGACTACTAGACAGCCGAAAAGCATTAAGAAACTTCTTATAACCTTACAGCTGGACAGCAAAGGTATGTTTGATGCAGCAGCTTCAATAGCAATGACCGAAAAAGATTACGCCGGCGACACAAAGAAGTTGGAAAACTCCAAAAACTTTTGGAATCGTGCAAAAACGGTAAGTCACAAACTTTCGGAGTCATCATTCCCTTTTAACACGTTGCTGCAAATCACCTGTGGCCAATGTGGGCAGATAAGGGTCTTTATACACATAAGCGTGTGTCAGCACACATTCGGTTCGGAATCCTAATACAACGTTAACATAAGGACGTCCTTAGGTAGGATCAACTTATTGAGAATGCCGAATTGAATAGGCCGACCCAAGACTACAACGCACTGCGGCGCAATGCGGAGCGCTGTTGCGGCATTTTTTTTCGGATTGGCATCTCGCAGTTCAACCTAGGAGGTTGTCTGTCGGCTGGTTAACCTGACTTAAATAATTATTTTTAGGGCCTCCAGCCAGGGCAAAATAACTTACAAACTAACCGACTACACGCTAAGGGCACCCCCTGTGGGGTACGAGCCTCGGCTTAGAGCGTCGCTGGGGGAGGACAGCAAAGGGACAGGCTGGATCGGATTACGCTGTTGCGGCAGGCCGCATTTCAATTTTTATATGAAACCGTATGATATCAACGCACTGACTTGCGGCCAGCCGTCAACCGCTCCGGTTGTCTCGGAGCTGTGGCGGGAAGCACATCTATTGTTATAATTTGTAATTGCTGTCAGATATAACTATTAAATGGAAAAGAAATGCTTGTATTTGACGACATACGGCGGACAGCAACGGTGAACCGCGGTGTGCCATTGCGGCAGAGCGCATATACTACGGCTTGCTGCAACGGCACGCCGCATTGCAGCCGCGCGTTGCAGGTGCGTTGTAGGTATGTGGTGAATACTAGCCTACTAGGTGATTCCCTATCTGACCTCCACAACCCAGTAACTGGGTAACACGATACCCCTTGGTAGTAAAACTTTCTGACTTCTGACAACCCGTAACAACTGTCAAATATTTTAAGAATGACAGCTGGGATTCCCTATCTGACCTCCACAACCCAGTAACTGGGTAACACGATACCCCTTGGTAGTAAAACTTTCTGACTTCTGACAACCCGTAACAACTGTCAAATATTTTAAGAATGACACACAATATCAATGAATGGTACATCTGTAAATATGTAGGTAACAGATTTATTATTTCAGGTTACTAATCTCGAGAACAAAGCACGAGTTTACTAACATTGTCTCAAAGTAACATTGAACATTTTGTATAACTAAGTATTTTATCCATTGCTATTTATTACTCGTGAAATGGTGTTATCGTGTCGGCATCGAAAAACAACCTATTTGAAGATATTTAATCATTAGGCTAGCACTGCATTAAATCAGGTATTTGGAGGATCTTGGTGACTGGTTAGGGTCTCTAGTTGATATTTGTTGACTCTTGGAGATATCTCAGATATCAGAAGGTTCAAGAAAATACTCGTTGATAGTGTAGAAGTAATAATAGAGTAATATATTTATTAAAAAAATAGCGCGTCTTTTATACTAAGTATTTACATAATATTGTTTTGTTTTAGTGAACGAAGAATCAGTCACGGATGGCGAGAAAGGCTGTGAACGATCAGTGCTTCTGCACAAATGTATTAATTTGCCTTCCCCCTGGACCTTTGCAGAGAGTAGACGTGCCCAAGCCGCAGTTAAATTTTAAATGGAATAAAAATCCAAATATCACAAATAAATATTTGCAAAAAATTAGGAGTGCATGAAGACAGAGGAGTTCTTGCTAGCTTGCTGCGAGCCGTGAGTACGTACTACATTCACACAAAATACAACGTCATAGTAACTACACGCCTGCGAGACGTCCGTATAAGGGTGACAGCAAGTCTTCTAACATCAACGCGTTGAAAAGAGACAGCAGTAATTCTACCACCTTCGTACAAATTCGTCGCTTACGCATCTATTGTACTAACTAAAAGGTCTCTTTAAATTGGACGGAAACGACAAAGCTTCGCGTTACTCGATTGCAGCAATTATAACTTGGCCCCTGTAATCATTTCATACATTTACGTTGAAAAATCAAACGGCGACACTCCTACTGTCCTGGTACTTGTACACCACACTTAGTACACCGCCGCTATGCCATTGAATAGAACACCCCCCGCCTCACCTGCCCCGCCGACGCCGACTGCAGCGATTGGGAGCGTTAGTAGCGTATTTACGTTCTCTACGGCAACGGTTACGAGTGACTCACCGTTACAGCACTGCGAGTCGGAGCCTAATCTTCATGCACTTACAGTCAATGTCACTGAACGTAAGAAAAGGAAGTATGACGATGAGCATCTAGATGTCACAGCACTGATTAAGGAAATGTTCTCGGCTTTCTCAAAAGAACAGGAAAAACGTTTTGAAGATTTAAAAACCAGCTTAGAAGTCATGTCGAGTAAATATGACGAGTTTTTACAAAAAATATCCACTCTAGAAAAAGAAAGAAAAGAGGATAAAGTCTTAATTAAGGAATTGGAGGAAAAATTGGAAGTGTCTGAGCGAAAGTCCCGTGGAGCAGGCATAGAAATTCGAAACATACCAAAGCAAAACGTTGAGTCAAAGGATAAACTATGTAACGAAATTTTACAACTAGGTAAGACCTTGAATGTCAACATTGATTGTTCTAATATTCGAGACGTCTATAGACTAAAATCGAAAGATGCATCTAATCCTGTTGTCGTGGACTTAACTTCCGTATTGCTAAAGGACAAAATTCTCAAGGCTGTAAAGAGCTTTAATAAAACACGAGCCAAGGGAGAAAAGTTAAATACTACTCATTTGAACCACTCTTATCAATCAAAAGCACTTTACATAACTGAAACGTTAACTCACAAGACTCAGAGATTGTATTTTCTGGCTAGGCAGTTTAGAAAAAGCCACGGGTATGATTTTTGCTGGACGACTAACGGGATTGTATATCTTAAAAAAACCGAAGACTCATCTCACATACGCATAAATCATGACACGGATCTGGATAAGTTAAGAAACTCAATATGACTATTCCATGTTGTAACTCTCATTTTCAGTCTGGTATTGATTTACTTAATATTGCATGTTTTTTTGTCACTTCGAATTGTAAGTTACTTTTGTTTTCGCTTTACACTATACAGAAATTATACACTACTCTTTATAATACATGTTCTTTTCTTAGATCAAATTGAAAGTTATTTTTGTTTATATTTTACCACACTATACAGAAATTATACACTACACTGTAAATACTACACATTTTTATATACATTTATTCACCACTATACAAACAGTTTATACTATAAATCAACACATATACATAACATACATAGCATAACTTCTTCAACACATTTACTCGACACACACACACCTCAAACAATCGTCTTACACATAATGCCATTCAAACTTAGAAATACTTTCCATAACACTAATTTATACCACGACCATATTGCTTTAAAAACTTATTTCCTACATAAACATTCGGTGACTTAATCGACTTAACAACTAATTTAGACCAGCTTGCCGTATCCTATTCGCAAAGTGCAGACATAGAGGATTGTCAGAGTATTATTACCACCTTTTCTTCGCATCGTCTGCTTGTAGTTACTCAAAATATACGCAGTATAAATTGTAATATGTCAGGTCTAGAGGTTTTATTACACAGATTAAAACTTGAATGTGACGTAATAATATTGACAGAATGTTGGCTTTTGCGCGCCTCTAAAATCCCACACTTGGAGGGCTACCAACACGCTGAAACTAAGTATAACTCCAAACAGAATGATGGTGTAGTTATCTATTATAAAAAAAATCTCAATATACGCTTCGAGGAGCCAGTTTTCCAGGAATGCAATTGTCTGATAGCCTATGTTGATAACCACTACGCTCTGATCGCACTATATAGATCACCCTCCTACACAAAATTAGATTCATTTCTTTCGTCACTAGACAATTCATTGCAGATGGTCTCATCTTGCGAACACATTATAGTTATGGGTGATATAAACATTGCAATAAATCATGATAAAATTGATTATGACGGGGAAAGATATCTAACATTAGCCGCAACACATGGCCTCCTACCAGCACACACCTTAGTAACCCGCAGTAGTAGCCACACTTGTCTAGACCACGTGCTATTAAAAACCAAAAGTCCATCTATCACAATAGTCCCTAAAGTAACTCTAACTGACCACCATCCAGTTTTGTTATGTATAAATCGAAAAAAACCCCGTCAGTTCACAACCACTACAATTAATAAAATTAACTACATTGGAATTGACGAGGAAATAATGAATCTCAATCTCATGCCCATTTACCAATCCACGGATCCTAATTTTTGTCTTAATTACTTAACTCACTGTCTTCAACTAACTATCTCAAACAATACACAAACAATTTCTCTGTCAAGACGTAAAAAAATAATAAAGCCATGGATCACTCCAGGACTATTAAGGTGTATGCAAAATAGAGACAAATTGCATATAAAAGCTGGCTCAGAGCCGGATAACGAAATAATAAAAATAAGTTACAAACGTTATAGGAACTTCTGTAACGACTTATTGCGTAAAGTAAAAATAACATATGAAAAAACCAAATACAAACAGCCCATAAAGATGTCAAACAATTATGGAAAGTAATTAAAAACATCACAAACACCACAAAAATTACAACACAACCAAATGAACTCCTAACTACTTCTACTACCCCCCAATTATCACTTAATGATGCAAACAGCTACTTTATAAACGTTGGAAGCTCACTAGCTAATAAAATACAACAGAAATATTCAATGACATCGAACACAAACTTACAACGAAATCCAAAAGAACACACTGAACCTAATTCTTTTGTGCTAACCGACACTAACGAGACTGAAGTTGAACGAATAATAAACAATTTAAAAACTGATTGTGCTACAGGGGGTGATAAAATCAGTAACAAATTTCTCAAACAATATAAAGATATTCTTGTTCCCCCTCTCACTAAAATATTCAATGATTGCTTGAGGTCAGGAGTGTTTCCTGATTCCCTTAAGAGGTCAGAGGTATGCCCTATCTACAAGAGCGGAGACAGAAATCGTATCAACAACTACAGACCGATATCCATACTTCCAGGACTTTCAAAAATCTTGGAGAAAATAATTAACATTAGATTGGTAAATTATCTCGAAAAAAATAATTTATTATCACCAAATCAACATGGATTTAGGCAAGGAAAGTCAACCGAGCAAGCCGTAAATAAACTTATAACTTTTCTCAGCTCAAATTTGGATAAAGGGAAAAAATGTCTAGCAATTTTCCTAGATCTTGCGAAGGCATTTGATACGATTTCTGTTTCTCTCTTACTGAACAAATTGGAGAGACTAGGAATTAGAGGCACACAGTTGGACCTTTTTAAAAGCTACCTGTCTGAGCGTTATCAATGTGTCCGTGTGGGTAATTACAAAAGCATGTATCTTCCAGTCACACACGGGGTTCCACAGGGCAGTATCTTGGGACCTACGCTTTTTCTCGTCTATATAAACGAGCTCACGCGGCTTAAACTCAATCTTGGCGAAGTTATCTCCTTCCTCCTGCGGATGACACAGCCCTAGTTTTTGCCGCAGACACTTGGGATGAGGCCTTTGATGCTGCTCAACAGGGCTTTAATATAACTGGAAACTGGCTTGAAGAAAATATACTTACCCTAAATGTTGACAAAACAAAATACATTATGCTTCAGCATTAGGCAGATTATTGGACTTAATAACAAACACAGTATAATATATCATAATTGTAATTCCTATAGGACCTGCACGTGCTTACCATTGGAACGTACAGACTGCCTCAAGTACCTCGGCGTCACAGTAGATTCTCGACTCAACTTCAAAGAACACATCAGGCTTCTTTGTGGCAGAGTACGAAAACTCATATATGTTTTTTAAAATCTGCGTCATGTTGCTGACACTGACCTTCTAAAACGGGTATACTACGCCCTTTGCCGCTCACTGCTTACCTACTGTATAACTTCGTGGGGAGGCTCGTGCAAAACCACGATAAAATCGGTTGAAATCGCCCAGCGAGCCATTCTGAAGGTTAGCAATTTCAAACCAATCTACTTTCCCACTGAGACACTTTACCAGATATGCGAGGTTCTAACTGTCAGACAACTGTTCGTTCTCAACGTCATCTTACAACAACATGTTAGCCTTAAGTTCGATCCACTATTGCTAAATAAACGCCGTAAACATATGGTATGCACGAAACCAACCAATTTTAAAACAAAATTTAGTGCTAGGTTTGTTGGCTTCATTGGGCCATATTTATACAACAAAGTTAACAAAACATTAAATATCTATCCGTTGACAGTGAGAAAATGCAAACAGACAGTACGCCAATATCTACAGAAACTTACTTACGATGAAACTG
The DNA here is from genome assembly GCA_947361185.1 of Charanyca ferruginea. Classification (NCBI taxonomy): domain Eukaryota; kingdom Metazoa; phylum Arthropoda; class Insecta; order Lepidoptera; family Noctuidae; genus Charanyca; species Charanyca ferruginea. Next base: position 23,902,019 of record OX376056.1, read on the forward strand.
AAAATCTTTTACGAATAGTACAGTAAGAAAATTATTTGGTGTTCAAATAATAATATCGCACATGCACACACTCCATTTATTCACACACACACACACACACACATACACACACACACACACACACATAGGTACACACATACACGCCAACACACCGCACACTCACAATTACAAAAATTTTAATGACACTATCTATTTATTAAGCACTCACCCTCTTCAAACATACATTCTTGCACATAACATGAAGAGATGAAATCGTCACTTCACATCATCCACAAGAAATAGGATGTAGTAATGTAATTAAGTTTTTAATTAGTATAATAATAGCAAGTTATAAAGTAATAAGTTACTTCAGCAAGAAATAAAATAGATTTGTAGGCTTGTGTTTAACAAATTCGTTTGAGGGGCCAGGCGCTGATAACCGAAATACAGGCACTGCCTAGTTCGGTTACAGATGCTCACTTCTTTTGTCTGTTTAAATAATAAATGCCTAATTATTTGTAGCATAGATTTTAAGCTTTTTGGAATAAATAAATATTATTATTATATTATTATTATTATTATTATTATTGAGACCGCACCCAGGTATAGTATCAACTATTACTTACACATAATTTTTAATTAAGAGTTAGTTGCTAATTGAAGCAAGCGTTAAATATGAGCTTTATTTCTATGATGTTAAAGTTTATACGAATGTGATCAAGTATTTCATAAATGGTCTTAACATAAGTTACAAATTCGTATTTTCTATTTACATCTTTATGTTTACCTACTGTTACATAAACGTTTGTTAAAATCTTTTTTTTTTTCAGCTGGGGATACAACTGCCCAACTAAAGTTAACAACATGCTCCACATAACTTTAAAATGTTTAGAATAACAAGTTGAAAATAAAATTACATTAATGAGCAATAATAATTTTATTTATTTATTAACCTTAAAAAACACTTTAAACAAGAGGGGAATCTAAAATATTGAATAGAAAATATCTATATACCTACATATTATTATGCAATTCTTATTATGACATTTACGATATTCATATAGGTATCACACTGATCTACAACAATTATAAAAAATGGGGAAAATACACACGATGAAGTAATAACAATAAATTGTGTCAATTATGACGCAACACAAGTAAAGAATAGTCAAATCATTATAGCATGACAAACAAGAGGTAGAGTAGATACCAAAAGATTTAGATTGTTCTCTCAAATTCAAAAGTCCATCACAGGAGATTTTGATCGTAGTCCGAGAGAAATTTCTCGGTGAATTCCAAAGATTTATAGTAAACAAAAGAAATATGCATCATAAATTAATCAATATAAGTGTAGACAACAATACACTTTATTTTTCCCTGAAAACTCACAATGTAGATTCGTTAGTTGCTTTGAAACCAATAAATAGTTGACAATTATGTGACGTCACAGTACCCTATTGCCATACAAAATCTATCAGGAAATGCTGTTTTGACCGCTCATTAGAAGGATGATGATTGATGGTCTACAGTCCGTGAGGCCTAAGTTGAGCTTTGCATTCGTGTGAATGTATAGATAATGCAGGTGCGACGTCGGCCTAGAGCGCGACGCGTCCCTTGCTTGACTTAACCATACTGCTTTATGGCGACCGGCCTGAGGCGCGGTGCATCCCTCGCGCGACGCATCTCTGCCGCGCACCTTTCGCGCTTCACCTCTTGTACTGGCAGCGGCGTGACGTATTTAATTCTTAATATTTTATTTTTAATTTTTTATTAATTATAACATAACAACACATCAGACGAGAGTGAAAACGAAGATAATGAAAATGATGAAGATGTCCGGTGTAGAAGATTTGTTATAATTTCTTTATGTTTGAATTTTATTTATTGATCACTAATAATACAATTTATTTTTAAAAGTGTTTTGTCTGACTTAATTTTGTGTGATCACTCACACAAAATTAAGTACAAGGCTCAACTTAGGCCTTGCGGACTGTACACCCCTACTATACCTCTGTCTGACAAGCACTAAGGATCAAAGCAGCCACGACACTTGTTTCAAAATCGCTGATCGCCGCTGCTAATAGTCTGCTACAGCCTACAAACAAAATTTTGGTCTGTTATCGTGTTTTTCTCTACATTACACATTGTGTAAATAACACACCCTCTTCAGAATACTTGCTGAGACTCAAGCAACGTGTAAGTTGTTATATTTTAATATTAATCTACTATTTATTCGACATGATCTCAAACTTCTTACAATTTTGATCGAATTCCCAAAACAGACCCCTCTTATTCAAAAAAAAACTTCTCAATAAAGGCTTCTAAATACCGAAGGCAAAGGAATATCACATTTTTTTATAAATAAGAGGGAAATGGATTGTTGTCTACTCCAATCGAACTTTATCTTTTCTGGTAGTTTGTCGAGTTACTGTACATATATATATTTCATTGCAATATATAAAATTACATATCTAGTATTCAAGAAATTTTATACGTTTTATTATGAGACTCGTATATACATATACTTGGCTACAACTAGTGCTACTACATTTTATGATACACAAGTTTTTTTTACCCACTTCTTTTTTTTAAATTTAATTAGGCAACTTGTTTTCTCAACTTTTTGCTAACCTATAAGTATTTTCGATTGTGCCAATGTAGACCAAATCAATCTGATTTCTCGAATAAACTAAATATGTATGATGTAGTAAAATGTACCAAAATGTAATGCTGAAATAATTGCTATGCTATGATTTATATTTATATGATATATAATCTATTTCGCTGCGTGGCATCTAACCAAACCACTTTGAACCTTAAGACATATTTTTGATGTTTTACCGACTCGGTGTAATCTGTGCGACTCGGGAATATGGCCATGCAGCATATTTTCCTACGTATTTTATGAAAATCATATCTAAGTAATGTAACATTTCGATACTGATTTGTGAAATCTCCAAAATCTTTGGACCAAAAGAATATTAGGTCCTTACATATGAAATTGCCGATACTTAATACTGGCAACTTTGAAATCAAATATTTTGTGTTTGATTAGGAATTCCAAATTCAAAATTATTTCAAAATAAAGACTAAAGAATATTGTTTGTGTTTCATTTGTTTTATCGTCATTTGTTTGGGCTTGAAAATTGCTATTGCAACAACAATGGAGAAATTAAAAATTCGCGATATTTACGAATATGAGTTCTACCGTGGCACCAGTGCAGCAGAAACGGCTCGAAGGATTAACGACGTGTACGGGCCAAGCACCGCTAACGAACGAACGGTGCGTTTTTGGTTTCAACGTTTCCGTTCTGGAAATTTTGATTTACAAAATGAGCCTCGTGGACGACCGGATACTCAAGTGAATAATGAAGAATTAAAGGCGATAGTTGAAGCGGATCCATCTCAAACCACTTCTGAATTAGCAGCAGCCTTTGGAGTAAGTGACAAAACAATCACTATCCATTTGCGTCAAATTGGAAAAGTAAAAAAGCTCGAAAAGTGGGTACCGTACGAATTGACTGAAACACACCAACAAACACGCGTCGGTTGCTGCGCTTCCTTGCTCAATCGTCACAATAATCAGGGAATTTTAAATCGTATTGTCACTTGTGATGAGAAGTGGATCGTGTACGATAATCGCAAGCGATCATCACAATGGCTTAACCCTGGAAAACCGGCAAAACCTTGCCCCAAGCGAAAACTGACCAAAAAGAAGATTCTAGTTAGTGTTTGGTGGTCCTGTGCTGCAGGCGTAGCATGACAATTCTATCTCTACTCTACGTAGAATAGACATAGTTCTTTCTATCCTACTTGACATCTCTATCTAACCGAGCATGAGCTGACTGGTAGACTCGCGTTTCTACGTAGAGAAAGACATATCTTTTCTTTCCATAGCAACGCCGGAGTGCTGTGTTGTAGATAGACGTTAAAAATTTTACGATAAAATTGCGTTTCGTTGTCGACAAAAATGTGTCAATCGTTACGTTTTATCACATTTTGAACGTTTATTTATTTACTTAAAGACAACAAACAGTGTAATAATAAGTAGACATAGGTTAGAACTTAATAATAAAGGTAACAAATAAATATTATGTACACTACTCTTATCCACATTGTAATGTTATTCAAAGCAACAACGAAACGTTATTTTTATTGTGACGGCTGTCGGATCGATATAATAACAAAATATTTTAGAAAACAATATTAAAAATGTAATTGTCCAAATGTTTTGATTTTGGAAAATAAATAGACTTGGGACTACGGCAAAAAAAAAGTAAGTACGAGTAAATGTAAGTGAAAGAAATTACTCAATAATTAGCATTGTGCATTGGTGTACCTATTGTGTGCGATTAATTTAAGAGAATGTAGTCCTCGATTAGTTGAAAATCGCATTTCAGGATTGAAAGAAGATAGTCGCATCGTCTGATAAAAATTCTTGGTTTACAAAGGAAAATTCTTCACTTTTATCTTCAATCAAAGAAAAAGCATGCACCTATCATAGATCATAGCAAGTGATATATGATAAGTGCATGCTTTTTCTTTTCATTATTACTTATCGTCAGTGTTCTTACCTCATTCACATATGTACTAAAACTGATTAATTATTTATTTGCAGCGTGCGAAGTACCAACCCACAGATTGAGATGTTGTTGGTGGACTACAATTTCCAAAGGAACTATTAGTTAATCTGTGACAATAAGTTTATTTAAAACAAACTAACTGAAAGGAAAATGAGACAAAGCCATTTACAAAGGTACAATTTTTATTTAAGTACTTAAAATAAATTTCTTATTATACGAGTAATGTCAGTTCTTCCATGAGTTACAACTTGTAGAACCTCTACCTATGTGCCTCCATAAAGGGCTACCTCTGTGCTTCCGTGCTTCATGTTGTCCCATGATAAGCATTCAAGTCATGAGCCGGTTCCAAAGTTTAGCCTGAACCTCCTGAAAATCAATAATAAATAATTAATTTTGTGTTTTGTTATTACAGATAACATAGTTCCTGAATGGTGAATCGATATCTGAGGCCCAAAAATGAATTACCTAGTTGTACATACTACCTATAATTATATTAATAAATAAAACTATACACCTATTGACTGTTTATTATTTCAAATTATTAATAAGTCCGGTTTCAGACTGAAATAAATTAAATACAATATAGTATACAAGTTTCTTATATGAATATTTTCTACTTTTTTTACTTGTTTGCCAAGTACTGTGGCCTTGCATGCTTTCTTTGCCGTTTATTGTATTCTTGTTCTAGATATAAGAGAGCGCCTTGACTTCCATAGTACAGGTTTTACTGGGTTTGGAAGTCCAGTTTGAAAATAAGTACAAACCTATTATGTGCAATATACCTACTTTTTTTTATTTGGAAAGTACCTACAGTAAGAAATCTATCCAACTAAACGGCTACCTACTCACTTTCAGCAATCAAAGACCCAGCAAATGATAAGACATTGTTGGATCCACCGTACCTAGGTAATATTTCTGACCTATTTGTATTAGAAGCAGTTGGAAGGCGGGGGTTCCTAATCTTCAAATATGTTGAACTTACTTTAACAAGAATAGGCAGTTCCTGAGATTTTCTAGGAGACAGATTCTTGCTCAGCTCCCGGCACAGATTCTGCATTTCTCTTTACTAACTTCATAATTTTCCAAAGCCTCGTTTTCGGGAAGAATGTGAGCACCGGTTTAATGCATTCTTCTTTGAAAAAAAAACTGAAAGGATGGTGACGGTAGTCCTCCAACAAGTTTATAAAAACAACTTCAACTCTGCTTTTGTGGAAGAGTCACCACAATTTTGCCAATATCACGGAAGTACTTATTATGATTGGCCATCAAATGAAGGAGATTCTTCAATAACAACAAGTTTGATGGTAAAAAATATTGAATTGAGTTTTTAAAATCAATATAGATCCTTGTCTACATAGAAATATACTTGTCTAGGTCAATTGTGATGTAGACTATTTGACACTTGTTAGAAGAAAAGTTTCTACACCCAAATGTCAAAAGTAGAGAAAAAAATGGTCGTCATGCTCGGCATTGTAGACTCTTGTCTACTGTAGAGTAGAAACATTTCTTCTCTTCATCGCCATGCTCGCAACGATATAAATCTTTCTACGACGGTCATTTTGTCTATTCTTCCTGTCAGTATGTCTATTCTTCCGTAGACATAGCGGTGGTCATGCTACGCGTGCTGGTGTCATCCACTACAGCTTCATGAGATCAGGCCAAACGATTGATTACTGCAGACATGTATTGTCAACAGTTGCAAACAATGATGGAAAAGCTCACCATTAAACAACCGAGATTGGTCAATTGCTCTAGCCCATTGCTCCTTCAGGATAACGCTCGACCACATACTGCACATCAGACGGTCGCCAAGTTAGAGGAGCTGCGACTGGAAACTCTGCGTCACCCACCATACTCTCCAGATCTTGCCCCAAACGATTACCATTTATTCCGAAATTTGGACAACTTTTTACAAGGAAAAGAAATCAATTCTGATGAGGCAGTTTAAACAGCCTTCAAGCAGTTCATCGATTCTCGCTCCCAGGATTTTTTTACCAAAAGGATCAATGAGCTCCCGATAAAATGGCGAAAGTGTATCGATAACAATGGTACATACTTCGATTGACTAAATATATAATTTCTTTTAAAAATGTTATTTTTAATTTTTTGATACCGAGCGGCAATTTCATATGTAAAGACCTAATATTTTCATACTTCGCTTACCCTTTCTACAATTTTACTTTACAATATTATTAATATAGTAAACTAATATACTATCTTCGTGTGTATTGTCAATAGGTAATTAATTCTAAATGTAGGCAATTCAATTAAATCTTTGCAGGCTATATTATACTGAATTTAAATATATGATATTGTAAACTTGACGATCGTCTAAAATAAAAAATTGTTCGTCACCAATTAAAATGTTTGCACAAATAAAGGACATGTTAGGTTTTTGTATGGAGGCTGGGCTTTAATTCGGAGCTGCTGTGAACAGGGATGAGATTATATTTTTATGAAAGTACATAAATTAAGACGACTTTATGTATATTTTTTATTTTTTTTTAACTCACCCTTCCTAAATTATTATATTTTTAATTAATTGTAATTTAAAAAATAAATTGCAACCCATGGTAATTATTGATTTTGGCAACACTTTTCGGTTGGATGTCATTATTGTCATTATGAAAAGTGTAAACGTCAATCAAGTGTCAAATTCAATTATAATTGCGTACCTATGCGCGCCCTATTATTAATATACTCTGCGTATGCGTCTGTGGTTTGCGTTACAACAACGGAACGGACACAAGTGATTTGATTTTTTTTTGTTTTTGTTGTGTTATTTATGTTCAAGTTTCTTGTAATCTTTAAGTTATCTTTATTTGACCTGGCTTTTAATTTGGATTCTTTCCTGCACAGTATCTTGATAATATAATTATTAGGGATGATGTTGAAAATGAAGAGGTAGAATAAATACAGTCAAATATAAGTAAATGCATTACTTTTATTTCTCTACCTAATACACAAAAATGTTCACCTATTCTGACCTGCTGAAGCGACTATTTACAAAAGGTGAACAGGTCCAATCCATTTAAGTCTGTCTGTATCTGGACTGTTTGGTTTACTGGCCTGCCTTGGAGGAGACGTAAAACCATCAGTAATCATTTTGCAATTTATTGAATTCATGATGATAAAGTCATAAAGTCCCAAATTGTAGGAGAAAATAAGGATATTTGATACAAATAAATTCATACACTGTTTTAAGCTTTCACGGTTTAAAACTAAACTTATATTGTCACACGGGATATCTTCCGTGATACGCGATCATGGCGCTTGCTAGCGTCGAAATATCGGGAGCTCAAAACAATGAACAATCACGGAAGATATCCGATATGTGACAATATAAGTTTATATAAATTCCTTACATATCCTTATCATAACCCAATACACACCTCAGATGATGATTTTACTAATATCAAGTAGAAATTACAAATATTAAACCTAAATATTCATAAGCAAACGGAAAAATAGCGATTCTAACAATGAGACTAGGGACCGACATGACATCTGTGTTGTGCGTTAACTGTGTTGTGTCAGTAAGGTTGTCAGTGTCACACCACACATGGTGGTGTGACACTGACTAGAGCTGTGTCAATCGTTCATTTTCAGTGATTCGATCATTCAAGTATTGGTTCATGCCACGACCCGGGTCATTTCAATCGTTCGATCACTGGTTCAATACTGAATCAGTAAACCACACAGATCAAACGATTGATTGAACGAAATTACTTTGGTACAATCAATCGTTTGCTTTGTGTTTGTCTGTATTCGCGCTCACTCGTTATTGGTCGGTTTTCTACAAATCTGCAACAAGATAAGTCGAAAAGGGTCTGTCGATTGTGAGCGATTGGTTGAATCGTATCATTGAATGATTGAAAATGAATTATTACAATCTTAGGATCGACGATTGGTGAACCGGATCATTGAAAACGAACGATTGCAATCATCAATACTTCTACGCGACCCGGGTCAAATGATCGAATCGTTCATGATTGACACAGCTCTAACACTGACAACCTTACTAACTCAACACAGTTAATGTTTATGTTTTCATAGATTGCGGTATCAATGCCATGCATACAAATCATGGAGATAATTCGTCGTTTAAAAATGTTTTAAATAACATTATGGTGTTTAATGTACTTTAAAAAATGATATTTAACCCTTTTTTCTTTGTTTCAATGTACAAAAATAATATTACGATACAAAAAAAAACTGGATTTAAAATATTTATTTATTCAATAATGGTGCTTTTAATTTTTTTTTTTGTTTTTGTTAGGCCATCTTGAATAATTTTCCCTATCAGAAAAACCACACATGATAGCTGTTGGAAAAAAAAAATATTTTAAGCCCATTTCATAACATGTCCTTTATTTTAGACGATCGTCATATATTTAAATTCAGTATAATATAGCCTGCAAAGATTTAATTGAATTGCCTACATTTAGAATTAATTACCTATTGACAATACACACGAAGATAGTATATTAGTTTACTATATTAATAATATTGTAAAGTAAAATTGTAGAAAGGGTAAGCGAAGTATGAAAATATTCTTTTGGTCCAATGGTTTTGGAGATTTCACAAATCAGTATCGAAATGTTACATTACTTAGATATGATTTTTCATAAAATACGTAGGAAAATATGCTGCATGGCCATATTCCCGAGTCGCACAGATTACACCGAGTCGGTAAAACATCAAAAATATGTCTTAAGGTTCAAAGTGGTTTGGTTAGATGCCACGCAGCGAAATAGATTATATATTATATAAATATAAATCATAGCATAGCAATTATTTCAGCATTACATTTTGGTACATTTTACTACATCATACATATTTAGTTTATTCGAGAAATCAGATTGATTTGGTCTACATTGGCACAATCGAAAATACTTATAGGTCAGCAAAAAGTTGAGAAAACAAGTTGCCTAATTAAATTTTTAAAAAAGAAGTGGGTAAAAAAAAGAGATAATGACAAATAAATTAGAAGAATTAACATTTTAAAACAGATCATTAGCCGTACATGGAAAAAAATATCTACAGAAAAAATATCGAACATTATAGCAAGATAGGTACCTATTTTTGTTCTTTTTATTTATTTATGCGTAATCAATATCTATCACAATAAATAGGCCCTATGAAAATATACCAATACCTATAGGTTCAAAACTAAAATCGCTTTCTGTTTGAATTATTAAAAAATACTATAATAATTTAAAATCAATAAAAAAATACACAATTTGCTTAAAATAATAACAACACTACTGAAAATATAAGTTCACAACAGAATATTATGCTCATTGATATTTTTAAGTATTACAAGGCATCCCACACTCCCCGGTCTATGGGATAAGACTGGGGAGTGCAAGACTCGATTTGATTCGAGGTAAGAATTAATTGCCCAATAAAAAACAAGTTATTATTCTACATGGAGATCGTTCAGATATTGTACTCCAAATATTATATTCGAGGTATATTCCAAATTATGTTTAATCATCATTACACAGATAGTTTAAAAAATTCGAGCAAATTGTTTATGACTTGAAACTTCAATAACCAATAAGCCAGCGATTTTTACATTTGCGCTTTTAACATTTTAGATCTATTGCAAAAAATAATAGATTTAATTTTAAGATTTTAAACCGACCTAAGCTTGAATAATTCGCCACAACACCAGAAAATTAAATAATAAAAATATAAGAACATTCGAGACAATAACTTTACACTACATGCACGCAAATGTAACTACAGCCAAATGAAAAGAATAAAAATGAGAAATGAAGAACACAGTCAGATTGTCTATTCCACAAAGACCAGATGACCTTCGGAAAGGTCTTCTTCACCCGGATGTTATATGCTGTCGTAGCTGTTCGAGTCGGGTGACACGGCGGGTCCGGCGCCTCGCGCGGGCAGCTTGCAACCACTCAACATGAATATCCAACCATCCTGCAAGGTAAAAGGAACGTCAAAAAATGAGGGTAAAAGTATTTCTATCTCAGTTGCATCGAGGCGCAGCTGAAGCACGTGTATTGCAGTTGCATCGAGACGCAGCTGAAACACGTGTATTGGGAAACTATTTTAAGTTGATGAGTAAATCAACATTTATTTGTTTATGTACTTTCTTTTACAAGGAACTGAGCATATAATTGTTTTTGCAATAAAAAGCTGTCTGTTTACAGATTGAAAAGCTGACAACTAACCATTTACCTTCAATTATATTAACTACTAGCTGACCCGATAGATGTTGTCCTGTCAATCGATTTTACATTTTTATTTTACCGTATGAACCTTCCCTGGAGATCAAAATTAGCCAAATCGGTCCAGCCGTTCTAGAGTTTTAGCGAGACTAACAAGCAACGATTCATTTTTATTATATAGATTATATTCTCTCCATTAAAAAAAAATATTCTCATAAATTTTCCAACATTCATCAGTAAGTTCTGTTACCCAGTAGTACATCTGTTATCGAGAAGAAAGCTACACTTACTTTGACAAGGTTAGGCAATTCCGACCAGAAAGCGAGGTTGGGTATAACTTCGACGCCCGTCGCTCCCATTAAGAATTTCTTTGTGCAGATACCCAGTACTAGGTAAAATACCACAAAAGAGAAGAATATAATCAAGAGTGTGGAGCCAAAGGACCTTCCAGCTACTTCTATTTGTTTTAGACACGCATCTCTTGAATAAAACGCTAGCACCTGAAATACACCAAAACCATTTAAAATGAGTATTACACAAACAGTGTTTTAGTTTATTTAAAAACAATTTATAACAAAAGTTTTATGTATTTTTAAATTTTAAGTATACATAAAACTACCATTGTAAAACTCGTTTTATCGCAATTTTTGCCATATTGTGGTTCTACTGAGTTGTCACAATGATAAAAAGTGACTTCAGAATGAGAAGAAATTTACTGTAATTAGTTTTAATTGAAAATGTATATAGGTAGACCTACCTACTATTTGCACGCCTGTGTGATGGTAAAATATGGAAAACCTTTTTATAAAAGAACCTTTATGTAGGTAGGTATCTATTACCCATGTTTGCTAAGAAATAAATGATTTGATTTATTTGATTTGATTATTTTATATTTGAACTAGTTGACCCAAAAAACGTAGTATTGCTATAAAAATTAAAAAAAAATAGCTTACAATCTATTCTCTGACCAACTGAATATACACTTTCCGAGGGGTTTTGTTACTAAAACTGTGACACGAGAATTTTATAAATATAGATATTAGATTAGATAGTACCTACACAAATTGCCTCAGTCACCCATGGGACACACTTTTTGAAAAGATTAGCCAATTAACTATTTTGCTCTAGGGTTGGGTGTTGAGACTGCCTGGAATGTCCAGTGCCCTTACATGAATTGTTTTCACAAAGGCAGGTTCTTTCTTTGCAAGCCATTAATCACTGCATCACTAGATGAATAGAAGAAGAACCAGGTGTATTAAAATAATGCTAAATCTAATAATTTAACCACATTTGCTGGGAAGTGTGTGGTTAACTTTACAGCCAAACAACTATAACAATAATAAGTGATTTCCCTCATTGCATCAACCAAGAGCATGTTAATTTGTTTATGTTTCAATGTGTGTGCATTTTGAACCCATGTGAATATTTATAACCTAAATAAAAGAGAAAGTTGTCTTTCATTTGCCTTTTTTCATTTAATTCTTAATTGTGAAAGTACACACTCAGGATATTACATGATAGTATTGGTATTGGGTTTATTAACTCTTTAATAGTTTTTTAAAGTAATGAATAAGTTTTATTTCTAAAAGAAAGTAACATATTATTATAGATGACTGAAGTTATATAGATGACTGAAGTTATTCATAAAATCATTATTCTGGTTTCTGTCTGAGTATGGTGAAAAAACTTATATTAGCTTTGTACCAAGTGGCCTTTTCAACTGACCTTGTTAAACCACATGTTTCATTTTAATATTATAATGAAGATAATGAGCAAACAAGAATGACTTACAATTTTATCTGGTTCCGCCATTGAATACACTTGTAGTTTATTCTCCGTCTCTGCACACTCCAGAAGAACGATTGTTTCACTGAAATGATAATATGTTACATTTATTTCTCTTTTTTTATCAAACATGCAAAAAAGGGTTTTGCTATTTACAGTGTGTTTCTAAAACTCATTTACCAAGAAGTTGACAAAGCCAGTAGAATTTAATAAGAATGCTCTACAATAATACTTACATTACATTCTAAAATTAGAAATTAAATACATTTATTCCAGTTTGACATAGTAGGTATAGGTGTTACACATAATATAGGTGAAAAATAACATTAAATCCATTTTCCAAATAGTTAACGCATACTTACGATGGTCCATTGGCATAAATAATAGAATTGCCTTGTTCAGAAAAATGTGATACATTTGTCCTGCCCATAAAGTCATATGAGCCTTGGTCAAACTTGTATGTGCTGGCAGTCTTGTTAAACAAATTCATTGTGCTTACATGGCGACAAATCTGAAGTATAAACATATTTCATTGATTAAAGGACAATGCCAGAAACTCTATAGAACTTTGCCCCACTCAATAAAAGTCATGTGCAATATGTAGCATCTTACTGTTTATTTATTGCTGATAACTACACATTAGTCTTAGTGACTGTAGAACTTGCGGTTTCCATTTAAATCTAAAAACAATAATGACATTGATTATAGGTTAAATTGTATTTGTAAAATGAGTTTGTATTTTGTGAGTAGGTATTTCGTAATCCGCAAGTTCTAAAGAAAAACAATTTAGTATAGAAAGGTTCTATATTCATTACAATTATTTTCTTTAATTTACTTTTTCTGTACATGGGTGGGTCAGGATCGGGCATTGACATTTACGATTTTTTTTATTATATCGTTTTGGATATCCACTAACATTAAAAACTTAACTTAGTTTTAGTTGCTAACAAGAGGTTAAGACAAGTGTCATGATGGCCCAGTAGTTAGGACGTCCATCTCTCATGTACAAGGTTGTGGTTTTGCAACTGTGCACAAGCAAGTACCAATATGAGTTTTTGGTCAGTGGGTCGTCTTAGAGGCAGTTTTTCATACATAACTTATATAACCTTGTGTTTGCAATGAACTGTTGAAATCTATATTTTTAATTAACCATAATGTGATCGTTTTGCGAAACAAAAGGTAGGTATACTTTGTATTTTACAATCACTGTACTTAACCGTAAATCTTGTACCAATTTAGAAATATTATTAGTTATAAGAGTAAAATAATTACAATGTCATTGTATCAGGACAAAATAGATGCAACTTATTATAAAGAAGGACAGCTCACATTTAGATCTCATTTGGGGTTGTAACCGAGCGCAACAGTAAAAAAAAAATGACATTCATTTAGTTGACCTACAGGACTACTGTGCAAAAATTTGCCTCATTGGATTTAGAGAGAAGTGAGAAGTTATCAATCTCTAGTACGGCAGGAGGAAAGCTCACAAGCTCGCTACACCTAAGTTCACCAAGGGAGATTCTTGAAATGATCACAAATTATGTATTCCTGTTGCCGCTATAACAGCAAATACTAAAAAGAGAATAAAATAATTATTTAAAGGGGGCTCCCATAAAACAAACGTGATTTGTTGTAGTTTTTTTGCTTGATGTCTAATGTTGTGTAGATAATGGTAAATACTGACCCATTTGTGCACGAGTCTGACTCGCACTTCGCCAGTTTTTTAGTTAATGGTTAGTCACATAAATTGTAGATTCGTGTAACTGGATATCATGCAGCCAGAAATATAATTATAGTACCTAAACATACAAATAGATGCTAAGGTATTATTAATTCAATATTAACTCTCTACTAATTTAGTTTAACTAAGTAAGTACCTATGTTGAAACATTTGACTTAATTAAAATTGAATTGTGTATAGATTACGCATTTTTTATGGGAAAACAGGTTTCATCAATGTTTCTTAAAAAACGTCTTGTTAGTAGGTAGTAAATAATTGTATCAAATGAGGCCCTAAACCAAATATACTGGTTTATGCGATGACCATTCTGGTCTAGAACATAAAAGTATTATCATCCAAAACAAACTTACCGACAGAGGTGTAACACAAGTGTTCTTCGTAATCTCCTGGCTTACGTTTAAACTAAAGTCGGTGCAAGGATGATAGTAATAAGTACTCATCTCATATTGCGTATTATTCATCTTGACCGCATAAGTATCAGCTGTATAAAAGTCAGATGGGATTGCGGGCATGAGGTCGATTCCTGTGCCATTCGCAAAAACACATGAACACGGAGACCTCGGTACACAAGGGTCTGCATCAGCTCTAATGAAAGGTGGTGAGCAGATCAAGTAAACCACAAGAAAACATAACACTTTCAAAAAACCCATCTTTTAGATGGAAATAACTTTAGTATAAAACGTAATACTTTCCGTGTGGATTTTTATATTTTCACTCTTTGTGTATGTACGTCGTGGACGACATAGGATGATAAGACGACATCCGACGATTTAATTTTTTACCCAATCACAATTCACAATCAACAAAATTGAAAATATGAAGTTATGATACTACTACAGCTGGAGCTGGCTTGGCTGTCGAGTGTTACTTTTTTAAGGCTTGATACATGGTATTTTAGGCATCCTTTTCTAGTTCTTTGAAGTTCTTTGACAAATCGTGGACGAAGCGTGGTTTTAAATAGCAACACAGCACTGACAGCACAAACTATTGTCCAAACTGTCCAAAGTCAAAATGACATACTTGATGCATGACGTTGACGTTATCATACATATCATTGCATTGATTGATTGATTTAATTGAATAAAAAGAGAGAGAGGGAGAGAACTATTGTTGATTACAAGCAAACGTAAACATTGCAGCATTGGTTAGAAAATGGAATTTTAGGAGAGTCAAAATAAAATATTATACATCTCAGCTACATAAAAAGGCCACCAAAGATGGCCGACAAAAAGAAAAAAATATTTACTTCGAAGGTATGTCCATAAATTTGTGTTCATCATCTCACCCGGATTTACCACCTGAGCTTGGCAGAGATTTACAGTACATTCAGTACATGCACATCTCACCAAGTTTAAGTTCCTCACGTAGAGGTAAACCTATTGCCAATAGTTTTTTTTCGAATGCATGTAAATAAGGCACGGACACGACACGACACGGTTGGCGCAGTGGCTGAGCGATCTACTGCTGCGCAGCGTGTTGCGGGTTCGATTCCCGCCCAGGGTAAACATTTGTGTGATGAGCACTTGTGTTTGCCTTGTGTCTGGGTGTTGTTTATCTATATATATGTATATATTTACAAAAAAAATGTATTTGTATATGTACAGTACGGTCAACGTAACTTGGCGCGTCTGAAGTTAGCCGATTAGCTGCGCAGTGGACAATTTCGTTCCTAAAAGTTCCATTGCGCAGCCAAACAGCTAACTTCAGACGCGCCAAGTTACGTTGACCGTATTGTATATCAGCTGTCTGACACCCATAGTACAGGGTCTACCTAGTTTGGGGTCTGATGGCCGTGTGTGAAAATGTCCCCACATATTATTATATTATTATTATTATAAGTGATGAATTATCTTCTAAAAGTTTCACAAAACCAATGCTGAACCCCCAACCTCTTTTAAAAATGAATATACAATACACAGGAATGTACCACTCCTAGGAGGCCGGTAATTTTAAAATCAGATCGTGAATCTACAAAAGATCAGGCCAAAGAGAAGCAGGAGAAAGAAAAGCAGCCCACTATAATACTAAAGATAAGAGAACAGAGTGCTCCTAAAGAGGAGCAATCCCAGAGCCCTAAAGCTAGCAAAACTTCAACATCCGAAAATGATGGGCATCCATCTATTCATAAAATTGCTCAAAATGAAAATAAAGAAAAGAAAAACACCGGTAAAGATATATTTTATAAAATTATATAAATATACATATATGTTATTATATTTTTACTTTGTCTTCTATACTTATGTTTTCTAATATTCCCCTGCCCTTTCCTATAACTGAACCCACTGACCCTGAATTTGTCTTTACTAAACATAATTAAAATAAAATAAAATAATTTTATTTCAATCTGAGAACAAAAACCGAGCCCACCTCTGAAGTTCATGACGGAAATGGTGAAACTTCTGGACGAGAACCTGGAACTCAACAGTAGCGCTTTAGAGTTCCTGCATGATTCAAGCACCAATTATCTAGTTGTTGGGATAATAGGTAAGAAATGAATGCCATAATAGTAGAGAATCTCATTAATATTAATATTATTTAGCCATTGATTTGCTGCAGTCGAGCTACTCACCATATAGATGCTCAAGGTTTTATTTAGTGGAACTGTTGTACAACTATAATATAACAGAATAAATTATATAATACTGATCCCCAAGATAAATGTATCCATCTAGTTTAGAAATCATTGCCTATTTTAATAATAAACTATTGTAATCTATACTAATATTATAAAGAGGAAAGATTTGTATTTTTGTATGGGACGAATAAACTCAAAAACTACTGGTCCGATTTCAAAAATTCTTTTACCAATCGAAAGCTACCTTATCGCTGAGTAACATAGGCTATAGGGTAGGTAAATGGGCAAGTGAGTAGGTAGAGACCTACTTACTTGCCCATTTAAAACCCATTTACATTTAAAGGTACAGTTTATTTGTAAAAGATAATATCAAGAGGTACTCGTCCCATTACAAAATTGTTTCACTGATAGAAAGATACACTATTGCCGATAGCAATAGGCTGCTCTTTCATATACTTGAGTTATAGATGGACAAAGTCGCAGGTATAAGCTAGTCTCTAATAAACTAAGCAATATGTGTAGCCCTGTAGAGTATTATTTTTCTACTTACAATTAAACTAGTCACATTTCCATGGATCTATTCTGCTGCTTTAACACTCAGAGACGTCACATAATAATAATAAAATAAAATAAATAAATAAAATTAATTTACTTCAGATAATGAAATCTATATACCTACTTACACTTAAATTTTTAAAATTAAAATACAAAATACAAGTAAACTACACAAACAAAACAAATACAATACACTAAATTACTCATTTAATAAAGGATCTCCATAGTGGAGAAGAGATTCTATCAGCTACAGTCTTCAGAATTCTGATGCAGCTGCCACGCATTCTGCAGATCAGGGATCCTGTTTAATTAATCATTAATTTTTATTGACCAACATAACTTGGCACATGTCAACAACATTAACATTTTCTTAATAAGTCATATTTTTGACTGACAGCATTCCAATTTATGTTGGTTGATTAAAGTAAATGATTGATTATTATTAAGTGACTCCCTGAGTACTGCAGTAAGATTCACAAGAATTGCATTGGTTACTTGTGATTAGTTACAAATTTAGCTAAGGTCAAAATAATTATGTTATGATTATCTTGATAACTGGTACTTTTGAATTAGGTTTAAAAAAATCCTGTAATGATAGTGGTAAGAATAAATAAATAAATTTCATTTATTAAAAACTATTTCATAAAGATATAACTTTCTTAAAAATGTTTTATTTTTCAGGTACCCAAGGTGTGGGAAAATCAATGATACTGAACCTAATAGCTAATAATGTGCATGATCAGAATCTTTGCACCCAAATATTAAATTCTCATGAAATGCCAGCTGATAACACATTTGATGTCAATGAGGTTGGATTAGAAAATCAACTGGAAGCACTTGATATTGCCGGAGTCCCGGAATCAAAAACACAGGAGAAAGCTGACAACATATTTAAATTCAAAATGCAGGACATTGAACAAATAGAGAGAGGAGTTCATTGTACAAAAGGTATATGTGAGAACAGATGACATGGTTCTTTAAATATTCATACACTACTAAAAATAGGTGTTTATAAAAAGTTTATTAAAAGTCCAAAGAGCTATTTTGCTGAGATTTTTGACAAATATAAGCTGGTATTTACTAATTGAGCTGTTCTGCGCCAACCCACAACCTCTCAATAATTAATTTAGTAAGGTTAAACTTATTCAATATGCCTTATTTGGCATATTACTACTCTATGGAATTGGAATTATGTATAGAAACGTAATTCCGTAGAGTAGTACTCATCTGTCATGTCTGTCATCTAGTTGTGACCGTGACGTGCTGGGCAGGTTTTGGTTTGTCATCTATACGTAACTGGCGATCGAAAGGTTAAACTACTCACCATATACAGCCTAGTAGTTGTGACTAATACGATACTTACTCCCCTATTTCAGCGGCGTCTCTTAACACAGGCATTATCTGCTTAAAAAGAAGCGCCATTCAACAACAAAATATATAATAATAATTGAGCCAATGGATGAATATAGTACATACCGGGGTTCCTCAGGGCTCAGTAGTCTCTGCAACCCTTTTTTTGCTGCATATCAATCTGCTGAAACCCGGTACCTTTGGGTACGCAGATGACAGCACGGTTGTAGAGAGTTATACATCCAGCGCACGTGCCAGTGCGGTTGAAATCCAGTCTTCTAGAGAGTCCATGGTCGAGCGCTTGAACTTGTCCCTTAAGGCAGTCTCCGATTGGGGCGATGCCAACCTGGTCAGGTTCAATGCAGCTAAGACCCAGGCGTGTCTTTTCTCTGCCAAGAAGAGGCCTTTCCATCTGGCCCCTACTTTCCGACATGTATCCGTTCCAATCACTGACCAGCTTGAGCTTCTTGGCGTTACTTTGACGTCAAATCTTAACTTTGGGTCATTTATTGAATCCAAGGCCAAACTAGCTGCCAAAAAGCTGGGAGTCCTCGCAAAGGTGCGAAAGTACTTCACGTCGGAACAGCTGCTCAACTTATACCAAGCACAAGTTCGATCGTGCATTGAGTACTGTTCGCACCTTTGGGATGGATCGGCAAAATACCAACTGGAGGCATTGGAAGTCATCGATAGACGTGCCAAGAGGCTCATAAACAACGACTCCCTGGTTAGGGCTAAGCTCCAGAGCCTTGAACATCGCCGCACCGTTGCTAGCCTTTCGGTCTTTTATCGGGTACATTTCGGAGAGTGTGCTTTGGAATTGCACAATTTAATTCCCCCATCCCCGTTCCATCATCGGACGAGCAGAGATACGGCGAAGCGTCACCGCTATATGGTTGAAGTTCCACGGTCTCGAACCAAGCGCTTTGACTCCACATTTATTGTGCGAACTGCCAGACTGTGGAATTCCCTGCCCGCCTCTCTGTTCCCTGATAAGTATAATCTGTGTATCTTTTAGGCACGAGTGAACCGGTTCATCTTAGGCAAGCGTGTTCCAACTTAGGCCGCATTATCACTTACGATCAGGTGAATTGCGGTCAAACGCAAGCCTATTTAATAGTAAAAAAAAAAAAAAAAAAAAACTTGAGAGGTGTCAAGGGACACCCGGATGGAACGAAGTTCCTTTCGATTAATTAGTGAAGGAATTGTAATTTTTTTTTTTTTTTTTAAGTTATAATAATATTTTTATTATTATTAACAAATATAATGTAATTAAAAGACAATTTAATTAAACGTGCCCGTTTATGTATCGAGCGAAATGGACTCCATATTGAGCAGTTGCTTCGATACAGGGAAGTGTAAATTTTATACCTAATAGGTAAGTTTTTTAATTAAGCCAAAGTTGATTAAAACTGTGTTTGTGAATAGCTCTAATTTATTTAAATAGGTTACCTATAGCACCTATAGGTACCTACGCCTGCCTGCCTTTCTTTTTCTAGCAAAAGAGTACCTACTCACTTACCTACTTACAACTACAAATAATTCGCCAATGATAAAAGTAACTACCACTACCTACCTAGGTACCCACCTAAGCTCCCACTGGCTTAATTTAAACCAAAACATTTTAATCAAATAAAAAAAAATATTATTGTCGCTAGTAAAACCTAGAGAAAAGTACTCTGTGACCTAGAGCGATAAGGTGCAGTGGTTACCTACTGACGACCGCGACCGATAGAAAGCTCATGATTACCAAACCCAAACTTTCAATAGGTACCTAGTAAACAAAACATAGAAGTAGGTACAGTAACTACCTACCTACCTAACCTACGTATTCTAGACTTAAAATTTACACTCGTTTTCACAATCCACACAGTCTCACAGTGACAGGTGGACTTATCTCGTAGGTCGTTATCATCGGAATTATCACACAATGATAATTCCGATGTCATTGAGGTAGGTACCGCCACTATTTGAGCGAATAAACTTAGGTACTAAACATATCGCCGTAGGTACCTAGTTCAAAGAGTTCGCCGCGCCGCCTTTAAATACATAAACATATTCTACGAAAAGCGAATTCGGACTTTATTTTGTAAACGTAAACGGTTAAAAATTGAAATTTTACCAAACTAGGTATGATAAAATTATTCTGAGAAACGTATAGGCTGGTGCCCGACCGGACAATAGGAGCTATGTGCAACCGAATTTCACGGTTAATGTGTAAAAATAAGGTTTTAATTCGCTCCAATATTTTCATAGAAAAGCCGCCATTCAACTAATAATGAACTCTATTTGACAGTTCCAACGATTAAATTTTTCTGTTCGAATTGTCTGCGTTTGTGAAGTAATAAAAATAGCAAAAAAGTGTCGTGACAACTTTTCGTAAGAATTTTTTCCGTCTAGCCCCCTTTCACAACGCGCGATAAGGAACTTCGTTCCAAAAAATACAAATACCTAGGTTTTAAACAATCTAGACAAATACAACAAAAGATGACAAAACAAGAACTACTTAAAAAATTTAGATACCGCCTTAACCTAATCTTAAAAACCAACCTTAACTCAAGAAACACAATTAAAGCAATCAACACATTCGCAATACCCATTCTTACATACTCTTTCGGAATCATACGATGGTCAAAAACCGACATCAAAACCTTACAGCGTACTATCAATACACTCTTTACCAAACACAGGAAACACCATCCTAAATCATGCATACAAAGACTCACACTACCTCGCCAAGAAGGAGGAAGAGGATTGATAGACATACGTAACCTGCACAACAAACAGATACTCTCACTCAGATCTTACTTTCATAACAAATCAGAACATTCATCACTAGACAAACATGTAACGAAAGCAGATAAAAAACTCACACCACTCAACTTACAAAATAGGAATACTCAAATTACTGAACACCTCATAAGCACACAAGCAAAAATCGCAGCATGGTCTAGAAAAGCTCTACACAGAAGACACCGAGCCTACCTGAGCCAGCCACACGTCAATAAAATTAAGTCGAATGAATGGCTCAAACGAGGCGAACTGTTTCCCGAGACCGAAGGGTTCGTGCTTGCAATCCAGGATCAAATCATAACAACTCGTAATTTCAGGAAATATATAATAAAAGACCCAAATCAGCCGACTGACACATGTAGACATTGCAACAGTGCCTCTGAGACTATACAGCGCATAACAGGGGCCTGTAAATCACTCGCACAGACTGACTATAAGCACCGACATGATCAGCGCAATCGTACACCAACACTTAGCGCACAAATACACACTTACAGGAGAGATGATTCCATATTATAAATACAAACCTGAAACCATTCTAGAAAACAGAAATGTGAAAATCTACTGGGACCGGACTATAATCACAGACAATGACAAAATTAATAAAACAGTTTACCTAATCGACATAGCGATACCTAACTCACATAATATTCAAACAACAATTTCCGATAAACTCAGTAAATACCAAGACCTCGCCATAGAGATAAAAACCCAGTGGAAAGCATAAACAGTCCATATCGTCCCCATAGTACTCTCATCCACCGGTATTGTACCGAAATCACTAACACAAAGCCTTAACACTCTACACATGCCAACTCACACACTTTACATGCTTCAAAAAGCCACTATACTCAACACCTGTCGCATAACCCGAAAGTTCCTGACTTCCTCTACTCTCTCATCCACGTTTTCAATTTAAATTTCCCCTTACACACTTGGCTCCAGCCCGTGTGTAAGGTCTTCGACTCTCTTTTATGAGAAGAAAAACAAAGAATCGATAATAATAATAATAATAATAATTCAATTATTTATTCGAGCAACATAACTAATAGTGTTAGTAACAATTCGACTTATATCTATGTTAGTAAACTAAATTTATGTAAATATACAGATAAATAAATTAACCTAACAATAATGTACAACTTTATTATGCTGCAAGTCCGGCTGTGTGAACTTGGCGCCCGACTTTAAAAAAAAATTTTTTTTTTTGGTTAGTTTGATAGATTTCGGTAAGTAGTGGATAGTAGTGAAGATAACTTCGTTTGTAGTTGCACCAAAAAAAAATAAAAAAAAATCATCCCCCGACCTTGAAAATTTTTCGGCTGTTTCTTATAGTAAACCGTAAGTAGTGGATTGTAGTGCATTTTTTTTCGTTTGTAGTAAAATAAAAAAAATAGTAAAAAATATTTTTATTTTAGGGTATTTTTCCAAAACGATATTTACTACATAAATGCAATTTAAAAGCCTATTCGAATACTAGGAAAGCTAAAACTGACTGAGAAACGATTGCAGAGGTCAATAGTAGCAGGTTTCTTAGGTGCAGTGGAACAGAAGTATAAATAAGAAGCGATTAACCCGAGTAAAACTTGTTTCGGACTGAATTCGAAGTTACTTTCGATACAAAGGCACTACTAACGCTAAAACTGACTGAGAAACATTTGTTTAGGATAGCAATAGTATTAGTTAAGTTACTACGAATGATATTGATGTTACTACAAATAACTACTAACGAAAAAAAGTTAAACAAAAAGAAGATACTACAAACGAAAAGAAGTTACTACAAACGAAAAGAAGGTACTACAAACGAAAATCTTTCTACTATAAACGAAAAGGAGTTACTACAAACGATAATCTTCCAACTACAAACGAAAAGAAGTTACTACAAACGAAAAGAAGGTACTACAAACGAAAATCTTTCTACTACAAACGAAAAGGAGTTACTACAAACGATAATCTTCCAACTACAAACGTAAAGATGTTACTACAAACGAAAATCTGTCTACTACAAACGAAATGAAGTTACTACAAACGAATTTCTTGTTACTACAAACGAAAAAAAGGTACTACAAACGAAAATCTTTCTACTACAAACGAAAAGGCAGGCCCCTCTTTCCCACTGGGCACACTGGGCACGTGCCCAGGGCCCCCGATCGATAGGGGCCCCCAATTCCTGCCAGATCACAAAACGATAACCGATATCTAATTCAAACATATAATAAAAATACAATTTAATGGGACACTAACTACACTATTTTGAAGACTAAATAATCAGTGAACTAATTTTTCAAATAATTAAAAAAAAAACTAGTTTGTTTTCATGTTAATCCTTTCTAATGTAAATCTATGCTCTTTGAGTGGATTTAATTAATGGAAGCACATTATTTTAACACATCAAAAAAGCCCAGTAAAACTATGGTGTCTTGTCTGGCACGAAGTAAAGCGGTTGATTGATTACATATAGACTTGTCAACATCGAAAAGAAGAGTCCTGGAGAAATGTAAACGGATTGTAGCTGTTGTAAATTAGTAGTAAATTTTTGGCATCGAGAGGGCTTCAGTTTCGCGGTGACAATTAAATCCTCGGTACTTCCAACAATGAAAATTATTTATGTGTGGACGTGTGGAGTTACTGAGTGAATTTAATAAAATATTTGGGAATCCTGGAAAAGGTAACATTTCTTATTTTCTTATTTAGCTGCAAACGTATGCCTATCAACAGTTTAAAAAAATATATATATTGAGTAGGTATCTATATTGACGAAATGGAATAACAGGTCCTAAATAAATAATAAATTAAGGTAAATTAGCAGAACTAAAATATTTTTCTATGAGCTTGACAGTACGCCCAATCTGTATCATGTTGACCAGAACTTTTAAAATACGTAAAAGACCATGTTTTCGTTGAAAGGTTTCAGAAATTTCTTATACGTATTAAGGAGCATAAATCAAAGTATTTAGCGGAAACCATATTTATTTTTAGAAAATCATGATATTCTCATAAGATATTGCAGAAGTCAAAGCTTCAAATATGACGGAGAAGTATCAGTACCTATACTTCTTATTGGTTGTAAACCAGTGTCTACAACCTAAATATACCTCAGAGGCAACCAAGTTTTTTGAAATGGTTCAGTATTTTGAAAAAAAAAAAATTATATTGACCAGTTGGTCAGTCCGAGCTGATGCAGTAAGCGGCTTGCATGAAGGTCATAAACAAAGAAGACGAAACTAGAGACATTTTAATATTTATAGGAAATTTGGAGCTCTAACCAATATTTGAAAGAATATACAAATAACTATTTTTTTTACTTCACTTGATTTTATCGACGGCCAAGGAATAAAAACCCAGAATCTGATTAAAAGGACCTATCTCAAAGAACAAAACGTAGAAACTCACGCCAGTTTTTCGATGGCTATGCACGGTAATTTCAACTGAATGGAAAAGTAGAAACCTTTCCTCCCATAATTGATACGTTATGATACATACTTTATGTTATAATACTATGCGTTCATCTAAAACAGCGATTAAGTTCCTTTAAGAACATTAGACAGCTAATGTCTATGCATGGCATGCCTACGGCCGGCTGGAGGCGCGCGGTCGCTGAGGGAGCGCGCGGGCTGCGGCAGCAGCATCGGGCGTCGGCGGCGGCTGCGGGGTGTACGGGCGGCGCGAGCGCGGTCACCCGCTCCGAGCCGAACGTCACTTCATTTTTTACCACGACGACGACACTGCGTTCTATTAATCTTGTATTCCTGGATTACACCAATTTGTTAATTAGTCCACGCTTTTTATTATTCGCTCCCACCACTGAGCAATCGACGTGTTATCGTCAACAGCTAATAACAGTCAGCTAGTCGTTAACTATAAAGACGTTAATGAGAAAGAGTTGGAAATGGAATGTAGGTAAATGTTACGGCTAAAACCCGAAGTGCGGCTACACCTAGTTTTAACCGGCTAGAACTAGGTGTAGCCGGCTAAAACTGGCAGTTAAACTTAGGTGCAGCCTTTTTTTTAACTTGGGGAAATCCTCATGGACTGTCTCTCGTCCGGGGAAGACGTGGGCTGTGCCGGACTCTTACCGGCTAAAACCACCACGGTGTTCCTCGACTGACCTATGGGCGGGGGTACGGGATTCGCTCGCGCATACACCGCGCCCCCGCCAGGGTATGACCCGCCAATGATGTAGGCGGGTCCCGTCTACCTCGGCGGTCTAAACGCCGCCGAATCCTCTAGAGTGGCGCGCGCGGAACACGGCGCGCCGCCTACATGGGCCTGCATCTGGTTGGGTGGTGGACTACCCCTGAGTCGACCACCCGCAGGCCGGCAACGCATGAAGGCTCGAGGTCATTAAGCACCCTGCGGCGCCCGGTGCGTCTTCTCCTGGAGGGAAGTGAGGCAGTTGCTTCCCTCACCCTCTCTGCCACCTTTTATGCGTGCATGACTTGCCGCTAAACGTGGCAACAGCCTCCCACGCACTCTCGCTCTGGAGAGTTCACGGCGCTGCTCTGCCTATGCTGGCCACTCTGCCAGCGTGTGCTGCGCTGTGTCCTCCAAGCAATCTCCGCAGTGGTGACAACCGGGCAATTGTTCGCGACACCGATACTTCCCTAAACAGCCATGTCCGGTCAGTATCTGCGTCAGGCGGAACGTGAGGGCGCCGTGCCGGCGCCCTAACCAATCGTTCATGACGGGTCTTACCGCCGAAATTACGGCGTGTCCTAAACTTAGGTGTAGCCTGCGAGCTCGGGACTTGGGGTACCCCGACTTGATTATTTTTTACCAAACCATTGAGCAGAAGAAGACGGTCGACGTCAAGTCGACGGAGCCACGCTGCGCGGGGCTCCTCTTTCTGTCTTCTTCCGGTTCAATATCACAAAAACAGACAATTTAACCACCGGAGTGTGGCTAAATTTGTGCTAAATTGATAAAGGCTAAACTTGGTTCTAACCGAGGGTAAGTAGGATGTACATCTAACTTTAACCGCAAGTGGCCGGCTGCACCAAGTTGTAGCCGGCCTAAACTAGGTGTAGCCGCACTTCGGCTATTAGCCGTAACATATACATTATACAGAATACTTGAAAATTGTTCATAGTGAAAATGAAGGAAGAAAGAGTTTTGTTAACATATCATATTAAAAAAAAAAAACAAAATTTAAGCCACATTTCCAAATGAGAAATCGAAAAATAAAAACAATTGTAACAGCAGTGGCGAGCGTGCCTTCTCCATATTAAAAAAAACAAAATTTAAGCCAAAATAGCCAAATTTAAAAACAATATTAAAAAGGTTATGTTAATGCATCAAGAGATTTTAACCAGTTTGTCGCTAATATCCATGTAGGTGAAGAAGTGAATAAAGATTTTGCCCATCTCAAATCTAGTAGGTACCTCTTATTTATTTATTGTCACTGTAAATAAATAAACCTAGAACTTTGCTTATCTACTTTCTTTGTTTGAACTAACAACTTAGTGCTCTGTTTAGGTCATAGGGGCCCCATTATCCTATTGTGCCCAGGGCCCCCAACAGGTTAAAGACGGCCCTGCGAAAAGGAGTTACTACAAACGAAAAGAAATTACTACAAACGAAAATCTAGCTACTACAAACGAAAGGAAGGTACTACAAACGAAAATCTTCCAACTACAAACGAAAATCTGTCTACTACAAACGAAATGAAGTTACTACAAACGAATTTCTTGTTACTACAAACGAAAAAAAGGTACTACAAACGAAAATCTTTCTACTACAAACGAAAAGGAGTTACTACAAACGAAAAGAAGTTACTACAAACGAAAATCTAGCTACTACAAACGAAAGGAAGGTACTACAAACGAAAAGAAGTTACTACAAACGAAAAGAAGGTACGACAAACAAAAATCTTGCCACTACAAACGAAAAGGAGTTACTACAAACGAATTTCTTGTTACTACAAACGAAAACAAGGTACTACAAACGAAAAGAAGTTACTACAAACGAAAATCTGTCTACTACAAACGAAATGAAGTTACTACAAACGAATTTCTTGTTACTACAAACGAAAAAAAGGTACTACAAACGAAATGAAGTTACTACAAACGAATTTCTTGTTACTACAAACGAAAAAAAGGTACTACAAACGAAAATCTTTCTACTACAAACGAAAAGGAGTTACTACAAACGAAAAGAAGTTACTACAAACGAAAATCTTTCTACTACAAACGAAAAGGAGTTCCTACAAACGAAAAGAAGTTACTACAAACGAAAATCTAGCTACTACAAACGAAAGGAAGGTACTACAAACGAAAATCTTGCCACTACAAACGAAAAGGAGTTACTACAAACGAATTTCTTGTTACTACAAACGAAAACAAGGTACTACAAACGAAAAGAAGTTACTACAAACGAAAATACAGCTACTACAAACGAAAGGAAGGTACTTCAAACGAAAAGAAGTTACTACAAACGAAAAGAAGGTACTACAAACAAAAATCTTGCCACTACAAACGAAAAGAAGTTACTACAAACGAAAAAAAGTTACTACAAACGAAAATCTAGCTACTACAAACGAAAAGAAGGTACTACAAACAAAAATCTTTCTATTACAAACGAAAAGGAGTTACTACAATCGATAATCTTCCAACTACAAACGAAAAGAAGTTACTACAAACGATAATCTTCCAACTACAAACGAAAAGAAGTTACTACAAACGAAAATCTAGCTACTACAAACGAAAACAAGGTACTACAAACGAAAAGAAGTTACTACAAACGAAAATCTAGCTACTACAAACGAAAGGAAGGTACTACAAACGAAAAAAAGTTACTACAAACGAAAATCTAGCTACTACAAACGAAAAAAAGTTACTACAAACGAAAATCTGTCTACTACAAACAAAATGAAGTTACTACAAACGAATTTCTTGTCACTACAAACGAAAAGAAGGTACTACAAACAAAAATCTTTCCACTACAAACGAAAAGGAGCTACTACAAACGATAATCTTCCAACTACAAACAAACAGAAGTTACCACAAACGGATTTCTTGTTACTACAAACGAAAACAAGGTACTACATACGAAAATCTTTCTACTACAAACGAAAAGGAGTTACTACAAACGAATTTCTTGTTACTACAAACGAAAACAAGGTACTACAAACGAAAAGAAGTTACTACAAACGAAAATACAGCTACTACAAACGAAAGGAAGGTACTTCAAACGAAAAGAAGTTACTACAAACGAAAAGAAGGTACTACAAACAAAAATCTTGCCACTATAAACGAAAAGGAGTTACTACAAACGAAAAAAAGTTACTACAAACGAAAATCTAGCTACTACAAACGAGAAGAAGGTACTACAAACAAAAATCTTTCTACTACAAACGAAAAGGAGTTACTACAAACGATAATCTTCCAACTACAAACGAAAAGAAGTTACTACAAACGAAAATCTGTCTACTAAAAACGAAATAAAGTTACTACAAACGAATTTCTTGTTACTACAATCGAAAAGAAGGTACTACAAACGAAAATCTTTCTACTACAAACGAAAAGGAGTTACTACAAACGAAAAGAAGGTACTACAAACGAAAATCTTTCTACTACAAACGAAAAGAAGTTACTACAAACGAATTTCTAGTTACTATAAACGAAAAGAAGGTACTACAAACGAAAATGTGTTACTACAAACGAATTTCTTGCTATCTTTATGAGATATGTAAAAAACGTTTTTTAGTCACATCAATTCCTAATCCAATGCGTTCAATGCGTTGTGTTTAACTTTCTGCGAAATGAAGTTTATGCTATCCGCTGTTATGTAAAATAATATTTAGACATAAAAAGTTCTGCTATAAAGGGTAGTCCCACAAGAAAAAAAAACCCGAGCAGAAGACAAGCTTCCTAACATCGTTCAAAATTCTTGCCTACTTTCATAGGGCTGTCACTCGGTAATCCATACTTCCATTCTAATATTATAATTGCGAAAGTAACGCTGTCTGTAATGTTTTCACGATGAAACGGCTGAACTGATTTTGATGAAATTTGGTATGTCGGTCGACGTCAGGTCGACGGAGCCCCGCTACTCGGGCTCCTATTTCTGTCTGCAGGGTTTAAAGGAACCAAACCAAACCTTGGGGTGCCCCTGTCGTCGACCGACCTAGCGCCATTAGCGGCCTATTTATTTTTAATCTGAGGATAATAATTGTTATTTTTTTCCAAATCCTAGTTATGTACGCTGTACAGTCACGGAATTTAATTACTTGTCATTGGTATCATTTCCATGGTTTTCGGGGGCACTCATGCCGAAAATGAAGTGAATGTGTGTGAATGAACCTATGACAAATATTTCGTAAACCATTATAGCCGCCATCTGGAATTTTGTATTAAACTTCTTTTTCGGCAAAAGCACCCCGGAAAACCATGAATACTACACCCATGACGCCCATTTCATAAAATTTCAGAAAGATTTTCGTTTGTAGTACCTTCTTTTCGATTGTAGTAACAAGAAATTCGTTTGTAGTAACTTTATTTCGTTTTTAGTAGACAGATTTTCGTTTGTAGTAACTTCTTTTCATTTGTAGTAGAAAGATTTTCGTTTGTAGTAGCTCCTTTTCGTTTGTAGTAGAAAGATTTTTGTTTGTAGTACCTTCTTTTCGTTTGTAGTAGCTAGATTTTCGTTTGTAGTAACTTTTTTTCGTTTGTAGTAACTCCTTTTCGTTTATAGTGGCAAGATTTTTGTTTGTAGTACCTTCTTTTCGTTTGTAGTAACTTCTTTTCGTTTGAAGTACCTTCCTTTCGTTTGTAGTAGCTGTATTTTCGTTTGTAGTAACTTCTTTCCGTTTGTAGTACCTTGTTTTCGTTTGTAGTAACAAGAAATTCGTTTGTAGTAACTCCTTTTCGTTTGTAGTAGAAAGATTTTCGTTTGTAGTACCTTGTTTTCGTTTGTAGTAGAAAGATTTTCGTTTGTAGTACCTTGTTTTCGTTTGTAGTAACAAGAAATCCGTTTGTAGTAACTTCTTTTTGTTTGTAGTTGGAAGATTATCGTTTGTAGTAGCTCCTTTTCGTTTGTAGTGGAAAGATTTTTGTTTGTAGTACCTTCTTTTCGTTTGTAGTAACAAGAAATTCGTTTGTAGTAACTCCTTTTCGTTTGTAGTAGCTCCTTTTCGTTTGTAGTGGAAAGATTTTTGTTTGTAGTACCTTCTTTTCGTTTGTAGTAACAAGAAATTCGTTTGTAGTAACTTCATTTTGTTTGTAGTAGACAGATTTTCGTTTGTAGTAACTCCTTTTCGTTTGTAGTAGAAAGATTTTCGTTTGTAGTACCTTCTTTTCGATTGTAGTAACAAGAAATTCGTTTGTAGTAACTTTATTTCGTTTTTAGTAGACAGATTTTCGTTTGTAGTAACTTCTTTTCGTTTGTAGTAGAAAGATTTTCGTTTGTAGTAGCTCCTTTTCGTTTGTAGTAGAAAGATTTTTGTTTGTAGTACCTTCTTTTCGTTTGTAGTAGCTAGATTTTCGTTTGTAGTAACTTTTTTTCGTTTGTAGTAACTCCTTTTCGTTTATAGTGGCAAGATTTTTGTTTGTAGTACCTTCTTTTCGTTTGTAGTAACTTCTTTTCGTTTGAAGTACCTTCCTTTCGTTTGTAGTAGCTGTATTTTCGTTTGTAGTAACTTCTTTCCGTTTGTAGTACCTTGTTTTCGTTTGTAGTAACAAGAAATTCGTTTGTAGTAACTCCTTTTCGTTTGTAGTAGAAAGATTTTCGTTTGTAGTACCTTGTTTTCGTTTGTAGTAACAAGAAATCCGTTTGTAGTAACTTCTTTTTGTTTGTAGTTGGAAGATTATCGTTTGTAGTAGCTCCTTTTCGTTTGTAGTGGAAAGATTTTTGTTTGTAGTACCTTCTTTTCGTTTGTAGTAACAAGAAATTCGTTTGTAGTAACTCCTTTTCGTTTGTAGTAGAAAGATTTTCGTTTGTAGTAGCTCCTTTTCGTTTGTAGTGGAAAGATTTTTGTTTGTAGTACCTTCTTTTCGTTTGTAGTAACAATAAATTCGTTTGTAGTAACTTTATTTTGTTTGTAGTAGACAGATTTTCGTTTGTAGTAACTCCTTTTCGTTTGTAGTAGAAAGATTTTCGTTTGTAGTACCTTCTTCTCGATTGTAGTAACAAGAAATTCGTTTGT
The DNA here is from genome assembly GCA_947361185.1 of Charanyca ferruginea. Taxonomy (NCBI): domain Eukaryota; kingdom Metazoa; phylum Arthropoda; class Insecta; order Lepidoptera; family Noctuidae; genus Charanyca; species Charanyca ferruginea. Next base: position 23,933,721 of record OX376056.1, read on the forward strand.
AGTAACTTTATTTCGTTTTTAGTAGACAGATTTTCGTTTGTAGTAACTTCTTTTTGTTTGTAGTTGGAAGATTATCGTTTGTAGTAACTCCTTTTCGTTTGTAGTAGAAAGATTTTCGTTTGTAGTAGCTCCTTTTCGTTTGTAGTGGCAAGATTATTGTTTGTAGTACCTTCTTTTCGTTTGTAGTAACTTCTTTTCGTTTGAAGTACCTTCCTTTCGTTTGTAGTAGCTGTATTTTCGTTTGTAGTAACTTCTTTTCGTTTGTAGTACCTTGTTTTCGTTTGTAGTAACAAGAAATCTTTTTGTAGTAACTTCTTTTTGTTTGTAGTTGGAAGATTATCGTTTGTAGTAGCTCCTTTTCGTTTGTAGTGGAAAGATTTTTGTTTGTAGTGCCTTCTTTTCGTTTGTAGTAACAAGAAATTCGTTTGTAGTAACTTCCTTTCGTTTGTAGTAGCTAGATTTTCGTTTGTAGTAACTTCTTTTCGTTTGTAGTAACTCCTTTTCGTTTGTAGTAGAAAGATTTTCGTTTGTAGTACCTTTTTTTCGTTTGTAGTAACAAGAAATTCGTTTGTAGTAACTTCATTTCGTTTGTAGTAGACAGATTTTCGTTTGTAGTAACATCTTTACGTTTGTAGTTGGAAGATTATCGTTTGTAGTAACTCCTTTTCGTTTGTAGTAGAAAGATTTTCGTTTGTAGTACCTTCTTTTTGTTTGTAGTAACTTCTTTTCGTTTGTAGTTGGAAGATTATCGTTTGTAGTAACTCCTTCTCGTTTGTAGTAGAAAGATTTTCGTTTGTAGTACCTTCTTTTCGTTTGTAGTAACTTCTTTTCGTTTGTAGTATCTTCTTTTTGTTTAACTTTTTTTCGTTAGTAGTTATTTGTAGTAACATCAATATCATTCGTAGTAACTTAACTAATACTATTGCTATCCTAAACAAATGTTTCTCAGTCAGTTTTAGCGTTAGTAGTGCCTTTGTATCGAAAGTAACTTCGAATTCAGTCCGAAACAAGTTTTACTCGGGTTAATCGCTTCTTATGTATACTTCTGTTCCATTGCACCTAAGAAACCTGCTACTATTGACCTCTGCAATCGTTTCTCAGTCAGTTTTAGCTTTCCTAGTATTCGAAAAGGCTTTTAAATTGCATTTATGTAGTAAATATCGTTTTGGAAAAATACCCTAAAATAAAAATATTTTTTACTATTTTTTTTATTTTACTACAAACGAAAAAAAATGCACTACAATCCACTACTTACGGTTTACTATAAGAAACAGCCGAAAAAAAAATTTTTTTTCAAGGTCGGGGGATGATTTTTTTTTTATTTTTTTTTGGTGCAACTACAAACGAAGTTATCTTCACTACTATCCACTACTTACCGAAATCTATCAAACTAACCAAAAAAAAAATTTTTTTTTAAAGTCGGGCGCCAAGTTTACACAGCCCGCAAGTCCAGCAGAAATTTTGCAGCACCGGTTAAGGATCGTGCAATCCAGTCTGCTGGAGATCATTTTTAAGATGCTGTTGGTGCTGCCGCGCACCCTGCGTACCAGGGATGCGCATCTCTTACGCATTACTGAATAAAAACAATCTATGCGAGTATCCGCAAACATCCCTGAAGCACTACAAAAACGCGGCAACCCCATCAGCACCCTAAAGGCGTTATTATACTGGACTCGAAGGGCGCTGTATGCTTTCAGCGTAAATTAAGCCCCCACAGGCTACACGCATAGAATGAAGTACAATACGCACGGAATAACGCGACTTTGACTTCACTCGAGCAGCGTGCAAACCTGCGAGCTATCATGTTAGCACGCACAGACAGCGCCCTTCGCTCCCGTTCGATGTCATTATCATCCCTGAGGTCGGCAGTCAGATTGTGCCCTAGATATTTAAATTGGTTTACTCTCTGTAGAGGAACATCGTTCAGTTTAATGGTAGGCATCTCGATAGGTACACTACTGCTGCCAGCCTCATAACTTCACTTTTCTTCACATTGTACACAAGTCCATGTTGTAATGCATACCTCTCGCAAATCCCCAACTGCTTGCTGAGGCCACAGGGCGACGCACTCAGCAGCACCATGTCGTCCGCATAGCTTATATTATTTAAGCACACTCCATCTATATAGCAGCCTTCCCTGGTGCTGCTGAGCTCCTCAATCAGCTCATTCACGTACAGGTTGAAGAGCGTGGGCGATGTTAACCCTCCTTACCTCACCCCGCACTCCAACCCATACGCGTCAGATCTGACCCCTGCCCATCTGACACTATTGACCTGGTTTCCATACCAGAACTTGACGATGTTAATAAGCTCTCTTGGTAGTTTAGCATCTTCTAGCTTTTTCCATAGTATGTCATACGAAACCAGGTCAAAAGCTTTCGAAAGGTCGAGAAATCCAGCGTACACAGGCGTTTTCCTATCTGTATAATATTTGACAGTCTGCTTAAGACACAAAATAGCACTATCCGTAGACAATCCGGGCCTAAACCCGAATTGGTTATCATGTGATTTTATATATTTATTTAGTTGCGTGTTAAGCAGACTGTCAAATATCTTCGAGATAATTGTCGCCAATGATATAGGCCTATAGTTACTTTTATCGGCTATATCGCCTGTTTTATTTTTAACTACAGGTACTACCAGTGTTCCCAACATCTCGACAGGCAGATACGCATGGCTCCTGCACAATACGAATAACATGGACAATGTCCTGGGCAGATGGGGACCCGCGAAACGCAAGTGCTCAATGCTGAGGCCATCATGGCCGGGTGACTTTCCTCTAGGCATTGATGATATTGTCTGTTCAATATCTTTGGCGCTGAACCTTGTTTCAAGCTCCATTCCAGTCCCGACATTGAGCACCCATGACGACGGCCCCAACGGCGATTTTACACTGAAGTGATTCATAAAGATATTCGCAATCTCTTTTGAATCACTTGCTCCGTCGACACACACAGGGAGCCCAGGTCCAAGTCTATTTAACCTATTTGTGGCTTTCCAGAATGATTTAAAATCTTTTTGTGATTGATGTAAAGCGAGCATGTCCATCCTAATCTGATTTTCATTATTTTGACACCACTTCAACCTGGATTTAAATTTTCTTCTGGAATCACACATATCCTTATATATTTGACCGGCAGCTGGTTTACCATAGCACACCCAGGTTAAAAAATTGTGTCTGACCTCCCTGTGTGCCTCGCTTACATGTTTATTCCAGCCGACTACACTACGCTTTCGCCGATACATTTCATTTTCTCGGCCGATAGCTGCTGATTCGCTCAAAGCTACAACAATTTCATGATACATTCTATCAATGATAGGCCTATGCTCTAATATGGTACAACTTTTATCAGCACACTGTTGCAGCTCCTGCGGAAAATCGACGAGCTTTAACTTGTCGTCACAAACCCTTTTGTATACATCGAACTGATCGGGGCTTCTGTCACCCCACACTACTTTATTTTGTGTATAAACACAGTCACTAGTTTTTTTGCAAGACAATGTCTAAATTACACTCAACAAACACAGGAAAGTGGTCCGACCATAAAATATCATAATGCACATACACCCCCACTACTAAAGACAGTGCTGCTCTGGTCACAACACAATGATCTAACCAGCGTTTAGAGCCGTGCGCCTCGCTTATAAAAGCTTGAGGTAACACCTAACCATTCCGTATCAACACACGTGACACGTCCATTGTTGCTCGGAACAAAAATGGCTCAGTTCATTGTAGAATTGTTCCGTAGGATGCGCATTAAAGTCCCCTAATATGTATATGCTTTCAATATTACTGCTGTCTATAATAGCACTCACCGTACTGATAGTGTCCGATATACAACTATGGTCTTGCAATAAACATTTATTATTATTATTTCAGGTGTCGACATGTACATCACAAACGATCGTGTTATCCTTCTCGACTGCCAAGCGCTGTGGTCACCGTCGCTGATCGAAGAGTCCAACACGACCATCACAGCCAGGAGTGCTAACGTAGTGACGGTGGACTGTCTCCAAGTAGCCTCGTATTTGATGGCTATTTGCCATGTACTCATTGCTGTGCAAGACTGGTTCACAGATTATAATTTGTTGAGGTAATAATCACCTACAAATAATTCTGGTTTCCATTTAGTTTTAGCCTTTCATTTTTGTGTGATGACTAACATAAAAAGCTCTAGAGCTCTCGAGGCTAACACTATATCCTAATCCTGGGCAAAAGATGAATATACACCTCAGCATTACGATGTAATGTTCTTGCGAATAGAGCAATACAAACAAAAGCTCAAATTGAAAAAAAAAAAGCATTACCATGTAATGTTCCTACGAATGCTCGATGATGTATTCGATGTAATGCTCAAGACGAGTGAGCATTTACTTGTAACATTCCTTGCTATTTACAATTTACTCTTCGTTGAAATGTCGGATCTGCAAGCGTGTCTTTGCTCGATAAAATGTTACACAAATCCGCTTGTTGGTTTGTAAAATGAAGTTGTTTGTAACAAAGCGTCAAGTGTCGTGGTCAATGTGTGCGGTTCGTGAGAGGGTGACATATTAGAGCGGCTCGATGTTCTGTTACAAGTAAAAGCTCAAGTGTATACTCACCTTAAGACCTCCCCAAAAACTTTCCAGGGCTAGACCCGAAACAACTACCTGTAGGCCATACATCTATTTATTGCGCGCGGGAATTGAACCCGCGACACGCAGCGCAGCAGCCAACTGCTCAACCACGCGTATCCTAAAATAATATTTCTCTCTTCTGTTCTTTTAAGAGTCCACTTAGTGAAATTGAAATGAGATCTAAATATTCTTCAGATACATCCAAGCGGCGGAAATGCTAAAACCATCTCTATCAGCGTCAAACACGGTTCCAACCAACCAAGAAGGTTCCGAGTCGACGGGAGGCGGTGAGAGTCACCCCCACTTACTGCTTCTACATAACCGCTGTCAGCTTGAAGACTTTACTCCTGAAGCTTTGTGCACTATGCAAGATCTATACAGGTTATTTATAACTACAATTTTACCACTGCCTTTGTCTCTAGGCCAGGACTCAGGACTCAGGACTGTCAACAAGTGTTGTCAACCGCACATTAGTAGTTACAACTCGGTCACATTAACTTGACGCTTGGCGTTGATGACGTCATTTTGGCTCTCAGGTACGGTGTGACAAAAAGCATCAACAATTAAACTACCGATTTGATTTTGGGGCATGAATTTATTACCCAATCTTGCAATACATTTACGTATTATTATCTATATCAATACTGGAATGCGGGGGTAGCGGGCGGGGCCTCGCATTCCAGAGATGCGTCAAGTTAATGTGACCGCGTAGTACACTTGAACTACGAAAACCGCTTTTACTGCTACGAAATAAAGGCCTTGTGTTAAATTGTTACCATAGACTACATCAATGCGACTTTGTCACAGCGGCCAATCTTAATAGACACTGGCCAAGTATGCTGGAGATATTATATTTATTTAATTATATATGGAATATAAAACAGAATACTGACAATCTTACATATGTATCAGAGTATTAAAGTTCAGGTCAAGACTGTATTCCTATATATGTGGACACAGTATGACTTATAAAAAAGTAAATAAGACTGTAAATAAAATAGAAAAGTAAATAATATGTGTATCAACTAAATAAATACATACCCACCTGTGCATTTTTTTGAACATATTATAAGGGATATCCCTCTTCCCTCACTCTCCTAGAACACTTACCACAAAATATAGAGGTTACAGAAAGTCCGCTCCCGCCATTTTCAAAAATAATTACCTAGACTTGCCAAACTCACTAGGGCTGCTACTGTATTGACTCTGTAGGTTTTATTTGTGACAATATGAAATTTTATTGACATTGGTTGGAACTCTTTGCATTTTTTTATAACAACATTTTCCTGTCCGTCATGAATAGGGTATTACACCCATTTTTGAAAAGTGTTTAATGAAATTCTGTAGTGCTAATATGCCACCAAAAAAAAACACAAAATTTTTATTAAATCGATAAGTGCCATAAAAATGCATCTAAATTTTAAATTTTCAAATTTCGCGCGTAGTTTGACGAAAACGCCTCTTACTGCGCCATATTGCCCAGCGTAAATGACTTCAGTTCGTTTAGTATCAAATGAGCTCATATTAAATATGATAATTGTATATCATTTAAAAATAATTAAAAGCATATTTTGTAATAGGTGTAACAATGAAAAAATTACGTTGGTTACGAAAATAATAAAAGTACAAAGCCTATATTACGCCAATCGGTTGACTGACAGTTGACAATTTTTTGTTTACACAGCCGTATGGCGTATTAACATGGCCGCTACTATTTCACGGTGTTTAATAACAGATTAAAAATACTGAAAACTTTGAATTGAATTAAAAAAATTGTTGTGTTATTTTATGAACTAAAACTTGCATTTTCCGACTGCTTTATGCCTAAACTGTCTCAATAACATATTTATAGATTTTTTCTCGTATAGAGTAAAATACCCTATTGTCAATGTATCTCATTTATTAATTTAGACAACACGTGACATTCGAGACTGAAGTCTGCTTGAAACTGCTTGAGAATGCCTATAAATGTAATGTCAATGTGTGCGTGCTAAAAATGACGGTTTGTTTTGAGTGGTCTCTCTGCTCGGGCGCGCCGCAGTCTTACGTACTTTGTGCTTTTACCATGATAACACTAATCTTTTGAATTCAATTCAAATTTCTACTTATCCTAAACAACATTTTCAGAAAAGCATTCCAAAAATCAAATCTGCGACTGAACTCAGGAATGTACATGTACAGCGACACAAACAAGAATAGTTTGAATGTGGACAGTGTTTGTAAAGGGTACAGCATAGACAAGTGTGGGACGCCCATAAATCTGTTCCTACTGCCGGAAATATACAGCGACTTTGGTAAGTTTGTTCTCAATGCCAAGGTCACTTCATTCAGTTGCTCGCGTTCATTTGTCTTTGGGAAGGTTACATGGGTCGTCGGTAAAAGTTTAGCGATAAATCAAGCTATAGTTAGCTTTTTATTGGTGGAGGAATTCGATTATAGTTTTGTTAATGTTTTTCGGATAATTTGTTGTGATTTATGGTGAAGTTAAGTAATTAAATATTGTTTTGTCCATTTAACCTTCCGGGACATGAAAAAGATCTAAATTTAGTGTAAAGAATTTTGGATTTTTGTATTGATTTTGATTTTAACACCAGTGTTGATTTTACTTCCGCTGTAATAATTATGTTGATTTTAATTTTAATTTTGATTATGATTCTGAGTTAATTTTGATTTTAATCGTATCATGAATTTAATTTATATTGTATTCTAATTCTTATTTTATTTTGATTTTAAATTTAATTCGATGCGATTTTTATTTTTGGCTTGATTTCGATTTTAATCGTATTATGAACTTAATTTATATTGTATTCTGATTCTTATTTTATTTTGATTTTAAATTTAATTCTATAATTTTGGCTTAACTTCGATCTCAATCGAAAACATGCTTATGTTCGGCGAGTATAAAAACTCATCGAATTTTAAGTAGGCGCCCAATACCCAATATTTTTGTATTATTATTAATTTGTATTTTTTAATACCAATCGACAAATAAGTAGTACATGATGTGCTTACCTGTAAGAGATTGGTACACTAGTCTATAAGCATATTGGATGTATCTCATATATTTGTATTTAAAGTGTATTCAATTGTTGTTGAGCCAAATAAAAAAAAAAAATATGTATACAGATTGCAAAATTCAAAAGCAATTTTCTCGTGTAATAACTATTGGAACCTATAGATAAAACCTATTTTATAGTAGTTTGGGATCAAAAATACCCTATTCGTAACCCCATAAGCTATCAATCAAAAGTTTAGGATAAAATCTGTTTAGAATGAGACCAACAGTTTACATGTTTCTGTTCGTGACTGTACAGCCTGTAAACAAAGTCAATAAAGTGTTTGACGACACGGTTGGCGCAGTGATACAGCGATTGACTGCTGCGCAACGTGTCGCGGGTTCCATGCCCGCACGGAACAAATATTTGTATGGCCTACAGATAGTTGTTCCGGGTCATCCGTCCGGCTGTTTATGTATGTGAGTTTATATGTTTGTAAACGCACCCACGACACAGGAGAAATTCTTACTGTGGGGCAACGTTTTCTTAAAGAAAAAAGAAAGAAAGATAGTATTGAGAAGAAGAGTTTTATTAGGTACCATTTGCATACTGATACTAAATAAATGATAATCGTATGCTTGCGTAAGTAAATGAGGCTTTAGGTTTAGCAATTGTTATCGAATCTAAAGGATTAGATAAACATTTATCTAATCACCGGAATGAACAGCTGCATATGACTAATAACTATCTGCTATTATTATCATAAGCCTTAAAGCAGACGAAAAATAGTATTCACGTACTTTTTTGTCTCTGAAAATAAAACACTGAATTCCATCGCACAGCGCACGCTACTGACAGTACCACGTGCAATTTTAAAGTGTTTTAACTTCACGAACTATAAAAAGTTTAACATACACTATCTATCGCCTGACCTAGGCCCGTAGACAAAATCCCTTTATGTTATCGCCAACGGAAAAATCTAATCATATGGAGTTGACGTTTGCTTACCTGATGTCACGTGATGCAAATATTGTCAACTGCATACAATCAGATTCTTCCGTTGGCGTTAACGCTGACAGAAAAGGGATTTTGTCTACAGGCCCTGGGCTTGACCACATCATGGTGACTCCACAGATAATCGGGACATCTACCGCGGCCATCCAGCCTTCGAGCAACTAGCTAAACGACTACGTTGGATGATCCTCGGCGTCAACAGGCACCAAATCACTAACGTACCCAACCTCTCTGAAAAAGGATGGTTCCACTACTGCAGCAAGGCTTGGGAAACTATAAGAAAGTGCACTTTCTTCATGGAATACGAAAGGTTCCTACCTTGAATTTTAATCACCCTTACGCACGAGGATTATTTCTATATCAATGCAGATAACACGCAGGTGTTGCGCAGCTGTAATGATAAAGAATTTAAATGCGATTTATCATTTAAGAAATATTTTAATTCTGAACAGCTGAATAAAATAATTTAATGTACAACTTGTCATTGGTTATTGGACCCAATAAACGGTTACTCTTAAGGTGCAATTTCATTATCACTGATATACGCTGTCTATAAGCGGCTTGCGCCTCTGCTCAAGCGGTTTGTAAGCGTGTTGATAAACGCTCGCTAATCTCCAATGTTCGGGGTAGCCGGTCGCGTTTGCGTCACGCCAGATACTAAATGGAGGAGCTAACGTCGGAATTATATAAGACTTCTTACTGTACGGATGTCGCATCTTGGGCATTTTTACTCCTTTAGAGTCAGTAGAGCCAGTCACGCTCTGCACTGATTTAGGATTACCAGCTTTAAATGCAAACTTATAGTCTTCTTTTTGTTTCGTGTCATGAGATATTTTTGCGCCATTACAAGACACGCAATTCTTATGTTTAATATTCAATAAATTGTCTTTTGTTGAACGTCGTGAAAATTGTTGTGACTCATTGGGCGAACTCTGATGCAACTTTCCTTGCGCTAGCGGAGTCTTCTCATACGACTCCAAACTATGGCGATTGCGATTGACGTCATACGCACTGTTGGTATTCTTGTTTTTGGTGTTCCATGCATCTTTTATGGGCTTCAATTTATCGGGCCTTGTATCTCCATGATTAGACATACGACTTATTTCACTTGGAGTGCCGCATCCATGAATTCCATCACATTCCGGTTTCTTCCCAGATTGACCTGAGCTCTTCCTGCTAGATGACGCGGATCTGGAACCTCTTTCATTAGCACCAACATGTTGAGGACAATGCTGAACATCACAAGAATCTTTTCGTCTGTCTTTTGCCATATCCTTCTCGAAATATGGGACAGGGTGATGTCCGACGTCACCTACCATACGATTTTGATTGAAAATAGGATTAGTATGTCCAATAGTAAGACCTTCATGTTCTTCTTTTGGTGTATGTACCATAGTAAAGACCGCTGGCGCCTTCGAGCCGTTTGAGCCGTCTATATGCTTTGGTGGTCTCGGCTCCCTTTTTGGGTCCTCTGGTCTGAAGTCCCAGCAAATGGCTAGGTCCATGAGGGACATAGGCTTTGTATATTGTCCTCCTAAATCGGGGGCGGATGTTGATGGCCTTTGACTTTCTCCTTTATCACCGTCAGTTTTCTTGGGGTCGCATGTCTTGGGCCTATGAACGCGCATCTTAGTGCAACACGTAGGGCCAGATGCGCCGTAGCCTTTCCACCCGATAGCGTAAGGCTTAACGATGATATCAGAATCACGATGTTCTGCGATTTTTGTCAAATTTCGGTATCCTAAAGTATCAGGCAAAGGCTGATGCTCCAGATTTCCGACGTGCATCTTCTTAGCAAATTGAAAGTTTTGTGCAACATTAACCTGAGGCAATTTGGGAGTTCCACTGATTTTGTTGTCTCTCATATTATTCTGTTCTGCAACCTGATCATTTTTCTTCGCGTTCTCAGCTACTTTTCTCCAAAATTTATCACCGTCTTCCTCTTGAGGTCCGTGTATTTGTTCGACAGCGTCCTTGACCAAAATCTCGTGGCTATCGTGCCTTTTGTCCGGATCGGTCAATGAACCAGGCACGTAAGGTCCGCGACCGTCGGTATCTATTGGTTCTAGCTTAACATTCAACTCTAATGGATCGTCGTCCTTCTTACTTACTTCATTACCAACATTTTCCTGGACTTTATCATTTTCATGACCATTTCTTTTTGTTTGCTTTTCCTGATCCTGTTTAGATTCAGATTCCTTATTTGCACAGACATGGAAATATTTTAAAGAACCAATTCAATATATTTTTTTACAATTGCATTTATTAAGTAAATAAATAACAAATATTTATAAATTACGCTACCAAACTCAATCAAAAAGCATCCAATAAAGATCTTATAATTTTTTTCTTTTTCCCTTTGTGTAACGGGCATTTCAATGGCTGAAATAAAATATAAACAAAAGAAAATTAATAATCTAGTACTGTGAAATGATAAAACACTAGGCTATAATACGGTGAATTTTCAGTTGAAAAACGAAATAAAGACTAAGTAACGTGGATACGTAAAAGTTGTTTCTAAGTTGTCTCATTTTAAGAAGACTCGCTTTTTATGTCCGATGTGTAGGTATTGAAGATCGGAATAGGAGATATTTATGTAATGCCGACCGAAATAACAACCTTGTTTCTCGTATTTAAATAAATATTAGGACCAGCCTCTAGTTAAAACTAAGAAGATCATTAGACTGGGTACTCAGATATTGAATGCGTCCATTTCAAATTAAAAAAACCTTGGATCGGGTCGTACCTTGAATCGGGTATAAGGTTATCCGTACCAATTGAAAAGTTGAAGATCAATCAATCACTACAACTAAGTTGAAACATAAAATAACTACAAGCATCTACAGCTATCACCAACACTGACCTACTTCGGAATGCAAAAGTTTCAATGATACAACGTATGTAGCGGCGATGTCGACACGCGACAAGTCCACACACTACCACGCCACCACAAGCAAACAAGAGCACGTTTCCCGCTCAACCGTCTTTCAATCAAAACTCGCGTGTAACCTTATTCACTCACTTCGAACGTCTGTGGGTCCTCCAATTTAGGTTTCGCTGGCTCCTTTTTACCTTTGCCGCGTTTCTCAGCGCGCAGGCGCGCCGCCTCAGCCGCTTTCGGCCTTTGAACACGAAGATTCAGCCAATCTGGAAATCTTCCAATGGGCGGCTCTTGAGCTAACTCCTCCGCTGGAACGACACAGAAAAGCACTCGATAACAATGCACGTCTTGCTATGAAGAGCCTCACGCTCCATATGCGCGTGACAGAGACATGTCCTGATTTCAATTTGGCCATAAACAAAATATCGTAGGATTCGCATTTTGCGTGCAGACGCATTAATAGGTCATCGATTTTAACAAAAATCCATGTTTATGCAGCCATTGAGCAAATCGGTAAGTAGCGAAATATTCAAAAACAGTCACTTAACTACTGCGTAACACGATACTGTTGGGAAGTAGGAAGTGTTTTGCGTGTATGTTGACAAATAAATGACGGAGCTTTATCGCTATTATCAAGGTCGAACAATAATGATATAATTCGTCAAAGTATCAGGGATGGAAGATTTATTAATGTCATGACACAATTTTACGAACTTACCGACTTTTCTTGTTATTTTCCTTGGGAGCTCCCAGGTGCCGGTGAAATGGCCGAAACATCGCGACGTGCCTCTCGGCGCTCCGGGCAGGAAATGGCCCTTAATATCACATATGGGTTTGGTATCAGGTCGCATTTCTAAAGGTATTGCTCTTGTTGGCGCCCATCGTGGGACCTGCCAGTTGCCCAGTCGCCTTGGCGTTGATTCCTTGTTGAACTGTTAGTACAACAATATGATATTAACATATTAAGTACATAAAGTGAAATCATGTTTACCTACTACGAAATAAATAATCACCAAATGTATTGGGAATGAGTAAGAATAACAACGGGTTTACTCTCATGCTATTGTCATTTACGCGTCGACGTCTGGCGCGTGCCTGCGGTGATAAAACACGTGCCACTGATATTTTAAAATTAAAAATTAAACAGGAACTGAATCCCCATAGAACAAAATCATCATGTCGCCTCGATAATATAAATTATTCAAATTATAAGAGGGAAAGTGTCTTGTTTTTTACGAAATTGAGTTTGAGAATACCTTCTTAGAAGATTTTGTCAAGGTGCATTTTTTCTGGGCTACCCCAGCTGGGATACCTAAATTAGAACTAGAGATCTTAACAGACATAGTGTTCTGGCTAGTCGCTAACTGTTACAGTGCGTACTTTTGCTATTACGGGCCTTCAACTATACATGACATATTTTTGCAGAAAACAAGTGCAAATACGAAAAAAAAAGAATCTTTTGTTACTACGTTGAGAGAGGTCTTCAAATACAAAAAGAATCTCATAAAATATAACAATAGCACTATACACTCGCCACCCATTGATCAGGTGTCAACTCACCCCCCGTAGAGCTGGGCGTTATAATAATCATCCCCTCAACAAAGGGTTGCAAATTGTTATTTACCCCATACATCATGCGCCCATTTGCCTAAGTTAAGTTTTTGGCGCGAGTGGGTCTGTGTTACCAAAAAATACCGCTAACATTTTCTCGTCCAAAACATTTTTGGACGAGAAAATCCCACTCGCGCCAAAAACTTAACTTATTGCTAACACTCGAATCATCATCATCAGCCGGAAGGCGTCCACTGTTGAACAAGGGCCTCCCACCACAGGCGTCTTGGAGATCGCAGTGAGGTTGTTAAGCTGAAGCGTGCTGCTACCCGACTTCCGAATCTTCCCTTAGTATCTTCTACGACACCCTCGGGATGTACCTAATGGGTGTGTGCTATTCTGGTCCAAACATCCGCCAGGAATTGATAACACTGCACGAGGTTAAATTACAAAATATCATAAAAAAAATGTAATTTAACGTCGTGTTACGTCAACTAACTCTGAGGTTAAGGTTTTGGCGTAAGTGGACCTTAGATAACTTCTTGATAATTACTGATAAGTTAGGTATGTATAATAATGTATAGAATGAACATGAGACAGTGGACCTACCAATGATCGCTACAATAAACGAGAGAATTGGCTGCAAAACAACAGAAGCATTGATTTCCCAAGGTCTCCAAATCGTATTCCGATAAAAACGCATTCGTAAAGAGATATAAAATTAGTACAATTTGAAGAAAGCAGGGTAAGGTCTTGTTTTATGACATCTACCTGCGCTCATATCAAACACGCATGCTTAATAATAACATGGCTAAATTCGAAAATAATACCAACCCCATCGTCATTGAAAACTCGTAAATTCATGTATAAAATACAGGTACCTATAGTTGAAAAGTCTTTTTCCGAAAGGGCTTCAGCACCATAGACCACATCCATACGCTCCGCCAGATTATACAGAACACCGAGGAGTATAATCGGCCATTATGTCTAGCGTTCGTTGACTATGAAAAAACTTTCGATTCAATCGAAACCTGGGCGGTGTTATAGTGCCTTCAGCGATGCCGTATCGATTATAGGTAGGTATATCGAAGTGCTGGAGTGTTTGTATAGAAACGCCACTATGTCGATCCGATTACAGGACGAGAGTACGAAACCAATCCAATTGCAAAGGGACGTGAGACGGCGATGTCATTTCTCCGAAACTGTTCAGGGACGCATTGGAGGATTGGAGGACGTTTTTAAGCTCTTGGACTGGGACGGATTTGGCATCAAGATCAATGGCGAATACATCACTCACCGTCGTTTTGTCGATGATATAGTCATCATGTCTGAGTTGATGGAGGATATTCATGCACACTATGCTCAGGGACCTCAGTAACGTTTCTCAATAGGTGGGTCTTAAAATGAATATGGACAAGACGAATATTATGTCGAATGTCCATGTTCCACGCGTACCGGTAGTTGTTAGGAACGATACCCTCGAAGTTGTCGAGCAATATGTTTACCTTGGACAAACTGTCCAACTAGGTAGGAGGTCCCACTACCACTTCGACAAAGAGGTCGCCCGAAGAATCCAACTCGGATGGACAGCGTTCGAGAAACTACGAGATATCTTTTCGTCTAAAATTTCACAGTGCCTAAAGACGAAGGTTTATAACCAATATGTGTTCCCAGTGTTGACTTATGGTACAGAAACGTGGTTCGGTGGCCCTTAACTGCTGGCCTCCTGCAGTCAGCTGAAAGTCACGCAGCGAGCAATGGAGAGATATGCTCGTAGTTTCTTTGCGCGATAAAATCCGGAACGAGGAAATCCGCCGAAGAACTAAGGTCACCGACACAGCTCTCAAAATTAGCAAGTTGATGTGGCAATGGGCAGTCACATCACTTGAAGGACCGATAACCGATGGGGAAGAAAGATTCTAAAGTGGCGAGGTTTCCGCTCGTTGTGGCGCGTTATATGGGGGAGGCCTTTGTTCAACAGGACGTCTTCTAGCTGATCATGTTGATGATGATAATAGTTGAAAATAACATTTAGGTGGTCATTAGACTACATTCTACATTAACCTTTCGTGTGTTTAAGACGTGGATCCACGCGAGACACAGTAGATTTTTAATTGTGTCTGTAATTACGGCATACGTAAGGTTAAATGATCGTGGAGATGGCCTCATGGACCACACTTGGAATATTATTGGTAACGACAGAAGTGGATCGTTATAAAATGAACGAATTAAAAATATAAATAATAATACCCTCCTGTTATAGTACAAAGAAGACACGAGCATTAATCACCATGCTTGCTCAAGGCGGACTAAAAATATAGTAAATTTAAAAATCCGTCGACAGCTAACAAAATTCAGTCATACCTGTAGAAAGCGTTCCATTAATCAACTAGAACGAGCTGATAAACTTCAAAGGACTGAACAGATTTTCTTGAATCATAGGTCTAAGTATCACACTCTCTCTCTAACTCTCATTAAATCATCAAACAAAAAACTAAATAAATATCGTTTGGGAACTATATATACGACGCCACAAAGATTCACATAAACGTTAAACTTATAAACCTCTCTATTTTCATCAAGGGTAAAAAACTGAAACTATGCATGAATTGTGAGAAAGGAAAATTAACTACTATGTTGAACTAGGTTGTACTACTGTCTAAAAAAAAAGAGGCTATAAGAGTCAAGGGCCCTGCTGGTCTTTATATTTTTATCACCATTTTTAAAAACAGAAATATCTTAATCTCGCAGGCTATAGATACCTAGTTATTCCTGTTACTAAACCTGCCTGCTTGCATTGAATCGCATCGCCTGGTACCTACCTAATACAAATGCATTGAATCGCATCGCGTGGTACCTAATACAAATAAAATGAAGTGGAGTCTTCAAGAAAATAAAATAGGTGTAAATCGAATTGTTGCATGTCTATTCGAAACACGGAAGAGGAATAACAATAGTATTTCCAAGTGCAAGGTACAAAATGCAATACACGAACAAAACCGCCTTTAACATAATCAGCTAAAGAACGTAGAAGAACTAACGTAGGACTCAAGTGTAACTAACATTTGAGCAACATTTTTTCGTGCATCGTGTATGACCTTGGCGGGACGTACAGCAAGATGGATGGTGAATAATGCGTTTTAGGCGATAATCTGCTAAAATTTTGACAGTTAGGTACTTTGATCAGTGACCTACCATTAGAACGTCATTGTGCAGTCATTGCTTTTAATTCGACCGACCAATGATCGACCATTATGAGTTTAGCAGATTACGAACTTTTAGCAAAATGACAATGGGATCGTGTTGTAATGACGAAAATAGCAGACTTGGCCCCCAGTTCACTCTCATACGTTCCTTAGCCAAGACTTCCTCCTGCGACCGACGCCTCGCTTTCCAGGTACTTTGGCCATCATGATATTAAGTTGTAAAAGGGCGTATATTTCGTGTCTGATGGTACCCAAAGTTCGCGTTTGATGCCCACAAGTCGCAGAATATCTTCGTTTATAACCTTGGATAAGCCTGCCACACTATTCTTAAACCACTGCAACTCCTGTAAGCCAGAATCAACAGTGGCGACCACCAGAAAAGCATCAAGGCAATGAAGCTCGACGAGTTTTGGAGGAACATTACACTTAAGTGGTCTTAGGTCTCGCAGCGAAATTAAAACTGGACAAGTGCGAGTCGAAATCGCCGAGGGTTCCGTACAAATTTGTAGGTACATAATACATATCCATACTTCCAAACTAATATTATAAATGAGAAAGTAACTCTGTTACGCTTCCACGATCAAACGGCTGAACCGATTTTGATGAAATTTGGTAAGAAAATAGCTTGAACCCTGGGAAAGCACATAGGGTACTTTTTAATCTGGGACTTCGTCTGCATCCGCGATAACCGACATTCACATGGACCAAATCGCGGACAAAGCTCATTATAAATAAAGAATATATTTTTAACGAAATGTACGTTTTTTGCGACATAATAAACGGCCGTATCTTTTTTTCACGTCAATTTAGAAGTTTGATTTTTTCACAGCTTCAAGGGGCCGTGGACCTAAGTATTTATGGTTTTGGTTGTGGTAAGTAATTTCAACTCAATACCTCTACGCCTTCCCGAAATAAATTGTCTTGACAGACAGACGGACCACAAAGAGATCCTATAAGGGTTCCGATAACTTTTAGCATTCGTCTATAGGCTCAATGATAATAGTACCTACGTAAATGTTAGGTATTTAGTACGTCGTATTTTATCGCCCCAAGACCTAAACAGTAAACTTCATCAATCAATCGTAACATTCGTTACCAATTGTGACTGATTCTCTTATAGCGTGTTGCGTAATGGCATCAATTTGCGGCTCGTCCCTGAACTTGATCATTTGTTACGGTCTTCACTACATTTAAATAGCTTGTATCTATAGGTAGGTAAGTACCGCAACTTACGTAAGGGTTAGGTACGCGATTGGCTTTTTGCAACGTCATCGTTAAGCTAAATATAGATTTCTATTGACTATAAAACCCGACCACAACAAAAAGTGATCTAAAAAGTACAAAACAAGAAAATATTTCACACAGAAATCAAGACATTGGTACAAAATGGTCAAGGTAAGCCGTGGTTGCATGCCTGTATCCCATATGAGTGCGATGAACATGAATATAATGGCATGCAACCACGGCTTACCTTGACCATTTTGTACCAATGTCTTGATTTCTGTGTGAAATATTTTCTTGTTTTGTACTTTTTAGATCACTTTTTGTTGTGGTCGGGTTTTAGTTTTTAAACTTTATATTTTTATTTAAACCATTTTGGAGTCACAGCTAAGTATTATATATTTAACAGGTACTAGTGAACCCCTTTCCAATGATACTAAACACGGTATGCGTATCTTACTTTATTTGGTAATCTTTCCTTTTTTTACAATAATTTGTGACAAATTACGACTAAATATTATATAAATTTGAAATGTACTAGTGAACCCCTTTCCAATGATACCAAACACGGTATGCTTGTCTTCATTTTTTTTTTTAATATTGTTTTTTTTGTCCGCCAGAGGGCGCCACATTGGATTCGGTGATACGTCATATAGCCTATAACCAGCGGACGATCAAGACGCTTCTAACGATACCTCATTTGTTCAGTTCTGATAAGTAGTTTAGGAGCTATGAGCGTACAGATGAACATACATACATACATACATACATACATACATACATACATACATACATAGCCTGTCAAACTCATAACCCTCCTTTGGCTTTGCCGTAGTCGGGTAAAAAGTTAACCCTAATTTGCGCATGTTCTTTTTGTTAGACTTTAGTTGCGTGCAAGAATAGCTCACGAATACGTACCTAGGTAGGTATACATTAAATGTGTTGTGTTCTAGTTCTAATACCCTTATAAAAAACTACTACGATAGTATGGAAAACAGACGTCTTAACTTTTTAGCATTTCAGTGCGTTTCTTCCATTCTAATTTCCATAATATTATCATATAATAGCAATGGAACATAAAAAGATTAGGTAGTACCTTTAAGGCAATCATAGTAAAATTTCAGGTACTCTAACCTGTTCTACTATCTGATAGAGAACCAAAATTATTAAAATGCAACACCAGTAATAGAGCCGACTGGTTAATATACATGGCTACTACTTCTCGCTAGCTCTGCTTCTCAAATTCAAGACCCAGACAGAGAACAATAGTCACGGCTACTGCAAAGAGTAAACAACCTAGGAAATTTCAGGTTTCATAGGTTTTTCTGATCTCCTAGAGTAGGTAGTATATGTACAAAGCTACACAATTAATATTTACCTAAATAGATACATTTATTTGTCGTGACCGGCTACGGAATGTTGCTAATTTCATAAACAACGTGAATAATGCTATAAATTGCCCATTATATTTACAATTTAAGTACCTACCTACATGAAATTTTCTCATACAAATATGTAAATTGACAATTTATGGCACGACTATGAAACCTTTTTGGCGAAAGTCCTATTCTTTTGTAGGCAGCCGTCCGTCGATACTTCCGTTCGTTAAATTCATGACTTTGATAAATGTCTCGTACAGAAATAGACCGACTATTTTAAGTTGTAAAACTTTAGGTCGACTGTTAAACATCTTCGGTTCGACTTGAGTCACGACACGAAGCTTCCCCTATCGGCTTCCGGCAAGAATCACGCACTCGTTAAGACTTCGTGTAAACTACTTATACTGCCGCTATGGCTATATTATGTCTACAGAAGTCGATTAGGGAATTCTAATTAGCTGCTAACGAAGGTATGATTTGTGACTGGCGTTTTCGTTTGAGTTGAGTTCCATTAAGATCATTAACGAGTAGGTGTCTATCCTCTTTATGTACGAGGCTACTTACTATTGTCATGCGAATAAATGTGTGAAGGATTGATGAGAATACTCGATGGATATGAAACGAATGCGGATAGAAACACAATGTATTTATAGCAAAGATTAATCTGTTAGACAAGAAACCCTATAGAACCCTAAGACCCTAACTCTCCGTGGCTTTTCAAGTACCTACCTAATAAATATGTAAGTGTCCTTTTTACGTACCGATCAATATTTAC
This sequence comes from Charanyca ferruginea, assembly GCA_947361185.1. NCBI lineage: Eukaryota > Metazoa > Arthropoda > Insecta > Lepidoptera > Noctuidae > Charanyca > Charanyca ferruginea. Next base: position 23,953,361 of record OX376056.1, read on the forward strand.
ATTTTTATTTGATGATGACTGTTTTATGAAGGATTTGATAAATTTGGGTCAATCATTAATTATGCATCTGACCCTCACACTCCGCTTTTAGTAAATGCTTAATCAATAACAGCCCGTCTGTTTAGTCAACAAAACACACATAAGCCCATCTAACGCAGTTGACCCAGCCAGTAGATGTTTTTAGTGACGGTTAAAAAACATCATTTGTCTATTTATAATCTCTAGATTTACCAAAACATTTTTCTATAAAAACAACAATACAGAAAACAATTTATCGCGAATACACGAGAGCTATTAAGTAAAGACTACCAGCACGATGTGTCAAACACGGATTAACATTGCACACAATAGTGTAAAAAATTGTCATTCAGTCGCAAATAAAAAATCACCCCTCTGACCCATTAGAACGACAATAATATAAACGATTTTAAACCTTACTTGTATTCGAAATACGATAAATATTTGAATGATGCACTTAAAGCCAAGGATGTTTACCATGTAATTGGATGTATCTAACTGAGATTAAAGGAATTACAATTTGTAAGTAAGTAAAAAACATCCGCCTTGCACTATAGTAGGGGAGAGCAAAGCGAGCTGCAGGTGCAGGGTGATAGAATTTATGGGATTAACAGCATTGGATCATTATTGGATCAACTGGACATGATGATTTGTGGGTTAAATGAAAAGTAGTACTTCCTACATTTACCTACAATGATCCTAATATGGGACTTTATTCGAAGTCACTTAGGGTAGTCAACAAGCTTGCTCAACGCTTTGAAGCCGAAGCTACTTCACGATGGTGTACAGATTCCCTTGAAGGTCCTAAATCAGTGGCGAGGTAGTCATTTTGGCATTGCAACCAGGACTGTCTTAATCCTTAAAAAATGAGTGACTTATAAACCAAATAATTTGCCTGATACAGGCTATAATACGAAGGATAGCATAGAAAACTTCCCTCCTGGTTGTCCATATTCACGGTATTATAGTGTATTATCTATGTTCACAACCCTGACAATAGTAGGTACCTGGGTATATTTTACACATTTTTAATGGTAGGTACCTATTATGTAAACTGTATCGGTTACCCTCGAAATCGAGAAAATTATTACAAATTATATCCACGCAGGTTTTACAATAGGACGTAAAATCATTCTAGGCTACAGAAAAAACTTAGACACTTACTTGACCACTATCGAAGTTGAACGCCATTCTCGTACAAAAATATCACAATATTACAAAGAATTCCAAAATGTTGTGTAAAATTATCACAGATTGTTTCAGCACTTTCTAAATGTCAGAAAAGAAATTTATTTGTCAAAATAGCAGGAAGGCTTTAGTTGTTTGCCGGAAAATGGGAAAGTCTATTGACCTAACTGCGTGGTCGTTATGACGACGGGGAATATCCACGTGTAGATTGCGTAGGTTGCTTTCAAAGGTTCAATGCCTCCACTGAATAGAAAATTCTTGCATGCGCTCTGAACAAATTAGAAGCAGTAAACTTAACCAAAACTACGCTATGGAGGTAATATTTACCGAACGTACTTTTCATTCTACGATGATTTGAAATAGCAATTCGTTCTTTTCAACCTAGAATTTTCTATGGTTTTGTCTGGTTTTGTCGAAAATACCTTGAACTTTGGATGACAGATTACTATCTATCGTGCATTACCATAATATCACGATTATTATGCTAAATGTTGATTGTTTTAATGGTTTAATTTGGATACAAGGCACGTTGCTGGTACCTCGTTAAACTATATTTTCAAGACAAATATAGACCCGAAAAACAATGGCCTGCATCATGTTCATGATATCACAACTTTTGTAATGTAAAGTACCTAAAATACCTGAGTTCAAAAGCATATAAGTATAAATATAATGGGTGGCCAAATTTAGTGGATCGTAAATAGGTATAGCGAAACGTAAGTAGTTGGAGTTTCATGACACGTTTTCCAGTCTCATTCATTCTAACTCCTAACTCTGACATTGATGATATCAATAAATTTCACTATTTAAGGGCTTCATTAGAAGCGAAATCTCTGTATATATTGTACTCTTTGAGCGACAGCTGCTGTGGTCATACAAGCCATTGAGTTTTCTGCCAAACGAACCTTTGCAAGGAATTTGTATTTTTATTACGTAGAAAACCATTAGTATTATTTAATTCATATTATCTACCGGATACTCTCTAAACAAACCTACTTTCTACATACTATCCTTTATCTACCTCTTTTTTTAAATAAGTAAATGATTTGATAAAAAAAAGGTGACCAAATTACCAAAAAATTGTACCAGTAACCCACTAATGGAGATGAAAATGAACAGAAATAAGGAGCCAACAGAAATTCTAAATCAAATCAAATCATTTATTTGCATAATACATGTTTGTAAGGTGTTATAAAAGCATAGAAAGTACACTGCATTATAACATAATTTAAGTAATATCTACCAAACACAATACCTATTATAAATAAAAATAAGCAGTAATTTTCTGAAACTCAGTTAATTAAAAAATATAAATAATAAAGACGATTTAGAAAATGTTCGAAACTAAACAATGTCAAAAATTATACAATGTCAAAAATTATAGAATGTCAAAAATTATAAAAATGTAAAACCTCAAAAATCATACAATGTCAAAAGTTATAAGATGTCAGGAAAATTCAAGTTACTAAATTACGATAGTCATGTTCATGTCACTCATTTCAATTTTATTTGATACTTGTTGATAGTATTAAATTACAATATTTTTATCCTCTAAATACTCTTTAACATTATAATAACACTTATGAACTAGAAACTTGTGTAGTTTAGTTTTGAACTGCGGAATAGATAATTTTTTAATATCATCAGGCAGTTTGTTATAGGTACACCAATGATGCCATCTACATCAAGGGATTGTGCAATTATGCATTTCTTACTAACTAAATTTCTTGAAGCTTACCTACTACAGTACTACAGTACACTATTTGTATAACTTAAAGTTATACAAAAATAAGCTTATAAGAGAGGATATAAAATCATCATCCTGTAATCGCCATCTAGCCCTTGCGTGTTTTATAAGAAACGATTCCGGTAACATCATATGTAAGGCATCATTGGCTTCTCTAACAGGATCCATTAAAACTCAATAAAGTTTCCTTATCGACCCACAACATTTTAATCAAACAGATTTATAATTGCAACTTTATTATAACTGAAAACAAAAAAAACATTACTTCATTTACATCGCGTGTTACGTTGCGACGTCGCATAAAGAAAATTAGCGTTTCCCATGACCTTCGTGAAATATGTTGTCAGAGTATTATATTTGTTATCTACAACTGTTTATTATAGTATTAATACAGAATTGCGAACTGACATTAGACCGAGGATGTCGCGGACCGGTACATGATTATTTGCATAAATTAACTCTGTTTGTGATCGAGTAAATCATTTTCTGGGCGGTTAAATGAAAATGAGATACCATTTAAATTCAGATAAAAGAGGTTTTGAATTTCGGATTTGTTGGCAGACATTCACTATCGAGCGTACATACTCGTACAACGGTTGAAAAATGATTGTAGTGTGTTTTTAAAATGCTGGTTATTACTCTTCATTGTAGGTACCTACATAAGCCTTGACTTTGGAGTATTTCAAAGCCCAAGGACGATAAGAAAAATAAACAGAGGCAGAAAGTCAAGGCAAAATGCCAATGAGCTTGGATAGGTTGATTGGTTTGTATCGCAGTTTTTCTCTTAGCTGGTTCCTTTAGTAGACACATATTGTCTTTTTTTTTTGTGGAAACATCTAAAATTGCTTATCTTTAACCTACTGATCATAATCTCATAAACATTGACCAGTAATCCAAACTGGTCTTTGTACTGTTCTGCTCACTCCGTCGCCACACCAGCGTTTCCTCTATCTCATAAAAATTGAAGTTAAAATATACAATAATAATAATAATAATAATAATATGTTGGGGACATTTTCACACACGGCCATCTGACCCCAAACTAGGGAGACCCTGTACTATGGGTGTCAGACAGCTGATATACATACACAAATACATTTTTTTTTTGTAAATACGTACATATATAGATAAAATAATAATAATAACATAGATAATATCTCTCTATGTTATCTACAAGTATTTTTAATCTTTAATTATTACAAAAAACCTACTTATACCTCATTATCACTATAATCCTAATTTAAGTAAAAGAGTCACAGGTCTAATTGACTGATTATGTAAATTATATACACATGCTACATTTAATTGACGTAAGTACCATTACTTTTGTTAAGACTAGGCGATTAATTTATACTCGCTTTTGCACGCGACTTCGTACGCATGGAAGTCAAAGACCCTCTTAATTCGGCCTGTCGGAAAAATTGGTTAGCTTAGCAGCTGAAGGCTTCTGGCTGTAGGTATACTTTATAACTGTCAAATTTCAGTTCCGTAGGGCAGCAGCAGCACGAAGATTTTGTGTTTAGTCAGTGAGTAAATGAATGACCTTTCGCTTTTAAACCAGCTCGTCAACTACTGTTACTGTTTATGATAACCGCGGTACTTATCGGTGATCCCCTGAGGCATAGAGTAGTCTTGATTTGTTTTCGCAGGAAAACTAGACTCAGAGCCATGAACAAATATCAATAATAATAATATGTGGGGACATTTCACACATGGCCATTAGACCCCAAACTAGGGCGACCCTGTATTATGGGTGTCAGACAGCTGATATATATACACAAATAAATTTAAATACATACATATATAGATAAACAATACCCCTAAGTATTTTACAGTTTACACCTCTGAAAAATGGAAATTCGGTCTGTTTGAGACATTGGAAGTCCAGGCAGTCAAGTCTCATTCGTAAACTTTCAGAAATACCTACGTTAGGTACTGATCATGGTCACAGATTAACTAATAGTTCCTTTGGAACAGATAGTTCACTCCATAGAAAAAGATAAATACCTAACGCTATAACTGCCTACAAAAATATTACAGCCGTTCGTGCGCGCTAAAATGTACCTTACGCACACGATCGAGAGTATCTACTACGTTATCTGACGTGGTGTCGGGCGATCACTTGCGTCAAATTACGCAACGCTAGGGCTGTCTATGTTATGAAATGATTACACAAAAGAATAGGTGAATAAAAAACAGTTTTTACATTTTAAAAAGTATATATTTATTCAAAATCACAAATGCCTTACTTTAATATAATGGTCAAAGAACTTTTTAGTTTTACCCTCCCGTTTTGGAGAATGGCGAGACTACATGTATTGTGGGACCCAGTGTTAGGAGTAGCATACATTATAGAAACTTATGAATTGTTAAAGAACGACATAAGACTAACCAAAAAGCAAATGGGAAGTAAGTTATAGAAGATGGGAGAAAAAAGATATGAACGGTAGAAGATTATAACCTAAAATATTCTTAAAGTACTTTGGGCATGTACTTATTGGCCTATTATTCAGTAGTAGAATGGCTTATTCATACATATTTACTTAAATTCACACCTATATCCCGTGAGGGTAGGTAGAAACTACAGAACGCCATCTGCTACGATTCGTAATAGGTAGGTATCTACTTCTTTTACTTCATCCACGAACATACGTCCGCGCATTGCGCCTGACTTTTTTAAGGACATCACTAATATTTTCAGTGGATTTTTCTAGGGTGTCCTCCCATTACTTGTCCAGAAACTAGATTGTGGTCAGGTTAAACCTAGCTAACATGTAGTTTAGCATCATCCTATTGCTCTTTCCAATCCATCGGCACAGTATGTCCTCTTCCATATCTACATCTCTACAAGCCATCATCTTAGCATTCACCCCCTTACTACCTACCATACCTATCATCTTTCACACAATCTATGCTGCTCAGGGGTTTGGCTAGGTTTACAGACATCAACCCTCGTTACGAAAAGGTTCATAAAATAGTAATAACTTTTTAAAGACAAGGAGTCCAGTTGTTAGATCTCCTAGAATATAATATAAATAAGCATATTTGCTCTGCTTGAAACTAGAGGTTTGTTAAATAAATAAAAATATATTTTAAAGAAATCGCTTTTATTTACTTTATAATGACTTATAAAATATTGAAGACATACAATTGTTGTGAATCTTGGATATTTTTTTTTTAGTATGTAAGTATTGATTTATCTAATTAAAAGATTATCTAAGAAGGCAGCTGGTGCAGCGACATACCTCTGGTGTCTGGCATAGCCCATCTACCACAATATGCTCATAACATGAGAGCAACAGCCCACTGTCCATGTTCCCACGGGGCAATAACAATAGCATCCTAATATGGCATTTCGCCCCTCCAGCCTCCTATCTAGTGCGATGTATGTATAATAGGACTTGCTACCTATATGCCTAGATTTAATTCGGGCACTTAGAATAAATGGGTGGTTGCCAAATAAATAGTTACCTAGGTGGAAATTGCAAATTCTAGCATTGCTAGGAATATAGAAATTAAAATCCTTTATAATTCGTTTTCTGAGTCCATCAGGTATATGTCGCTTTTCAGCATCATTGCACTCCAAAAACAAGCAGCGCCGTGCTGTATCAGCCGCTCTTCTCAACGTGGGCAATATAATATGTTCAGCAGAAGTTTCCTGTAATGGACGTCTTGAGGTGGATAGACTAGCCTCTTCACCCTCTGCTGTGTCAGATATTCTTCTTGTGGGCAATATTTGTTCAGTAGATGTTTCCACTAATGGATTTCCAAATGTTGATGGACCAACCTCTTCAACTTCCACCGTTTGCTCTGTCTGTTGAGAAGATGTTGGTTGACTGATTGCAGAAGGTGAAACCACAGCAGAACTTCTATAAGAACTGTCCACCACTCTCTGTGCCCGTAAATAGCATGGCACACTATGTCCTCATTTAAGGTTAACTGAAACAATAAAAGTAAAATGTTGCCAAAAATAATAATATATTAGGATTTCATATCATTATTTGTAATATTAAATGTTTATAGGGTTACTGGTAAGGTTGGCATCCAAAAAGCCAACTTGTGATGAGACCTTGACAGTAACCTTACCTTAGGCTTACCAGTAACCCTATATAAATTGTTTTCATTACCAACCTGGCGGGGCCTTATCCATTCCGATACAATGTCTCTTATTCGGGTTTCCCTTTCAGACATCTCTGGTCAGACAACTAGCCTGCTCCTGATTCTCAAAATCTATCTGCCACATCCAGCACATACATCACGAAGGCCAGGTTGTGGTTGGGTCTCATGTTCAGGACCATCGTTTGGGTTACTATTTATCAACTCCCAACATGAGTGACAAATATAGTTGTCTCCAGTTACCTAAAAATATTATTACTTTGGTTAAGGATACACAAAAAATGTTTACAAGCTAAGTTATAATCATGTTTTGCTTCTGGGTTAAAAAAGTGACTACCACATTCAATGCTGCCAAAGCATGTGTGGTACAGGTACCCATACTGAGTAGATTAAAGAACAGACACCAAAAACTCTATCCATCAGGTTATTACGCTAGCAGTGTGTTATACAAAAATAGTAATATTCTTCTAATCAAGTATCTTGACTTGGCCTGCGAAGTTGTACTTCATCAGTGGTACACCTAGTCATACAACATTGTTAGGAGATTCTGCTGGGGCGGGTCTGGGTCTATGCTTTAGCGGTTCTAGTACGGCATGCTTAACATGTTTAGCATAGATGCAGGCCCACCCTATTGCCTCCTTCAGAGGCGGTAGGGGGGCGTTGGTCTTGGGGGAGAGTGACAAGTTCGTTGCAAAGATCCCCAAGGCAAGTTCGGCGGACTAGCCTTCTCGAGGTTGCCAGCCCTGTTACTGGGTCTAGTTCACTAGGAATTAGACTCAAACCAAAAACACCGAGCGCGTTTGGTATATAATATATATAGTATATATCTATGTATGGTTTATATTATAGTATTTTCTCCGTATATATAACCCAATAATCGCGGCCCCCTGTGACTGGGCGGCCGTGAGCTCGCCCCAAGAGTGTTGGCGAGTAGGGGATTAGTCACCTGCGCTAGGACCTGCGCAGTTGAGCGCCGTATGCAGGGATGAAGGAGTCCTGGGGGGTTGAGCCGATCGGCGCTGGTGGTTATGCGTCCGTGAGGCAACACGCCCCCTTTGGTCTGGATTTCAGGCAAAACGGTGGCCTTACCCTCTAGCCAGGGGTAGGGAAATGGCCATTGTGTCCCGTCAGAGGGCCACAGGCGAGGTGCGTGAGGTCCGCTGTGGTCGTCCTCGGACGGCTGCAGCGGTAGGTAAAGGTCATGCTGACGGTGTAAGTGAGGGTTGATCAGCTCGTCTGGGGTTGGCCAATTCGCCCCATGACGCCAACCCGATCGAGCACCCGATGTCGCACTGTAAGCCAGCCTTGCGCACCTATATCTCTTTGGGAATCCTAACGTCAAACTTCTTTTAAGTGCGACGTTCCCAGTTGCGGGCTCCATGGAGGGTGGGAGCCAGAGAGATGAATTCTTTTTCATACGTACAATGGACAATTTCCGGCCATGTATAAAACCACCTTCAGGAGTGGAGTCGGTGAAAGCCGACAAAGCTCCTCAACAGGGTGCTTCCAGCATCTCTGTCGCCCCTGGCGTTCCGGTAGTGAAAGCTACTGGCGCTAGCGCGGGTGTTGGTCCGGCCGTGGCGAAAACCGCGGCTAAGACCAAAACTAAGTCCCTTAAACAAAAGGCAACGGCGCTGATTGGGAACAGTACCGGCCTTTCAAAACAGGCAAAGGCTGCGTCGCCGGGTAAAACTGGTGGCAGCCCTAGCCAATGCACACAAGCCCCGGCATCGGGTAAATCCGGCACCGGGGTTACACCTACACACCCTCCCACCACTGGGGCTCTTCAAGCCCCGATCGATGTCCCTGACCAACCAGGGACGACTTGCACCGCCGACGTCTTCGCAAGCGGCTGGCAGGTGCAAAAACGCAAGGGCAAGGGTAAAAATACTCAACAGACCCGACGCCCTCGCACAGACCCTTCAGGTCTAACAGCTCATTCGGAGCAGGGTAAAAGGGGGGCGGGAAAAACAAAGAGGGAGCGGCGCCTGGCTCGATTTTTAGCTTTGAAAGCAGGCAAGGCCTCCTCTTCTAAACAAGTTAGCTTCACAGCTGGCAAACAGGCTCAGGCCGGCGCTAGCCAACCAACTCCGAGCCAACCTCCTGTCAGTGAAGCCAGCTCAGTTCCGGCAACGGAAGAAACACAGCGACCCGGCTGGAAGGATCAGGCCGTAGCCAAGCGAGCTCTCAACGAGACGATTTCGCCTCGTGGAGAGCATAAGCGGCCGCGGCTTGATCAATCCAAACGGGCCGCCAACAAAAGCTACGCCCAAGCTGCTAGCACTCCCCTGAACGTCGCGATCACTTGCGACCGTACGGGGATCATCAGCAAGGAGACGTCGGACCAGGTGCTCGCTGCCATCCAGAGGCAGATCATACGCGAGGCCTGTTCCCCCAAACAAGACTCACCAGGGCCGACTTTTAACGCAAAGCCGCTGTTCGCTGAAGGAGTCCCTAAAACTCTGGTGTGGCAACGACCACACACTCACCTGGCTTAAACGCACTGTTTCCGGCCTGGCTCTCCCTACTAACACCATACTAGTCGTCAAGAGCCAGTCGGAATTGCAGAAGAGAGCACGCTGCGGGGTCGTCATCCCAGACGAGCAGGGAGTCTTCGGAGAGCCGACCAACATTGGACGGGCCCTCTCCTATCAGAACCCCTGGGTCGACGTCAAGAAATGGGCCCTACACTTCGCAGACAAACAGGCCGCGGCTTGGTTTCTGGTGGTTAGCATCCCTGAGGACCAAATCCCGGCCCTGATGAAGGCCGGACGCCGCCTCTCAATTGGATTGGGGGCGGTGTACGTAAGATTTCAGGGTTGGAACGGTAGGTTCAACGAAGTCCCTCGGGGATGGGACCCCACCACTGAGACCATCCGGGAAGAGCTGAAGAGGCCGCCGAAAACTGGGGAGATCATCCCCACAATACTAGACCCGGTAGCAACCGCGGCTGCACCTGCTACAGCAGAACCGGCCGCTCCTGTCGCCGCCGACGTGGCCGCCGCCTCTCCATCGGGTGAGGAGCCGGACGACTTCCTGTCCTCGGCTTCGGACCCGGAGGGTGGCGGCTCCGTCGGGGGCGACTGCCTCGACGAGGACCTGTTCGCCGGGTTAAAACTTGGGGGAGACGAAGAGGGTTCGACCAGTGATGGCGTCCCTTTCGTCAACGTGTAAAATCCTCCAAGCCAACCTCCACCACAGTCAGACCGCGACGGCTCAGCTGCGCAAGTGGCTGGAGGTACAACACACGGCCATTGCCCTGATCCAAGAGCCGTGGATTAGGGCCGGCCACATACAAGGACTCTCCAATCTTGGCGGTAAGCTCCTAGTTACTACAGATCATGATCACCCAAGAGCGTGCATCTACGTGACAGGTAACCTCAAAGCACAGCCACTAAATGATTTCTGTTGCAGAGACCTCTCTGCAGCTAGGCTGCTGATACAGCGCGGCGCCGAGAACACACCGGTAGTCTTTGCCTCGGCTTACATGCCTGAGGCGGAGAACCCGCCCCCTCACGACCTCACCCGCCTCGTGAATGACTGCGAGAGGAACGGACTGGAGATGGTGATTGGGACCGACGCCAACGCCCACCACCCGTTATGGGGTATGGACACATCAAACGAGAGGGGTAAGGCCTTAGTGGACTATTTATTCACAACCAACCTATCCCTACTTAACACAGGCTCTGAACCGACCTTTGTCACTAGACGGAGCCGCACAATCATAGACCTAACATTAGCATCGGATGGTGCAGCGGAAATCATCACCGGATGTCAGGTCTCTAAGGAGGCCTCCTGCTCCGATCATAGGTGGATCCGCTTTGACATTCAGGTCTGTATATCACCGACGCCACCGCGACGTAATCCGCGTAACACGGATAGAGCGGCCTACACACGCAACCTTGCAAACAAGCTAACACCTATAGCTAACTCGCTGCCTTTAGAGTGCACGACATTGATTGATGCACAGGTAAGACATGTGACTGAAACAATGATAGAATGCTACCAAGCTGCATGCCCAATGACCACCGCGCCCAGGACGCCAGGGAAACAACCCTGGTGGGGTGCCGAGCTGGAGCGTAAGCGCAGTAAGGTAAGAAAAGCCTTGAACAGAGCTATGAACACTTGTGCTGACGATGACTGGGACGCGTACCACGCGGCCAAATCCAGCTACAAGAAATGCATCAGATTCAGGAGAACCACGGGGTGGCGCAAATTCTGTGGAAACATTGAATCTTGCCAACAAGCGAACAGGGTAAGGAAGATACTGGCACAGCAGAACACACCTGGGGTAGCCACTCTCCGCAAACCCGACAACACACTCACAACATCACCAGACGAAGCGAGACGGGTTCTAATAGAAACCCACTTTCCCGGATGTGTCTTCACACAGACGGTAGACTGGTCTGATGCAACCTACACACCATCAGGTAATGACTGGTTCTACGCACACAGGATGATCACTTTGGAGAAGCTCCAATGGGCCATTCAGTCCTTCCATCCCTTCAAGGCAGCCGGCCCAGACGGAGTTTTTCCCGCCCTACTTCAGTGGGGTGGAGCATTAATCACCGATAGACTGCTGCCCTTAATGAGAGCGTGTCTGGCCTTCAGATATGTACCTATAGGATGGAGGGAAGTGAAGGTCATATTCATCCCTAAAGCAGGTAAGAGTGACTACACAAACGCCAAATCCCACAGACCGATCAGTCTGACCTCGTTCTTGCTGAAGACCTTGGAAAGACTATGCGAAAGGGAGCTGAGGGACGGGCCTTTAAGAAACTTACCCTTACACGGTAATCAACACGCTTACAGCTCAGGTAAGTCAACAGAATCCGCCCTTCATATGGTGGTGAGTAGGATTGAGGAGGACATCCACCAAAAGGGTTCTTGCTTGGGCACATTTATAGACATCGAAGGGGCCTTCGACAAAACTAGCTTCTCCAGCATTAGCGCCGCCCTATCCAAACACGGCGTAGAACAGGTACTAATTGACTGGATTACTAATATGCTAAGTAAACGGGTAGTTCGGCTTGAGGAAGAGCAGCAAGTAGCCATGATTGCCAGAGGCTGCCCCCAAGGAGGGGTGTTATCCCCCCTCCTGTGGAACCTGGTAATCAACATTCTAATCAAGAAACTCAATGCCGAACGTTACTACACTATAGGCTATGCAGACGACCTCGCCATCCTTGTGTCAGGGAAGGTGACCGGGACCATCTGCAACCTCACACAGCGGGCGCTACGCATCGTGGAGCGATGGTGCGGGGAATTTGATTTATCCGTCAATCCCAACAAAACCGAACTAGTCATGTTCACCCACAAACGTGCACTAGGACCCTACCGCCTACCCAAACTATTCAATACCGAGCTCCAGCTGGCCAACGAAGTAAAATACCTCGGGGTCATCTTAGACAGTAAGTTAAACTGGAGCAGTCACCTAGACAACAAATTAAACAGGGCCTGCATCACCTTTTGGCAATGTAGGAAAATGATAGGTAAGAAGTGGGGCCTATCCCCTAAAATAATACTATGGCTGTATAGCGCGGTAATCCGCCCCATGATTGCTTATGGGTCGGTGGTGTGGTGGCCGAGGACCAAGCTAATCACAGCCGCCAACAAACTTCAGCGTATGCAAAGACTAGCCTGCATGGCGACCACGGGCTGCATGAGGACCACTCCGACGGCAGCACTGGAGGCGATGTTAGGGCTCCCGCCGCTTCACCTATTCATCCAACAAGAGGCGACAACGACTGCATTACGCTTGAAAACACTAAATCTCTGGAGCAAGACTAGCACCAGACACTCTGCGTTACTAGAGGAACTTAGTAAGGAGTCTCCTATAACTAAAGCTATTAACGACAGAATTCCTAAACAATTCATATTTGACAAAAAATACAAAATCCAACTGCATGAGGATTGGCGGTGTGAGGGCCTTCGCCCGACTGAGCTGCGGATCTTCACAGATGGATCTAAAACAGGTACCGGCACGGGGGCCGGCGTTTTCTCGGAAGACCTCAACATACATATAGCAATGCCGCTGGGTGCTTACAACACGGTGTTCCAGGCCGAGTGCATGGGCATCTGCTTGGCGGCCTCAGCTATACTAAACAGACAGGTAGTAGGACAACCAATTCGCATACTGTCGGATAGCATGGCTGTACTACAAGCTCTGGACAGCTACACGGTCAACTCCGGGTTGATACACGAATGCCATCAGAGACTGAACGAGGTGGGTATTCTTAATGATACAACCATTCAATGGATCAAAGGACACAGCGGTTCGCGCGGTAACGATGCTGCGGACGAGCTTGCCAGAAGGGGATCGAGCATGAGCGCGGTGGGTCCGGAACCCATAGTGCCTCTCCCCTTCGGTCACCTACGCACCATGGTAACAAAACGTACCAAGGATCTACACCAAAGACTGTGGACCGAACATGGCGAGTGCAGGCAAGCCAAGGAGGCTCTTCCTGTAATTGAGGGCCGCTTCACGAGGCAAGCCCTCCGACTGTCCAAACAACAGCTACGTGCGGTCACAGCCGCCATAACTGGTCATGGGTCTTTCAATAAACATCTTTTTGTCATAGGAGTCACAGACAGCCCTTTGTGCAGAGCCTGCATGGGGGCGGACGAGACAGCAGCCCATGTGCTTCTGAACTGCCCTGAGGTCGCTTCATACAGGGCAAAGTACTTCGGAAACCCAGGTAACCTGCGGGAGATCGCCAGCGATGTCAAGGCGCTGCTGGCCTTTCTTGGGGAGCTCGGGTGGATCGAATGATCTTCTTCCCACCTGTACGCAAAATACGCGCTTGGTCGTGGAGTTGCGGACACCGGCCCGTCATACTACTACTACTACTACTACTAGGAGATTCTGCTCTCTGGAGCCCTTACCATTGGTAGCTTGGGTCCTGATACCGGTGCAGTATTTTATTTTAAAATGTTATTAATATTGTGCACCACAAGCAGTACCTAAGACGACCCACTGACCGTAATCTGCAGTATTATAAAATACTTCAGGTTGTTATTATATTCAGAAGATTAAGAGATGCTCCTGTGTTGCCCAATACTGCAAGACGAGCAGGAAGAGCATAATTATGATAAGAGTATTATATACGAAACTACATATTTGTATACGAAATCTCTACTTTTGCTTGCTCCATTTATTTTATATTTGTATGATTTGTGTTCATGAAATTAAACAAATTAGTACATGAATATACTTACATCACGCGGGTACACCCATTTCTGTACTCTTTCAACTATTTGATCACGTTCATCAGACAAACGATGTCTCGGTAAGCGAGCAATTCTCAATTATTAATACAACGCATTTTAACCGTTGAGAAATTCCAAATCACTTGCAAGTCGGTCGTCAGTCTAAAGGTAAAGCCAAATTGTCAAGAATCCACAAAATCGCAAAAATAGTATTAGAATCCCACCCACGTTAGCTGTTAAACACAAACAATGGAATGAATTGACATTTGACAATGACATCAAATGACATGACAATTCGACACTGACGTTCCATTTTTACGTTCCATGTTTTCATTACTGTTAAAATAATTTATATTATTTTTACGGACTGTTTATAACAGTATTTATGTTTCGTTTTATACGTTATTGGTTTATTTAACAAGATGTAAGTAAAATAAAAAGGAAATCTGCCAAGCGAAAACGTACTTAAGTATTTTAAGAGGGTAAATCAGTAGTGTAGATTGGAATGTATCAATGTAATTCGTAAAAAACATTGCGTTCGGAAACTGCACGATACTTATTTTTTAATAAACTAAAATCATTAATAACTTTTAATTCCCATTCTCTAGTAACTCAATATTTTTTATATAGAACTCTTATAAACTTGTTACTATAATTAGTATAAACTAGTCCGAGCACGGTGCTCCGTTAATTTTTAAATTACGTGGGTCCAGCCTCGCCATCCTCCTTTCGATTATTAAATCTATTCGTCGCAAATATTACAAATAACTTTAACAAGTACTCCTTAGGAACACATACCTACTTATAATTACGTACTATTATAAAACTTTCTTCTTAATACACAAAGAACTCTATTATAAAAAAAAAAATCAACAAAGAAAAAATAAATACAAAATATTTACCTTTCCTCCTCGGCTCCTTCTTAGGTAATGTAAAAAAGGATAAACTTTTGTTGGTTGTTTTATTTCGACAGCCGTCTACACTGCAATTTGCACGACTACCCATTATTAAAGCTGCGGTCGCAGTATCGTACGGAACTATAATTAAACTGTATCGGAAAAAAAATATCTGTGGTATACGTACACTTAGCGAGCGCGTGGCAACCCGACTGGATTTTGGACGTTCGAACCACAGAATACTTAATAGTATGGTTCGAACGAAAGCAAGCCGTAGGTACTTAAGCGCGTGACCTTAAACGAGTGACAATACTGTTAGATATCTTTACTGTGTCATGGTTGATACGATGTATGAAGAAGTTTAATCACGTGATGAACATTACAATGAGTTGCAATCTACATAATGTGCTCTAAAGGTTAAAGATTAGATTATAGGCTTGCGTGACATTTTTGTATAATGTGATAAGTCTCTTTAATTTTAGTGGACGCTATTAATTTAATCAATAACGATTGACTGAACGCTAATGACACATATAAAGCCTGCATGCAGGTGTTAAAATGTTATCCACATTCATTCATACACAACACATAAGATAAGATAGGTACTTTTAACACACGGAAAGTTGAAATTTTGTGTTTATAAAGATAGAAGGAAAGACTGAAATAACAAAACAAAATAATGAATACAAATAAATGAAGTGATTGACTTGCCAATGTGTACACTGATTGTCGACGTTGTCAATATCCTAATAGTCAAGAGCCTCAACTAACATTTTAGGAAGGACCGCTAGAATCATCATCATATCAGCCTATTGCCGTCCACTGCTGGACGTAGACCTCCCCCAGGGATTCCAACCTGGTCTTGGGCATCCCACATCCATACGCAGCCACCTTCTGCAAATCGTCGGTCCCACACTACGCTTGCCCAAACGCGGTCCCCACTTCCACTTACTCCATCGCGCTGATTCTACGCACCATGTCGGTGACTTTAGTTCTCTGGCGAATGACTTCATTGTGAATTCTATCCACCAGAGAGACCCCGATCATCGTTCTCTCCATAGTACGCTGAACAACCTTGAATTTGTGGACCAGGCCCACGGTGAGTGTCCACGTTTCGGATCCGTAAGCCTGTACGGGTATAACGCACTGGTTAAAGACTCTGGTCTTAAGGGAATTGTGGGATCAATGATTTAAAGCAAGCATGTCCTTCTGCACGCCTCCTTCTCGAAGTTATGCCGCCCTAGTTGCAAAGTAAGAATATAATAGATTTAATTAAGGTAGCGCTAAGTAGATGGTAGAGTATGTTTTGTCGGGAGATTGCTCTCCCTGGGGCCTATAACTAACGCGTGTTATAGACACTTGATGAAGCTAAAATTTAAATGTTTTTTCTACAATTACGATTTTTTTGGTTCTGGACCCATAATTATAATTTCTGGTTACGGAGGTTTTGGAAGTCAAACTCGTCACTTTTTTTTACGAAAACCAGTAGTAAATGTTTTAACTAAACTTTGAGCTCTCCCACGACCCCTTTATTTATTGGTTGCACCCGTAAAGCACAATGTTTTGCTTGCGTTACACTGCGCGCTACCATGACATAAAACTCGCTAGTAAAGAACTAATTATGATTACATTATGAAAATGTAATGCTATAAGCGGCAAAACTTAGGTGATTATGATACAAAAAAAACTTACTTATTATGTTCGGCGGTGAAAACAATTTAAGTTACGTAAAAAGGTCGAAGTTTGTTTGTTATGTAATAACTTCTAAAAGTCAACAAATGGCTACGAAATAAATTTCATGCGCCAATATTCAGCCAATTCAGGCATCGAAATATTGGATAACCTGTACTTAACCAAAAAACAATTACTTACCTATTGTGATTTATAGCATTGGGCTTCTATATGCTAGGTCTATAGATTACCTATTTATTTTTCTATCGGAGTCAGAAACAATTTCTCAAATAGCTTTTGAGGTGACTCTATTTATTATAGATTGAGAAAAACGGATTAACTCACTCTGTTGTTCCGCCTTCCGCCTCGCCGCGCTTTTCGGCCTTTTTTCCGTTTTTCTCAATCTATACTTAATGTGTAACAATACTCACGTGTCGTTTAGTGGCTCTATCTGGTAAAATGGTTTTCAGCAACAGAATTCAAGCACGTATAAATATATTCTTGGTTCTTCGATATTCATGTTCTTACAGATCCGATTACAGGGAAATTCATTCACAATATCATAAGATGTTTTGTCAGTGATCACCCCGTCTGCCAAGTAAGTACAGTAAAATACAGAAAGATGCCTGGCAACAATGTCAAATCACAGCCATGGTCTGGCAATGCCGTAACATCTACATTAGCATTGGCAATATTTTATTATATTTTTACGAAGAAGCTTCTTAAGAATGCAAAGTATAAACCTTGATTCTTTTCTACAACATAAAACAACCTAACCTTCGGATAATCAAACTTGAATATTGGCGAGACATATCGAGATGTTTTTGGGTACAATCCATTTTGCATCGTCAATTACCCGGGAACACCTGTGTCCCGGGATGGCTAGGATCGATAGGCGGAGTCGGCCGGGATTGGTGCATCCCTATGCTGGGCGGGGATGGAGACACACGGAAACTGCGGATGAACCAAGATGAATTTGGGATTTTATTCATTTTGGTTTTCATGTAAACAAAAGCACCATATATTTAGATAAGCTGGTACCTATGGCTAATGGTAAAAGTGACGGAAGAACAAGTTTCTGTTTGGAGCCTGTAAAGTTATCCCACTGCTGGGCAAAGACTTACATAATTAGCTAGTTATAATTAAACAACGGGCGTGGGCCGGTCATCTGTGCGATAAGGGATACAACGAATGGAGCAAATATGTTTTAGACTGTAGACCAAGGATAGAAAAGAGAAGCAACCACCTGCCAGATGGTACAACGACATCAGATCTCATGCTGAGACAGTTTAGACCAGAAAGACCAGCGATAGCACGTAGTGGAGACAAGTTGTAGAAGCTTTGCTCTGTGGGCCAATAAACGCTGCAGAAAAATTAAGTAATATCACAGTATCAAATTAACATGCGTCGTCGTCGTTAGTAGGTTCCGGTAAGTAGGATAAGTAGGTTTGGTGATAATTGGTTTTACCTTGGACTGTAATCGCCTAATCGGTCATTTAGATATGATAGTAACCAGTAGGTAATGTTATTAGAAATAAGTAGGTATACAGGGTGGGGACGACGATTACGACAAAAAATTAAAATACTGGTAATACTAGTTCATAAGAATATTTTGAAACTATCAAATAAATCATAAAAACCAAATTCTAAAAAAAAAATAAAGAGTGTAAATACTAAAGAGCATAAATAAATGTAACCAAAATAAAACACCCTATGAAATATTGGTTTTCTAACTTGTGAGAAGAGCGGCAACTTGTGGCGTCATAATTTAACATAATAATTACTCCGTAAAAACAATTACACCAAATTACCATATCCTACCATTATTATTTTTTGTGCTTTTGCTATCCCCACCCTGTATAATTATTTGATGTTTCTAAGTGAAAATTACGAAATTTTCCTTGGTGTGGGGCAGGCAAAATTAGTTTCAGAATTTCAAAATACTATTATATATAGTTACTTAACTATTTAACCACTGCGTGGTCTGTCTTTTTGGCAAAGGCAATTTACTCAGAAACTTACTGTTGATACTGAAAACGGTGTTACTTGCTAACACACCGTACATTTCTTTAATAAAAATTAAACATAAATAATTAATATTTAAATTACGTTAATTTTATATTTATACCAGTTTGAATATTCGTTGATCCTGAATTTTCTTGTTTGTATTCTCGTCTAAATGTTGTATTGGGCACCGCCCTCTCTGTTTAGAGGGTTGGTCCATCCCCATCCAGAGAGGATAAAAGCTGTGGGATGCTGACCTCCTGACTAGTGTAAATCTGAGTGAGATACAGTCTAGTGATAAGTGTGATAACATTTATATTTACTTAATTTTTGGTTTGAAAAAGAATAATCAATTTCATACAGTGTTAAAAATATTGAAACGTTATAAAGGATTGTAATCGATCGACTAACTAAAACTGACTAACAAACGTGAGTACCTAAGTATTATAATTATCCGAATGGATAGGTAATCTGAGAGAATTTTCAACCAACTGTGTTTAACCAAATATCGTATCACCTATCCGAATATTCTTTTACTTGCTGATTGAACGGGTCATGTTGGTTAAGTTACGTTTGCTGCAGTCGGTCCGTGGGTGATCATCCATTTTATATCGAGACTCCTCCATGCATCAGAAAGCACGTAAAGTCGTTGGTACCGGTTGCCATTCGTGGTCGGGAGACAGAAAATCTGACAACCAGTCCAAGGAGTATCGTGTTACCAGTAACTGGGTTGAGGAGATCAGAAGGCAGTCCCTTCATATAAAACACTGGTATTAAACTGCACGCGGTTAGGCTGGAAGCGGACCCCAACATACTTGGGAAAAGGCTAGGCTATGATGATTACTGATTGAACACTAGTAAACCATTGAAAATTTATAAGAAATGCACCAATTGCGAAAACCAATCCCAGACTTCTGAAAGAAATTACTGAAAACTTGCGAGAATTTAGGGCCATGTTCAGTCTTTTACAATTTCCATTTTCAAGTAGATAATGTAGTTAGAAATGTACTTGATTATGATAAAACAGAATACACCTAAGTAGTGACTATGCCCCGCGCAAAGCCGTATAGTAGAGTTTCCCCACAATAGTTGGAAATCGAAATTTTGTTTTGTTTAATTTATTTTATTAACAAAAAAACAATTTTTCATCCCACCATCTCGGAAAGAGTATTTTTAATCTTCAATATCTGAGTGGAAAAGCCGTTTTTATTCTCTAGAGGATAAAGTAAATTTATCTTCAATATCTGAGTGGAAAAGCCGTTTTTATTCTCTAGAGGATAAAGTAAATTGAATTTAGAACATCGTGTGCACTAAGTTTGTGAATTAAAAAAAAACATTAAACCTATTTACTGCTACCTCTATGGTGCCGAATATATCATACAACTTTTTTTTAATTTGTTAAAAACTCAGACTTTGTAAACGTTTTTTTTTGCATTTAGTCATTTCCTCGCTGAGGTGGAATGAAAAGTTACGTGTTGCACTCGAGTGCAAAGATTTTTCACCTCGTGCTCTTTTGATTCCCTCGCTAACGCTCAGGATTCTAATTTTGAATCACTCGCTGCGCTCGTGATTCAATTTTAGAATCCTTCGCTTGCTCGGTCATCAAAATTGAACACGCGGTTAAAAAGCAACTTTGCACTCTTGTATAACAAATAACTATTATGTACCTATATATAGTAGGTAGGTACACAATATTAGCACATACAAAAATTAAACCAAAAGCGAACCGATCTTAGGATATAGCTAACAGTAAGCCCTAAAGATGTATCTAAAAAGGTAAGGTTTAGAATAAGATAGTTTAGATACCTAAGGTACCTGCACATCATTTCTTATGGGTGTGTATTCTTTAGCAGAATGAATGCAATATATTATGTTAGATAGCAGGATAGGTCACATCCAGAGCTATTTACTATGCGGACCTTGTAGAAACTAGAACTAATAAAATGTAAAATAATGTTAATTGTAATCTGTGGTGCTTGGCAACTGAACTTCTCCGAGTTGTAAACGTCTCTTTGTGTCTACTATCCTAGTTATGTTCACAGATAAAATTGGACATACCCTCAACTCGTACAAAGTTCACCCAAAGATCCCCTAAGTAGATACGTCGGTCCATATATCTATCAAAAACTGAACAAAATCCTGTACTTACTTGGTTGCTCCAAGCACAGTTGTAAAATTAAAATTATGAAGTGGCTATCAACAGTATCAACTCAGGACTAATATGCCAAGACTGAAGCTCTCCTGATTCCCTTGATATAAATCCCCTGCGTTAACTCACCTACACACAACACAACCTTACAGTCACAAAATCATATCACTTTACATTCACCCACATCACACACATTATAACACAATCATACTAACTCATACACATATCAAACATCCAACACACATACACACCACACATACTCACAGCTTTTAATCTTATATGTACCTAAGTTAAGTTTGAATTAGTAACTAAGTTGCGACACCTTTGCTTAATATTATTATGTTACCTAATCAGATCCCAACTGTAAACGGATACTAAAGCCCACGACACAGGGTATCCTAGTGTGGGGTCTAGGGCTACTCCATTGCACACAAGTTCTGCTTTACAAGCCAATCTTTGTTTTTTAGATTTATTTTGTGCTTAATAAATTCTTTAATTCCTTAATTCTGTTCTGTCTCCTGCTTGATTTGGAGAGAAGTTGAAAATATGTTTTTCATCCCACCATCTCGGAAAGAGTATTTTTAATCTTCAATATCTGAGTGGAAAAGCCGTTTTTATTCTCTAGAGGATAAAGTAAATTTATCTTCAATATCTGAGTGGAAAAGCCGTTTTTATTCTCTAGAGGATAAAGTAAATTGAATTTAGAACATCGTGTGCACTAAGTTTGTGAATAAAAAAAAAACATTAAACCTATTTACTGCTACCTCTATGGTGCCGAATATATCATATCATACAACTTTTTTTTAATTTGTTAAAAACTCAGACTTTGTAAACGTTTTTTTTTTGCATTTAGTCATTTCCTCGCTGAGGTGGAATGAAAAGTTACGTGTTGCACTCGAGTGCAAAGATTTTTCACCTCATGCTCTTTTGATTCCCTCGCTAACGCTCAGGATTCTAATTTTGAATCACTCGCTGCGCTCGTGATTCAATTTTAGAATCCTTCGCATGCTCGGTCATCAAAATTGAACACGCGGTTAAAAAGCAACTTTGCACTCTTGTATAACAAATAACTATTTCTTAATCCTTCGCTGTTCTTTCTGATTCATTTCGTTGCTGGATCCAAGACAGTTGGAGCCAGGATGCTTTTCTTATGGTCGCCACTGTTGATTCTGGCTTTCAGAAGTTGCACTGGTTTGGGAATAGAGTACCGCGGCGGGCTAGTCCCATTAAAAAAAGAATACCTAGGGTAGGCTAGTGGATATTAATTAGATTTTACCTTAAATATACCTCTCTCTCTTTCGGGGCAAAAGTCTCATAACCAATAATCTCACCCATAGGTATCCATCTCCATTCCTCTCCGTGTTGCCGTATCCAACTAACTCTATACGTTACGCGTCGGTAGGGCTGAATTACCAAAGTATAGATTGCGACCTATCTTTTTCTGTCTTGGCTCAAATTTTATGCACTTATCACATTGATCTTGTTAAAACTACTCTAGACTAAAACTAATAACTCAACCAAGTTCTCTATTTCTTACAAAAGACGAGAGCTTTCAAATAGGTAGGTACCCCGACACGTATATTTTGATTCCCGATCAAATCGAATTGACTGGCCGCAAGGGTAGAGAGTGCTTGAGATAAATATTACAACATGCGTTCACACCTAGCACTAAGCGGGGCCTTTAGGGGATAATAAATCCGTATTTATTCTTTTTATATCGCCCCCAACCCTTCTAGTAATCGAATCATGCCCAGTAACCGTCTCGGATCTAACTCTATTTGTTACTGAAGTTTCGGCTTTTGTATTAGGAGCAGCTTTGTTAATTACATAATAAGATAACGTAATAAAGGTTGGACACGTGCTTGACTTAATTTCTTAGCTTGGCAAAAACATTTACTAAATCCGGTAAGGAAATATTGTAAATAGGTACCTAAGTACTAATATTATAAAGATATCAATTTTTTTTTGTTAGTTTGTTTGAGGTAGGTTTTTTGGAGGTACCTATCCATTCAATAAACAGAAAGCTGCACTTTTGCCAAGTGTCATAGATATGTTTTGGCGGTGTTGGCATAGACTTCTATGATCACGAAGTCGCAGACAAAAGCTAGTTTTAAATTTTCAACCGACTTCAAAAAAGGAGGAGGTTATCAATTCGTCTGTATTTTTTTTTTTTTCTTTTTTTTTTTTATGTTTGTTACCTGATTTCTCGGGACTGGGTGAACCGATTTTGATGATTTTGATTTTTTATTTGGACGCTAGTGCTTCCCGTGTGGTCCCACTTTAATTTGGTCCAGTTCTGACCATGGCATCCATGAGAAAACCGTATAAGTCTTAAATTTGCATTAACCCGCGAGCACTCGCGCTATGAGCATTTTGCTCACAGTAAATTTAAAACACTCGCCATTTTGTTAAAATCATGCGTACGTACATCGTTCATTCGGTAGCTGAGTTTTGTTCCGTCCCCCACCCCTGCATGAAGTTCACTTCTCGCCAGTGTGCGCCAGTCGCTCGGACGAGGTGGTTTGTTGCGCCGTGTACCATCAAGCGGCGTTTTGCTCATCGCGCGTGTATCGAAGTAAGTACTTTTTTTTACTCATGGCTTCTTTTTTTTCATCTTAGCGACAGTTTTACTGCAATTTTTATGCAATATTATGATTTTATTTTACTGAAATAGTAATCTATTATGTATTTCTATTATAGATGGATCGTGATCGAAGTGATGAACGCGTTCTGGCATGGTTGGTGGAGGAAGATTTGGAAGACATTGAGGACCCGTCCTTTAGAGCCGATGACATTGAAAGCGATCAAGGCAGTGAACACAGCCATCATTCTACTAACACTGAACAATCGTCATCGGAAGTAGAAGGTGAGGTTTCTTCAATTTCATCGGGAAATCAGCTGTGTTACGTAGGCAAAGATGGGTGTACAAAGTGGAACTATAATCCATCTCGTTCCAATGTGAGGACAAGGGCTCACAATATTGTTGAAAAACAACCAGGAGTAAAACCAGTGGCTAAAAATGCTAACACTGTACTGGAATATTTTCTCCTCTTTGTGAGTGAAGAAATGATGACTGATATAGTTCGCTTTACAAATATCCACATCAGTAAAATCAAAGATCAATTCTCAAGGGAGAGAGATTGCAAAGAGATGGATATTGTAGAACTAAAAGCCTTTATTGGTATTTTGTATATGGCTGGTATAAAAAAGATGAATCACTTGAATTTGAAAGAGATGTGGGACAAAGATGGCACGGCACCTGATATTTTTAGAGCTGCAATGAGTCGCAATAGGTTCCTTTTATTGATGAGAGCTATAAGGTTCGATGACATAAACACCCGCTCCGAAAGGTCAAAGTATGACAATATTGCTCCAATTCGCGAATTATTCGAATCTTTTGTCGCAAAGTGTCGAGCCAATTACCAAGTAGGAGAGAACGTGACTATAGATGAAATGCTGGAATCGTTCCGAGGGCGATGCAAATTCCGCATGTATATAGCAAACAAACCAGCTAAGTATGGAATAAAAGTATATGCTTTGTGTGATTCGAAGAATTTTTATACAAGTAACTTAGAAATTTACCCGGGAAAGCAGCCGAACGGTCCACACAAATATGATAATACTGCATCTGCAGTTGTAAAACGATTATCACAAGATATTCTGAATACAGGCAGAAATATTACGGCTGACAATTATTTTACATCGATTCCATTGGCCGATGAATTACTAGCTGCACGGACTACTATCGTTGGTACACTCAGGAAGAATAAGAGAGAAATTCCACCATTTTTCCTTGACATCAAACAAAGACCTAAACCTAGTAGTATTTTTGGTTTTCACAAGAGCAAGGTTCTGGTGTCTTACGTACCAAACAAAAAGAATAAAAAAAAACTTGAGAGGTGTCAAGGGACACCCGGATGGAACGAAGTTCCTTTCGATTAATTAGTGAAGGAATTGTAATAAAATTTTATTTTTTTTAAGTTATAATAATATTTCTATTATTATTAACAAATATAATGTAATTAAAAGACAATTTAATTAAACGTGCCCGTTTATGTATCGAGCGAAATGGACTCCATATTGAGCAGTTGCTTCGATACAGGGAAGTGTAAATTTTATACCTAATAGGTAAGTTTTTTAATTAAGCCAAAGTTGATTAAAACTGTGTTTGTGAATAGCTCTAATTTATTTAAATAGGTTACCTATAGCACCTATAGGTACCTACGCCTGCCTGCCTTTCTTTTTCTAGCAAAAGAGTACCTACTCACTTACCTACTTACAACTACAAATAATTCGCCAATGATAAAAGTAAGTACCACTACCTACCTAGGTACCCACCTAAGCTCCCACTGGCTTAATTTAAACCAAAACATTTTAATCAAATAAAAAAAAAATATTATTGTCGCTAGTAAAACCTAGAGAAAAGTACTCTGTGACCTAGAGCGATAAGGTGCAGTGGTTACCTACTGACGACCGCGACCGATAGAAAGCTCATGATTACCAAACCCAAACTTTCAATAGGTACCTACTAAACAAAACATAGAAGTAGGTACAGTAACTACCTACCTACCTAACCTACGTATTCTAGACTTAAAATTTACACTCGTTTTCACAATCCACACAGTCTCACAGTGAAAGGTGGACTTATCTCGTAGGTCGTTATCATCGGAATTATCACGCAATGATAATTCCGATGTCATTGAGGTAGGTACCGCCACTATTTGAGCGAATAAACTTAGGTACTAAACATATCGCCGTAGGTACCTAGTTCAAAGAGTTCGCCGCGCCGCCTTTAAATACATAAACATATTCTACGAAAAGCGAATTCGGACTTTATTTTGTAAACGTAAACGGTTAAAAATTGAAATTTTACCAAACTAGGTATGATAAAATTATTCTGAGAAACGTATAGGCTGGTGCCCGACCGGACAATAGGAGCTATGTGCAACCGAATTTCACGGTTAATGTGTAAAAATAAGGTTTTAATTCGCTCCAATATTTTCATAGAAAAGCCGCCATTCAACTAATAATGAACTCTATTTGACAGTTCCAACGATTCAATTTTTCTGTTCGAATTGTCTGCGTTTGTGAAGTAATAAAAATAGCAAAAAAGTGTCGTGACAACTTTTCGTAAGAATTTTTTCCGTCTAGCCCCCTTTCACAACGCGCGATAAGGAACTTCGTTCCAAAAATGTTCTTATGATAAGTACACTTCATAACGATGATCGAATCGATCCAACTACTGGAACTACAGCGAAACCCGAAGTTATCACCTTTTTTAATAAAACAAAAGGAGGTGTTGATGTTGTGGATAGACTGAAAGAAGAATATTCTGTGGCAAGAGTGGCATGTAGGTGGCCGCTGAGATTATTTTTCACGATCCTAAATATAGCCGGAATCAATAGTCAAATCATTTACAAAGAAAACACGGATATAATCATCACGCGCAGGGACTACTTGAAACAACTAGCTCTTCAACTAACACAGCCACATATCCAAAGAAGAAGCACCTTCCAAAACATTTCATATCCTCTTCAGCAAGTGATAAAACGTTTTGTACCAGAATCTGAGTTACCAAGAGAAGAAAAACCAAATGGAATATGCGCGGTTTGCCCAAGACGCAAAAATCGCAAGACCAAAAAGAGCTGCATTTACTGCCAAAAATTTTTATGTACCGAGCATAGTCATACACTTTGTGATATGTGTAAAGCTCGCGTATTTGACGAAGATTAATTATACCTGCTTATTTAAGTTTGTATTTTTAAAGTTTTTTTTTTGTTTAATTTTTTCAATAAGACTGCCTTAGAAGACTGGCAAATTAGTTCCTATGATTGTTAATTAAAATAAAAAAGACTAATATTGTTAACTTTTTGAATATATATTTTCTAGAATAAATAATGTGTATTTTATTTATTAAATTAAAAATATATATATATTTTTAGGTAAAACTTGCATTTAATGACATTCAAAAACGTGAGCAAAATGCTCTACACGCTAGTGCCCGTGTAATTTCTAGAGGCGCGAGTGCTGGCGGGGTATGTGCGCGATTTGTTACGCGATTTCTCAGGCAAACGTAAACCGATTATTTTTTTTATAGATAGGGTATGCTTCAGGGGTGGTCCCATATAAATTTTATCGAAATTGATTTAGCACTTTTCGAAAAATCAACAAATACCCAAACATTTTACATAGACGACGTTTTAGTTTCATCAATCTTTGTAGTAGTTAACTTTCAATCTCTTCTTAATAGATTTGAATGAGAAAGCTTTTTATTTTCCGCTTTTTAGTACCTCCTGTACTAAAAAGCGGAAAATAAAAAGCTTTTTACAAAAAAGACAACCGCCTTCAAAAAGTGAAAAATAACTTTAGCACAGAACACACATTGACTTTAGTTTCGGAAGTCGGTGGCAATACAAAACAACAAACAGAACAAAGCCACTGAATTTCGAAACTAAAGTCAATGTGTGTTCTGTGCTAAAGTTATTTTTCACTTTTTGAAGGCGGTTGTCTTTTTTTGTAAAAAGCTTTTTTTGACAACCTTATAGGTACCTTGTTTTGAAGTGGTGGTGGTTGAGAAGATGGTCCGTTTCTTGTGATTTCACATACATGGGTAATTGAAGAGTAATCTGAGCAAGAGTAATTTGTCTTTTTTTTTTTTTTTTTTTTTAATATATCCGTGTAAATATCTATTTACAGTAGTATATATGTAGTCTGATGTTATATTTATATAGTATTAATATTATATATTTATAGTATTTTATTTTTATGTCCTTGTAGTTTAGCTTAGTCTTAATTTAATTATTATTTTTTTCTGTTACACCTACCACTGCTCGTCTCTGCATCACCCAAAGGTTGACTGGTAGAAAATGCCTATGGCATTAAGTCCGCCTCTGTACATTGTGCTTAAAGTGTTAATAAATAAATAAATAAATCTTAGTAGTTTTAAATCTTGGCTGTGCTCAATTGCTAATATCGATCATGCTGGATGAGACTTGAAAAAAAAAGTGCAATTCTAAACCACTGCCCGTTTTTGAAAATAAATTGATAAACACATAGGTTCTTTGGTCTTGAATCCATATCAATTATCCAGGACTCTTTCAAGTAACCAGCAAAGAAAGTACCTAGGTACTTGTTAGATATAGGTAATATTATTATTATTATTCATTTATTTCGGACAAAATCCATAAAATTTAAATCTATCCTACATAACGTAAAAAGCAGAAAATAAAACAATTACAATCGTCCCGTAACTATTCCCACCCAGTGTGCCTATATGGGACAGTAATGGCGTGATCCAATCATCTGCAGAATGCTGTTGGTGCTACCGTGCAGTCTTTGAAATAATGACGCTATTTTCTTACGCATTACAGCGTGGAAGCCGTCAACGCGCGCATTTGTAAACATTCGTGACGCACTACAATAGCGCGGCAACCCCAACAACACTCTGAAAGCATGATTATACTGAATACGCAGGACGTTGTAGGCTCGTTGCGTATACCGAGCCCACAGGCCGCTCGAGTAAAAAGATTTGCAATACGCCCTGAAAAGTGTTATTTTAACTTCCTTAGTACCCTACCTACGTGCCTACAGGCCTATAGCTTTATACTTAAGACCGTGCTCAAACGCGTAGCGTTCACAGATTCTAAGCAATGGCGTTGGCCGAGGGGGCCAGCAGAACCATATCATCCGCATAGCTTATGTTGTTGACACATGTTCCGTCATTGTAGCACCCGACATGTGTCCTGCTGAGCTCCTCGATCAACTGGTTCACATATAAGCTGAAGAGCCCGGTAGATGTGAGGCCGCCTTGCCTCATACCGCATTCCAGCCTATATTCGTCAGACAGTGTATCCACCCATCTCACCTGGTTAGTCGGTTTTTATACCAGAATTTAAGAATTCTGTTATATTCCGTTGGCATGCCCGTTTCCTCTAGCTTTCGCCACAGCATGTCATACACAACTGTGTCAAAAACTTTTGACAAATCGAGGAAACAGGCTTCGTGTCATATTACCTGACGGTATGCTTAAGGCATAAAATAGCACTCTCAGTGGATAGCTCCGCCCTGAAACCGAATTGTGCGTCATGTAAGTACCCACTGATACTCTGAATAAGCAAACTGTCAAGTATCTTCGCTGTTGTTGAAGCAAGTGAGATGGGTCGATAATTTGTTCTATCTGATATATCCCCTGTCCTGTTCTTAAGAATAGGAAAAACAAAGGTGTTCATCAGCGATTGTGGTAAATATGAGTGATCGATACACAGCGTAAAAAACATAGCTAGTACACGCGGTAGATGTACACCAGCATGCCTGAAATGCTCGATACTGAGCCCGTCATACCCTGGAGACTTACCCTTTTTCATCCGTTGAATTTCCGCGACAACGTCTTTTGCTGAAAAGCGTGTTTTTCTATCGGGTATGCCTACCCCAGCTCCGCCTGTATCGGTCATTGCTGGCCCTAAGGGAGATTTTACCCTAAAGTGATCTCTGAAATTATTGGCAATACCTTTAGGATCACTGACGCCGCCGACGCTCACAGACATGCTTGGCCTAGGGTTCAACTTGTTAGTATTCTTCCAGAAGGTCGAAAAATTCCCCGAAATGCTAAAGGCTTTTGATCTGAGATGAAAAGTCCACTATCCGAAATTATATATTCGTCTTAAGGCATCGATAGACTCAAGTTCTTTTTTCGAAAATACCTGCTATTATTCTTTCTCTAACTTTGAACTATGCCAAAATGTACTGAATTCTCCTTTCACGTTTAGAGTGACCATGAAGAGTTGGCTGGAGGCTAGTGGCATGGATGATGGCTCCTTGTCGTGTATGTTGGCGGAGCCGCGGGAGGCACTACTTCCCATCACTGGCAGAGAGAACTTGGCTCCAAGGAAAAGGTATGTACTTTATCTTATATATAAAAATCTTCTGTGCGTGTGTATGAAAGTGAACTCCTCCTAAACGGCTGGACCGATTTTGATGGATTTTTTGTGTGTGTTCCAGTGGATTCGAGAATGGTTTAGATTCACAATTGGACTCGATAGGTGGCGCTGTAGTCGGGTTTTTTATTTTCTGGGCAGGACAACGTCTGCCGGGCCCGCTAGTTTATTATAAACTAGCTTCTGCCCGCGACTTCGTACGCGGATCCTGTTGCTTATGCCAGCGACAACGGGATCGGCAAAATCGAAGATCTGAAACGTCTGATGTCGAATTCGGTTCAATTTTGGCCAGTAGAGTCAAATTTTCAATGATATACCATCGTCATCAAAAATCAGTCCTAAACTATTACCGCCTTCACCGCGTGGAGGTACTCCCAGCTTATGTTATTTTATAAGATACAGTGAAATTAGTGATAGCTTTTATTTTAGTTATTAGCTTTGATTTTCACATCAGATGTTTCTGATCTTCGATTTTTATAAGTCAACAGGAAATGCCCATCAGACCGAACAACTTTTGCTAAGACGTCATTCCTATATGTGTCATGGTGTAGCTGGGCTCTTGGAGTTCCACATCAGGTGTTCCAGATCTTCAAATTTATTCTCTCAGCAGAGAATGCTTGTCACGTGGAACAATTTTTGCTATGGTACCATTTTTGTATCTCTTATAGTTTAGCTGGTCTGTTGCGGCTCTGCATCAGGTGTTCAAGTTTCCAAGATAAATTATAGCCTATATGTACGGTGTACGTACATGGATTTAAAATATATTTATTACAATAAGTAAGCCAGTAGGCTCGCGTATTTGCACTTTGGACGCAACCTACATTTGGCAGTGCATTGACGCTGACATATTGCATTGTTCTATGCATTTGATGTATAGTACATTTTTAGTGTTCAATTAGACGTGGTTTGAGTCGGACAACTTGCATTTTTATTTAGATTCATCCCGTTGGGCACTCATTGACATTTTCTGCATTTAAGTTAAATTTGACATTTACATCTGCCTTGACATTACTTATGTTAGGGAGGCACAGTGCATAGTGCAACCTACATAGTTTTTTGGTCCTTCGTAACTATTGCAAGTACTATACAGTCTGATACGTCGGTCGAAAAGACGCCGCGCGGGATCTGTGTCGTGTCGTGTCATACCGTGCCACGTGTGTTGCCGTGCAGGAGCATTCGGGGAGGTAGCAGCGGTCCAGGTTCCAGAGCGTCACATTGCATTGCATTTGCATACAGGGAGAGTTCCTGAATTTCAAGTAAGATCGTTCATTATTTATCTTACGGCTTTACAATGGAGGGTTTAATCGTGCGTCAAGCGGAGATCCTCGAGGAAGTGAAAAGAATCCATTCTAATTTTAAAAAGGATTCAGCGAGCAGGAAGACCACCGATTACATTCGAAAAAGGCTTGAGAGGTTAGATGTACTATGGGCGGAATGTGAAGAGAAGAACCGGGAGCTGAGTACAGTAGAGGATAAAGATCATCAATATTTCACCGGTAATATTTACGAGGTCATTAAAAGCTGGTACCAGGGAACGCGTCAGGAGATTGCAGCGGTCGAGATGAAGACTCTTGCTGGGCCCAGTAACGCCGGACATAGTAAGCTAAACATTGAGTTCGACAAAACCCTGTTCGAGACATCTGTAGGAGCAGAGGACAAGCTATTCGAGTTACAGCAGTTGCAACAAGCTAACTTCCGTGCATTCACTAGGTTAGTAAATCGAAGCCAAGACAAGGTCCAGGAGAAATGGGAAATTGAAGATATGCTTAAGACTGTAGAATTTCGGTGGACTGCGATTGACAAATTACATTTACAAATTGATGGCATATTAGAGGGGAATTCACAGGATTATTATGACGAGTATGGTCGTCACGAAGATGCGTTTACAAGTATGAAACGGGCGCTGAATACGAAATTAAACGCTTCTGTACATCAACAGCAAACATTGCCCAAAATTGACATACCTACCTTTAACGGCAACTATACTTTATGGCCTACTTTTATGGATCTCTACGTAGAAGCGATTCATAATAATTCAGCGATTGCAAAAACTCAGAAAATGCAGCATCTAAAGGGTAGACTTCGCGGTGAAGCGGAAAAGCTCGTGCAGCATTTACACATAGCACCCGAAAATTATGACACGTGTTGGGAAATCTTGAACCATAGATATAACAATAAGTTTCTGCTATTTACCAAAAACTTCCAGGTATTTATGCGTCAACCTAATTTGCAAAAACAATCTGCATTCGACCTCAAGCGGTTATATGACACTACCAACGAAACAATAAACGCGATACACAACCTGGGCATTGATACAAGCTCATGGGACCCGATTCTAGTTTACGTGTTGTGCGAAAAATTAGACTCTGACACGTACTCGGAATACATGCAGTCCAGGTCGGATCCGCGCGAGATACCAACATACAATCAGTTTATGGATTTCGTTGAAAACAAGTTTATGGCATTAGAACCATTGCACAGGAAAAAGCCAGAAAACGGTGATAAACCTGCATCAAAACCACATTTTAAGACGCCACATCCGTTCGGAAAATATCCCAAATCACAACCCAATAAAAGTTCAGCGAACTACTCTCGCAACTTCCATGCGTCAAACGCTGGACAATTCAGCAAGATTATTTGTCCATTGTGCAACGTGAACCATGCACTATTCCAATGCTCTAAATTCGCAGACATGCTGAGTCCGGAAAAAATGGCATTTATAGAAAACAATAAAATATGCAAAAATTGTTTATATGTGCATACTAAGGGCTATTGTGCATCACAGAAAAGATGCAGAGATTGCAATGAACCACATAACACACTTCTGCACAGCGACATTGTGAAGTCAGCGCAAACGCCCTCAGCAACACAAACAGCACCTAAACCGTCATCATCGACTTCAACTAGGTCAAATAAAAATCTGCAAAACAACTTTGCATCAAATAATGATGACGAAATATTATTACCAACAGCATTAGTGCAAGTAGCCACGGCTGGAGGTGACTATATTACACTAAGGGCTCTAGTTGATCAAGGCTCACAAATTACGTTGATAACGGAGAATGCAACCCAAAGACTGGGCATAAAGCGTCAACAGCTGAGTGCAAACATTAGCGGCATCGGTACTTTATCCAACAGGAGTAAAGGAAAGGTCTGCCTATCCTGCAAGTCCTTATATAACGACTTCCAGTTTACAACGGAAGCGTTAATCATGACACGGGTAGTAAACAGCCTGCCTAACGTTACATTTGCAAAGAAACCTTGGGCTCATGTGACAGACATCACACTAGCCGACCCAGATTACAACTTGTCTAGGCCCATTGACATACTTTTGGATGCACACGTATTTTCCGAAATACTCATGAATGGCTTAGTCAAAGGGGAGGTTAATGAACCCATGGCTCAACAAACACGATTGGGGTGGATATTGTCAGGCAATGTCACCAAAACATTTAATTGCAACGTCGTAGTTAACGAAGTTAACGACTTGTCTAAATACTGGGAAGTGGAAGACATCAATGGAGATGCATGCAACTCTATGACGTCAGAGGAACGATATTGTGAGGAGTTCTACACTGCAACAACCAAGCGATTAAGCGATGGCAGATATGCAGTTCGTTTGCCAATGAAGCCAAATTTTAATCAGCTGCTGGGCAAGTCAAAGCCACGAGCTGTAGCCCAGTTTATGCAATTAGAAAGGAGATTAGGCAAGGATGTCAAATTATCGGATAGCTACATCAAATTTATGCAAGAGTACCTGGAAATGGGACATATGAAGGAGAGCAAACCTGGCTGCAAACTGGCATGCTACTTACCTCATCATGGAGTCCTAAAACAGGACTCAGTGACATCAAAACTGAGGGTAGTTTTCAACGCCTCCCAGAAAACTGACACAGGTTACAGCCTGAATGACTTGATGGAGTGTGGCCCTAAGCTTCATCAAGATCTATTGACATTATTGTTAGGATGGAGGCTATACAAGTACGTCTTCACTGCAGACTGTGAGAAGATGTACCGCATGATCCTTGTCCATGAAGAAGACCAACACTTGCAAAAGATCCTGTGGAGGGAATCCAATCAAGGTCCTTTAAAGGAGTTCCAGTTGTGCACAGTGACGTATGGCACCAAGGCAGCACCATTTCTAGCTCTTCGAACATTGAAACAGCTTGCAGACGATGATGCACAGAAATATCCGTTAGCTGCGGATGTCATTGCTAATGAAATGTACGTTGATGACGTCCTAAGTGGCAGCAACTCCATCGAACGAGCACAAGAAATCCAAAAACAACTCATCGACATGCTGAGTGGAGCTGGCCTTACACTACGGAAGTGGTCAAGCAACGACCAGACCTTGATTGATAGCTTATCTTCTTCAGATCTTAACCAAACGACAATGCATTTTACAAACGATGGAATGACAAGAGCCCTGGGGGTCCAGTGGAATCCTACAACTGACACATTCTCGTTTACAAACAAAATTCAACTTGACAATAAAAACCAATTGACAAAAAGAAAGCTACTATCGGAAATCTCGAAAATTTTCGACCCACTGGGCTGGCTGACACCTTTGACAGTTAAAGCAAAACTGCTGTTCCAAAGCGTCTGGCTATCGGGATGCGAGTGGGATGACACCTTACCTGACAGCGTGCAAGAAGAATGGAAGCAGCTGATTAGCGATTTACACAATATAACCGAATACCAAATACCAAGGTGGCTGGGAGATATTACGAAACCATTCCAAGTACATGGGTTCTGCGACGCGTCCGAAAAGGCCTACGCATGCGCTATTTACCTGCTGACAACAAATGACAAAAACGAGCCTGCGACTAGACTTATCGCTGCAAAATCGAGGTTATCGCCAATCAACAAAAAATTGACCCTACCGCGACTCGAATTATGTGGAGCGCTACTACTTTCACGACTCATGAAAAAGGTCCTGACAGCCTTTAAATGGGACAATGTGCACAAAAATACATACGCCTGGACGGACTCCATGATTGTATTAGGCTGGCTGCATGGGGACGTCACAAAATGGAAGTCGTTCGTCAGCAACAGAGTACAGCAAGTGCATGACGTAATTCCAAAACATCACTGGAGTTATGTTAAGTCTGAGGAAAACGCTGCAGACTGTGCATCACGCGGAATCAGTTGTTCCCAACTATTGCAACATTCCATGTGGTAGCAAGGTCCCTACTGGATGAAAAATTACAGTGAAGACACTTCTAATAAAATCACAATTACACCGACAACATGCGAATCAAAACAAAAACAAATGCAAACGTATGTTGTGAAATGTGAACCGTCTTCAATAGTAATTGAGTTATTAGACAGACACAGCGATTTGACTCGTATTACAAGGGTCATTGCCTGGATGAAACGTTTCATAAACAGCTGTTTGAAAACCAACACTCATCGTACTACTACGTATTTGACATCTAAAGAACTACAAAGCGCTGAAAACCTAATATTGAAACATATTCAATTGCACGCCTTCAATGACGAGATTATGAGATTAAAGGAAAACAGAGGTTTGAGCACAAAAAGTAACATTTTGAGTCTAAATCCATTCCTTGACAAACATGACACTCTGCGAGTAGGTGGAAGATTACGTAACTCAAACTTACCCGAAGACACCAAACATCCAATCCTACTACCACATGACAATAAACTGACAGAGTTATTCATTTGGCAAGCGCACAGTCGAACATTACACGGAGGGCCTAAGCTAACCCTGACACATCTACGACAAAGAGCCTGGATTGTAGGAGGACATCGCGCCGTCAAAAAGGTCTTACACAAATGCGTAACATGTCGCCGATTTAATGCTAAACAAACAAACCAGATCATGGCTGATCTACCAAAGCCGAGAGTGACAGTATCTAGCCCGTTTACACATACAGGTGTCGATTTTACTGGACACATTGAAATCAAGGCAAGTAAAGGCCGAGGCGTCAAAACATTGCTGGCGTACGTGGCAGTATTCGTTTGTCTAGCAACAAAAGCCATTCACTTAGAACTGGTATCAGAACTATCCAGTATAGCATTCCTATCGGCCTTCAAGCGCTTCTGCGCGCGTCGAGGTACGCCACGGGACATGTACAGCGACAACGGCACGAACTTTGTGGGTGCAAATCGGATCCTACTGCAACAATACAAATGCATCGTAGAAAACATCGATAACTTCTTCTTGGGCAAAATATCAGAGATGGGAGTTCAATGGCACTTCAATGCCCCGGTCTGGCCAAGCGCAGGCGGGCTGTGGGAAGCCGCTGTGAAGAGCATGAAATATCACCTCAAACGGGTCATTGGAGACCAACGTCTGACATACGAAGAACTTACCACTCTGCTATGCCAGATAGAAGCTTGCTTGAACTCACGACCACTATGCACCGTTTCAGAGAACGCCGAAGAGATAAACTGTCTAACTCCAGGACATTTCTTAACCGGCACATCACTCATGACAATTCCAGAGCCCGACATGGACAAGACTTACCGGTTAAACACGAGATGGCAAATTGTACAACAACTCAGCAAGGACTTCTGGAAGAAGTGGTCGCAAGAGTACCTCCAACAACTACAAGCAAGACTAAAGTGGAAACGACAGAATACTGGCATAAAGAAAAATGACATTGTATGCATTAAAGATGAAAGGTTACCTGCAGGAAAATGGGCACTAGGTCGCGTAGCGGATCTACACCCTGGAAAAGACGGCCACACTAGAGTTGTGACATTAAAAACTGCAAAAGGCGAAACTAAACGACCTATTACAAAACTGGTATCACTAGTGGAGACGGAGGAACAAAACAACCCTGACACTGACAAATTGCCCAAAAACAGGCGGAACCGAGCTAAAAGGATTAGCTGGAACAGCTTGGTATGTTATATGCTGATGCTAGTTATGACATCGATAACACCTACTGTCCAGCAAGATATGAAACGTACTCAATTGACAAAAAATCAAACACTTTACTTTGACAAGATTGCAGACCTACAAGAAATCAGAGATGAATGGAAACTGGTGTTCTATTACAATATGACAAATTATTGGCGCAACGTGGACACTTTGCAATTATTCGTATCTCACATAAAGCAAGCTCGTTGCGAAGAGTGGATGATGCAATTTCACGTCCTGATTAACCAACTCGAGCAATGCACGAGTGAACTAAATTATTACAACGAATTGCTAAGGTCCCAGCGGATAACTCAACACAGGTTCAAAAGAGGATTAATCGACGGAGTAGGATATGTTGCAAATTCGTTATTTGGAGTGTTAGATCAACATTTTGCAGAACAATA
Organism: Charanyca ferruginea; assembly: GCA_947361185.1. Taxonomy (NCBI): domain Eukaryota; kingdom Metazoa; phylum Arthropoda; class Insecta; order Lepidoptera; family Noctuidae; genus Charanyca; species Charanyca ferruginea. The sequence goes on from OX376056.1 coordinate 23,990,588, forward strand.
TGAACAGGATATCGACACAATCCAACATAATGAAAATCACCTACTTCAATTGCTTAAAAATCAGACAAGTGTTCTGGAAACCGAGAACAACATTGTACAGCGTAACGAAGCAACAATGGCGAAGCAATTCACTTTAGTCAACGATCACCTCAAGTCCCTAGAAAACAAGACGCTCAAAGACAAACTGGATAGTTCACATGCATTCTACATCATTACATCGGCCATAGCTGCAGAAAGAATGGCCCAAAACTTAAAAGATATTCAAGGATCACTCATCAACACCCTGACAAATATGTACCAAGGACATATGGACGTGCATCTACTATCACCAACCCAAATGCAAAGCGAACTAGACAGAGTAGCTCGACTACTACCTCGCGATTCTACACTACCTGAAGTTCATAATGACATAAGAGACACCTACAGGCTGTTCAGAATACATGCGCGCATAACACAGCAATACCTGTTGATGGAAATAAAAGTACCGATCTTAAGTGATGCCCTATACGAACTTAACAGACTTATCAGCATTCCTCAACGTATTGACATAAATCGGGTAATGTATGTTATTCCCAACTCCGCATTAATAGCATTTAACGCCAACCAATACTCATTTATACCCCTAGAACAGCATGACATCAATGAATGTCAAAAATCACATGACCAATCTCTACTGTGCAAACTAAATCACCCTATATACAATACCGGGGATCGTCACAAATCTATTTGCGATGTACAGCTGATTCGAGACACCGAAGAACACAGCGTTTATTGCCACACGGAAATAAAAATATGCGCCGACAAATGGGTCAAATTACATAAACAAAACACCTGGTTCTATTATTGTTGTGACACGTGCGAAGTACAATTAGTGTGCGGCACTCAAATGACATCGGAGACGTTACGTCACTCGGGTCTGATAACGCTGAAACAAGGATGCAACTTGCAAGGTGATTCATTCACACTGCACGCATATATGGAACACACAAGTGACATTTTAGTCAACGAACCATATGCGATGATCGTGCCCACAATCTCTCCAATCAACAACATAATCAATACCTCGATTCGTAACTCATCCTGGCATACTGAAACGCACGAAGAGACGTTCAAGAAGATTGACACGCAACTACGCTCTATACAAGAACAGTCTAAGCTAGACACCTTATCCTCTCACGACGTTCATCACTACATTGCAATCTATGTGGTTGTTGCGATTAGCATTGCACGGTTTGTAACATCGGTATACTTTTGGCGAAAGATGGCCACCCAAAGACGGGGGGAGGGTCCGCAAGACGAGAGAAGCAGAAGTAGACGAGAAGAAGATCATGACATCGAAGACAGGAACAGCAAGATCGACAAACGGGACTCAAAAGGGAATAAAGTGTCGTGTGCTAACCCTACCACAAGCGAAGTGAAATTTGACACTGAAAAACATAGTGATGTGTGCTAATTTATTATTATGGTGACATTCTATTTATAGACTTTAGATACTTCGTCATAGTAGTCGTAGATCAATCATAATTATTTACATTAGAGTCCTGCATTTTTTACATTATTTTTTACATTCTTATTTTATTATTTTACATATATTTGGATTGTTTTATTTAGTTATTCTCTTTCTGTGTTGTGGCAATATGTACGGTGTACGTACATGGATTTAAAATATATTTATTACAATAAGTAAGCCAGTAGGCTCGCGTATTTGCACTTTGGACGCAACCTACATTTGGCAGTGCATTGACGCTGACATATTGCATTGTTCTATGCATTTGATGTATAGTACATTTTTAGTGTTCAATTAGACGTGGTTTGAGTCGGACAACTTGCATTTTTATTTAGATTCATCCCGTTGGGCACTCATTGACATTTTCTGCATTTAAGTTAAATTTGACATTTACATCTGCCTTGACATTACTTATGTTAGGGAGGCACAGTGCATAGTGCAACCTACACTATATGTTGCCCAGACTTAATACCTATACAACAAAAGAAAAATCATTCAAATCCACCCAGTAGTTCCGAAGATTAGCGTGTACAAACAAACAGACAAACAGACAGAATTTTTTTTTTGGATTCGTGCTCTATTACTGTTCCTAAACCCCCCCCAATTATTATTTTTTTAATATATTCAATGTACAGACACAGTTTTGTTACTGTTTTATTATATGTAATAGATATGTATTTAATTGTTTTGAGGTAATTGACCGTAAACTTGCTGACCGTATACATACTATCCATTACTAATATTATAAATGTGAAAGTAACTCTATCTGTCTGTTACGTTTTCATGACGAAACGTCTGAAACGATTTTGATGAAATTTGGTATGAATATAGGTTGAATCCCGGAAAATTAACCAATGTCCTTTACATATGCTAATTTTCAATCCGCAACAATAAAAAGCAGTTTTCTAAAAGGAAATTAATACTTATTTAAAACATTATGCTTATCTTTTTACTCACGTGCATTTTAGCACGATTGCAACTTATCGTGCAATATCATAATATGTGTATAAAAAGTAATATAGTAAAGTAAAGCATGTGAGTATGCATATCTTACTGTTATATGTATAATATTTACCTACAGAAAGCATGAGCAGAAAACAAAGTAAAAAACCGGAGAAGTGCGAGTCGGACTCGCCCACCGACGCCGAAGGTTCCGTTAAAATTCCGTGGTTTGGCCACCCATACAATTATGACCGCGCATACCTCGATTATACTTACTTTTCACACCACCTGCACCCTCGCTTTGCTCAGGAGTTAACTCTAAACTCCCTCGCTCCGCTCGGGAGTTAACGCTAGGATCCTTCGTTTTGCTCAGGATTAAATACGGCGCCCGCTATAAGACACTACTTTATCCCCTTACTGCATAATCTAGGTACTACGAGTAATAAACAACTACTATATTTTTTATGATTTAATTACAAACGTATAGTTTTCAGACTTTTCCCTGTACTTGATGTATAAGACGATAGTCAACGGGAAGTAGGTACCCTATAAATGATTCCCTTGAGAGTGTCGAAATATAAGTTTTTTGCGGCATTAACGGCCGTATCTTTTTTTTACATTAACTTAGAAGTTTGATTTTTCACAGCATCAAGATATTGTAGAATTGAGTACTTATATGGTTTAAATTTAAACTCGATACCTCTACGCGTTCCTGAGATAACGGGCCTTGACAGACAGAAGAACAGACAGACAGACGGACAACAAAGTGATCCTATAAGGGTTCCGTTTTTTCTTTTTGAGGTACGGAACCCTAAACAGAGCAGAACGAGTCCTTGTTGCCTAATTTGATAGATACGATACGACTTACCTACCCCTAATTTCAGAGAGACATTAAAAACTTAGGTATTTGATGCTAAGTACCTACCCAAAAAAAACTCTATCGACTTAGTTGCAGATACGATTATTATCTAAATTATGAAATGAGACATTCGGTATTTATTCTAAGTATTTGATATCTTAATGACTGTGCTGATAGACGTATGTACATTTTTGATAATATATGACGCAGTGTTTCCCATATCGTATGGACCTATTCACCTCTGCCTACCCCCTAAAATTAATAAGATGTTTTAAGAACAAGTCATGCAAAATTTATGAACAAAACATAGTAATAATTAATACATCTGTAATATTGACGTAAACACTAGTCCATGCCTTGTGTGTGCCTTAAGAATAAATAAATAATTAAATGAAAAAAAAAGAATTATATACTTAGTACAAATAAATTCATGAACAAAACTTACAGTAGGTAGAAGATCACATTTTGCTGTGCCCGACAGGGTCTACCATTGTTCCTTTTACAAATGCACTTACCACTGAGCATGTACATTGTGGGATGCAAATGAGTAATCCTTGAATTTACTTGCATCAAAACAGTCTTGACAATAATAAACATGTCATTTTCCCATTTATAGGTAGTAGGTACCTAAAAATAGACTGCTTTGACTGTTTGACTTTTCAATTATTTTGGTACCAGCCGTACCTACTAATGGTTTAGAAATGCGTGCAGCGCACAACCGAACGAATTTAAAGTAGTATGAATAATGCACCTATCCATAAAATCTAATAAGTCGCTTTTATTCAAGTATTTTTATTATTGTTGGAATATTGTAGGCATTCTAGACAAGACTAGCTTGTCAGTAGGTTCGTGTACCCACTAAATTTGAATCGTGATTTCGTCGATTAATGGCCAGTCTAGTCTATCGCCTAATTAGTACGTATATTATGACTTATATAAAAAAACATTGACTCATGTCAATGACAGTAAAAGTATGTTTTGTTACTCATTTCTTAAATGAGTGAGTGGAATGAGTCAAAGTAATGAATATTTAAACCTGAACAACTCTTAACTTGTTCTAGGGACAGAACATTAGAACCCTGTGCTATTTCTGAAGAGGCTTACCTGTCGAGTGGTGCTGGTTCCCCATGCGCCGGTCTGTCCCGCGAAGAACGACGCAGAAGACGGCGTGCTACCCTTAAGTACAGAACAGCCCACGCCACCCGCGAAAGAATCCGTGTTGAAGCATTCAATGCAGCTTTTGGAGCCCTCAGAAGACTACTACCAACATTACCCCCTGACAAGAAGTTGTCCAAAATCGAAATCCTTAGGTTGGCTATCTGCTATATCGCTTATCTCAATCACGTGTTGGATGCGTAAATCGAACAATTAATAGGCATAAGTACCTAATAAATTTAGATATCATTATTATAATCGCCGAATTGGTAATAGACGTGTTGGCCCACTGCAGGCAATGGTTTCTTCTTCTGTAAAGCTACGAACGTTGATTACTAAGTGTTGATGAGTTGAAACAGATATTATGTTAAGTGATAACAAGGATTCATTTACAAAGCACGTAGGTAATTCATAACATTGTAAAGCCAATGGTCTATAATAGATTCAAACCCAAGACTGAACGTTTTGCGTTCTCAATTATTTTTTAATACAAATCAAACCAAAAATATGTTTTACTTTTATTGTTACAGATAGTGATGGTACAGTAATTTTAATAGTAGGTACTTAAGTAGGTATCGTAGATCCTTAATCCCCATCTAGTCTTCGTCTTCCTCATATTTTTTAAATTATAGTATTGTAGGTATCCACTGTTACTTAAGTTTATTTTTGTAAATATAGAAAATAAAAAAAATAATAATATTAATGCTATTTATTTACAACTTAACTTTCTAGTCCTAAGTTTAAGATGATTTATTATCTATGTCACATCAATAACTGCAATACCTACACATTGCACAATCCACAAGTCAAATCAAGTGTATTTAATGTTCCCTTCGTGCTACTTCTTATATTAAACAATGATATATTTCAAGATCTAGTACTTAGTAAAACACAAAATCATTTTCTTTTTAAACTGTCCAAATAGCTCAAGAGTACTGGGAAAAATATCAATCCATGTAAGAAACCTAGGATAACCAAAGAGAAGAACATTCTAAAGAAAAATATTTCGATCAATTCAGTGTATGAAAAGGCCAGAACTACGACAGGAATATTAGTGAACGTTATACCAGTAATTATGGTCGCTCCTACTTTTTGAATTGCATCTGCTACTTTATCTTTCCCCTCACCTGTCGCGTATGCGTAAGCAATGTGACTGCAGAACTCCACAGCTATACCGATAGCCACAATCAAATTTACACAGGAGACAGCGTTAAGGGGAATATTCCAAATATACATGACACCCATCATGTTCACAACTACCAAAACTACATTAAACATTACAGCAAACGTAGTCAAAATGTTAAACCCAGAAGCTAATAGATTAAACACCATGGCGCCGATGAGGCAGTACCCGATGGACACAAACGTGTCTGCCCATATAGTCAAATATTGCTCATAAAATACAAAGAACAAAGAATAAGGAAATACCTCCACATTCAGATCTGTATGTCTTAGTATGGCAGCACTTATATCCTCACTGATCCTATAACCATAATCAACAGCGTTAATATAATCTTTCGAGGTACTTAACGGTGTTAGATAAGCCATAAAATTTGTATCATGGATAGATGCATGACCTTCTGCATCGAGAATATAATTAACAGCAGCTGCATAACTGGCTAATCCAGCTTTGTTGCAAATTTCAGTGGGTGGATCTTGTAAGAAGAATGGTATATACTTCTCGAAGGCTTCCCTGTCTGGTCTCAATAAGCCATTAGCGTAGTCTGAATTTCCGATTTGACAATAAGAACACTCTTCTGCATTATTAGAACTATCACAAAATCCCATATCTGTGGTGTTGTATTTACAACAACCACCATATAAATTACTCCAATCTATGAAATCATCCAACCAAGAGTTTGAACTCTTAGAAATAGAAGTAATATCGCTATGTCGTGAAGCTAAAAATATTTGTGTAATTAGCGAGTCGGAGTAACATAATTGTCCACCACAAATTACGTTTTGGTGGTCAGGATTAGTATAATTTAGACCTGCTTTAACAACGAAATATATTGGTGGACCCATGCGTATTAAATTACTGACAGCTTGCAAATATTCATACACGTAAGAATCGTGAGGTAATGCTAACTCTTGATCTAATCCTATTTCTAGCTGAGGAATTAACATGGCGCTTGCAGAAACCATGCCCATAAATAGAATAGCTACTACAATTTTTACGCGCCAATCAAAAAGAAATTTAGAATATGGTTCCATTAATCGTTGAGTAATACTTTTGTAAGGAGTTTCTGAATGTAGAGGATTTTCATCATCTAATATTTTTTTCTGAATGCAACAGAATATGTCAAATCTTTTTTCAGAGGCTCTTTTGTAGTCAATAGATAATAATGCAACTATTGTAGTTATTTGAAATATGAAGAGAAATCCTAAAGAGACTGCTGCAAATATTGCAAAAGTTACAACAGCAGGGAACTTAGCAATACTACCGATTGCAAAACAAGTTATTTGCGTCACTGACGACACAAACATTGATGGACCTGCTTGGCCCAACATTTTTTCGAAGACAAATCTTCTTTTTTTCTCAAAACTAAAATCCTCTTTATAATCGTCAAATGATTTTAAATTACTTTGAATATCATGTAGCGTGTTAACCATTAGAAAAACGTTATCAATACCGACGGACAGAACAAAAAATGGTATGACATTAATGGCGAGCAGCGTCAAGGTAATATTGGCATACCCCATTGTGCCCATCGCACAGAAAATGGCCACTAGAACTACTAAAATACTGCCAAGAGCAACCATTATTTTGCTATCAATAAACCAAGTTTTTAAAGATCTTATGTTTCCTAAAGCTACAGTAACATAAATAAACATAAGAACGTAACTTATGGCAATAGGCACAATTTCTGCCTCAGAAACTCGTTGAATCTCATCTTCAATGGACCTTTCCGCAGCAAAAGCTACAGAGACATAACTAGGTTTGTCAGGTCCATCTCGGTAGGCATGTAAAAGATCTATAAACTTTGATTCCCATTCCAACACTGGTTCTAAATCTTCTTGCAAAAGAAAATTCGAAATAGGAAAATTAATCAGAAGGGTATTGGCACTAAAAATATTACCCCTTTCGAATCCCCCAAATACCAGGTCAGGCTCAGCACCACCACCCCAATCAGACAAACAACCGAAACCATAGTGATTGTTAATGCAGTCTTGAAGGTTTTCAAGATATGTAGCATTATTTATAGGGTCTGTTTCACTCAAAAAACTGGATGCAGACATTGAAACACACTGACTAAGATCTCTATCGCCACCACGTTGCCGAAGTGGAGCATAGCACACGTCTTCTAACGTGACACCCCCGTCATCTTTGCCTATCTTAATAATAGCATCTTCAAGATCAATTAATGTTTGTAATGCTTCTATTCTAAACGCTGGACCGTAAACTGTGACACCATCTTCGCCTACAAAAGGTTCCAAATTGAATGTTAAGAAAACCTGCGCAGTTCTATAAAACGGACCAAACCTCTCATTGAAAAAATGTAATTCTTGACGACTTCGAGAATCTGGCGAAGACCAAAGTTCTATAGGATTTGCAGTCAGATTTAAGTTTACTAAACCGAAAAACATACCGAAAGTAACCCAAGAAGTCAACATAATCATTAGAACAGGGTGGCTCGCGGACATGCCTCCAATTTTAGCAAATAATATTTGAAATACCTTAGTCAGTTTATTAGCATTTGATCCTCCTTCTGTTGTTCCCGTATTTCGGTTTTTCTTTCTACGTTCCAAAAATGCTAGAAGTATAAATATCATAACACTGAATGCAAAGAAACTTATTCCTACAGAAAATCCAATGCAATTAAGTGAAATAACTGTACAAATATCAGGGACGACAGGTTCACTCGGAGGGCAGGTTTGGAAACAGTCCACACAGCTGCACGGTAGGTCACCTGCGAAGGTTTGACTACAAGGTAGGGCTTCCTTGTTCATAGAATCCTCTGGAGTAGTCGTCATATGAAAATTCACTTGAACGGGCACTAAAGGATTATTTTCAGCGTCACCAGAGGCATGAAACCAAGCTTGTGCATCACAAATTCGTGCACTACCACACATAATGTTTATAGCTGGCAAGCCAGTTTGAGGTACGACGACGCCAGAGCAGGAGTCGTGCGCTCCCAACATAAAATCTTGATGAACTCTGTAGTTTATTACATTCACGTATTCCGTACCGTTTTCGAAAAACTCTGTCTCCACTTCCAGGAACCGATGCTGGTCTGTAGCGCAGTTCATTTCGCAGATTTGCCTCGCGAAGTTTCTATAACATGTTGGGCAACGGCCGAGGACACCGTCAGCGAGAACTAAACTGTCGGCTGTCTTGAGTATTTGGTCTCGTGTGCAACAGGTTAGTATCTCGTCATCTGGTAATCTATTGCCTTCATCATCGAGGACGAGAGTTGGGCATATCCTACTAAAGACTCTTATGGCTTCTTCTGCCTCTGCTTCTTCTAAATCTTTGATTAAAGGTGATGCTTCCTCGTAAACAGCACATGGTTTAGACATTCCATTTGCCAAAAAGTAGCACTCACCACGTGCGACACATGTCGCATTAACACTGCACCATAGAGTCAGAAAACATAAAAAAGTTATAAGAAGCTTCATTTTGGCAGATTCACTTGTTTAATAATCACTTAATTTTAAAAAAACCATTGCTATGATAGTCAGACTGTCATCGCCGGCTACTAGGGCAATATAAATGGAAAATAATGCGGCCGCTAGAATTAATCTAACCACTAAGTAATCGATAGCTTATCAAAAATTAACGCAGGTGTGATCTGATGATAGCGTCATTGATTACAACAATGTAGATTTTTTTAAAGCTTTATCTTGAAGACAGCAATAAAACTTAATGAGTAGGTACACAGGTGCAGACGTAGCCCTGACTCCCCCAGAGCCTCGGGGGAACGTCGGCGTCCCTCGATTCACACCGCAGCTGTTCCCGACACGTTTCTCTTGTGACATGTCCCTATGCATTCGCAATGAGCCAATAATATGCGGAAACAGACGACTTGATATCAAATAAAACATGTCGTCACAAATGATTGATGCTTTGTGGCTATCTTAAGCAAGCTTTCGCACCGCGACGCCTCTACATTTAAAACTATTAAGAGGTTGAGGAGAATTAGGTTACTCTACCTACCAATGAATCTTTTACATTCGACTCAAACTCGAAAAAAAATAGGAAGAACCTGAAAATAATTAGTCTTACTTTGTAAGAAGGAAAAAAGGCCATAACATAAAATCTACATCTAGCAAGATACCGCTTTATTAACAAAAAAATGCTGTCGTGATTTTAGTCACTATATAATAGAATCATATGTGAATTTCCCGCTGATATGTGTGTTGTGAACATGTGCGTAATAGTAATTATGTCTGTGTGAAAAAATACCGGCACAGTACAACGAACAAATTTATTTTATGGTGATTGAAATAAAGGCCATAATTACATGGTTTTTACGAATTGCAGTGATTGGGAATAAAGGGTCAAGCGTGTCTCAATAAAAAACTTGTGCGGTTGGGGGACCCCCAATATATTTATTTAAAAAAAATATATATTGCGAACAGGCGAGTGCGCCGCAGCGGCTCGATACACGCACACATACACACACGCATTTCATTACGTGACGATTTCTACTAATTCGCACTACCCGTAAGCCGCGTTAGGGAACTTCGTTCCAATAACCAGTAGGTACCTATTACTTATGCTATTCAAAACTTATTTCATTGGTGAAAGAAAACGTCCTGAGGAAACCTGGACTTATAATGAATAGTCTGAAATCGCCATTCCGTTTTGAGCAAGCGTGGTGAATGTGGTGATCAATGTTCGTGCTTTATCTGTAATCACAGACTGTTTTTTTTTACCTATTCAAAAAGGCATTCAGTAGAATGTTTTCATAAAGTGTACTTTGATCTAAAAACTCTGTGCTGGCCAATGGCCATATTCATATGGATGGAGAACTTCTAGGCATTCTAATCGTACCCACTTAATTCCTCGCCTACCCGATAAACACATGGTAACATAAAGCCCACAGGTCTATGGACAATAGTCAACAACAGGTGTTGATATGGTGCTGATAAAAACAAATGCTTATTGCTTATCATCATTACAAAACATATATCTAATTATAATAGCTGTAAACCTCAACTTCGTTCGCATAGGATACTAACATCAATCTACTTGCACACTCAATCACCCGAGATCCCAGAGGCGCGAAACATACGTCATTTTAACAGGAGGAATACAATATCACAAAATTTTAGTTTCGGAAGTCGGTGGCTTTGTTTTATTTGTTGTTATGATTTGCCACTGACTGAAATCATGTGTGTTCTGTGCTAAAGTTATTTTTTATCACTTTTTAGTTTTTGAAGGCGGTTGTCTTTTTTGTAAACCAGCTTTTTATATTCCGCTTTTTAATATCAGCTTATTATCCGAATCCATTTAGAAACGGCAACACCACGAAGTAAGTATTACAGCTTACTTCGTGGGCAACACAGTCAAAACAGGGATTGAAAGTACAAGATTGGAGAAACTTAAAACATCAACTATGTATATTTTTTTTGCTTTCTGTCGGTTTTTTCCAAAATTCCTGAATCAATTTCGATAAAAGTTATATGAGACCATCTGTGAAGTCTACCCTTTTAAACAAAAAAAGAATTTTCCAAATCGGTCCAGGCGTTTTCAAGTAATCGGTGAACATGCATAAAAAAAAAGATTTCGACGAATTGAGAACCTCCTCCTTTTTTTAAGTCGGTTAAAAAGATGAATATGTATGTTCAATTTCATCATAATGCCGTACTAGTTGCAACTTTCGTAGTTATTGTACATTTTCGGTACTAACCATAACTCGCCTATGAGCGGCGATACCTAGTCAGTAAGCTACCTAAGTACCTACATGCATGCAGACCGATACCATTCTCATCAGAGGAGGTCCCTACACACACAAAATACTGTTTCAGCCTTCCTAGCGATTGTTACCAAAAACACAACAATCTCTTATAATAGAAAGTTAACAAGAAATGTCAAACGCTTTGAAGATCGAAATTTTAAAGCATTGATGGCCTGAAGTATGTTTTGTACCTGATTCTAACTGTTAGCGATACATACTCTGTGGGCGAACGGGACTAAAGTTGGCAACACTGCGAGCGGCCGGAGACAAGATGGCGAAAGAGACACCGCACCGTCACCACGTACTAAACATATGTATTTTTTATGTAAACTTGATCAAATAAACAAGTTCAATTGGACTCTTCGCTCGACGCTCGCCGCGCACGGACGTGTCGCCGCTTCGCTCCACGCTCTGCCGCTACGCTCGTCACCTGCTCTCGCTGCGCCCGCCGCAACGATTCCTGTAGTCAGCCGACTGCAATCAACTGTTCAAAAGTTGCCTTTTTCAAGGCGACGGCTGTAATTCCTATTTCTATAAACAGAGTCTGTCGTGCAGCTTCACTAGGCCCCTTCAGGGCAAAACCACAGTTTCGTAGTACTCGGTGGATACCTTACGGTGCCAACGAAGCCGAGTGGGTGTTGCCCCAATCACACCCGCCAAACCCCTTCAGGGCGAGGCAGTCAATTGGAGTCGGGAGCTAGTGTTTCGGCCTTGGGGGGTCTCCTAGTCGAACCTAGTCTCTGGTTTCCTTTCACAGCCACACACCTAGTGTCGGTTGGGCGTGTCTACACCCTTCGCACTAGACTGGCTAGGGCCCCGTTCGCACAATAAGACTGGCGACGGGTTTACAAGCTTAGGGCTCACCAATAGGTACTCACCTCCCTGTCTACACCCGACAGGGAGGGTTACACATCCCCGGGCCACTCCACCCGGGGAGTTAGAGTTAGGTGTTAGGTTTAATTTAGGCTTCCCTGAGAGTTAAATCTCCCAAAATTCCTTCCCCAACTTAGCTTTCCCTCCGACCATGTCGGACGCTGAAATATTAGCGTACGTCAAGGCCCGCTTATGGCCAAGCGCCAAGTTCCATACCGATCTACAGATATGGCTAGAGAACTCGTCCGCGTCCCGTAAAGCAGCCGAAGCTAGCGTCGCTGACTTCAGTGACATATTTGATAGCCCCTTTTCCCCCGATAACGCCAACGAAGGCACACCTGTGGCGGCATCCTCTATGCCACCGCAAATCCCGTCCCTATTGTCAATTAAGACAACAAGCCCGTACGCGGAAACACCTATTGTTTCCGAGCCCATTGTTTCCGAGCCCATTGTTTCCGAGCCCATTGTTCCCGCGACAATTGTTCCCGCGGCTATTGTTCCCACGCAGCTGCGCTCTGCGTCGCCATGTTTTTTAGAAACAATGGATACTTCTGTCCCCGTCTCTGAGCCATCTCACTCCGACTCTGAGGAAGCCCACTCTGCCTCCGCGTCCTCGGACGACGACTACCAAATTGTCGGTCCGGGAGGCAAGAGAAAGAAGGGTAAGAGTCCCTCTCAGGCCACCAAGGCAAAGAAAGCCGTAGCCGCGCCCCCCCCCCCTCCCCCACCCCCTCGGTTTCGGCCCCCACCGTCTCAGCTACCTCTCGTCCAGAGGGCAGCCGTCCCACTAGTCCCTTGTCCACTGCTGCCCCCAATCCTTCAGTTTCAAAAAAGAAACTACCCGCCCCGCCTCCCTTGTTCATCCAGGACAAGGCGAAGTGGACCGACGTGTCCAAATTGTGTAACGATCGTAAGATCAAATACACAAACGCGCGCTCGACCCAACAGGGTAAGTTCAAGTTCCCACGGTGAACGACCACAGGGAACTTACATCCCTGTTAAAAGTGAGGAACATTTCGTTCCACACTTATTCCCTGCCCGATGATAAACCCACCCGTGTGGTAATCCGACGCGTCCCCAAAGAAATCTCAACGGAAGAGATTCTCGCCGACCTTCAGTCGCAAAATGTCCCAGTATCCGCTGTGCATCGTCTGCACAAAGCTAGGGGTGCGATTGCATACAACTCGGTTCTTGTCGTGTGCGATCACACCGACGGCCACCATCCAATCTTTAAAGTAAAGTCGGTATGTCACTTGTCGGGCATCTCTATCGAGAGGCCTTATAAATCCGATACGGTTGGACAGTGTCACCGCTGCCAACTTTACGGTCACGCCCAACGCAATTGCTACGCGACCCCTAGATGCGTCAAGTGTCTGGGTGAGCACGCAACTGCTGACTGCCCCCGTCCGAAAGACCGCAATCTGTGCACAGAACCTCCCAGCTGTGTGCTATACGGCCAATCAGGTCACCCCGCCAATTACCGCGGCTGCCCCAAAAACCCCAAAATCCTCTTCTCCCAAGTTAACCAAGCGTGCGAACGCTCGTCAACAAAGGGAAAGCCCCTCTGTTAAGATTCCCTCCTCAGAGATGCCCGAGCGTCTCAGCCCTCAGAGGCCCTCCCCATGGAACTCGCTGAATCATCAGAGAGCGTTCCCTGCATTGAGGCCCTCCCAATCTCTGCCCATGCCAGCGCTGATGGATTCGCCAGTCCCCGCGCCGAACCTAGCCTCCGCGACCACGCCCCCCTACCTAAGGTCGCCCCCGCCGCTCCTAAAGCCGCCGCCGCCGCTCCTAAGGCCGACCTCGCCCCATCTAAGGCCGCCCCCGCCGTTTCAACCGCGCCCTCAGCCTCCCGCGTACCTGCATCTCTCCCTACCGAGAGGATAGGCGAAGTCATCAACCTCGCCTATCAAATTTACCGCAACCCCGCTGCTGAAGCTATGGCTAGGGATATACTCGCGTGCAAAGCTAATATTAGCGACATCCTTAAGGTGTTCAAAGCGTATCCGGAGATTACGCAAGCCCTAGATAAACTTTACCCTTACTAATCCAATGGATAAGGAAAGGCCGTGTACTAATAAACCCCGATCCCTTAAGTTAGGATTCTTTAACGCCAATGGCATTACTAACCAACGTGATGAGATCGCCAATTTCCTCCGCGACCATCAACTTGATATCCTCCTCATACAGGAGACCTTTCTTAAGCCCCATCATCGTGATCCGTCTCGTTGTCACAAGGGCGGTACCCTAATATACTATAGAAAGGCTCTGTACTGCATTCCTTTGGACCCTCCTCCCCTCGCTCGCCTCGAGGTCTCTGTCTGTCGGCTCGGCATGACCGGTCATCAGCCGTTAACTATTATATCAGCATACGTCCCTCCATCACCATCGGAGGATGATCCTATCCTCCTCAAGGATGACCTTTCTGCTCTTCTTGGCCTGGGTGACTCCGTCTTACTGGCGGGCGATCTCAATGCCAAACATCCCTCCTGGAATAGTAACAGGACCTCTTCCAGAGGTAGGATCGTGTTTAACCTCTGTTCTCAACTGAACTTCGACGTCATCGCCCCGATGACTCCCACTCATTTCCCCCACGATCCCAACCATCTTCCCGACATCCTCGATATAGCGCTGCTCAAGAATGTGAACCTCCGTTTGCAATCTATAGAGACGCTACACGAGCTTAATTCCGACCATCGTCCAGTGATATTAGAACTAGCTCCCCGTTCAGGTCCCTCTGACCCTAGCCAGCCCCCTCCGACCCAAATTATTACCGACTGGAGGAAAGTAAGCGAAAGCCTACAATCCACCACGTCGCCTCACTTGGACGTTATCCCCGACCACTTGGTGACAGTCGCAGACACGACAGGCGCGATCGACTCGTTCACAAATCATGTACAATCCGTCTTGAACGATTGTTCAAGGGAGGTTCCGGCGATGAGCAATCATCGCTGGAAACTGCCTGACGATGTGCGTGATCTGTTGACCGAGAAGAACGCGGCCGTCCGTGCGTACAGTGCCTTCCCCTGCGATGCGAACAAGGCTCACATGCGCTCTTTACAGCGTACTGTAAAGAAACGCATCGAGGAGCTGCGCTCCAGCCGCTGGGACAAGACACTTAGCGAACTCGAGCCCACCCACCTAGCCTTCTGGGAACTCCAGAGGAAGCTCCGTTCTTCTAACGAGGCCTCCATGCCCCCTCTCATTCGTTCCGACAGTAGCGTCGCCTTCGACAACGATGAAAAGGCTGAATGTCTAGCCGACAGCCTAGAGTCTCAATGCACCCCCAGCTCTCAACCAGTAGACGAAGCTCACCTTTCTGAGGTCGACGCCGAAGTCGAACGTAGAGCCTCTCTCCCACCCGTTGAAGACCCTGATTATCCTCTGCCTCCTGTCACTCCCGACGAAGTGCACGATATTATCAAGAGGCTCAAACCCCGGAAAGCCCCCGGCTCTGACGGTATCACCAATAAGGTGTTTAAACTCCTCCCCGCCCATCTCATAATGCTAATGACCGCCATCTTCAATGGCGCTCTAAGCAACAACATTTTTCCTCAGGCATGGAAAGAGGCCACCGTTATCGGCATTCCGAAACCAGGCAAACCCAAGTCTGATCCCACCAGTTACCGTCCCATTAGTCTACTCAATGTTCTAGGCAAAATCTACGAGAGGCTTATTTATAAGCGGCTCAAAGACTTTGCCGAAGCAAAGAGTCTCATTCCCGACGAGCAGTTTGGCTTTCGAACCGAACACAGCTGCGTCCAACAAGTCCACCGCATCGTCGAGCACATAAGCGCTGGTTTCCAGCGTGGCTTGTTGACGGGTGCGCTCTTCTTTGACATAGCGAAAGCATTCGACAAAGTCTGGCACAACGGCTTACTATACAAGCTTTACCAACTCGGAGTGCCAGATCGTCTCGTGCTCATCTTGCGTGACTTTTTGTCGAATCGCACCTTTCGCTATCGCATCGAGGGTGCGCTCTCTTCACCCCACCCGATACGCGCTGGCGTCCCTCAGGGCTCCGTAGTATCCCCCCTCATTTTCACGCTGTTCACCAGCGACATCCCCAAAGATAAAAAGGCCCAGTTGGCTCTATTCGCTGACGACACGGCCATCTATTACTCGGGTCGCAACCCAGACTGCATAGCTCGTACCCTCCAATCCGCGGCAAAAGCCTTAGGCGCTTATTTCCGGAAATGGAGAATCGAGGTAAACCCCATCAAGAGTCAGGCAGTACTCTTTTCCAAACCGCGTTCGTCCCTCTCTCTGCCCAGTCCGATAACCATGTTCGGTAAGCCTATCCCTTGGGAGAAGCAAGCCAAATACCTAGGTGTGATTCTGGACCACCATCTTACTTTCGGAGAGCACATAAAGACGGTGCGTTCGCGCGCCGCTTTCGCTCTCGGTAGGCTCTACTTCATGTTGAATGCACGCAGCAAATTGTCACTCAAGTGCAAATTGCGCATTTACACGGCGTGCATTCGTCCCATCATGACGTACGCCTGTGCTGTATTCGCACACGCGAAACCATACCGTCTCCATAGGATGCAGACCCTCCAAAACCGTTTCTTGCGAAGAATCACAGGAGCCCCTTTTTACCTTCGCAACGAGAACCTCCATCTCGATCTAAAAATACCTACCATCCAGCAGTTCATGAAACGCTCCGCCAAGCGCTTCTTCGACACTGCTGAGAAGCACTCTAACCCGTTAATCGTATCGGCCGCCCGGTACACTCCCTCCCGTATTAGTAAGACTCGACGACCGAGACATACTCTGACCGATACTGACGATGCTATTACTCTTCTCCAGGAGAGCAATAAAGCCACCAGTATAGTTAAGAAACACAGACACAGACCGCCGTCATTCCGTCCTCGCCGCCGAGGCCCGCCGCGACGACCCCGTACGTCCCCTCCCCGACCCTTGCTCGTGCCAGCCCGCGCCGCTGAGCCTGTAGTTTTAAATTCGTCCCTAAATAATGGAAATCCGATCCAGCCTGTCCCTTTGCTGTCCTCTCCCAGCGACGCCCTAAGCCGAGGCTCGTACCCCACAGGGGGTGCCCTTAGCGTGTAGTCGCTTAGTTTGTAAGCTTTTTGCCCTGGCTGGAGGCCCTAAAAATAATATTTTTTAAGGCACCACAGGAAAGTCCGGTTAAGCAGCCGACAACCTCCTAGGTTGACCTGCGAGATGCCAATCCGAAAAAAAAAAAAAAAAAAAAACAAGTTCAATTCAAACTCTAAATCGATCCATTCATTTCATTATGTGCCTCCTTACAACCTGCACATAAATTTGGTGACCCCGACGTGATTCCTAAGGCGAGAAGCGTAATACCGACGAGATTCCGACGCGTCAATCGCGTCATAGTCATAGTCGACGAATTCTGCAAACTATTTTGGGCGCCACGCCATGTGCGCCCGCGCCGCCTATTATGGATAAAGAACAACGCAAGAACAACATGCAAGCTGTACCTACAGGATCTGGACGAATTTCCACGACAACAACTTTGGGATCGCTGATCTAAATTGCCAAAATTCAGGAAAGTGCTGATTAACGCTGAGTGAAGTGATCTATCTTTGTCGTACGACCAGGAAGTAGGTAGTACATTTTGGAGGTAAATATTCATTTATTCTTTCAAAAACGCTACGAACTTCAATATTTGCCTCTTGTGTGACGGTGTTTCGTTTCCATTTGCAATCTTTTCCGCTAATCTAGCGACGAATTTCGTACCTAATACATAGGTACATTGGCACATTGCTTGCTTGTCGAAATATCGACCATCATATTCATACTTTTTTCACAAATTATTACTGTGCTGTTTTCGTGCCTAGATATAGGGATAGCTACAATGATATTCTAATAAACAGATAATATTTATACACTCACAAAACAAACGAAAAAAGTGTTCCGCGCAGCAGCGGCTGCACACATTTACACTTTTCATTCATTTTACAATTCACTACAAGTCAAAATGTTGAAAAGGGATGGCTTGAAAAAACCAACAAGAAAAAAAGAGACAGTTAGTGTTGTCAATTGCGCGTGAATGTAAACGGGCATTATCCTGGCCACCAATCACTGCGTCTTGGCATCACAGACTAGCAAAATTTAACGAGACAGAAGGTACAAACCGCGAGTACATTTATACACGCGGTTTGTACCTATAACAACTAATAAACAGGACTAAATGTATAATAGAATATATAATTATAATAATATACAGAGTAGAAAATATTTATTTTGTAATACAATTAATTTCTTTGTTTACGAACAAATGCGATCCATTCTTGAAGCCAGATCTCATTGGATAACCTTAACGAAAAAAGGATAATAAAAATCTGTTGTCATATTGTTTAATTTCTAATTAGGTATATAAATTATTGAATAAAACAAAATGATGAAATATTACAAGGTTAGAAAAAAGAAAAACAGAACTGTGGGTAAACAATGACTTTACTGCCTACGATATCGCATCTGTACTTTTATTCTATGTCCGGAGTGAACGCGTCCTTGTCTTACTCACGTGAAACAATGTACTTCCATTTCTTTCTTTTTTCTAACCTCCAAATATAAGAATTTTAGGAAAATAATTGAAATATATAAACAAATCGATGTATATTGCGTAGGTACATGTGGTATGAGATCCCTTGTGCTTTATTCAATTGGGTATCATAATTGGTACACTTTCTAAATACACAAAATAGCATTTTTTTATTTTTTTAGCTGCTTTAACAAAGCGTACCATTCGTCGCCATGCGTGACGCAGACTAAAGGCAATACGTCCCAATTAGGACGTTTTTGAATCTTCAAAATTGGGCGCTCATAACATATCTGTTTAATATAATATCATTGGATAGCTAGCTATATTACGGAAAAATAAGCACTTATTGCAAGATATTGCTTTGTCATTCTTCACTTACACGCTTACAATTTGCACAAATAACGTGAATGCATAACTTACTGGGCATGATATTGCTACCTACTTTATTTACGTTTGATTTTTTAGTAAAAAAGGCATACCTTTTATTATTCTAACTAAAAAACTATAGCACTATGATTGCTTATTTTTTTTTTTGAGTAGTGTCCTGAGTTACTACTTATTTAATATGTCATGTACCTAATCTAATTCCTTTGTTATCTAATTCATAACAAAGACGACCTTGCTTCTTTTCTTCACAAAGTAAAGAAGTTCAAATTGTTGGATATCATTTCCTAATTTAATAATACAACCTTACTTAGAGTGTGCATAATAACTAACTAATACTCTAATGTAAACATTACAATCTGCTACCTGCAACTTATATAAATAATCTATTCCCGGCATTTTATACTGTGTTAGGTCAGTCATTAATTTTTATTTGCTGACTATTCCAGATTTGCAAATTCCACCGGAACGTGAAGTCAAGGCTGGACTGAAGGTGACGTTGATGCCATCAGCCTGTACTCACTGTGCTCCGGGTTGGATAGTCGGTACCATTTTATTGTTCCTATATTGTTCATTGGCTATATTTGTTTGAACGTTATTTGCCTCTTCGTATTTTACTAAGGTACCCACCTAACTAAACAATAATGTCGGACGATATTAAAAAGCTAAGGCAGCTTCGTAGCAGTATAAAGGGTAGAATTACTTTATTCAAAAAACATATTGAGATGTTAAAATCAATTGATCCAAGTCAAATTACAAAATTGCAACTTACTGAATTACAATTAAAGTTTGAACGATTTCAGGCATTGTTTTCTCAATTTGATGAACTTCAATCTAAAATTGAATCACTAGATCCTGAATCTGAAAGTGAGCTTGATGAGAGAGAATTGTTTGAGGAAACATTCTGTAGTTTAATTTCACATGCGCAACTAATTATTGAAAATGTTTCACAGGCCCAAAGTGGTTTTATTCAGGGTAACAATAATGTTGATGTAAAGTCTGAGTGCAGCAGCTCATCCTGTAAAAACAATTTTAATGTTAAATTACCAACTATAAATCTTCCTAATTTTGATGGTAACTACTTGAAGTGGCTCGAGTTCCGTGACACTTTTGACTCATTAGTTAATAAAAATAAGGCTATTCCAGAAATAAATAAATTTCATTATCTTCGGTCTTCCCTGGATAGTGGCGCTGCACTTGTTATAAAATCGGTTGAATTTACTTCTGAAAACTATATGCTGGCATGGCAACTCCTTTGTGATAGATATGATAACAAAAGACTATTGATAAACAACCATTTAAAATCATTATTTAATTTTGAAACTATCACAAAGGAATCACATAAACCTTTGCGTTATATGATAGATTATTTCACAAAAAATGTACGTGCCTTAAAATTATTAAAGGAACCTACAGACTACTGGGATACAATTATTATTTACATGATGGCTTCTAAACTAGATGGCGCCACAGGTCGCAAATGGGAAAAGCATCGAAACAATTTATCGGTTTGCCCAACTCTTGACGAATTTTACCTATTCTTGCGCAACCGAGCGGATGTTTTAGAAACGGTACAGTTTAGCAAATCGGATGCTAAACCTCAACGTTCAAACCCACAAACTAAATCCTTTGTATCTTCAAATAGTACAGAAGGGTCGACCAATAAACAGTGTGTCATCTGCAACCAAAGGCAGTTCATGAGTGTGAAAAATTTAAAACTTTAAATGTAGATTTGCGCCTAAAGGAGGTTGCTAAGCATAAGCTTTGTCCCAATTGTCTTCGTAGTGGTCATAATGTCAACCGTTGTTTCCGAGGTCCTTGCAAATTCTGTCAGAAAAAACACAGTACGTTGTTACATGTAAGTAAAGAATCAAAGAACCAAGTTAATAATAATGAAAATTCTAACTTACCTTCAACTTCTGGGTCGAATCCCACTGTCGCTCCTGCCGTGTCGTTATCAGTTGTGATGGCGAGCCAGGTGCTGCTATGCACGGCCCTAGTCGAGATAGTCGATCAACAAAATAATACTTACCTTGCGAAGGCGCTGCTTGACAATGGTAGTCAATCTTCCTTCATTACAAAAAACCTACGAAATAAATTAAAATTAGATTTTACTAATAGAAATTCGGTAACTGTTAGTGGCATCAATAATGCTATTGTAAATACGGCTCAATATTGTGATTTACAATTAAAATCTCGATTAAACGAATTTTGCCTTAATGTGTCATGTCTTGTCATACCACAAATTACAAGCAAACTTCCAAGCGTGAGCATTAATCCATCGCAACTTAACTTACCTCACAATCTTCAGTTGGCTGATCCTGAGTTTTTCAGTCCTTCTGACATTGATATTCTATTGGGTGCAGATATCTTTTGGGATATTGTAAACCCAAGGGTAATTAAACTGGGTCGAAACAAACCTACATTGCAACACTCCAAATTAGGCTGGTTAATATCTGGGCCTACTGGTGTTGATATCAGTCACAAACTAAAACAAAATAATATTGTATGCAACTTTTCTCAAAGTATTCAACAAACATTAACAAAATTTTGGGAGATAGAAGAATTACTTCCGGTTAAACAATATTATTTTTCGAAATCTGAGGAGTTGTGTGAAAGTATCTTCATACAAAATACTAAACGATTAAATGACGGTCGTTTCTTAGTTAAAATTCCACTAACTGATTCTCCAGAACTAGCTCTCGGTGACTCATACAACATAGCGCGTCGTAGATTTATTAATTTAGAGCGAAAACTAAACAAGTCACCTATTCTAAAGGAGGAGTACAAATCATTCATCGTGAGTATGAACGCTTGGGCCATCTTTCACTAATTGAGCGTCCTTCCTTTGGTTATTTTTTACCAAACCACGCTGTACTACGTCCTAATAGTGAAACTACTCAATTACGAGTGGTGTTCGACGCATCGTGCAAATCTACTTCCGGAAAGTCTTTTAATGATATCCAACTGGTGGGGCCAGTTATACAAGACGATCTTCTGTCAATTTTGCTGAGGTTTCGTCAAAATGCCTTTGTTGTGACTGCCGATATAGAAAAAATGTACCGGCAAATATCGGTTGACGAGACTCAGCGAAACTTACAATTAATTTTGTGGAGAGATGACGAAACCAAACCGTTGCAAGTACTACAGCTGAACACCGTAACTTATGGTACGGCCTCGGCTCCATTTTTAAGCACAAGATGTTTGTTAGAGTTGTCGCGTGAATGCGCTGATAAACCCGACGTACAGCATGTCATTGAGCATAATTTTTACGTCGACGACTTGAATACAGGTTCTAATTCAAAACAAGATTTAAAAAATGTTGTTCATGAAGTCATTAATAAACTTTCAGAAGCCTGTTTTCCTCTACGTAAATTCCGGACAAATGCTCCAGATATTTTAAAAGATCTTCCTATAACAAACATCTGTCAAGATTTTAGCAAGGTATCTACTGTCTTAGGTTTAAAGTGGTATCCACAAACAGATACTTTAAAATTTTCCACAGAATTCAAAATTGAATCGACAATTACTAAGCGCAACATTTTATCTATGTCCTCTAAAATTTTTGACCCGCTCGGTTTATTATCAGCAACTATTATTATTCCGAAAATAATTTTACAACAATTGTGGTTATTAAAAAACGATTGGGATGAGGAAGTCCCAAATAACATCAAAGTTCAGTGGGAAGAATTAATTAAAAATTTACATTATATTTCCACTCTTGAGGTGCCCAGGCATATAGTCTGCTCAGCACCAATTAATGTCGAATTTCATTGTTTTACTGATGCATCGCAGACTGCATACGGTGCCTGTTTGTATGTAAAGTCAATAGATAAATTAGGTGTTATACATTCTCATTTGTGACGACACGGTTGGCGCAGTGGCTGAGCGATCGACTGCTGCGCAACGTGTTGCGGGTTCGATTCCCGCCCAGGGTAAACGTTTGTGTGATGAGCACTTGTGTTTGCCTTGTGTCTGGGTGTTGTTTATCTATATATGTATGTATTTACAAAAAAAAAATGTATTTGTGTATGTATATCAGCTGTCTGACACCCATAAGTACAGGGTCTCCCTAGTTTGGGGTCAGATGGCCGTGTGTGAAAATGTCCCCACATATTATTATTATTATTATTATTATTTGTTTTGTGCCAAAGCAAAGGTAGCTCCTTTAAAACCGGAGTTAACTATACCGCGTCTGGAATTAATGGGCGCCTTATTAGGTGCTAGATTGCTTACTAAGGTTCTACATTCATTCAAGATTAAACATTTTAAACCTTCGCGTGCTGTTTTGTGGACGGATTCAACAATAGTTTTGGGATGGATTAATACCCAACCAAAAACCTTAAAAACTTTTGTATGCAATCGTATACAAGAAATTCGTGAACTTACTGCTCAAAATGAATGGCGCTATGTGCCAACTCAAAATAATCCGGCAGATCTAGCTTCACGCGGAGTCAAGCCGCAGGACCTTAAAACTATCTTTGGTGGCACGGTGCTCCTTTTTTAATTAAACCTGAGGATGAGTGGCCTCAGTATAATATGAACTTACCAAGTAATACATTGCCAGAAATGAAGATTAGTTTGACTATACAATGTAATAAACAGAGCTTTATTTCATTTGAAAATTTTTCAAAACTATCCAAACTTCAGAGAGTTCTAAGCTATGTACAGCGGTTTATAAACAACTGTAAAAATAAAAACAATCAAATTAAAGGTAAACTGACACTAAAAGAGTTACAAACTTCATTAAAAACATTAGCAAAAATATCACAAACTTTTTCCTTTGAAAAGGATATTCATTCCTTAAAAACTACAGGATTTGTAAATTCTAAATCTAATATTTTGTCTTTGAATCCATTTTTGGATGATGAAAATATATTGAGAGTCGGGGGACGCATTCAAGGTGCGTTGCAACCCTATAATAAAATACATCCCATTTTAATCGATTCCAAGCATGCATTCACCAAACTTTTATTTGCAGAGGAACATCTGCGTCTACTACATTGCGGGCCTCAGCAATTACTTAGTTTAATACGTGAGAACTTTTGGAACGTTGGTGGCAGAGTTCTTGCTGCACAAACTGTAAAAAAATGTGTAAGGATAAAGGGTAATTTCATTCAAACTTTGATGGGTAACCTACCTCATCCTAGAGTAAATCCCTCGTCTCCGTTTGAGATCTGTGGCACCGATTTTGCAGGTCCGTTTCATATTTCCAATCGGAAAGGACGTGGTGCTAGAACTAGTAAATGTTACTTGTGTCTTTTTGTCTGTTTTTCCTGCAAGGCTGTGCACCTGGAGGTAGTTAGTGAGCTAAGTACCAATGCATTCATTTCATGCTTACGTAGATTTATTTCCAGGCGAGGAAAGCCCCGCATAATTTATTGCGATAATGGTAGGAACTACGTGGGGGCAAATAACGAGTTAGGTAAAATGCTTAAGGTCGCAAATGAGTCCATGACAGAATTCGGAGCAAGCGAGGGTATCGAATTTAAATTCAGTCCAGCTTATGCACCCAATTTCGGTGGAATTTGGGAGGCTGGCGTTGAAGCGGCCAAGCGAATTGCAAGTAATTCAAATCTAACATTTGAAGAGCTTTCCACTCTCTTCACACAAATTGAGGCAATTTTGAATTCGCGTCCGTTGACACCTATGTCATCGGATCCGTCAGATTTTAATCCATTAACACCCGGCCACTTCCTGATCGGGCGTCCGTTGACGTCACTGGCATCTCCTATAGTCGAAAAATTATCGATCAATCGATACCAGCATTTAGAAAGAATGAGGCAACATTTTTGGAAGAGATGGTCTCAAGAATTTCTCTCCGAGCTACAACAGCGAGTCAAATGGCGTCGATCCAGCGGCCAATCTATAAAGGTTGGAGATGTTGTCATAATCAAGGATGATCATCTGCCAGCAATGAAGTGGGTTTTAGGAAGAGTGGAGAAACTTTTTGTCGGACCGGACGGTTCATGCAGAGTCGCAGATATAATCACAACTAGGGGTATTCTCCGACGAGCTCTAAACAAAGTCTGCATCCTGCCAGTTGAAGCTCCAGAGCTGCTTGAAAGCACGGCTTCCAAGGGGGCCGAGGATGTTAGCGATACATACTCTGTGGGCGAACGGGACTAAAGTTGGCAACACTGCGAGCGGCCGGAGACAAGATGGCGAAAGAGACACCGCACCGTCACCACGTACTAAACATATATATTTTTTATGTAAACTTGATCAAATAAACAAGTTCAATTCAAACTCTAAATCGCATTCATTATGTGCCTCCTTACAACCTGCACACTAACATATACCTATATTATAAGATATGCAAGTACGCATACTTTCTTATTATGGTACATGTAAGAAGGTATGCGTCGTCGTCTCTATCTATTCTCAAAATTTCAGCAATGCTAGCATGACGTAGTTCTAGCCTGGGCTCTTCAACCACAGCCATATGCCACCATAAGCCTGACATGATACGTAACACAAAATCTCCTAAGTTTTTTTTTGAGATATGTTTATTTGCTGGTAAACTGATGCAGCTGTTCAGCACAAGCCTAGATAAGTGCCCGCCCTTATGTACACTAAGATTAAATAAGATTTGTATATTTGTTGTAAACTCAAAAACTTCTGGTCCGATTTCAAAAATTCTTTCACCGTTAGAATGCTACATTATCCCTGAGTAATATAAGCTATATTATTTTATCAATTGAAAAAAATAGGGATCCTTAAGAAAATTCACGCGGACAAAGTCGCGGGCAAAGTGACAGACCTTTAAACAACATTTAATCAATATCTTTATTGTGGATCATAGGTAGGTACATAATACAGGTCTTTTAATAATAATTGTGATCAGCTATGTCTCGCCCATAGGGCATACAATAGTTACATGGAAACATTAAATACAATATTACATTACATTATTGATACAAATCGAGTCAATTTAATCGAGTTTAATTACTAATTAACCAAAATATGACTAGTAGGTATATTTTTGAATGGAGCGCGCTATAGGTAAAGTCCCCTTAACTCGAGGTTAATGCGAGCAACTTAACTTCGAGTTAAGTTTTTGCGTAAGTGGACCATTTTTTTTTGAAACGAAGTTCCTTAACGCTGCTTACGGGTAGAGCGAAATAGTAGAAATCGTCACGTAACGAAATGCGTGTGTGTATGACGTATGCGTGTATCAAGCCGCATATTATTATATTATTATTTTTATATACCTACGATTTTTTTTGTACAGACGCGTACTTAAGGAAATTCCTTCCTTAACGGGGGTCCCCCGACCGCACAAGTTTTGTGTTCCTGGGTGGAAAATCGCCATGGATGTCCTCCACCCTGGGGCGGGCGGAGGGATATCTATCAGACTCCTACTGACTAAAAACAACCACGGTGTTCCATCTCACACCTAAGTCGGGGGTCGTGGGAACTGGAGATACTTCTGCAACCCCCGAAGGTGTAAATGGACCTAAGTTGGCATATTAAATGACAACGGTACATAATAGATACGATATAAATCGATCGATCGATCAAAGTTAAGCTACGCTTGCCACGGTCGGTATATGGATGGGTGACCATTGATATCAGTCCCATCCGTGCCGTCATCATTCGTAGATCTTTGACAGACGTTATGGGTAGTCAGAAGCGAGAAAGTCTGAAAACCAGTCTTATCATGTTACCCAATAACTGGGTTGTGGTCTTGTGGTATGGTGGACGTCAGTTAGGCAATCGATATACATGGTATAGCACTGGTATTCAGCTGCATGCGGTAGCCGATCCCAATATAGTTGGGAAAAGGCTAGGCAGTTTGTTTAGTACATAATAAACACCTACAAACATGATGTTTATTGGTAGACTTTATTTTAAGCTGTAATTTATAATCCAAAGGGCATGCTAAGAGAGAAAAATTTGGTACTTACTAAGTCGAATAATTTCTCATATCGACAAATTAGTAAGTAATTTTCTCTTGTAACAAGTAGGTGGTGACAAGCCACGTGTTGATTAGATTGATGGTCTAATTGTTATCTAGGGAAATCAACAGCGAGGCGGACCCGTTATAGTTCTAATGCTGATGTAATTGATACCGATCGCGGGGGTGACCAAGGAAGTGACAGTAGCAATAGGTTCTCACACTTAAAATGTGTGTTAACAGTATTCTGTAGGTTTAGTAAAAAAAATATATGTGGCAAAAATAATTATTAGTAGGTAAAATAGGTAAGTAACCTAAATACAATAAGAAATAATTTAAAAGAGAAAAGTAAAAGATAATTATTTTATTTGTCAAACATGAGTACACAGGTTTATAGTGCGAGATGTTGGGGTACCTATAACTTGTCCTAAGTACATGTTTTGCCATAGAATATGGCGTACAAAGTAAAAAGTTGTATAAATATAAATACACGAGTAGACCGAAACTAAAGGATCTACCTCATCTACCTATCATCTGTCCTGAATCACTGACTGACGGATCAACGCACAGCCTAAACCGCTGATTGTAGAGACCAGAGGACCTAGTGTGAGTTTTTATTCGAACTCGATCGCGTTAACGTAAACTCCATTTGTATTGAAACTGGAACAGCGCAGTCAAGTGGCAACAATAGGAAACACAATTATTCCATACAAATTAACATAAGCGATCGTTTACGTTAAGGCGAGGTATTCCGAATTTTAGCAATTTTTGTTAAGTTTTGAACGTCTGTATTTATTTTTAAGATAAACCTAGAATTATGAAATTGGTATTTTATCAAAATATAACATATTATCTAGTCTTTCGGAAAGACAGAAACTAATTGATTAATAACAATTTACTCATTAGAAAAATAATATAAAGATAACCCTAATTTAAAACTTAAAACATCGATTACTCCGAGATCTCATCACTAAATGATATGAAAGTTATACCAATAGAAGTAGCTTGTTATTATTTAAAATATCGGAAAAAAACTTTTTTCTTTTAAGCTATAATTTTCCCACAAATAAATAATAACCTACGTAAATCCGAAATCTAACGGGCGGTCGCCTTCCCTCCGACGGCCCCGACCGTCGACCAGTACCCGTCGAGACACCGGAGCGGAAGGTTGTATCGCTGTTTTGTACAAAAATAATACGTAAAATATTTTAGTCAAAGTTCGTCCCCGTGATTAGGTAGGTATTTATGAAAATGGGCAATAAAATAAATGGAAGAAGATTTATAAAATTAAAGGAATACCGATTTATATGTTACAAAAAAAATGGTAGGTAAGTGCCTGCCTACTCGCTTTACTTTTATAATACATAATTAGATTACTAACATTTCATGTAGGTATAATAATAAATAAGTAATAAAAAATAATAAATAAATAAAAATAATTAATAAATAAATAATAAATAAATGCTAAATAAATACTGAATAAATATTAAGTAAATAATAAATAAATAATAGTAAATAATAAATGAATAATAAATAAATAAATACAAAATAAATAATCAATAAATAATAGATAATAAATAATACATACTATATAAATAATAATAAATAATACACATTATTTCTAATTAATCTAAAAGGGAACACACAACCACAACACACATCAAAGGAACGGTAGGTACAGAGGCCAGCATATCAAGCTACAACAATGTCAAATTACTTTGATAGATTTTCAACGTTATTACAAAAGAATAAAGTTCATATTCAATTGGGAAAATTTTACAGTTTGGTATGGGTTGATGTACTGGCGTCTGTACCTACCGTTCTAGTTGGTTCCTCGTAACAAAAAGTATAAAGACGGAACAGGATAGGATAAGTATAGGGTACTTTCATTGCATTGCAAAATTGCCTATGAGATTTTATGCTGGCATTTCACATGGCGTAGGTATTTATGCAAATATTCGCCTTATTTGGATAATACAAAATCGACTTTATTGCAATAACTATAGGGTACTTTTCATTGCATTGCAAAATTGCCTATGTGATTTTATGCTGGCACTTCACATGGCGTATTTGTACAAATATTCGCCTTATTTGGATAATACAAAATTTACCTTATAGTAATTGAAATAAAGTCGATTTTGTATTATCCAAATAAGTCGAATATTTGCTGTTGCCAATGTGACGTAAGGGTTACGTGGGGGAACAACAAATCAAACCAACGTAACCAGTCAACATAAAAATATATTTAAGAAAAGGAGTGGGTAAGTTTACGGTCACTAATTCCCTTTCAACCTCCCCTGGGAGTTGCACTAGCCACCACCTGAAATACGACCCTTCCTTACATCTTCATTCATCCATCCTCCATCCATTTCTTGCATTCGTTCACCTAATATCCCAGCAGACCACCTAATAAGGAGGTGGGTCCGCATCCTAGCAAGTATGTGAGAGTAGATTGTCCGAAGTTGACTAAATACTCGCGCAAGTCAGACTGAGCTAGTGGCTACTTACTACTATGAACCATGTATATAAATTTGAAGTTACTACAGAGTATATATAAATATTGTTTTGGATGTAGGCTTATTTTTGGAGTATCCAACCGCTCCTGCATAAGCTTATTGAATGAGTTGCGATCCGCTCAAATATAATTAAATAAAATCAAGAAGTAAAGTTTTTTCTAGTTTTGGCTTTGGTTAATGGAGTAACTATACCGCCCCGCTTAGGTAGGGTTTTTACCTAGGTAAAAATCCTTGTGGTGACTTGCAAATAACTACCTACTATACGTAGGTACACATGCCACAGTATGAAAATAAACAGTAGGGTCATTCTCTTAGTAGGTACATAGACTTCATAAAGGCTTATCATGTTACAGTGCTGTCCATGTTATAAAGATCACAAAGGACAGTCAATTTTGGGAAGAAAAAAAGGAATCAAAACTTGTTGGGTTTTATATGAACTCTCTGCTTCCGGAACTAGTAGACCCCCGGAAGATACCTACGAGGGATGGAGATAAGAAAAATAAAAGGATAAAGAAAACAACCATTTGTAATGATTGATTATATTATAATAAACTAATATATTTTTACATAAAAAACATGTTGGCTTGTCACTTAGACTATCCAGACACTCTTTATTGTCATCGTCGTCTGCTGCTTCAAAATCGCCATTCGCCACACTAAAACATAAAACTATTTAGATATTACACACACAAATGACATTAATAATATAATATGTAGTAAATAAATAGGTAAGATACATTTACATGATATTGATGTTAGATTTTTACCTGTAAATACATTACTGATAATGTTCAAACATTATTTTCTTTGTATTGCCAAACATACTCACGATGGTTATATTTTTATTTACTTACCTACTTCTTTATATAACGCCCGCACTCCGTCCAACGCGCACCGTCCGGGTGTGAATTTAGATTGTAGGTAACTGCGGTTGTAAAAATAATGTAAGTAAATATTGGAATACAAAACTAATAAGTAGGCTAATCATTGCCTTCCTATTAGTTTTGCATTACAATATTGACTTATATTATTTTCAATTTCTATACGAAACTGTCGCAAGAATGTCATAAAGATAGTATGTTTTATTTTTCATTACAAGCCTTACAAATGTTATACTTTACAAGGCATGGTAGCAAAATCTACACAAAAAAGTATTATGATATTATCGTAGTTGATACACTGTATTCTTTACACTGTGACGCTTTCTGGGCGAAAGTAATAGCCGCGTTGATATCCGCGCGCGCTTCCTATGAATACCTACATAGTTCTGTAGCACAACGTTGAAAATCTATCAAAGTAATTTGACATTGTTGTAGCTTGAAACGCTGGTCTGTACCTACCTTTCCTTTGATGTGTGTTGTGGTTGTGTGTTCCCTTTTTACCTACACATTATTTCAAATTTATCTGAATAAAGGCAAAATTAAAAAGTAAGTTTATATACCTACCTACCTACCTAATTACATGTACCTAGGTGTAATTATAACTAGTTATAGCACCTATAAAATATTGTAGCGTTGACATTTATTTATTATTTATTTATTATTTATTTATTATTTATTTATTTATTTATTATTTATTTATTATTTATTAATTATTTATTAATTATTTATGTATTATTTATTTATTATTTACTTATTTATTTGTCGCAACGCCGAGTCTCGGGCGGCGGTCAAATAACCCGACAATACTGGCCTAACCAGCCAGACTACAGTGGGTGTTAGGAAATGAATACCCACACCCGCAACCGCTACCCAGCGATCGGGAGTCTTGGCTTAATTGCCCGGGCTGAGAGGAAGAAAACCTCTATAAAACAATCACCCTAATTCCACGGTGGGACACGTGCCAATGGAATGCATGACTGGTGGGAGATCAGTATCGAGCGCCAACCTCGGCGGACATGGCTAACGTCGTTGAAGATCGCCTTCTTGGAGGAATGGGCGTCACCCTTCAAGTGACCTTTTATATCGACCCTACTCGTGGGAACAAAATGAATATGAATAATGAAAATGAAAACCAAAACCAAAACCAAAAAAAACCGAAGATGACACAACAACTACTTCAAAAAAGCATGTTTGCACGTGCAAGGAGCCACTCACTTGGAACTTTACCAATTGAAACACCAAAACAAACAAGTCCAAATGATAAGGTGCATGTGGAATCGAATACATCTGATACGAATGATGCACAAGCTAAAAAAATTCAACCCTGGCAAAACGATCAGGTGCCTATGAAAAGGAAAGCGGAATGTAGTCCTGAAAGGACAAAGAAAAATACTAAAGTAAATAAGACAACATATGCAGTAACAACAGAAAACAGATTCCAAATCTTAGAGTCAGCAAGTCACGACGAACCCAGTCAACAACCTAAGGAGCCTAAACCGCCAAAGCCAGAACCCATATTTGTCACGGGAGTTATAGACATAACGACATTAAAAAAACTCCTCTCCTCAATTGTAAATACCGACAAATATACTATGACAACTCTAAGGTCAGGACACATAGTTAAAATAATGCCTGGTGACGTAGACACGTACTAAAACATAAGAGCTAACTTTATAGAAAATAATGTTAGCCATTACACATACAAACTTAAAAGTGAAAGAGCCTACAGAGTAGTATTACGTGGTCTTCACTCATCAGAAGACACCGAACTAATAAAAAAGAGCTCTTCGAACTTGGGCATGAAGTACGGCACATCACAAATGTACAACATAAAAACACAAAACAACCGCTACCCTTATTCTATGTAGATCTTGAGCCTAAACACAATAACAAAGAAATTTTCAAAATCAACAGAGTGAATTACGTAAAAGTTTCATTTGAAGCACCATACAAAAAGCTAGACATTTTGCAGTGTAAAAGATGTCAAAGATTTGGACATGCAAAAAACCAGTGCAACAGACCATTCAGATGTGTAAAATGCGGGGAAGAACACTCAACAACAAGCTGTTTAAAAAGACCGGACACCGAGGCAACTTGTGCCAACTGCCAAGAAAAACATCCAGCAAGTTACAAAGGCTGCACAAAGTACAAACAATACAAAGACTTACTTTCGAAAAACAAGACGGGAAAGGGCAAAGAAACTAATGGAAACACAAACAACATAACGCAAAACCAATACCGCAAAAACCCGACACAAACTGGACAAGAAAACCATCAAACTAAGAACTACAATCTCTTCAATCACTCGAAACCAAATATCACATATGCACAAGTGACAAAACAAGAAAACAAAACAGGATCAATAACCGATATCAAGAACCCAAATAATTTCGGGGAAATACTAGACGCCATGTTCAACAAATTTCAAAACATAATAAATGTTATGTTAGACAACATGATGGATCGTATGATCCAATTATTCACAAGCCTTATAAAGCACCCCTAAACCTTAGAATAATCACCTGGAATGCCAACGGGCTGACAGAACGTCGCCAGGAACTTGAACTCTTCTTGAAACTTGAAAGAGTGGACGTGGCTTTAATCTCAGAAACAAGGTTCACACCAAAAACTCATTTCCGACTCAAAAATTACATGGTGTATACTACAAACCACCCTTCTGGTAATTCACATGGAGGAACCGCAATCATAATAAAAGAAAACATCAAACATTATCTTTTTGGGGAAACGAAAACTGAAAAGATTCAAGCAACTTCGGTCAGGATTCAAGATAACAAAACAGAAACAACAGTGTCTGCAATTTACTGCCCACCTAAGCATGTTATTACAAGTGATGAGTTCAAGACTTACTTCAACACACTAGGAAACAGATTTATTTGCGGTGGCGATTGGAACGCTAAACACGCTTTCTGGGGCTCGAGACTAACCTCGCCACGGGGACGACAACTCTATGTAGCTACGAACGACCTCAACCTTCATTGCGCTTCGCATGGTGTTCCTACATACTGGCCTGCGGACCCACAAAAAGTACCAGACCTATTGGACTTTTTCATAACCAAAAATATCCCGCTCAGACAAATGAACGTAGAAGAATGTACTGACCTGTCGTCAGACCATACACCAGTAATTATCAACGTTCACTATAAGGCCATACTAACTGAGTACCAACAAAGACTGTATAACCAGACAACAGATTGGGACAGATACAGAACCAAAATATCAGAATCAATTAACTTGAACTTGCCACTTGACAATGTAGATAGCGTTGAAACAGCTATCGAAACTCTCTGTAAGATTATTCACTTAGCGGTCAAAGAATCTACGTCTTATCCGAGACCGAAAACAACACAAATTGCTCACTACCCAAAACTAATAAAGGATAAAGTAAATGAAAGAAGGCTGCTGCGGAAAAAATGGCATTCTACAAAATATCCCTGTGACAAAAAAGCCTTCAACAGGGCCTCTGAAGAACTTAAGCACATGATCAGTCAAGCAGAAAACGAGCGTTTACAAAAACAATTAGCTGACCTTACTCCTACTATAGACACCAACTACTCTCTATGGAAGATAACAAAAAGGCTGAAACGACCGAAAGAACACATACCACCCATAAAAGCTCCTGATGGCAAGTGGGCAAAAACAGAACTTGAAAAGGCCCAAGTATACGCGGAATACCTACAAACTATCTTCAAACCCTTACCAAGCAAAAATCCTGAACACGTCAAGGAAGTCACCGAATATCTGGACGCACCACTGCAAATGAGTCTACCACTAAAAAGTGCTAGCCCCAACGAACTACGGAAAGAAATCCTAAAACTACAGAAGGGTAAACACCTGGCTACGATTTAATCGACGCACAACTACTCAAGCAACTACCTAGAAAGGGCATAATTCACATTGCAGCCATCTATAATGCCTGTCTAAGACTAGCAGTTTACCCCGCCCAGTGGAAAATTGCGCAGGTTATAATGATACCCAAACCAGGCAAACCGCCCCACGATGTAAACTCTTACAGACCAATAAGCCTACTCCCTGTATTGGGTAAACTCTTCGAAAAAATACTGCTGAACAGGATGCGCCCCTATTTACCAGAAATTATTCCGCCACACCAGTTTGGCTTCCGAGAGCAACATGGAACTATCGAACAGATCCACCGTATTACGGATACAATAAGTAATAATAATAATAATAAATTCTTTATTGACATAAATAGTCTTAACAAAGTAGTGAGGCCCTGACTCCTGCGCTAGGTTTAGTACCTGTGTTACAGGAGCCAGTGTCTTCTCCCAATTACATGATTTGAGGTTTATGCAATAAGAATTACACTAGAGCACATACAAAAAATAAAAAATAAAATGGAAATGTAAATAAAATAATAATATGAAAAACATTTCTTACGTGGAATAATAATTTATAGGAGTGTGAGTGGTGTAGTGTATATGGTGTAGGTATAGTGTATATGGTGTGTAGTGTTTATGGAGTGTGAGTGTGTAATGTAGGTATGTGGTATGTGTGTGATGTTATAGATAGTCGTGCACTAGAATGCAAACAGTTCTGCTCTGCGGTCTTTCTTGATATTAGCCAGGCGTTCGACAGAGTGTGGCATGAAGGACTTCTCTTCAAAATTAAAAAGCTGCTGCCTCACTCCTTCTTTCCGATTCTACGATCGTACCTACACAGTAGATGCTTTGAGGTGAAATTTAACAACGAAGTTACTCCTTTAAACGAAATTCTCTCAGGAGTACCACAAGGAAGTATACTGGGACCTATCCTGTATTTGATTTTTACCGCAGACATTCCAACGCACGTCGATACTATGACTGCCACGTATGCGGATGATACAGCCCTTTTGTCGGTACACGTGGATCCCGCTATAGCATCGGCCAACATACAAACCCACATCCATGAAGTGGAAGAGTGGCTAGATAAATGGCGTATTAGGGTTAATCAAGGAAAATCTGTCCATGTGACCTTCACCTTGAGAAGGCAGACTTGTCCCCCAATAAGGCTTTATAATGAAGAAATTCCTCAAGCCGAAGATGCCAGATATTTGGGTATGCATCTGGATCGAAGACTCACCTGGAGAAAGCATATCTGGACCAAGCGTAAACAGCTGGATACGAAAGTCAGATCAATGTACTGGCTGATAGGACGCAAATCAAGCCTCTCACATGAAAGCAAAATAGCTATTTACAAGACCATCCTTAAACCAATCTGGACTTACGGGATCCAGCTGTGGGGTACTGCTAGCAATAGCAACATAGAGATTCTTGAAAGATTTCAAAGCAAGACATTGAGAGCCATGCTAGATATACCCTACTATGTGAGCAACAAATATATACACGAGGACCTAAAGATCACTACCGTCAAACAAGAGATCGCTAGATATAGTGAAAGTTATCAGACGAGAATATCAACTCATGTCAACGAATTAGCATCCAAACTAGGAGGCAAAGGGAGTATTGTATATTCCCGATTAAAACGGCATAGTGTCACTACACTTACCGTGAGATTTGGTGACAACAGATGAAAGGTACTCTAATGAATACCTTCTGCTAAATAAAATACATAGATCAAGATACCTCATG
Source organism: Charanyca ferruginea (assembly GCA_947361185.1). NCBI lineage: Eukaryota > Metazoa > Arthropoda > Insecta > Lepidoptera > Noctuidae > Charanyca > Charanyca ferruginea. The sequence continues at coordinate 24,026,648 of OX376056.1, forward strand.
TGAATGGCTTATTGTGTTAACACAGATTGCCAAGTTACAGAATTCATTATAAAAAAATAAAAATAAAATAAAAAAAAATATTTGTTATTTATTTATTATTTATTTATTATTTGTTTATTATTTATTTATTACTTATTTATTATTTATTTATTTATTATTTATTTGTTAGCGAGCACGTTTAGTAATAAGAAAAGAACTAGTCTAAGAAAAGAACGACACATTATTTTAACGCAATAATAACCCAAAATAGTGTTGGTCAATATATTAAAATGCAACAAATTTTGTTTTTCGTTGCTACAAAATATAGCTCGACGCAGCGCCCAGCGCCCGCGCGCCGCTGCATGCCGCTTTTACGCTGAGTACAGCGCGCTGTACAACGCTTGCAGCGCTTACCTATTCTATGCCAATGCGGGGCGCTCCCCTTTACGCAGCCGTCACTTCCTCTGCTTCACCCCCTTTAAAATAGAATGCGGTAGGAAAACCTCGCCTTAACGCGATCGAGTTCGAATGAAAACTCACACTAGGCCCTCTGAAACTTGGAGGATGTGTTCTTTGTATGACATAGGCATACGATAATAAAGGATTTTCCGAAATTCTTCTAAAACACTGGTTGTTTTTAGAGTGCCCGTATTTTTTTGATTTTGTCCATAATTCCATACTATATTAATACTAACAAAATACTAATATACTATTCTATTCTATACTATATAATATACTATAATATATTTATTATATATTATATTATTATTTAAAGATGATCAGATTTAAATCTCTCCTCCATTTAAATTTTAATTTCTGGGGAACTACGTCAAAATTGCGGGTTTTTGGCACGGTAAACATATCTTTACTGTGCTTTTGGCCAAACAACTATGAGGGCGATAGGCAATTTAATCTAAGTATAGACAGAAACTTTCTGATTCTGCCTGTGTTCAGTATGACTGCTTTCCGTAGACTGTAGGAGTATAGTATGTGAGTGGATGAATGTCTAGTGTTTTAAGGCTTGTATGATGAAGTGTTTTGGGGATGACGGCAGTGCTGGATATTATGATAGGGATGGTCTTGACCGTGTGAACTCTCCATTGAGTTTTCAATTCTATCACAGAATACTTAATAGTACTACGTACAGAAGAGACACTCCCTTCCCCGCGCTATATCAGATACCGCACCCTCACCCCGCACTTACAGGGGCTAACCGCCGACTCTTTAGCCAGGGCGCTCAAAATCGTAAGAACTGCAGCGCTGTAGGTACTGCTGACACAAACACACAATTTTGCGATTTATTTTGTTTTAAGTTTTATTTATGAGTTTTAATCTCGATGATTCATTTATTTTCCAAGTTTTCGTCGTTTTATAATAATACAATTAAAACTTCCGTAATAATAACATACCAACATTACAATACCAGCTATTAATATTGCTCTCTCTCTTTATTGTCTTTGTTTTGTACTTATGTCCCTTTCTTTCACGTTCTATTCATTCTTGGAATTGAAAAGTAGTACCCTACGCACTAACTTTGTCGCGTCGCCCCATTGCGTTGCCGCGTAATGGTACGGGGCGATCGTGAATTCCATATTTTGTAATTAGGTACCTTAATTTACCATTATTGATGAATAAATAAACCTCTTTACATAATAAATATTATAATATTACTTTTATGTCATTACAAATCCGAGTATTCATAATCAAATATCATTTATTTTATTTATTAGAAATAAATAATTGACCGCTCGGACAAGATCACTTCATAATAATGCTCGAAACGTTCGGGTAGTTCCGTCGTCGTTCGGTTCGCCCGACGCAAAGCGCTGCACTTTTCGCGCCATTTTGTACGCCACGACATCCAACGGATTCAACCCTACTAAAATTCACGCACACATTTGCACGTGTACAGACGTCATTTGGTTTTGTAGTAGTAATAGGTAATTATTTTGCAAGTTTTGTATGAAGTGTCCGAGGTGTGATTCTATAGTCAAGTCTGCGTGTTTTGATAGTTTGTTTGTGTGTGTTGATGTTAGATTGTGTGAGGTCGGTTGTGGCACAAAATATAGAGGATGTGATATGTTGTATGGTATTGTCTTGTTTTCCATAAAATCATTTGTACTATTATTGTTTTCCATAATCGTCCCCCGTCATAATATTTACTTGCACTATTATCATTTATACTAATAACGTTTGTCATATTAACTTATTAGTCATAACTTTCATTTGCCATAAAATTAGTTGCCATAATAACATTATGTTATAATCATTAGTTTCTATAAGTAACACATTACATAATCGTTATTTGACATAAGCAACATTTAATGAAATTTAGAAACGTTTATTGTTTTGTACAAAAATTAATGTCAAAAATAATACTTAGACATTTGTTTTGGCATAAATTAAATTCGCATAATGTTACTAGGCATAATGTGCAAATCTATTGTGCCACGCTAAAGTATTGTCTTAAAAAAACAATAAGTTGTGCTACAAAAGTTAGTGACAGAAACGAATCGCTGCAAAACCGACTCCACGTAGTCTTGTCTGCCCTACCCCTAGAGTGTAATCTAAGCCCGCGTAGGCGCGGAGGCGCCGGAGCCGTGACAGAAACCATGCCTGCTGCATGTTGCATGCTGCATCCTTCCTGGCATGCTGCATGCTTGCTTGCATTCTGCATGCTTGCTTGCTGCATGCATGGTGTATGCTTGTTTACATGTTTGCGTGGTTACTGCATGCATAGTAAAAATATGTTTTAATATCATTATGCGTAAATAAATGTATGCTTTAGAATGTTAAGCCTAATCATTGTTACGATTAGAAAAATTATGCGTAAGCTGTTATACGTAAATAATGTTATTGCGAAAATATAATTAGGAAGAAACAAATGTATGCTAAGTTATATTAGGTCTTAAAATGTTATGCAAATGGATAGAGAAGGTTTATTTTAGGTTTCCTTGTAATTAAAAAATCTGTGTCTGTTTTCATGATCATAACATCAACATTGCAGGCGATTGTACTGAACTAGCATTGTTGTACTAGTATGGGTAATCGTTAATTAATGTTATGGAAAACGAAATTATTGTAAATAAAAATTATAGCAAATAAATTTATGGATTAACATTATTATGACACTTGACCGATTATGACCAATGAAATTAGTGAAAATGATTTTATGTCATTTAACGATTATAGCAACTGAAGCATTATTTCTAATGAAATTATGGCAAATAAAACTATGGCATATAAAATTATGGCAAACATTAGTAAACCATGTTGTATTGTGTCAGGTGGTTTATGACAATGACGGAAATGATCACTACTTAGACTGCTGTCGCGGAAGATGTATTTCCTGTAGTTTTTTGTGTCTATAACCTGATTTTGAATCGCTAGCATAAATCCTTCTGTTTCAGGAAACAGCTCGCCTCGCTTTAGCCATGCGTTTGACGTCTTGTCAACATTTGAGTCGGTCAAGTTTAGGCGATGACGTCCATGAAGCGATTTTTGAGCCCATATATATTTTTTTTGTTGAATAGTGTTTATCTTCATCTGTTTGGTGTGATCCGCGAGAGAGAGTGGTGTGAATGTGTCTGCTTAGGATATAGCTTTGTGTAGTACAGATTGTTGCGAATAAGTGTGAAAGAATGATCTGAGTAATATGATTTGTTTGTTGTGTAGGTTTGTTATGTCACTGAGTCCTCTACCGCCCTCTTTCTTAGGTAAGGTCAATCTTTGGATGCAAGCTCCTGGGTGATGTTTCCTGTGCTTAGTCATGGTAGTAATAATTATTCTTTGTAGGTTCTGTAGGTCAGTTTGTATCCAGCGAATAATTCCATATCAGTATACTCCGTTCACAATAAGATTAGACATATACACAAACCATTTTTACAGTCCGTTCAACCGATTTTGACTTATATTGCGTTGGAAGCATGACAAATGGCAGCTGCAAAAAACAGTTGTTATTGTAACCACTTTTTTGCCTCTAATGTCATTCTTAAGGTTGCGCCAAAGTTCACCTAAATTTTCAACTCCGATAATTAGAAATGCGAAAATGTTCTTCCTAACATTTTTTATCATAACAATCACAATTCCTAACTACTCTGTCTCTAATGTTCATAATTCCGAAGCATTCAAGTTCATAATGTCAGTTGCAATAAACATCTATTATACTTTTATTTGTTTTCCTATATTTTCTCAGGTGTCCCCTTGTTTCGCAGACAGAAATTTCATGGAATTTCGTTTCCCAGAAAATGTTTAACATAATATTTGGTTCTCGTATTTTTATTTCGACTATTATTGTTTCAAAGACTATTTACTTCAATGGAAAATATTTCACAGAAACACAATTCAATGAATTTTTGATCACAGTTTTTTGTTTAACAAACTTATCAAATAGTAGAATTTTTAACGAATAATGTTTGTTTGTTGTATTTTTCCATGGAATTTATTTCTTAAAAAGTCAATATGTTGTGCTACCAAAGTTAATGACAGAAACGAATCGCTGCGAAACCGACTCCACGTAGTCTTGTCTGCCCTACCCCTAGAGTGTAATTTAAATCTGCGTAGGCGTGGAGGGGCGAGGCGGCCCACGAGCTGAGGAGCAGGTGGTTTTAACGCCCGCCGCCGCGGCTGAGGCTGGCCGGCGCAGCCGGCCAGTAAGCCGAAGCTGCGGCGGTGAGCGTGAATACCATCTGCGACGATAAGCTCGCGTGGGACCGCCGGAGCCCCGCAACGCCGGAGCCGTGACAGAAACTATGCCTGCTGCATGTTGCATGCTCGCTTGCATGATGCATGCTTGCTTGCATGATGCATGCTTGCTTACATGATGTATGCTTGCTTGCACGCTGCATGCTTGCTTGCATGCTGCATACTTGCTTGTACGCTGCATGCTTGCTTGTATCCTGCATGCTTGCTTGCATCCTGCGTGGTTGCTTGCATGCACGCGCAGTAAGTTTGGTTAGAACTGAGAGTCCCATTCCTGGGAATAAGTTTTACATTAAATAAAAAATATAAGGATAAAGAATATTTGATTTGTTATTCTATGGTATGATTATTCTAACAATAAACGTTATGTGAATCAAAAATCAATGATTTGAAAATCTTGAAAGTAAGTATTCAGCGTATTGATTATTCTATGAAACGAAAATATTAGTAAAATTTTATGTGAACCGAAATTCTATAAAACTATTAGCTATGAAACAACGTACAACTATTTTCTCAACATAACCATCTTTTTGTCTTTTACACTGTTATTCAAAGTCATATCTTTTTTGTTTAGATTTCCTTTTATTCATAACAATCAGTATTATATACATTAATTTTGAGTAAATTTATTTTTACATAACATATAAAATGGTGTCCCCTTGTTTCGCAGACAGAAATTTTATAGAATTCGTTTCCCAGAAAATGTTTTATATAATATTTGGTTCTTATAATTATTTTATTTCGACTATTATTGTTTCAAAGACTATTTACTTCAATGAAGCATATTTCATAGAAACACAATTCAATGAATTTTTATTCACATTTTTTTGTTTAACAAACATAGCAAACAGTAGATTTTTTTTTAACGAATATTGTTTTTTCATGGTTTATTTTTTAATAACTAAAATATTGTCTTAAAAAGTGAATATGTTGTGCTACAAAAGTTAATGACAGTAACGAATCGCTGCGAAACCGACTCCACTCCTAGAGTGTAATTTAAACCCGCGTAGGCGCGGAGGGGCGAGGCGGCGCCCCCCCGCGCCGCGCGGGGCCGGCGGTGGTTTTAACGCCCGCCGCCGCGGCTGAGGCTAGCCGGCCAGTAAGCCGAAGCTGCGGTGGTGAGCGTGAATACCATCTGCGACGATAAGCTCGCGTGGGACCGCCGGACACCCGCAACGCCGGAGCCGTGACAGAAATCATGCCTGCTGCATGTTGCATGCTTGCTTGCATGTTGCATGCATGCTTGCTTGCATGATGCATGCTTGCTTGCACGCTGCATGCTTGCTTGCATGCTGCATGGTTGCTTGCGCGCTGCATGCTGGCTTGTATGCTCATAATCATACCCACAAATTAAAACTATAAATATCATCTTCTACCCACATATATTTTTTATTACACTTGGTAAATGTTTCTTTCTGAGTATGAGTGAAAATATTATGGTAATTATGTTAGGGATAGTATGAATGAAAACTTTAGGATGAAAATATTAGGAAGAGTGATCATTCGGATTACAAATCCTTAGTAAGTACAATTTCGGGTAAAGAACTTTAGGTAAGCCAATATGGACCCCATTCTTAAACCTACGGAATAGAAGTCAAAATCGGTTGAAGGGACTGTAAAAAAGGTTTAAGTATATGTCTAATCTTATTGTGAACGGAGTATAGTTAAGTATGGGGATAGCATACTTGTTAATAGATTTGATAACGTTTCGTGGGTAAAGATGTGTGTGCAGTATTTTATGTAGGCAGTCTATTTTTGAATTTTTGTTGTAGCATCTTTTATGTATTTTTGTGGTGAATTTCCTGTGACTGGTGGTATCCTAGGTATTTGTACCCTTCAACTGGGTGTACGACGTCTATAACAAGAAGCTTTTAATCTACAGCTTCATGGTCTATAACATCATGATTTGCTAATTCATATGAGGTAGGTTCTATTATACCTTTGTTAACAGATTGGATGTTACATTTGTCTATTCCAAACTCCATGCGAATATCGTTTGAGAATGTCTGAGTGACATCGGTGTGATTATTATTTATTATTATTATTATTATCCATACTTTATACTTTATACTTTATAATATTATAAATGCGAAAGTAACTCTGTCTGTTACGCTTTCACGACGAAATGGCTGAACCGATTTTGATGAAATTTGTGGTTACCTATCATAAGGTCGAAAAATATTTGACTGAATTTCATTTCACCCAGTGAACGGAAATTTCACCTAAAACTTTTCAACTTTTCTCGTTTCGTATTTTTTTACTTCATCGAAGTCACGTCTGCCACTGTATCAGATGACCTATTATCATTTCGATTTTTTTTGTTGCTCCGACGTTTTATTTGGTCGAAAAACTTTTTACCGAAGTTACACTTAGCCGAAATAACATTTGTTCGAACATTCGTTATACCACTGTTTTAATTACCAATTTTCACCAAACGCCTAGAAGTAAATATGTCTGATATTGAGTCAATCGATTTTGGGTCAATGGTTTTCGGAATAACCGGTACTCCACAAGAGAAAAAAAAAACGTTAAAGAAACGAAAAGTCAAAAACTTTTGAAAATTAAAGACAATTTGAGTGAAATTAAATATTTGAAAGAACTTTCAAAACTAATGTATTTATTACACTGGTGTTATAGAGAGCTTCCTACTATTTTGTTTCATTAATTATTTAAATGTAATGGCACTTAATAAAACAGGTGGTCCCAGTAAGAAGCTTGCAAACAAAGATTCTTGCTTCAAGCATGCAAGCAGGCATGCAACATGCAAGCAGGCATGCAGCATGCAAACAAGCATGCAGCATGCAGCATGCAAGCAAGCATGCAGCGTGCAAACAAGCATGAAACATGCAAGCAGGCATGCAACATGCAGCAAGCATTGTTTTTGTCACGGCTCCGGCGCTACGGGGTCTGGGCGGCCCCACGCGAGCTCGTCGTCGCAGATGGTTTTAACGCTCACCACCGCAGCTTCGGTGGCACCTGCTGCTCAGCTAAATTTTGTAACATATTGACTTTTTATGACACTATTTTAATTTAATGTTGAAAATACTACCAAGTAACCGGCTATATATTTGTGATTAAATAATGTTCCGTAAAATGTTGTTTTGACGGGGTGAAAATATGGCAAATAAATCATTTGGCAAATGAAAATAGTTCAAAAGAGGCTTCGGCCAATAGGAAAAAGTTATTTTGTAAATCGGAGAAACATATTTCGGTAAAATAATACCTATGACACACGATACTTCGATGATCTAAAAATATGTCAAATAAAGCATATAGCAAAAAAGACGTCGGTCAATAGTTTTCGGTAAAGTGAAATTCAGACAAAAATAATTCGGAAAAGTGATCGGTTCCCGAAAGGGCATTGTCCAGACTTGGCCATTTTTTAAACACGATGCTAGACAAAAAAGTAATTTACCATTAATTTAAATTCTATTTTAGTAAATATCTGATGCAAATAACTTTGTGCCAATTAGCACTGTAAAAAAACTTATTTTTTTTAGTATCTAGTTTGATGCTACACATAAATCGGCTTTGAATTTGGTATCAGTGTTGCCAAACCAAAATTAACCATAACCATAAACCAACAATTTCAAATCGATTTAAAATACTGTGCAATCTCTCCACTGTATTTAACACAGTTTTAGTTAAATCACTGAATTCAAAATGCTAATAAACGATATTAAGGATTTAGGACATAAAAAATGATAAACTGGCGTTATAAACATAATTTCTTGAGAACCTTTTGATCGATTTTAAATGAATCGATGTATAATTATTTTTATATGGCAATACGATGCTTAAAAACTGTTGTGTCAATTGTCCAAATGACAATTATCATTTGCTTTGTTTATTTGCATCGTGAGTGTTGTTTTGGTGAGTTTTATAGCGGCTCCCTTGGTTTTTTTTTTTATTATGGATTCCGATTCTTCCCTTCTTGACGACACCGGCACTTCTATGGACCCCGAATCTTGTATTTAAGATGAACCTGGCACACCTACGGACGATGAACCTCACTCTAACGATAACCCCAGCTTGAATGTGGACAGGGATCCCGTGTTACCACACGGTGATCTGATGACGAATCAAGTGACAATGCAGCGATGTGTGAATTGTTAAAAAAAAAAACAAGTGTTATTTCATACATAACCTGTTTTAATTAAATGTTAAATAATAAATAATAAAATATCTAAATGTACATTTTGATACAAAACTAAGTTTATATCCTCATTCTTACTGATATGAGCTATTAAATCTATCACATATTATTAGTTGAATTGTTTGTTTATGAATGGCCAAAGCCCTATACAAATTGGACAATCCCCTTTGATATGAAAATAGCTTGAACCCTGGGGAAGGACATTAGGCTACTTATTAACCCGCGACTTCGTCTGCATCTGCGATAACCGACATTCACACGGACGAAGACGCGGGCAAAAGCTAGTTTATTTATAACTATCTGATGCCCGCGGCTTCGCTCGCTTGACAATGTATGTACTAAAACCTTCCTCTTAAATCACTCTATCAAAATCCGTTGCGTAGTTTTAAAGATCTAAGCATACAAAGGGACAGACAGACGCGGTGGGGGACTTTGTTTTATAATATGTAGTGACGATTCTCAAAACCCACAACACATAGGCGTTGCAATTGGGTGTATGTCGGATATCTATGGGCGTATGAATATGCCAAAGTGGTGTTTGGAGGGTTATTTTAAGTTAGTACTTATCTAGGCTAAAATGCGTAAACAAAAGAGTTCATGGTTTTTACCGTATTCTTTATTTTACCCTCGAAGATTATTGGCGTGAAATTAAGTCTGAAAATTATAAAACACTGTCATCTTGTGACATAATATGGTACTACTATCCAAAGAAGGTACATGATTATGCTGCCATCTATTGCCTAATAGCAAAACTTTCCTCCCTTTTTCCTTCATTTAAATTTGCTATTCCACACAAGATGGCGCTGACGACCTTTCAAAGTAAGTTATTATTTTTGTTGATAAAACTATACAGCATGTTACACGAGTAATAAAATAATTAATTAATTATGCGGTAAAACACTAGCATTATTCGTTACAATGAAAGCGTTTAGGAAATTAAGATAAATATGAGGATTCTATTAATTTTACAAATGATTTGAATTGAAACTTTTCGTGCAACTAATTTAAACATACGTACAAAAATGTGGAAGTTTTGGTACATAGATCACGTGCACACATGATCTAGGGACCTAAATTACACATTTTTGTTAACTAAAGACTTCAAATCCAAATGTTATCAAGAACGGAACGTAACAAGCTAGGTAGAGTCGTAGAGTCGAAAGCAGTAAAATCTATATACCTAGTAAAATCTATATAATCTATATATCTATAACCATATAGCTATAATAATTATATCTCATAGTGTATTCTTTGGCAGAATTAACGCAACATTATTTTAGATAGAGTATTATCTACAAAAGTAATAGGTAACAATATTTTATGTTTTCTTTAAAAAAAATCTTCTAGATTTTCTGCTATTTTAAAATTTTTCCTATTATAGGTAGAGTACCTATCGTGAATGTAGCCGGATGTCTAGCAATGAACTCTACCAACCTACGCGAATATACCTATTCACGGGCGGGACTCGGGATAAACAAATTCTGTGCCAAATATATGAAGTTACAGCAGGTAGGTACCTACAAGTACTTAAGTAGGTACCATTTCGTCACGAGGCCTCATCGTAAAAAACACCGCCTTTTATGAACTGAAATATATATACCTAAGTACCTACCTACCTATTTCCAATTCCGATCAGTAAACGAGATTATAACTATTAAAAGAGTTCATAAGTACTTACGTTATGTATTTTGAGGATAAATACAAATAAGCTAACATTCAAGTCTTGACAACGTTATTAAAGCCTTATACCTATTTCACCTTGCCTGTGAAATTATAAGTGGCTGAATTCCCCCAAATTCATCCATAATTCAGATCGTTACTCCGTGGGAGTTTACGGCTATCAGTCAGTATTTGTGTATTAAAATATTACCTACATTTTCTTAAATGTACAATTTATCACGGATACAGGAACATTTCATGTCGGATTCCGGAGCAAAGTAATTTTAAAACGACTCGTCTCACCGACGCCTCTGACGTCTTCAATGTCACGAGTATTTTGGCAATACGCAATATCAACAATGGACTTTTTATTATTTTGATTAGAACATACCAAAGTTATAACTATGTAAAGATTAGAGAACACACAGAAGTAATTTCTACCAATCGTCCGAAGCATGGAAAATTCCATAACGCGAACGCGGCAATTTGTATGTGTGGGTCGCGTATAAGTCGCGTGGCGCAAGTGAGATTTACTTTTACTTTTTTCCTGTTTAAATCATAATAATATCTTTTAAAATCATATTAGTTTATATTTATTCTCATATAGGTATCATTGACTTTATTTGCTTTACTTACGTGAAAATTAATATAAGACCAAACGAATAGCCGTTTAGAAACGTTTATTTATAAACATTTCTGCTGAAAATATTTAAACAAATATTTCTTGAACGTCCGATCATGCGCTCAAGTACAAAATTTTCACCTTCAGTCTGTAATATTTTGCACCCAGTCATGGTCTTCCTGGATATCAATCATCCTTATCATTAGAAAGTACCGTCAATTCGCGACTGTTTCATTTTAAATAAGTACTAGATACCTATCTACCTACTTTTCAATTATAGGTAGTTCCTCTTTTATAAATAACGATGAGTCTAATTTAGGAGGAAGTGCAATTAAAGCAACTTGATACATGAATAGCAAGATTTCTTTGCATAGTTTTGAAACAATGTTTCTAATAGTTATTAATTTTAATATTCATGCACCTAGCTTATTCTAAAATTCACAAGATGACACTTAAATAATAATCAGGAACACTTCAATAATTAACTGCTTAAAAGCTAACCTAATTTTGATATTATCACTTAACCCTGCCAGTACTCCTCACAAACGAAATAACAATGTATACCTAGTACATATTATTGTCAAGCGATGCAAAAAAAAAGAAAATGTCATAGAGCAACGCTTTTTCTTGAACCCATTAAAGCTTATATAACTCAATTATTGTTTATTTATTTTCAATGTTATCTGTTGTATCAGTCGTTAACCTCTCGAGCACGTGGACGTAGTAACTATAGTATTTTGTTGGATTTGAAGCTGTAGCTCTGCATCAAGAAAACAAATTTTGCCTCATTCAAGCTCTAGAGAAAGACAGGTAACAGAAATCATTTGGCCGACGACCGAGAAGTATACATAGCAGTGAGCTATTCGTAAAATAGAACGATAAGTTGTCCGAAGTGAAAGAGACAGACTTATAATAACACCGCTATATCAGAACAGTCCAGACCGGTTAGGTCAGAGCGTCTGCGTCGATTTCGTGCGATAGAGATGCAAATATACCAAGTGAGGCGTGTAAGAGCAGTAAATTCGAAGGTTACATGTTTTACCGTGGAAATTTCCACTGCAGACAATTGAAACTTGAACGTTTGGGAGGGTTAGTGATGTTTTAATTTAATAATATCGATGACATTAATTCATAATTTAATATAAAATTAGCCTCTGGAAATAACAAACACATAATATTAATTTTGTTTTTAAATAAATACTCATATTGGTACCTTTCTCAGTTTTCTCAAGACTTCACAAGTTGCAAAAACTAGTGTAAATATTAAAAAAAAATGGTCAAAGGTCTTCTGCTACTAAAAATGAATTCCTACTTCAGACAAACTATACAAATATACTTAAATAATCAGTTGATAAATCCCCAAAGTACAAACGACTTTATATTATACCTACAACAAATTCTCCTACGATAGTTGGCTGGCGACCAATAACGGAGTTTATATCTAATCTTGAACGCTCTCTTACTGATGCTATTGTATTGTTGACATTATTTATCACAACATATTATTTCTCCTTATCAAATTAAAGTATAATGGCATTTTCAGCCTGACCCGGATTTACTGTAGCTACCTACTTCAATAAATAGTAGTAGGATTAGTAGAGTGTAGAATCAATGTTTGTCTAAATTAAATTAGAAGTAGATAGATATTGATATTTCGTTATTTTTACAAATTTCGATACTAGCTCACGCAATGAATGATATTGTTTAGTAATAACGAATACCAAGTTCAAATATTTATTATTCCAAAAAAAAAATACATACGCGTACTGTACATATCTGTGCAAAAAAGAAAAATATAAAAATAATAACATATAATACACGACACGCGCAGCACTCGCCTGCTCGTGTGCTCATTTGTTTGTAGTAGACTCGATACACGCACACATACACACACGCATTTCGTTACGTAGCGATTTCTACTAATTCGCACTACCCATATGCCGCGATAAGGAACTTCATTCCAAAAAGCAACAAAATTATATTGAGTTTCTTTGTAATTATGTATTGATAAAGCCAGAACTTGTATTTGATTCACACATCCAATAAATGAGAATTTTGCTTATCTGTAACTGTTTAGGTTGTGGACTCTGAAGACTAACCAAATTAAGCCTGCAACTAATAGTCCCCTAATGAGTGTGCCAGCAGAATGCTCGCAGGGCGTGAGTAATGGCCAAGGAATCCAAAAGATGTATGCTACTAAAACCGAATAAAATATAGTGACGAATACGAGAAGTCATACAAAACTTTAAAATCTTAAAGCGATAGGTAACTAATAGCTGGAATGTGAATTAATTCACTGAATATTCACTCCCCAGCCAAAACATCGAAAGAAGAAACACAATTGGCATTACAATGTTCCACCCAGAAAAAACTTTCCATCGATATCGATTGCCAAGTGACCTCGAGGCGCACATCACTGGCGTCGGAGCCCTCGTTCGTGGCTGCTTGGTCGTCTATTCGCCGTCGACTTGCAACTCACAGGCTTGCTTGCATAATTTTATTAACGGTCATACACACGTCTGTCTAGCGCTCTTTGCCTATGCAATGACTTTGGCTTTGGCTATAGCCTACATTGCCAAAGGATTTCTTTTTTTTAATAATTAATTAAAGTTAGTTAGTATAAGTTAAAGTATAATTAATTAAATCATGCTTCAATAATGCAGGCATTTTTAATTACAATTCCATAACCATCGTTCAATTAATATTTCACAATGGAAAAATATAAGAAATATTTATATGGTACAATCGTACAAAATAGAAGCGTTTTACCTACCAATAAAACGCATATTAATTTACTTACCTTATTCGAAGCTTATTTAATTTGAGATAGGCACTACGTTTCCCGCCATCTATATCCGTCTCTTTCTTTCCTGTATCCTTCTCTTTCCAACCCCACCACCTGGCAGAGTGGGGGCGCACTGAGTGAGCCGCCATCATTATACCTCATTGAGTCGAAAATCACCAGGCAGACTTTAAAGTATAAGCTTCGAATAAGGTAAGTAAATTAATACCTATGCGTTTTATTGGTAGGTAAAACGCTTCTATTAATTTGACTTGACCGTTATTCGAAGCTTATTTAATTTGAGACCTGTTTGTTATCGCCTGGTGGTGGTGACATGGACGCCAATGTGAATGATTTGTTAGCAAAATAAGATATATTACTGGTTATATTGACCATTTAAATTTAACAACTGCATCTTGATTTTTTTATTAAGCAGAGAAAGATAAAAATTCACTTTATTATGTGAATTTTTGGTTTAATTAAGTCATTGTTTCAACTTGATTAATCAGAACAGGGTACAACTGTCCGCTTATAGAATTTACAAAAAGTATTTTGGGACTTCCAATTTACTCTCGCGAGAATATCCACTAGTGGGAAATTGCCTAGCCAGTATTTTGAGACAACAGCAGAGCGGAAACTTCCAGGCGTTGCAGCATACGCAAGTACAGGCTTAATCCACCCTGATATGATTGTCTTTGAAGCGGCTTTTGCTTCACCTCTTGAAGAAATGAACAGAATATGGATCTTTGTCGAATCTCAGCGATTTTTTAAAACAAAACAATTGTTTTATGTATTTATCCAATAAAGTGGATCTAAATTATTGCTATCTAGATTAGTAAACAATTTCCAACCCGATTGCCTGTGATCCGAAGAATCAGTCTTTGAACCGAAAACAGGCCACAAGGCGATAAAGTTAGTACTTTGAATACAATGCTCCAAATCAGTTTTTAGTAAAGTCGAATCGTGAATTCTTCGACCTGTACATAGGAGTAATAATGTCGCAGGACATCTTTGCATTTGGAAAGAAATTAGGTAAGCAGCTGCTAGGCTATCATGTACCAAATGTATGGCTAAGATTTAACTGGTTTCTCTAGCACTATGGATTTTAAAACGTGTTTTACTAAAATAAGAGAACTAATTCGGCCAGTAATGTCTGGACTGCAAAGAGTGAAAATTACGAATTTGTGCAAGTGAATCGTATTATATGGTAATTTATTAACCAGATAAAGATCCGACAGGAATATGGCTACTTCTCTACCGTTAGGATAATGAGGATTAATTTGGTGTTGCTCAGATTGGATTAGCCATTTTTTCCCAGCAACATCATAAGTCTTTAGTGTGGAAGGCCGCCAAGACTTCTTCAATAGCTTTATTTGGCTATCATTCAAATCTTTTAGGGTTTCGACCCACCCCCACCTTTCCATACCTCGAGAATCATGTCTGCGTCCTCGGAAGTGGGAGTCCCGTCGACATGTCTATTACGACTTGATCGAGATTCCGAAGTGTGAATGGGGCTGCCAACGCTCGGGCTTTCGGATCTGCCCGCCAATATACTCGATCCCAATGCGAAACTACTAACAAGTATATCCCGTGAGCCCTGTTTAAATGGGATAGCACTTTGGGAATCAAGTACGGTGACAGAAAAATCTTCGCCAGTTGGAAATTCCACTGTCAGGAGAAACGTCGTGAAACAATGCTTGACGATCGTTCAGATCCAGTGACGCATAATTCATTACGTGTGCTCGACTGGAGGCAAAGAGATCTATCAGAGGGGTGCCCCATTTGGCAAACACTGTCTCTGTGGCTCTGGCCAAGAGATGCCACTCCGGATTGACCCGAAGTCTCGACAAATGGTCCGCATAACCGTTGTACAAAATATTTACGTGAATTTGGTACTCATCCAGAATTTGAAAAACTTGGTATGCTTACTTCAGTGGTGTGGATCTCGTACCCCCTTCGTGTCGTTGGAGATATGCGATAACAGTTTTGTTGTCACATTGAATTAGTACTGTGCTCCGGTGCAGGAGCTGACAAAATCTTGTAACACCTTTAAGATGGCGAGCATTTCTTTCTGGTTTTCGTGACCTACCCACAAACCTGTCAAATGAATGAATGGCTGAAGGGCGTTTGCAGTTCTGAAGCCACCATTTTGTTGTTCCTGACTCCGATAGGAATTAAATGCCATTTCTGGTCTGATCTCAACATTTCGTTAAGGAGGTCTAATAAAGCCCGATAATTGAGTCGGGCTCTTGGAACGGTAAAGTCCCAAAATTCAGAAGTCCAATTAAACTCTGAACCTTCATGAGCTTTGCATGTTCTTTGTCTAGCATTTGGGACAGCTTGACTATCAGCGACGTCAGCTTCTCCTTGGGGAGTTGCTTTTGATTTGTCCAGGCGTTCCACTGAACGCCTAGATACGAGTTTTTGACCAAGTCAACACAGATTTCTCGTAATTTATGATCTAGCCTCGTTAGACTAGATCAGAAACAGAACCGACCAGAAACGGATGTTTCGAGAGTCTGAATGACAATATTTACTTGATCCTTTAGACTTTCCTCGTGTTGATGAGCAATCAGGAAGTCGTTCAAGTACACCAGTAGTCTTCGTTTTCTGAACATTTGTGCAATCCAATTCGCGACTGATGCGAAGGTCTTGGGTGCATTACTTAGACCAAACGGTAAACATGCAATTTCCAATTCGATAGATTAGGCGTAGGAATTTTCTGTGGCTGCGAGCTACTCGAAAGTGAAAGTAGGTACGCTTGTGCGAGATCTATTTTGCATCGCCAGGCTCTTTGCTGTTTGAAGTCTGGCACACGAAAAACATTCAGCAATTTGAATTTCGTTGTTATCACGTATTGATTGAGGGTCCTCAAGTGGGCCGAACAGAGTCGTCGCTCTTGGGAACTAAAAACATTGTTGACAGGAAAAGTTGGGGACAGATGTGCTCGTTCGAGGACCCCTTGATCCTTCATTTTATCGATGACAGTGGTCATCTCAACTGAGTAAGGAACTAACGTACTCATTTTTTGTGTTCCTTGGATGGATCATTGGAGGCCTTTGACGATAGGGTATGCGATACCCTGATATCATTTTGAGAATGACTTTTAGAGCTCCAAATTGTTGCCACTGAGTTAAAAAATTTGCTAGACGGCCTGCTTTGCACTGCATCATGTCAATATTTTTGACGTTTGACGTCTCTATTGATGTTGGGCGGAGACGGTGCTCGTTTCTGCCCAGCCTTGGATTGATTTCGGTGCTTGGGGTGGTTCCGCGAAGAAACTCGTCCCCGAAAAGGTTCCCGATTATTCGGTGCGACCGAATGAGTGCCGTGTCCATGATAGTGTGATTTATAACCAGCTTGCGGAGGTGGTTCAGTTTGACAACAGCCTTGCACATGGCCTGATCCATGTTGACAACCCTGCGAGGGCCTTTTTCGGTTTGCGTACTCCTGCGAGGAGACGCTAGTTTTGTGTGTCTCTACCTGCGAGGTAGAGTCGTTAGCCTTCCTTAGCGGCCAAAAACATTTTCGCACTCCACCCCCTTTTTCTAAAGCGGCTGTGAATTTTTCTGCGTTGAATAAGTTTGTGTATGTAGGAGGAATCTTCCTAAGCGTAGATTTCACCAATGGCTCCTTTACCTGTTTGATTACACAGTCCCGACGCATTTGCAATATCTCTGCGCGATGGCCACAAACAAGTTATAATAAATTTACAAGTTCTGTTAACTTATTGTTAATAACTTCATAATCTGGGGTTAATTCTATAGACCACTGGACAAAATCAAGCAATACCTTCTGAAGCGACTCCTCCTGCTTTAAAATGCACATTGTTAAGGCGGAAAAGGCTTTATCAGCGTATGTCAAATGACGGGGAGAGTGGAAGGCTGCACTTCCCCATTTATATCTCAATATTCGTAAAACCCGGTTCGTGATTATACGCCTTTTGAGTTTCGGAATATCATTCCAATTACTAGTATCCCAATGTTGTAGATGACACAGCAGTTTCAAATGGAGTTCAGAACTCTTCGGCACAGAAGGTTCTTTTAAATTTGTTTGAATATTAAAAATAACTTCATTACGGGCATCGATAATCGACGCATTATCACCTAATTCTTCGTAAAGATTACGACTAACACCAGAATTTATAGAACATGGAATCGTTACAGTAGTGATCTTTAGTTTGAACTTGACGCTTATTATCACGAGCATACAAAGATTTACGAAGATCACGTACCTCTTTTAATAACTTTCGATACTCCTGTTTCGAATGTCTTCGTTTTCTCCCCCTCCTCCTTTTTTCATGACGATTCCGTCGATGCCTTTAGGAGCGTGATGAAGACGTATCGCTCTGGGAACTATTGAACCCGACCTAGACCGTAATTTACGTTGCATACCAGATGGTCCTGGTAATGGTTCAGTCACTTCCTTTTGTATGTAATTATTCCTATGATTCATTTTAAAATAGGAAAGCGGCTTTAGAACACACTAACACACTAACGGTAAAAAACCGTTAAAATAAAAGTTCAAATAAAAATATGTGACTACATTTAACCAAATAAAATATCCATTCTAAAAAGCCGATGAAAACATTAAAATCATTCGGCTACACACTGAGTACAGACACACATAAATTTATCTTGTATAAAATTACACAGTATCAAATGTAGGTAGGTATTTAATTGTAGACCAAAGGTCTTAAGCAAAGTATCACTGTTATATGAATATAAAATTACTCACGTGTAGTTTTGTAGGTATTTTTCCCATTAGGGCTACACACTGAGCTCAGACACTATTTATTTTGTAAAAATTACACATTATAAGATGTAGGTAGGTCCTTAATTTTAAACCAAAGATCTTAGGCAAAGTATCACTGTGTTAAAACAATGTAAAATTACTCACGTGTAGTTTTGTAGGTATTTTTACCAGCAGGGCTACACACTGAGCACAGACACGATTTATCTTGTAAAAATTACACAGTAAAAAATGTTTTAATATTAATATTAAATTACTCACGTGTCTGTTAATAATTATTTTAAAATAAAATTGAATATTGTGGTAACGTTAATGTTAACACAACCGTTCGCGGCGGGAAACAAGACGCCAATGAGGTATAATGATGGCGGCTCACTCAGTGCGCCCCCACTCTGCCAGGTGGTGGGGTTGGAAAGAGAAGGATACAGGAAAGAAAGAGACGGATATAGATGGCGGGAAACGTAGTGCCTATCTCAAATTAAATAAGCTTCGAATAACGGTCAAGTCAAATTAATGACGAATTACGTGTTCATTACTAACATTATTAAACGACTTGTCACGCAAACACGTACCTAAGTATAACAGAAACATAGGTAATATAAAATATACGATAGCTATTACGAGTCAGATAAAGATAGGTCAGGGCATTTCCGTCATCACGATGAATAATGTGTACTTACTTAAAATAGCAATCCATGTACTTCTTACCTACTTATGCATCTCATATATACATACTTATATGTAAAAACCAATGAGATACTTGCAGTAAAAAAAATCAAATAATAACCATTGATGTAGTTATCTATTTTAATATACCAAGTGCAATATGACGCAATATTAACTGTAAAATAATATCTAGTCGGTGTAACGCCGAAATACTTATAGCCTTCTGCAGGTTTGCAGTAAAGTTGCGTCTGATGCAATTTGGTGCAATACTTACTTATTTCTTCTAATAACTTCCTAACATTAATACATGACGTGTACTTTGATATATTTTATCTTAACACGTGTGTTTTAAAATAATGTCTAGTGAAGTTGGTCATGAACGAACAGACGATTTAAATCAATAAATTTGGTACTAACAGTCTCTGGTCTATTTAAGAAATGGTTAGAGGTGTGCCCAATAAAAAAGGAATTTGGTTGATTGCTCAATAATTTAGAACATTTCTGGTGTCCCAAATATTTTGCACCTACCCACTATGCACGTGGGCTTTTAAAACGAAATAAATGTCTTCTATGCTAAGAAATCTTTTTATTATTACTACTAATAAATTCGTGTAGTTTTTCTTAAACATTATTTTCCATTATTTATTAGCTTTCTTTTCTCATCTCTTCCATTCGTTAATGGTAATATTATTTATTTAACCCTAGAGTACTAATCATCGCCTGAGCATGGACTTAATAACAAAACAGGACCGATAACTCGGAGCAAAAAAACGAGCCGAGCGAGATAGGTAGTATGGAGGCTGGCTGTCCCTTTTTAATAGGGTGACAATAATGTTTGGCTATGTGAGATAAATTGGAATTTGCAATCACTGCAGGGCAAAGGCCTCTCTACTCTCTTTCCACTTCTATCTGGATATGGCTGTTTGAGATCAATCTTTATCAAACGAGTCTAGTTCATCTCGCCATCTCCGCCTGAGCCTGCTGCTTCGTCGCCTGCCATTTTTATGATCTTACACATATTAAACAACTCTAGGCGGTATCTCCACTTGGATGGATGTCCCAAGACCCGTGGCAAAAGAATTCTCTAGTTTCTCCGTGCTTCGGAAGGCACGTTAAGACCGTTACTGGTTACCGAAGAAATTAGATACGACATTCTAAAGGGATGGAATGGATGGGATGGGGGGTAAAGGATGGTTACGAAATAAATAATACAAATGTAGTACAAGGTATTTTTTTATTTATTGACTTTAATGCTATATTTGTTATAGTCGAACAATTGACAAGTCAATACTGTTCTATAATGCCAATATAATGAGGAATAATATAATATAAGCAGGAAGGTTTGAAGTGACTACTGCATACGACTGAATTTTTCGTAATATTTTGCTTCACATGTATACTGCTGAGCCATTTTTGTCGCATTTCATCGTTTTGGAAACTGTAATAATAATACAACAATTAGGACCGTAATCCACCACACAATGGACAGATTATAAGAACTCATGGTCACCATAGTTGTTCGATTTACAGTAATGTTATTTTTGGCTTACCTGTGGAACGATATTCTGCAACCACTGTATGATTCACTTTTACAAGAATAAACGCAACACTTTTTCACCATTTTACGCCTTAGAATGGTTTTATAACAAACAAACTTAACGAAACATAAAATGTGTAAACCATGTAAACACACCGACGCCATTACCTATGATGCTTTACAGAGTTACCATAACAAAATAAAAAATAGGCAAAATAATATTTTTTGTTTTCTTTTTTATTTAAGAATTTAAACAAAGATATAAATGCAATTATTATTTGTTGATTTACAATTGTTAAAATAAGTTTAAAATTCAAGTGTTTCAATAGAGTTTTTAACCAGCCAAAAATTTTACTGATAAACATTTTTTATGCTAGCAAGATGTAAGAACGAGACAAACGGCCTCAGTTATTACTATCCCTCTCGGCCCGGATTGCCTCTGTGTAAGGTGTAAAAGAACTAAAAACTTTATTGCGTTGGGATAGTGTTCATTTTCCTAACTATTATTTTTTAGAGTTATCGGTCCTGTTTTGTTATTAAGTCCATGCGCCTGAGAGGCCACCCGCGGTCGGTTTTTTCTAGTTATTTTGAAATTGCGGGGACCCACGACACGACGCGGCGGGGAGAGCTTGCGCGCTCAGCGGGGATACAGCGTTCCCGAGATATTGCCTACGTGATCGCCTGGGAGGCGATGATTAGTGTGATAAAAAAATAGAAATCCCTTTAAAATAGGAATCCCTTTAGGCTGTGTTAGAAAATTAAGTATTATGTGTAAGGCTGATTTTAAGACAAATAAGAGTTTCTCAGATATATATTTTTTTGCATTTCATAAAGGCAGAGGTATGTCTGTTATTTTGTTATAAATTTTGTTACATTTTAATAAAAGTTTAGTACTACAATTTTGCTTTATTTATAAAGTAGCCTCCCAGGCGATAATTAGTATTAAGCAGTAATAAATCTATATTAGTACTCTAGGGTTAAAACAAATTTGTTTGATATTTCTAACTATATCTTACATGTGTTACTCTGTTACACGAGCTTCACGTAGGTACAGATAGTAGGTCTTTCTTTCTCATACCGTGACAAAACAATGTTTGTTTTTTTTTCTCACACCCCAAGAAATTAATTATGATAATACATCTTGTAGGTAGATATTCTAAAATATACTCGTACTGTCAAGAAAATAGTTCGGTTGTTTATTTGTTTGTGTTAATTAATTCAAATAATTTTAAGGCGGTTAATAACTTTTTTTTATTCGTACTAGGTATATATTTTTTATTTTTGTTTTATGGGGCGAAAGGTGACGGATTCACATTGTAGCACAAAAACAAATACCTACTGAAAGAAGAAAACATCATAATAGTAGCGAGAAAATTAAAATTAAATACGGTACATATAACTGCACCGTTTTTGTATTTTTTTTTTATATTTTAAGGTTTAAGATTATGTCTCCCTTTTGTTTAGTAGCTCCGAGTAGCGCTCTACGCGAGTCAAGATCGCGGTTGAGTTAAATCCGTTCGGCCTTGTGACTTTCTATTTTGTTTGAAACACAAACAACTCTGAAATATTTGCGAATTTTCAAGGAAAACTCATAAATTATTATGAGTGACGCCAGAAAACACAGAATTTAGGTTATTTAGTTCATTTGCAAGGACTTGAGGAAGTTGACTGTCTGTGTTTGAATTATTCTGTATTTAAATTTTATCTTCTTACTATATTTTGTTAGTTTCAATGAGTAATCATTTTGGTTAGTGAATGTTATGTCAATGACAAAAACAAAAGACGATCTTAAGTCATAGCCCCACTTATGAAAATAAAGCGAGTTTTTATACTTAAAAAAAAAATAGAAATGGTAGAATGTATGAGACCATGACAAGCACAACACCTTATTGTACTATATTCTTACAAATAAACTGTTCTTTCTTTCATTCTTTTCTTTCGTTCTTACGCTTGACTAGTATAGTTAGCAATAATAGCATAGCTAGCTAAATTAACAGACGGCCAGTACAAGTTCCTATACACAAGCGAATTCTAGAAGATGCCGTGTACTGAACGGCCACAGGGTTCGTTGACCCACTAGTGTTGCTTTCTATTTCGTGTGACCAACGCACCACGACTCGTTGGTAATTTCGCGAATGAAACGTTTATGTAACTTTTGATCTGGTAAACTAGTTAAGGTGGAAATACACCGACATTAATAATTAATTATGCTAAGAATTCAAGACCAAAAATTAAATTTCAAATTTAAAAAAACCCCCAACGCAAAACATAAAAGCGATTATGTAAAAAGTAAAAAATAATACTTTTGGTGAGCCATCAAATGTTTGTTCGTTGAAATGGCGCTATAATGTCGCGGCGGGGTACCGCTTAAGTAAGTCAGTCCCTTAATTTCATTCACTGTCTATTAATTTACCAGCATTTCCGACCAATTATTTGCTTCGATATTATCAAATTTTTGTTGCTAATCTAGTTGTTAATCTTGTTGCAAATCTAGTTACCATCAGTTCGCTATTTTAGCTATTTAGTTATTGCTTTAAACTTAGCGGTACCCCGCCGCGACATTATAGCGCCATTTCAACGAACAAACATTTGATGTCTCAACAAAAGTATTATTTTTTACTTTTTACATAATCGCTTTTATGTTTTGCGTTGGGGGTTTTTTTTAATTTTTAATTTAATTTTTATTTTAAATTTTTTAAATGTAATTTAGTTTGGTTTTGTATATGAGTTTACAAAAAAAATTTACAAGTTTTTAGTTTTCATTTCGTTACTCATTCCTCATTCCCTTGCAATGTATACTATATACATTACTAGTCAAGGCCTTTCATTTGATACCCATATATTGAGGGAGTTGTGAAAATAGAATGTAATTCAACATTTTGTGGTTGCGGCCATCTTGGATTTAAAATTTGTCATAGTGTATAGTATTCTACTAGTCAAGCCCTTTCATTTGATACCCATATTGAGGGAGTTGTAAAAATATGTGATCCGCCATTTTTTGGCGGCGGCCATCTAGAACCAATTTTCATCAAACATAGCTAAACTAATTCCGAATTTCCGACTAATTCACCTTTCAAATAAAAAAAACAAAATCAAAATCGGTTTATCCGTTCGGGAGCTACGATGCCACAGACACACACACACACACAGATACGTCAAACTTATAACACCCCGTCGTTTTTGCGTCGGGGGTTAATAAAATACTGATTAAAACGAATCCAAATACGATATATCTGCTACTAGGTACTAGTGTGCTGTATAATCTGGCTGCAGCATAAGACCAAGAATTCTATAATCTTGCATAGTTTTATAGCAAACATGGGTGTTTCAATGGGTGGTCAGTGTGGTCACCTATAATAATATGTTTGAAAGCAAAGTAAACATCCGGTATGCGTCTAAGATCCCTACCGCAGCAAACAAAAGAGCTGATAACTTTAAAACTGCTGAACCGATTTTGATGAAACATGTCTAAGAACCATCGCTAGAGAATCTACTTTCAAATAAAAAAAAACCGCATTCAAATCGGTTCACCCGTTAAAGAGCTACAGTGCCACAGACAGACACACAGACACATAGACACACAGACACGTCAAACTTATAACACCCCTCTTTTTCGTCGGGGGTTAATCAAACTTATAACACCCCTCTTTTTCGTCGGGGGTTAAAAATATCAATGAGCATAATATTCTGTTGTGAACTTATATTTTCAGTAGTGTTGTTATTATTTTAAGCAAATTGTGTATTTTTTTATTGATTTTAAATTATTATAGTATTTTTTAATAATTCAAGCAGAAAGCGATTTTAGTTTTGAACCTATAGGTATTGGTATATTTTCATAGGGCCTATTTATTGTGATAGATATTGATTACGCATAAATAAATAAAAAGAACAAAAATACCTATCTTGCCATAATGTTCGATATTTTTTCTGTAGATATTTTTTTCCATGTACGGCTAATGATCTGTTTTAAAATGTTAATTCTTCTAATTTATTTGTCATTATCTCTTTTCTTTACCCACTTCTTTTTTTTAAATTTAATTAGGCAACTTGTTTTCTCAACTTTTTGCTGACCTATAAGTATTTTCGATTGTGCCAATGTAGACCAAATCAATCTGATTTCTCGAATAAACTAAATATGTATGATGTAGTAAAATGTACCAAAATGTAATGCTGAAATAATTGCTATGCTATTATTTATATTTATATAATATATAATCTATTTCGCTGCGTGGCATCTAACCAAACCACTTTGAACCTTAAGACATATTTTTGATGTTTTACCGACTCGGTGTAATCTGTGCGACTCGGGAATATGGCCATGCAGCATATTTTCCTACGTATTTTATGAAAATCATATCTAAGTAATGTAACATTTCGATACTGATTTGTGAAATCTCCAAAATCTTTGGACCAAAAGCAATGATATTCTAATAAACAGATATGTTATACACTCACAAAACAAACGAAAAAAGTGTTCCGCGCAGCAGCGGCTGCACACATTTACACTTTTCATTCATTTTACAATTCACTACAAGTCAAAATGTTGAAAAGGGATGGCTTGAAAAAACCAACAAGAAAAAAAGAGACAGTTAGTGTTGTCAATTGCGCGTGAATGTAAACGGGCATTATCCTGGCCACCAATCACTGCGTCTTGGCATCACAGACTAGCAAAATTTTACGAGACAGAAGGTACAAACCGCGAGTACATTTATACATTTATACACGCGGTTTGTACCTATAACAACTAATAAACAGGACTAAATGTATAATAGAATATATAATTATAATAATATACAGAGTAGAAAATATTTATTTTGTAATAAAATTAATTTCTTTGTTTACGAACAAATGCGATCCATTCTTGAAGCCAGATCTCATTGGATAACCTTAACGAAGAAAGGATAATAAATATCTGTTGTCATATTGTTTAATTTCTAATTAGGTATATAAATGATTGAATACAATAAAATAACCTTGTAATATTTAAACAAAATGATTAAATATTACAAGGTTAAAAAAAGAAAAACAGAACTGTGGGTAAACAATAACTTTACTGCCTACGATATCGCATCTGTACTTTTATTCTATGTCCGGAGTGAACGCGTCCTTGTCTTACTCACGTGAAACAATGTACTTCCATTTCTTTCTTTTTTCTAACCTCCAAATATAAGAATATTAGGAAAATAATTGAAATATATAAACAAATCGATGTATATTGCGTAGTTACATGTGGTATGAGATCCCTTGTGCTTTATTAAATTGGGTATCATAATTGGTACACTTTCTAAATACACAAAATAGCATTTTTTTATTTTTTTAGCTGCTTTAACAAAGCGTACCATTCGTCGCCATGCGCACAGAACATTTATACCCTGACGGGAAGAATGTCAACTTCATACTAAGAAAATTCATTAAGATGGTACCGCCATCTCTGGGCTGCCCCAATACAACTATAGAGGCGGAAAATTTAAATCCGATCAAGTGATTTGTAATTTATTTGGAGACTAGAAACAATTCTGGCACTTCCAGATTACTTTGGAAAGACCAACGAGTACTTTTAAAATTAAAGGTCCTTCCGCAGTAACCTGGAAATGACAGAATTGTTTCTAGTCCCCAATTCCTTCAAGATATGAGAAGAGATAAATAAAATATGTGTATTTTTTATCGTTTTATTAAATTAGCAACTTGTATCTTACAAATTTGTTACAAATGAATTTTACAATTTATAATAAATCGCATAATAACTTGCAATTCTTAAAAAAAAAAATATTTTGTTTTGTTTTAAACTACAAAACGAATGCACTGAAAATGACTGTTTTTGTAGCTCAATTATGTCGGCAAAAACATCTGTATAATGCCATAAATTTGAATAACAGGATTGATAATTTATAAAACCGTCTTTCAGAACAAGTAATTCCAGATTTTTAACAATATTCCATATGAAACCAATAATTTTATGTTATTTACTGCTCATTATGCATGCATGTTGTTTTTTCTGCCTATGTAAGCTTTTTTAAGTACATATATTATTGTAAGTATGGCAGCATGTCTAAAATCGTAATGTAAATTGAAGGATTTAGAATAAATGTGTTCATTAATTTAAGGGTAGATAAATAAACCTTTTTATTACAATATTCTAGATTATGTTATAATGACTTGCAGTCACATCTTCAACTAAAAAATCTTTCAAGAAATGTAGCTTTGTCTTCTTTTCATCGACCCATTATTGAAACGAATGAACACAGTTATTCTAAATTCTATAATTTTTTAATATTCTATAATTTGAGACTTGGCATAGTAACAATTAATTTAAATTTCAAGATAAACAAAGCTATTAAAACATAAAACCCATTTCAACATAAATATGAGGTATCGTTAGATTAGTGTTGATTCGGCTTAATAGATTTCCTTAAAGGCGTTTTGGCTACAGAGCGTGTTAAAGAAATAGATGTACAAACGTCAGCACATTAAGCCATACCAAACTGTCAAATTTTCCCAATTGAATGTGAACCTTATTCTTTTGAATAAAGTTGAAAAGCTATCAAAGAAATTTGACAGATTGTTGTAGATTGATGTGCTGGTCTCTGTACATACAAACATGCACTCGAAAAACATTACCCTCCTGGGGCAGTCGGGTAAAATTAGCTCTCAGATGGCATGCAGCTTGATGGTATAGATTTTTGGTTTCCATTTTTTTAACATTTTTAAAATGTCTAATTTCAAATCGCCAATCTTCCGAATACACACATAAACCAAGAAAATAAATGTCAATAAAACATTAATAATAATAATAATAATATTATTATTTTTATATTTTTAAATGTTTTAATTTTTTTTATTAATATTTAAAAATGTAAATTATATGTATAGATGAATAATAAATGGAAATAATAATAATATGTGGGGACATTTTCACACACGGCCATCTGACCCCAAACTAGGGAGACCCTGTACTATGGGTGTCAGACAGCTGATATACATACACAAATACATTTCTTTTTTGTAAATACATACATATATAGATAAACAACACCCAGACACAAGGCAAACACAAAGTGCTCATCGCACAAATGTTTACCCTGGGCGGGAATCGAACCCGCAACACGCTGCGCAGCAGTCGATCGCTCAGCCACTGCGCCAACCGTGTCGTCGAACACATTACATTATTACACAAAACATTACATTATTTATGTTGTAATATATTTATTTTTCTTTTTAATGCTTTGTCTGTGTGTGTTTCGGTAAATTGGCGATTTTTAAGCACACAAAATCTTTTAATTGTTATGTAGAATACGCTATTCATAATAAAATCCATATTAAGTTTAAAATGTTCTTCACACTTCATTAAAAATTTAAAATTCACTTGTTCGGAAAGTACGATTATCGTATTTTGTTTTAAGTTCAAAGAATATGATGACGTTAAAAAGAATTTTTTACACACAGTGGCGCAATTTTCAACACATCTAATTAAATCTTGAGATGCATAGTTCAATCTCTTTTTAATGTCATCATATTCTTTGAACGCTACGAAGGTGTATACTAACTCGCCAGTATCCTTTGCTTTCAAAATTGAGTCACAATTTTTACATTTGGTTTTTAGATTTTTTAATAAAAAGCCACAAACATATGCACAAGCCTGTAATTCTTCAGAATCAGACACACTTTCTTCAAAAGAATTCTCAATCAAAGAAAGCATGTCTGAAACAATTGGACTTTCCGTGTTACTTTCTGTGCATATGTTTGTGGCAGTGGTTTTGGACAAAATTTGTTTAAAATTTGTCATTGTTGTACAGTCATCTTCTGCGCAATTGCCTGACCCCAAGTGAGCAAGGTTGGACAGAATGGCCGTCTTCAGCCCAGCGACAAATTGTGCAGTTGTGGGATTATAATTGGCACCACAGTTTCCTCTAATGGTGCCAAACAAATTTTCAAGAGGGTCCTGTTGAAGACGGCGAGTAGACAGGGCTTTAATAGCATGTTTTCTTTTTAAATTATTAAAAAGCTTTTCGATTCCGTTAAGTGTCCATATCCAACCTTGCTTTGAGGGCGGCGAGCTGAGACACCCTACAAATTCCGAAGTTTCAAAAAACTTTTTCATTATCTTAAAATGTTTTAGGTGTGGAGATACATTGGTTAAATTTGTGGAATATGATTTTCCCTTCTTCCAATCTGCTGTGTCACTGTTGACGCAGTCGAACAATTTATCCATATTGGAAATAACTTCTGCAGTTATTGTTGCTTCTGTAGGTAGCAGTCCTGGAAATTTCAATAATGTAATGTAATAATGTATTTTTTTTGTAGTACAGCCAACCGCATGTCAGTGGTAACACTTTTGCCTGGAGCTTGCCTAGCATAGTGCGGAGTTTCAATAAAATAAAAGGCTAGCTTAACCTTGTATTGTTACCACAGACGTGCGCCGACCGTACACTGTATTTTGATATCGGTAAATTTTAAATTTATTTTATAATAATTTTAGCCACCAACCATGGCTTTTCCCGAATGGAATTTAGTTTATCAGCAGAATTATTGCTTGCGGCTATGCCTTTACCTGATAGGAACATGGTCTAATCTTGTAATGAAAAAAAAGTTATTTAAAAAAAAAGAAAACCACCTTCAAAAACTAAAAACCTTGAGAGGTGTCAAGGGCCACCCGGATGGAACGAAGTTCCTTTCGATTAATTAGTGAAGGAATTGTAATAAAATTTTATTTTTTTGAAGTTATAATAATATTTTTTATTATTATTAACAAATATAATGTTATATAAACTTAATCAGTAGGCTCAATTTTCGTATTAATTGGCTTAGCAAACTTAGGTACTAAACATATGTTAGGCCGTAGGTACCTAGTTCAAAGAGTTCGCCGCGCCGCCTTTAAATACATAAACATATTCTACGAAAAGCGAATTCGGACTTTATTTTGTAAACGTAAACGGTTAAAAATTGAAATTTTACCAAACTAGGTATGATAAAATTATTCTGAGAAACGTATAGGCTGGTGCCCGACCGGACAATAGGAGCTATGTGCAACCGAATTTCACGGTTAATGTGTAAAAATAAGGTTTTAATTCGCTCCAATATTTTCATAGAAAAGCCGCCATTCAACTAATAATGAACTCTATTTGACAGTTCCAACGATTCAATTTTTCTGTTCGAATTGTCTGCGTTTGTGAAGTAATAAAAATAGCAAAAATAAGGTTTTAATTCGCTCCAATATTTTCATAGAAAAGCCGCCATTCAACTAATAATGAACTCTATTTGACAGTTCCAACGATTCAATTTAGCTTATTATAGCATGTCGTGACAACTTTTCGTAAGAATTTTTTCCGTCTAGCCCCCTTTCACAACGCGCGATAAGGAACTTCCTTCCAAAAGTGATAAATAACCTTAGCAAGTTAGCACAGAACACACATTAGTTTCGAAAGTCGGTGGCGGTGGCTTTATTGTTTGTTGTTTTGAATTGCCACCGACTTCCGAAGACGTTCTGTGCTAAGGTTATTTATCATTTTTTAGTTTTTGAAGGCGGTTTTCCTTTTTTGAAAAACTTTTTAGTATTGCCTTAACATTAAAATCCATTACGAAATGGTGACACACTTAAAACTAAAACGTCATCTATGTCATTTTTTTGGGATTTTGGTGATTTTGTCAAAAAGAGCTGAATCAATTTTGATAAAATTTATATGGGACCATTTTAATAAACCCCTTTCAAACAAAAGAATTTTGCAAATCCGTCTATATATAACAGAATTATGCTCGAACATACATAAAAAGAATGATTGACCAAACCAGGGCCCTGTTTAACAAACGTTACAAATTGTAAATTGTAATTGTATTTTACAAGTTACAATTCTACAAGTTTCTGTTTAATAAAGAATACAATTTACAAATTTACCATGGTGGTTACTAATCAAACAAATAGAAAAGTGAGAAAACCAAATTCTAGATATTTTAAAATTCTAATTTCTATAAATTTGTAACTTACAAACAAATTTGTAGTACAATATTGTAATCGAAATCTACAGGCGTTTTCTACACTTGTAAACTTATATTAAACAGCAATTGTAATGGTAAAATTTGTAATATTTTTACTTGTAAAATTCTTACATAATTGTAAGGTTTATTAAACAGCACTAATTGTCATACAATTTTACAAATATGTCACTTATTTACAAAATTGTCGGATTGTAAATTTTATTAAACAGGGCCCAGACCGAATTGATAACATCCTATTTTTTAAGTCGGTTAAATGAAAAATTGCAAGTCCATAGCCATACTGATGAGTAAAAAAGTTAAAGTAAAATTGTGATTAAGATTAATACCTTGAGATATTCTGGCAAACATTCCTGCAGCCACTGAGTGGCTCAGTACTTGAGCAGCAAGATTCACTCGCATTTTTTGTTTGTTGTTAGGATTTAAATGGTCCTTTCTTAGTTTTGGAGCAAACACGAAATTTCCATCATTATTGTCCACTTCGAAAAAATCTTCAATATGTTTCCATTTTGCGATGCCTATAAAATAATGAGAAATGTCTGGGTTAGTTCAGACTACTATAGCTTAGTTACCACATGCTTCCATGTAGCTAATAATAATTGACTTGAAACGTATTATTTAATATATTTTTGGCTAGTCAATGCTATATTAAATTAATACATCAATATATAAGTAGGTACTCTGTACATATATTGTACTCTTTGCTCTGTACCAGAAAAAACCACAGAGTACATTGTATTTAAAGAGAATGAAACAGCAGAATGCACTTAAAATAGAAAAAAAGAAAAAAAATTGATAAGAGTATAACAAATTTGACATTTTAAAATGAAATGATTATATATTTTGTAACTAGCTGACCCAACAGACATTGTCCTATCAATTGGTTTTCAATTTGCTTACTGTTTAAACCTTCCCTGGACTTCTACAAATATTTCAAGACCAAAATTAGTCAAATCGGTCTAGCCCTTCTCGAGTTTTAGCGAGACTAACTATCTAATTAACTAATTTGTATTATATAGATGCATACTTTTATTACTTTTATTCTTATATCAGTGAACACTCTACTCTACTTCAGAATAAAAACACTATTAAAATCAAATAACATGTTATTTATATATCCATCAGGATCACACACTAGACTTAAAAAATGTATATAAACTGATTACCTTGTCCTTCACAATTGTTTGATGATATATTTGAATAACATTTTAAATTATATTTTAAAAACATGTTTCTGAAACACTTCAGAAGATGTGGTGGATCAAACAACGTGACAATTTCATTATTTTCAAAATTGAAACATGGAGTTTCCATGGAAGCCCCCAAAATGGTCAATGCTCGTCTATTGACACCACCCATGTCACATACTGTTGCCGATATATTTAAATTTATTTGGAAACATTTATGTAAAACCTAAAAAAAGAAAAATAATTAAACACATTGTGATAAATAAAAATTAAAAAATATTGAAATCTTCAACTTCCGATTAACTTACATTTTTTATGAGTACAGCTAATCTATCAGCAGTCACATAAGCGCTGGAAAGATAAAATGCAACTGGCTGCTTTACTCTCTTTCTGATTCCAGAGACCATAAATACAAGGGCATGACTAGCCACTTGTGGGGACCTTCCATGTTCGCCATGGTCTTGGTATCCATCCACTCTGTCTTCTTTATTATTATACCACAGGTGTTTTTTTATGGCCATTTCA
This sequence comes from Charanyca ferruginea, assembly GCA_947361185.1. NCBI lineage: Eukaryota > Metazoa > Arthropoda > Insecta > Lepidoptera > Noctuidae > Charanyca > Charanyca ferruginea. The sequence goes on from OX376056.1 coordinate 24,059,201, forward strand.
TCGAACATTAAAATATATTCATTACTATATGGCTCTTGAGTTTCTACATGTTTTTTTAAACTTTTAAAAACCTTGTCATTAAGACCAACGTCCAAACGAAATTGTCCAAGCAAATTTTTTAGAGTACTTGGGGCTGGGAGACACCACAGTCTTCTTAGGAGACGATAGCATGCTGCAGACCTTTTAAACATTCGCAATGCTATGATTTTTTGTTCAGTAGTCCACCTTCTACCTTTGTACTTCCTCTTGGCATTTTTTAACTCTCCTTGCAGAATGAGAGCAAATGAAGGAGTTAAATGAGCACTCAACTTCTGGACTACCTTACTATCACGAAGGACATTTAAAGTGTTCTTGGTTTTCATCTTCTTGATTTTATTTTTGAGTTGACAGATTTTCTTAAAATAACTTTGGCATTTTTTGTCATTACCAACAGGAATTGCCTGTAAAAAAAAAAAGGACAAAATTAAACCCAGGTTTGGATGGTATTATAAGTAAATAACTTATGAAACTCAATCTTCTAACTATAATTTACTAAAACAATGCTTAGCTATGTTACAGAACTTCTATTTACCTTTTCATGGTATTTTTGTGTGCTCTTCATCGGTACCTCTGATGGGCCAGGCTGAGATATTGTTGCATTGTCTTCAGGAACAGAAACAATTTTATACTAAAACAAAATATTAAAATGTAGTTGCAGCAAGTATGTATTTATTACCCTAAAATCACTACATAGGTACAGGAATAACATCGACATCCTTTATCGTCTTTAAACCTGACAGTGTGTCGGCAAAGACAGGAACATGTTTTTCTTATGTTTAATCCCTGAAGCGTTAGCCGTTATGTTACAGGTAACCTGCCCCTAATATTAGTGTAAATGGTATTTATATTAATAATATAAATATAATTGTATACCTATGTGGTGTACATTGCTATGGTATAAAAGGCAGGTGCCCGCAACTCCACTTCTGAGAAAGTATTTTGAAAGAGACTATATTAAATAAATAAATAATACAGTTAACTTTCACAAAATCATTTTTTAAGTGTGGCCTGAACAGTTTAGGCTGAATATCTTCTAATGATACTCAATCTTCTAACTCTAATTTACAAAAACAATGAACGGTACAGAGGAGGAGCTCGTGGCTAAGTTAAAGCCATACAGATCGATCAGTCACAGGTTAAGCTACGCTAGCCGCGGTCGGTCTGTGGATGGGTGACCATCCCTTTCATATCGAGTTCCCTCCGTGCCTCGGAAAGCACGTAAAGCTGTTGGTCCCGGCTGTCATTTGTAGATCTTTGGCCGTCGTTATGGGTAGTCAGAAGCCAGAAAGTCTGACAAGCAGTCTTACCAACGGGTATCGTGTTACCCAGTAACTGGGTTGTGGAGGTCCGATAGGCAGTCGTTCCATGTAAAACACTGGTATTCAGCTGCATCCGGTTAGACTGGAAGCCGACCCCAAAATATTTGGGAAAAGGCTAGGCAGATGATGAATGAATGGTATAGAACTTCTATTTACCTGTTCATGGTATTTTTGTGTGCTCTTAATCAGTACCTCTGATGGGCCAGGCTGAGATATTGTTGCATGGTCTTCAGGAGCAGAAACAACTTTATACTAAAACAAAACAAAATATTGAAATGTAGTCGCAGCATGTACATATTTATTACCCTAAAATCACTACATACAGAAATAACATTGACATCCTTTATTGCGTTTAAACCTGACAGTGTGACAGCAAAGACAGGGACATGTTTTTCTTATGTTTAATCCCTGAAGCGTTTGCCGTTACATTACAGGTAACCTGTCCGTATTATTAATGGAAATTTTATTTACATTAATAATATAAATATAAATGTACCTATGTGGTGTACATTGCTATTTGAGAAAGTATTTTGAAAGAGACTAAGTATATTAAATAAATAAATAATATAGTTAACTTTCACAAAAATATTTTTTAAGTGTGGACTGAACAGTTTAGACTGAATATCTTCTAATAGTTACTGTTTTTAACCTTAGATCGCCAGAGTAATAGCATCACTAGCAAATCGAAATCTATCAAAATTGTATGTTTCATTTTGGCATAAATGTTTAGGTTAAGAATTACAATTAGGTACCTGCTGAATATTTGTGATATCCATTAATTTTCGCGATGGCCCAGGAATGGGACTTGTAGTATGGTGTGATGATCCAGGTTGTGCAGAGTAATCAATAACGCCCTGAGTTGATTGATTCTGAAAAAATATTGCAATGTTTCTAAACTTAACTTTTAAACAACTTTAACTGTATGTACTATAAAGATAAACTATTCAAATTACCTCCACCTGTTCAGCGTCAGGAACGGCATGATTGTTCAGCTTCTTTCCAGCAAAATCGGAAAATGATGTTGTTTGAAAATGCAAGTTACACAACATTCTGTGTTCAGCATACAACTTCAGCTGAAAGTCTACAGAAGACCATGCTCCGTCAGGGAAACAGAATTTGGCCCATAATTCACAACTGAAAATTAAATGAAAACTTGTAAAGCGATTGGTCTCATAACCGAACAGATTTTTAGGTTGTGTTACGATGGATTTATTTGCTCTTACCGCTGTGTATTTGTTCGGCCAGGTTTAGGAAATCGGTACAATTTAATGTTAGGATCTGCACGAGGTGAGCTCCCACATTTGAAACATTTACGTCTCAGGTTATCTGCCATCATTGAAAAGTGAACCACAAAGTGTCTTATCACAAATGTCTCTATCACAATATCACAAGTGTCTCTATCACAAATCGCTACGAAAACACCACTTTGAATTCAACACAGTTACGGAGGAGAACGTGCTCAACTCGACGTAAAAGCGGAAAACAGAAATGGTAAATCTCAAAAATACAAACAGCGCGTCTATCGTAAACAACAAACGGCGGCCATTTGTAATGTAATTTGATAAACATTGACATAATATAAACCAGTGTTGCCATACGAGTATGATGACAGACCTGTTAATTTAGGTCCATCATCATACTTTTCAATTATTGGCAACACAAAACGAATCCCCAATAGGTATAAACGCATCGCCCCATACAAAGTTGACCGGGCCTGGCCATGCGTGACGCAGACTAAAGGCAATACGTCCCAATTAGGACGTTTTTGAATCTTCAAAATTGGGCGCTCATAACATATCTGTTTAATATAATATCATTGACCAAAAGAATATTTTCATACTTCGCTTACCCTTTCTACAACGTGTTTTGTCTGACTTAATTTTGTGTGATCACTCACACAAAATTAAGTCAGACAAAACACTTTTAAAAATAAATTGTATTATTAGTGATCAATAAATAAAATTCAAACATAAAGAAATTATAACAAATCTTCTACACCGGACATCTTCATCATTTTCATTATCTTCGTTTTCACTCTCGTCTGATGTGTTGTTATGTTATAATGAATAAAAAATTAAAAATAAAATATTAAGAATTAAATACGTCACGCCGCTACCAGTACAAGAGGTGAAGCGCGAAAGGTGCGCGGCAGAGATGCGTCGCGCGAGGTGACCGGGTTTGTGATGCCGGTCGTATTTGTAATGATGCAGGTTCTTAATTTTGTAATTTTTTAAGCGAAAGGAATAAAATGCAGGTTTTCAGTTTCACCAAAAAGCATAGAGTACAGTTTTATTTTTTTTTAACGTTTTACAATAATGTTGGAGCATGGTCCATAGACAAAATTAGATTCCTTAAACGGTAACACATTCAATTTGCAACACCCTCCACAGCCCGAAAAAGATAGTTATGCATTTAATAAAAGGTTACAAACAAATACAAAGGAACCACAGCCTTATACTATAAAAAAATCAATGGGACCACACCCATAAACTATGAAAATACAATCATCACAATATATTCTAATAAGATGTGCAAGTATGTATTAATCAACTTAAACATTTCTATCTTTCATACTTGACTTGACACAGATTGACCAATATTAAAGAATTTATCATAAACTGGAATTACAGTTTGAAATATTTATTTACTTCAGAATAACAAATGACAAACAAAATTGATATTATTAATCAAAAGCTCAGTTTCCTACAAGTAGTAAGTATACAGTACAACAATTCTACTTGAATGTTGCCTAATTATAACCCAAATGACCTAGGTACCTATTTACTAACTAGTTACACCATGGTTTCAGAAATATGGGTTCAGTTTACACACAACCAAAAGGAAAGACAAATATTATAATTATAAGCAAATTTAAAATAGAATTGCTTGACATCAGAGAAACCTGTGAACAGAGAAATGGGATTATTACTTACAAAATATACTTACTAGGCATTTTCACAGCTCTGCCACAACGAGTTGTCTTTTCTGAAGTCTGACCTGTCTCTGTCTTGGAAATGTTCTCTATTTCTCCAGCACTATCAGCATCTGTTGTTGGTAGATTATCAGAAACCTCACCTGATGACTGCTGACTATTCTGCAGTTGATCACTTTCTTCTTTAGTAGACATTTCTAATGGATACAACCTCTGGAAGGGTCGAATTTTAAAACCTGATGATGTTTTTACTTTTGCAGTTCTATAATTACCATCCTTGCCTTTATGTACCTCTTTAATTATACCCAAGGGCCACTTTATTCTTTTTTCTTCAGTTTCAATTAACACAATGTCTCCAATATTTAAATTAATTGTATTGTACTTCCCTCTTTGAACTAAAGCTGTCAGATACTCATTTTTAAATCTTTGCTTGAAGTCTTTCCTTAGTTTCAGCAGGTACTTCAGTCTAGAGTTCATAGAATTAGCATCAGCTGTGTCGAGGTCAGTAACATCTGTGTGAGGAATACATTGTAAAAAACAAGCTGGAGTCAATGGTTCCAGGCAAGTATTCTTGTCATCTTGTACATATGTGAGTGGACGTTGATTCATTACTGCTTCACATTCGCATAAGATTGTCTCAAGTTCTTCATAGTTAACACGTGATTGTCCTAGTATTCTTTTTAGTAAATCTTTCATTATGCGGATAAGACGCTCAAAGAAACCGCCCCACCAAGCTGCTGTTGGTGCGTTCATCTTCCACTGAATATGGTCAATTGTTGACTGCTTCTGTACTTCTTCCCAGTCTATTTCTGCTAGTCTGTTTTTAGTACCATGGAAGTTGGTTCCATTATCACAAATGAACTGCCGAACTCGTCCTCGCCGAGCAATGAATCGTCGTAAGGTGAGCATAAATGCTTCTGTCGATAGTGACTTCGTTAATTCTAAATGTACACAACGATAAACAGCACATGTAAAAAGTACCACCCAACATTTCTCCTCCTCTCGTAGGAATAGGGGTCCCGCGAGGTCTACGCCACTAACTTGGAATGGAGCTGTACATTGAACCCTCTCACTTGGCAATGGAGCAGTAGGTACTTGTGCATATTTTGATCTGAATCTAGCACATACTGTGCATGTAGCTATAACTGATTTTGCCAGACGTCTAATACCAATAATCCAAAATCTTGTTCGTATGTCTGCGGTCAGCTGGTTTGCACCTGCATGCTGTAATTCTCTGTGCCGTTGTTCTACCAATCTTCTTACTATAATATTCTTTGCCGGAAGTAATGCTGGAAACTTGGTAGATTCTGGAAAATCTGATAATAAAAGTTTAGTTTTTACCCTTAATAATCCATCTTCATCAAGGTAAGTATTGGTGGGCCCGGTCCGCTATATTAATAGACGGATACCTAAGCCTCGTTGAATTGAAATAATGACACTTGGACTGTATGAATAATTATATTGGATATTGATTTAAAATAAAAACGGTTACAAATTTGAACCGGCGCGACAGTAAACGGTGCGTGCGTTCGTCCGTGAGTCGGAGACGATTCTGTCCGTCCGATGATAGCCGAACGGGAGCGCGAGCGCCGTCACCGGCGGCCCGCTCCCCGCGTCCCGCGCCGTGCGTCATCAGTATTCAAACTTCTTTTCTGCTCTATAATGTATTCTTCTTCACTTCCTTGTATAAGCTTTACAATTTTCTTTTCTGCTTCTTCATATTCTACTACTGATATTTCTCCATTCTTCTTGGCTTTCGTAGACTGCATGTTATTTATAAATCTCAACATCCATGCCATCATCCTTACTATTTTACTATATTTAGAGAAATAATATAACCTTGCCAGTCCTTCCTTTACGCATATGTCTGCATTGCACGCTGTCTTAGTCTTTTGTAGTTCTTTGCATGCTTCCTTGCCATCAATGTTAAGTGAAGACTTTGGCCATTCTTCTCTAGGTAGCTTCAACCACGCCGGCCCTTCCCACCAGCGAAGAGAAACCAGCTGCTCAGCATTGCAGCCTCTTGATGCCACATCTGCCCAGTTCAGTGTTCCTGGACAGTGATACCAACATGAAATTTTCGTATTTTCTCTTATTTCTTTTACCCTATTATGTACATACACATTCCAAGGTAAGTTTTTAGTTATCCAATAATATGCCACACATGAATCAGTCCAACAGTATTCCCCTATCTCTTTTATGCCAAGACTCTTTTTAACTTCTGCTAGTAATCTCGAACCTATAAGTGTTGCTGTCAACTCGAGTCTAGGAATAGAAGCTTTTCCAGGTGGTGCAACTCTAGATTTTGCTGACAACATTCGAACACTAACATTACCTTCTTTTTCAGATCGTAGAAGTACACAAGCCCCATATGCCAGTTTACTAGCATCACAGAATAGGTGAAGGCTTAATGTACTTTCTGCCATTCTATAATTAGTCAGTCGTCGTGGGATTTTGCATTCACCTAGAAATGACACATGTTCATACCACTTACGAAATTCAGCCTCTAGGTCATCTGGTAGCTTCTCGTCCCATGTGAGACCACGTCGCCATGTCTCCTGCATTATTAACCTAGGTAGGAGTGTAACGGGGCAAGTGAAACCTATTGGATCGAATATTCTTTGTATTAGTGACATAAGATCTTTTTTCGTTATCTTACCAAGTTCTGAATAACCGGGTAAGTTACCTAGATTGCAACTAAGTTCATCAGTTTCTGTATTCCACATTAACCCAAGGATAGACACTACTTTACTACTTGTCTCATTTATTCCATTAGGTGAAGTAGCCCACTGTCTTAAGTCGAACTTAGCCTGCCTCATAATGTATTTTGCCTCAACTATGAATTTATTTACTTCTTTTGAATCCATGCTTGTAATGCAATTGTCAACATAAAAAGATTTAGCTAGTATCTCTGCTGTTTCTTTTTCTTTACCTGTGACCTGCGTCAAATGATGCGCTATAGTAGCAGACAGTAAAAAGGGGCTAGAGGTAAGACCAAATACTACTCGACAGTGTCTATACTCTACTATGTCTGCCCGAGACTCATCTTGCCACCATAAAAACCTTAAATAATCTCTGTCTGACGGTTTAACTGATACCTGTAGAAAGGCTTTGGCAATATCAGCTGAAATACCTATCACACCTTTTCGAAACCCTGTTAATAAGTGTGGTATTTTATCTAAAAAGTTTACCCCTTTATTGAGATAGGAATTGAGTGACCTATTGTTTTTGTCACACGCAGACGCATCATATACTGGTCTTAGCTTCGTCGTCATGCTCGAGTCCTTTGATACACCACGATAAGGTAAGTAATGCGTGCCTTGTTTCACGCTCTGCGCCTCTGGTACTCTCTCTACTATGCCCTCAGTCTCCCAGCTACATATAATGTTATGATATTCATAAAACTTACCGGTAGACAAGGCGCTTGGTTGTTGCTCTCAGGCGCTTCTCGGCTACATCTCTGTTGCTTAGTAGTTCCTCATGTCCCACCTCATATCTGCCGTCTACATTGGTGTTGACGGTTTCCTCGAATGCCATCACTGCTTCAGCTTCAGCCTGGATCTTAGATTTGTTCTCCACATGATCCCTAATGCCGAGCAACTCCAGTGACCAAAACCCTGATATATCTGATGAGCAAAATAAAGTATTCGTAGAATTATTATTAGAATTTTCGACTTTACCCTGTAACACCCAACCTAAGTTGGTTTTGATAGCAATCAACCCATCTTTCAAAACAATCATGGTGTCTGTCATTATGTAGCCTGAATAATCCGCACCAATCAACAATGAAATTTCAGTACAATCATTATCTGCCAATACAATACTATTTTTACCTAACAACCTTGTCAAATTTGTATCACTACCATTATACTTAGGTAAATTATTACAAATTACTGGTTGATCTAAGGCAGCTAACTCCATGCTAAATGATTTATCAGAACTCTGAACAGATATGTTATAAATATTGTGGACCTTTGACCTTACTTGAACTCCACTGAACAGGCAGTGAGTGAGAGTTTCTCTACCTGCCTCCTTGAGACCTAGTTTCTGTGCAACATCCTTCCTCAAATAGGACCTCTGTGACCCATTGTCCACCGACGCACGCACCATCATCTGCTTGTCTCCATTTACTATCCTCACCATGGTGGTCTGCAGCAGTGTCACAGTACTCCCCTGAGCGGCGAAGTTGCTGGCTGAACTCTCAGTAGTCTCAGAGTCCCTTTTCTTACATGCTATCTGCATCAGGTGTTGGATGAAAGCTTTTGGCCCCAGGATGTGGTATTCCGCCGCTTTCGCGGCCAAGTGCCACCGGAACGTGCAAAGACTTAGTGCAACTAAGTGATACTAACATAGTTTTAAGTTTTATTTGCTAACACAGTTGTTATATTGTTATATGTATACTTAAGTTAAGGTATTTTTCTATGGGTCTTTGTTACCTGAAAATAAATGGTTTTATTATTATTATTATTATTATTATAAAGTGACTGAGTGCCTTTTCTTGCAAATAAAACATTGTACAAAACTCTTGCACACTTTTGCATTGTGCCCAATTTTTAAACAATTTAAGCTAGCTTTCTTTTTCTTGATATGATCTCTCCGCTGTTCTAGACTCATTTTTGCTAGTTTATAGCACTCAATACTCAAATGATTCTTATCACGCCAAAGACATGTCACTTGTTTCTTAGTCTCGCTTGCGCCTGTTGTTGTTGTAGCGGCTACCAATGCTGCTGCTGTGGACTCCTTCACTGGTGTGTCTTTTTGTTCCTGTGAGAATGCTGTTGTAGCTAATTGAATTCTCTGCTCGCTTTCAACTTCCTTCTTCAGAAACTCAAGCAATGACTGGAGTTCATTCTTCATTGCAGCTGGTCTCGCTCGCTCCCAAGCCTTCAGTGTTTCTAAAGGAATAGCGGATTCAACCATCGGCAGAATAAATGATGTGTATCCCTCTTGTGTTACACCGAGTATTTCCAATGCTCTGAGCTGGGTACTGATTTGGTCATACAGGCAAGTCAAACTGTTGCTGTTGCTGTCTTTGTGCAATATCATCGTGAGTAGCTTTCGAACATATACTTGTATGAGAAGATCATTGCGTGCATATCTTTCTTTGAGATCTGCGGTACGACTTTCCATTGACGTCCGTCGAATTAAGGGTGGGGAGGGCGGTGGGGGGAGGGGGGGGGTGTTTACTACCCCCCTTAAAGGGAAAAGTTGCGGAGCCCCCCCCTTTTCGAGTTTTTTTAATTTTTAAGTCTGAGGAAATTTTTCCCATTTTATGAATTCAAATTAATAGTAAGTGTAAAAAACCATGGGGGACCCCTTAGGGGGGAAGGGGGTTCTCCCCCTACAGAAGGGGGAATCCCACTTCATCAAAAAAAATGGCACTGATTTAAAGAGGCAGTTGTAAATAGCGGTTTTAGTAAGTTAAAAATTATAAATGGCATGTTTCATAACTACCAGCCAAGCCAAACCCTAAAATATTTTATGCATGGTCGAGGGTGGGCTTGGTCGACGGAGCCCCGCTTCGCGGGGCTCCTACTTCTGGGTGGTTTATAAAAAAATAACCACGAAGGGGATGGCGGGGTCTATTCGCTCGCTTCGCTCGCTCACACGACCCCGCCATCCCCTTCTAACCTAACCTATCCGAGTCGGGGTGCCCTGAAGTCCAGATTGCAATCAGTTTCTCCTATAAAGTAATAATAATACTGACGATGACAGTGACAATACAAATAGCGTCAGTTTTACGTTTCGTTCCACAAGCCGACAAAAAACGGTAAACACTTAACATTTTAATTTTTTTTATTTCGTACTGAAAATAATGCTGTAATTTATATATAAACTGTTAAATATAGGTGTGCATGAAAACTATTTAAACTAGTACAAAATGTTATTATTTACGTAAATTTATATAAAATAAAATGTTACCAAACGTAAGACAACTTAACCGTTGGTGAAACGAAACGTTCAATAGCGATAATTCTATATAATCTGTGGTAGGAATTGATATAAATACTGCAAAAATATTTATTTTCAACATTTTTTTTCTCAAAAAGTACGCGTCTCCGCATGTTGAGAGTTTACGTGTGTTCTTATAATAATTTAACCTTTCTGTTAAAAAAAATATCAACCCCCAACTCGACGGCCGGCAATGGAAAGCTTAGCCAGATCTGCTATTGCCTGCTGGTAGCTTTTGCTGGTGGCTGGGTAGCTGTCGATGAATCTACTGACTTCTGTGCCAGGTGTCATGGACTGTCTTAAATACTGCAATTTGTCAATTTCGTTCATCATATTCAGATCCAAGTGAATCTTCTCACATTGAGCCCAAAATGGCAGCCAGTTTTTTAAATTACCATCAAACTTTATTTGTTCCAGCCTTGGCAACTTATAATTTCTTTCCACTTGTTTAAGTCCAATCTGTGGCTTTTTCCTAGCGCTCTGTATTGTAAGCCACCGTAATTTATATGTAGCTACATCATCCAACTCTTTTTCCAATTCGGCGTCGTCGCCATCTTTGTCGAGAAGGAATCTTTCTATTTCGCTGTCTAATACAGCCAACTTTGTAGCGAGTTCTTCAAGGAGAATATATTGTGCCTCACCTTCGGGGGTGAACGCGTCGCTTGCCTCCAGCAAATTGGCGATGCTAGTAAACTGCGCCCTCGTAGCTCGCCGGCTCTTCTTTGACGAATCCATTTTTTGGAATATAGTAAAAAAAAAACCTTCCACCCTCTCGATTTCTACTTCCACGGTCGCCAGATAACCGGGTTTGTGATGCATGCCGGTCGTATTTGTAATGATGATGCAGGTTCTTAATTTTGTTTTTTTTTTAAGCGAAAGTAATAAAATGCAGGTTTTCAGTTTCACCAAAAAGCATAGAGTACAGTTTTATTTTTTTTTAACGTTTTATAGCCGCTACAGACGACATGATCTGACGCCTGATTTGGTCAGATCAGGAGCAGGAGCAGAATCAGGTGGTATGGAGGTTTGTCACCTGATAAATGCTCATCAGATGGTCAACGCCGACTGATTTGGTCAGATCTGATCAAATCATGTTGTGTGGCGCGCTCTCACCTGATTTCTATGCTCAGTTGCTCCGCGACAGCGGCGCGAGTAGTGTGTGTATGTGTTAACGCAGCGCCATCTTGGGCCGACGAACAACACTACCGCAACAGTAACTGATACCATTTGTAGTCAGGTGTCATCCTATTAGCTCGCGTCATTCTGGCTAGATGGCACCACTTTCGTTGAGAAATCAATACCTACTCGATTATTGTGTAAATGTTATCTATGGTTTTCGATAATCTATTACTCTGTGATCTATGTACAAAAACGAATTCAAAAAGTCATGTCATTCTACTTACCAACGATCTTCAATAATGTTCAAAATTAAAAAGCGGATAAAGAAGCAACGTCTTTCACTCCTACGCCTCTGAAACCTAAGAAGTCTCCGACCTGCTGGCACACTATACATCTCTACAAACATTGGACCTTCGAACCTCATCTAAAGCGATCACCAGTGAGAAGCCTGGAAAATTCTGGAGAATTACGACAATAGCCGACGGCCAGGAGGAGTGTCTTCACTCAGGGGCGTAAGACCTTTCCAAATCCTTAACCCACATACACCTTTGTCCTATTTGTACTAAAATCGCCTTATATCTTTATAGGAACAACGGGTGTGGTGCGCATTATTCACCACAGTGGTTGCAGGATAACCGTGAGTACTCTTTCTTTCCATAAATCGTCAATATGAGTGAGGCGTTTAAGGAATTAGTGAGAAAACGGGGTCCTATCAAGGGTAGTTTGACGCTGTTTGTAAAAAGTGTAGATTCCTTGTCAAATTCCGCTGAGTTAACTGCCAAACAAATAAACGAATTAAAGCTACGTCAGCAGTCGGCAGCTAACTTATTACAAAACTTTAATAATATTCAATATGCTATTGAGGAATTAGTAGATGAACGGGAATATGATAAACAGTTGTTAGAACGTGAAATGTTCGAAAATTCCTATTACAGTGCTATGTCTACTATTGAGTGTCTGTTAGAAAATCAAAAACTTAGTTGTAGTACGAGCAGTGGTAATAATTCTCATAACTGCAGAAACAAGTTACTGGTTAAATTGTCCACTATATCGTTGCCCTCATTCGATGGATCATATGAAAATTGGCTAGAATTTAGAGACACATACTTGTCAATGATTCACAACTCTGAAGAGCTAGATGACATACAGAGATTTCATTATTTAAGATCAGCACTTACGGGCAATGCCCTTCAGGTAATTAAATCTCTAGAATTTTCTGCCAGTAATTACAAAATAGCTTGGGATCTGATCGAGGGTAGGTATGATAATAAAAATTTGCTTGTACATAACCACGTTAGATCTATTTTTTCTGTACAACCCCTTACAAAAGAATCAGATGCTTACATTCGTAAAATGATTGATACAATTCATAGAAATCTACGTGCGCTAAAAATGTTAGGGGAACCCGTTGAATATTGGGATACTTTACTAATTTATATCATTGTGTCTAAGTTTGATGCGGCCATAGATAAGGAATGGCAGCAGTACAAGATTAATTTTATTAAAACTACTAATGAATCCATAAAATTTGACACTTTGATTACCTTTTTAAAGGAAAAAGCTGAGGTCTTAGACATGGTTAAAGCAAATCATTCCAGTAATTCTAATAGCAAGGTACTACATCAAGATAACAATAAAAAACAGACATCAAAGGTTCAAACTTTTGTGTCTACACAAAGTAATCAGTCTTCGAATAATAATAGCAAAAAGAGATTCAAACGTGTATGTGCTAAGTGTGAGGGTAATCATTCTGTTTATGCTTGCAGTCAATTTTTAAGTTTATCCCCGCAAGATAAATTAAACCTAGTTGAGAGTAAAAATCTGTGCTTAAACTGTTTACGTGTGGGTCATTCCAGTAAAGATTGTTTTTTCGGACCTTGTAGACAGTGTAACGAAAAACACAACTCGTCGTTGCATGAGGTTCTCAACAATGGAGAAACAGTATCTGCCGTATCTCATGCTTCCTCTGATAATCAGTCACAACCCACAGGTCATAATTCATCAACTAGTTTGCACTCTAGTACAATACACACTACTTTAGAACCGGTTTTGTTGTCGACCGCTGTGGTAGAGGTCGCTGCAGATGATAAAGGCCAATATATCAGAGCTCGTGCCTTACTGGACAGCGGTAGCCAGCACTGCCTCATATCAAGTTCATTATGTAAAAAAATTCACGCTAAAACATTACAGTCCACTTATAAAATCGGCGGTATAGGTCAAACAATTACCAAAACGAACGAAGTTTGTTACATAAAATTACGTTCTTTAAAGAATAATCACACAATACGCATGCATTGTTTGGCCATACCGCAAATAACTTCCACATTACCCGCTTCGAGATTAGCTAGTAATTTAAATATACCCGCAAATATCGATCTCGCCGACCCATCGTTTTGCACACCTTCTCAAATAGATATTTTGATTGGTGCAAACTATTTTTGGGATCTACTACTTGAAGGTAGAATTCGGTTACCTAGTGGTCCGTATTTAAATAATACGAAGCTAGGATGGATAGTTTCAGATCCGGTACACACTGAGAGCTTGCGCATAAATCAGGTGCAGTGTAATTTCGGCCAAACTTCAGAAGTAGAAGTAAACGATCAGTTAAAAAGGTTTTGGGAAATTGAAGAAGTTTCGCCATGTACAAAATCGCTTTGTTATGAAGATCGTTTATGTGAACAATTATTTAATGATACTACTAAGCGAGACGACCACGGTCGTTTCTCGGTTAGAATACCGCTTAAAGAATCACCAAATACTCTTGGTGATAGCTACAATGTAGCTAAAATTAGATTTATGTCCTTAGAAGGTAAATTACAACGTCAACCGCTTTATAGGTCTATGTACGTTGATTTTATGCGGGAGTACGAGAGACTTGGACATATGAGTCGTGTTGAGGATTACCCCATTCCGTGTTATTTTCTGCCTCATCATGGAGTCTTCCGTGAGCACAGCACTACGACTAAATTAAGGGTGGTTTTCAATGCGAGTCAAAAAACGTCGTCCGGGAAATCTCTCAATGACATCCAATGGACAGGTCCTCCTCTTCAAAATGACTTGTTTGTTATTCTTTTAAGATTTAGGCAATATCAGTACGTAGCATGTGCCGATATAGAGAAAATGTTTCGTCAGATTTCCATACATGAAGATCAACGTACGTTACAGTTGATCTTGTGGCGTGAGAATAAGTCCGACCCTCTCAGTGTGTATCGCCTTAACACCGTTACTTATGGAACGGCCTCTGCGCCCTACTTAAGTATACGTTGTGTCCGTCAGCTGGCACTAGATTGTAATGATCCTGAAATCTCAAGAATAATATTAGAAAATATGTACGTCGACGATTTATTAATGGGCGACGACAATAAATCGCATTTATCTTACCTTTGTAAACAGGTTTCTGATGTGTTCAACTCTGGTTGTTTGCCGTTGCGTAAGTGGGTTTTCAATTCACCTGAAGTGGTTTCAGACTCCATACAGAGTGAAAATTCTAAAGCATTAATGTTAGACGAGAACCAATCTAATAAAACGTTAGGATTGGGCTGGTTAAACTATAGTGATCAACTTCATTTTACTACAAAGATTAAATCTGACACATCAAAAATAACTAAACGTTTTATCTTATCAGTTGTGTCTCAAATCTATGACCCATTAGGTTTGTTGAGCCCTATTGTAATAGTAGCAAAGTCGCTATTGCAAAAACTCTGGCTATGCAAAATAGATTGGGATGACTCATTACCACCAGATGTTTTGTTATGCTGGCATAAGTTCGTTCATTCATTAATCGATTTACATAAACTACGGATTCCTCGTCACGTGATAGGAAATTCCCCAGATCGTATTGAATTACACGTATTTACTGATGCTAGTCAAACGGCCTACGGTGCATGCGCATACATACGTTCAGTAAATAGTAATGATGACGTAACCGTCAGGCTGTTATGTTCTAAGACTCGCGTCGCGCCACTCAAACCGGTAACTATTCCACGCTTGGAATTGTGCGGTGCGCTAATAGGTGCTAGATTACAATATAAAATAATAAAATCTATGCACATTAAGTTTGACAAGATCATAATGTGAACTGATTCAACAATAGTCTTAGGTTGGCTAAGGATGTCACCGCATTCCTTAAAGGTTTTCGTCCAAAACCGAATAATAGAAATAAAAGACCTAATGGCAGGTAAAGGAATTTGGTGTCATGTTGATGGCAAGTCCAATCCTGCGGACTTGTTATCGCGTGGTACTTCTTTGGCTGAACTCAGTAATTCAGATCTGTGGTGGCGCGGACCAGATTTTTTATTGAATGCGGTTGCCAACTGGGATCAACAAAGCGATGTTCCACTTTGTGATAACATGCCAGAACTTAAATCGAATACAGTTTGTATGTTTAACAATAATTGTAATAATAAAATAATTAATTTTAATCGATATTCTTCATTTATAAAAATACAACGCGTTTATGCATATGTGTTTCGCTTTGTAAACAATGTACGTACAAAAAATAAACCGGAACGTAGCATGGCCACGTTATCAGTCACGGAACTAAATAGGTCATTAATGTTTCTAACTAGAACTGCACAACTAGAAGCCTTCCAAAGTAAACATAGTGCCTTAATTAATAAACATAAAATTAAATCGTCTAGTAAACTATGTTCATTAAATATTTTTTTAGATGAAAATAATATAATGAGAGTGGGGGGCAGGTTATGCAATTCAGACCTACCCTTCGATCAAAAACACCCCATGCTGTTATGTAGTAAACATCAGTTCACCATACTTTTAGTTAGGCATAATCATAATGTTATGCTACACGCCGGTCCACAGCTTTTATTATCACATATAAGACAAACATGGTGGATAATAGGTGGTAGGAATCTAGCTAAGAAGGTTGTGCATCAGTGTGTCAGGTGTTGTCGAATGAAGGCAAAGTCCATACAGCCTATAATGGGTAATCTACCCAGTGAACGTTTCCAATCAGGGTTTCCATTTATTAAATGCGGGGTTGATTACGCCGGGCCTATGTATATTTTAAATAAAAGAGGCAGAGGTTCACGGTTAGAGAAATGCTACTTATGTTTATTTGTTTGTTTGTCAACACGAGCATTACACTTGGAACTTGTGACGTCACTGTCATCAGAAAGTTATATCTTAGCTTTAAAAAGATTCATTTCCCGTAGAGGGAAACCCTCCCTTATTTACTCTGACCACGGTAGGAACTTCGTAGGTGCAGCTAGGGAATTTTCAAATTTTTTACAAAACAGCTGTCAAGGTATTATTGATTATACCTCAAATAATCAAATAGAATTTAAATTTATACCTCCTTACGCACCTCACTTTGGCGGTTTGTGGGAAGCTGGAGTCAAATCCTGCAAGCACCATATAACGCGCGTGATAGGGAAGGCTCATTTAACTTATGAAGAGTTCAACACGGTTTTAGTACAAATAGAGGCCGTCCTGAACTCCCGTCCTATGCACCCAATGTCCGTAGATCCTGATGACCTTGCGCCCCTGACGCCAGGTCACTTCCTCATCGGCCGACCTCTGACGGCTCCTGCAGGCGCAGACATCACTGCGAGGCCTTCACACGCTTTATCCCGCTACCTACGTGTCGAGCAGCTCAGGCAGCAGTTTTGGAAACGCTGGGCCACGGACTACATCTCTGAGCTTCAGAGACGTATCAAATGGAAGGAGAATCAGGGTGCACTCACTCCCGGTTCCTTGGTGCTCATCAAAGAGGACAATTTACCGCCCCTCAAATGGCGGCTGGGACGAATCCTGCGGACGCACCCTGGACGAGACAAGGTATCCAGAGTAGCTTGCATCAAGACAGCAGCTGGTGTCGTCGAGAGGGCGTTTTCAAAGATCTGCCCTCTCCCAGTCTCATCACCGTCACCAGAAGATGAAGACAAGGCAGCCGAGGTTGAGAGCTAGGGCTCTCAAGGGGGCCCAGTATGTTAACGCAGCGCCATCTTGGGCCGACGAACAACACTACCGCAACAGTAACTGATACCATTTGTAGTCAGGTGTCATCCTATTAGCTCGCGTCATTCTGGCTAGATGGCACCACTTTCGTTGAGAAATCAATACCTACTCGATTATTGTGTAAATGTTATCTATGGTTTTCGATAATCTATTACTCTGTGATCTATGTACAAAAACGAATTCAAAAAGTCATGTCATTCTACTTACCAACGATCTTCAATAATGTTCAAAATTAAAAAGCGGATAAAGAAGCAACGTCTTTCACTCCTACGCCTCTGAAACCTAAGAAGTCTCCGACCTGCTGGCACACTATACATCTCTACAAACAGTATGTCTTCGCGTTGTTTATTTTTGCAAAAATAATGGCAGAATCAGCGAATATAATAAGGGAACGCAGCGTTATTATAGAAATGCTGGAGAGTTACAAAGATTTACCCTGTTTATGGGATATGTCCCATCACATGTATAAAAATAAAGATGCCAGTTGCCAGACAACAAGCTTTAGAAATTTTACTTGAAATTTGGAAAAAAGCAGATAATATAGCCACAATTGAGGGCTTGAAAAAGAAATTGGAAAATATGCGTGCAGCATTTGGCAGAGAGCATAAAAAGGCCAGTTATTCAAGTTTTTAGGTATTTATTCATTTCAAACAATTTTTTTTCATTAAGTACTTTATTTTTTATTTTTTCTTTCTACTTTGACGTCAACACATATAGCAATAACTAGCGCAACTTGTCGCGCTTGTCGTTCGGATAAAAAAGGAGGCATTATGGCTGCACACCTACCTCGTAGAACGCACTAGAGCAAACTGCAAATCAGGCCTCGTGTCGGCTCGTGTGGACGCGATACCTGATTTTACGGATGATTTGGTCAGGCTAGCAAATCATGTCGTGTGTAGGGCGTTTTACAATAATGTTGGAGCATGGTCCATAGACAAAATTAGATTCCTAACGCCCTACACACGACATGATTAGCTAGCCTGACCAAATCATCCGTAAAATCAGGTATCGCGTCCACACGAGGCCTGATTTGCAGTTTGCTCTCGTGCGTTCTACGACGTAGGTGTGCCAAATGCTGCACCCATATTTTCCAATTTCTTTTTCAAGCCCTCAATTGTGGCTTTATTATCTACTTATTTCCAAATTTCAAGTAAAACTTCTAAAGCTTGTTGCTTGGCATCATTATTTTTGTACATGTGATGGGACATATCCCATAAACACGGTAAATCTTTGTAAGTCTCCAGCATTTCTGTAATAACGCTGCGTTCACTTATTATATTCGCTGATTCTGCCATTATTTTTGCAAAAATAAACAACGCGAATACACATACACTACTCGCGCCGCGGTCGCGGGGCAACTGAGCGTAGAAATCAGGTGAGAGCCCGCCACACGACATGATTTGATCAGATCTGACCAAATCAGTCGGCGTTGGCCACCTGATGAGCATTTATCAGGTGACAAACCTCCATACCACCTGATTCTGCTCCTGATCTGACCAAATCAGGCGTCAGATCAGGTCGTATGTAGGCAGCTTTTTTTTAAAAGGTAACACATTCAATTTGCAA
Organism: Charanyca ferruginea; assembly: GCA_947361185.1. Taxonomy (NCBI): domain Eukaryota; kingdom Metazoa; phylum Arthropoda; class Insecta; order Lepidoptera; family Noctuidae; genus Charanyca; species Charanyca ferruginea. The sequence continues at coordinate 24,078,107 of OX376056.1, forward strand.
CACGAGGGATGCACCGCGCCTCAGGCCGGTCGCCATAAAGCAGTATGGTTAAGTCAAGCAAGGGACGCGTCGCGCTCTAGGCCGACGTCGCACCTGCATTATCTATGTACATTCACACTAGTGCAAAGCTCAACTTAGGCCTCACGGACTGTAGACCATCAATCATCATCCTTCTAATGAGCGGTCAAAACAGCACTTCCTGATAGATTTTGTATGGCAATAGGGTACTGTGACGTCACATAATTGTCAACTATTTATTGGTTTCAAAGCAACTAACGAATCTACATTGTGAGTTTTCAGGGAAAAATAAAGTGTATTGTTGTCTACACTTATATTGATTAATTTATGATGCATATTTCTTTTGTTTACTATAAATCTTTGGAATTCACCGAGAAATTTCTCTCGGACTACGATCAAAATCTCCTGTGATGGACTTTTGAATTTGAGAGAACAATCTAAATCTTTTGGTATCTACTCTACCTCTTGTTTGTCATGCTATAATGATTTGACTATTCTTTACTTGTGTTGCGTCATAATTGACACAATTTATTGTTATTACTTCATCGTGTGTATTTTCCCCTTTTTTTATAATTTTATTGTTGTAGATCAGTGTGATACCTATATGAATATCGTAAATGTCATAATAAGAATTGCATAATAATATGTAGGTATTTAGATATTTTGTATTCAATATTTTAGATTCCCCTCTTGTTTAAAGTGTTTTTTAAGGTTAATAAATAAATAAAATTATTATTGCTCATGAATGTAATTTTATTTTCAACTTGTTATTCTAAACATTTTAAAGTTATGTGGAGCATGTTGTTAACTTTAGTTGGGCAGTTGTATCCCCAGCTGAAAAAAAGAAATGATTTTAACAAACGTTTATGTAACAGTAGGTAAACATAAAGATGTAAATAGAAAATACGAATTTGTAACTTATGTTAAGACCATTTATGAAATACTTGATCACATTCGTATAAACTTTAACATCATAGAAATAAAGCTCATATTTAACGCTTGCTTCAATTAGCAACTAACTCTTAATTAAAAATTATGTGTAAGTAATAGTTGATACTATACCTGGGGTGCGGTCTCAATAATACATTTGTGCAGAAGCACTGATCGTTCACAGCCTTTCTCGCCATCCGTGACTGATTCTTCGTTCACTAAAACAAAACAATATTATGTAAATACTTAGTATAAAAGACGCGCTATTTTTTTAATAAATATATTACTCTATTATTACTTCTACACTATCAACGAGTATTTTCTTGAACCTTCTGATATCTGAGATATCTCCAAGAGTCAATAAATATCAACTAGAGACCCTAACCAGTCACCAAGATCCTCCAAATACCTGATTTAATGCAGTGCTAGCCTAACCCCGCGTTTACACCAAGGTATAATACATGTATTCTACAAGTTTTATGCAATGTCTGTAATATCGTTCACACTCAAATACAAGTATAAAACATGTTTTAGACAAAACTTGTATTTAATACTTGTTGTGCAAATACATGTATTGGACAAGTATAAAACATGTATTTGTCGTTGGTCTTCTACAAAACTTGTATTATACTTGTTGTGCAAATACATGTATTGGACAAGTATAAAACATGTATTTAAAACAAGTATTTTGCTGGTGTGAACGCTATCATTGTATGACCTTACTACCTACCTACCCTACCTACCTACTCTACCTACCTACCCTACCTACCTACCCTACCTACCTACCCTACCTACCTACCCTACCTACCTACCCTACCTACCTACCCTACCTACCTACCTACCTACCCTACCTACCTACCTACCCTTCCTACCTACCTACCCTCCCTACCTACCTGCCCAATCTACCTAAAATTTTCTTAAGTATAAACCTTGTCCTGACAATAACGACACCAAAAAAAAAAAGAATTATCCAATTCGGTCCAGCCGTTCGGAAATTATGCGCTTACATATATATCGAGAATTCTTTAGAAAATTGGACAGCTATAGTTTCCAACGCATCCTTTATTTTCTTGCGGTCTTTATAATCCTCATTTTTTGCATTCCATAAACATTCATGTTCATGTAAAAGTTCAATTATGTAATTCCAAATTTTGTGTTAACGACCACTCCATTGCATAAAATACATATATGTTATCCAACTAGCACGGATACAGTCAAAAACTTGTATGCAACAAGTATTTTACAAAAAACTCAATACCTTACACAAGACAAGTATAAAACATGTATTTAAGACATGTATTTTGCTGGTGTGAACGCTATCATTGTATGAGACAAGTATAATCTTATCACAGACTCTGGTGTGAACGAAGAAGTGTTTTATACATGTATGAAACTTGTAGTCTAATCCGGTGTGAACAAAAGATAAAACAAAACATGTATAATACATGTATTCTACAAGTCTCAGACAAGTTGTGTCAAGACATGTATTGGACATGTTTTATACAAGTTGTGTATTTGACATGTATTATACTTGTTTTTTGGTGTAAACGAGGGGTAATGATTAAATATCTTCAAATAGGGGGAGAGTAACTGGCAACACTGCCCGAGTGACATGTCAAAATTTTAATCCGTATTTAAAAATTAGTTTTAATTATGCTAAGGCTACCAAGATGATCCCATCAGTTTCTCGCAATTATGCAACTGTTGCCAAAACCCCCATTTCTCAGTCATATCGTAAGACTGTCACACTTAAGCCCAAAACCCATGCCCCTCTCTCCCCATCATACGATAAAGCTGCTCACCAGTACATAATTACTTCCCCCCAACCCTCACAACCTAATGGCTGTGCTCTTAACCCTAATAATAATCCTACCCCTGATAACACTACTTCTTTTATTGATCTTTTCATTAAACTCTTACCGACTATAATCTCTTCTAATAACTCTCAATTACCGTCCAACGTTGCCGATCAACTTATATCTTTACTTCTAAAAATTAAAAATGGCGTCCCGCCAAATGTTTCTTCAGTGGAATGTGAGGAGCGTGTGGCATAAGAAACACGACCTCATACTCCTTCTAAATAAATACAAGCCATTGGCTTGTTCCATAGCTGAGACTTGGCTTACCCCAAGTCTAAGCTTCCGTATACCACACTACAACATCCTCAGATGTGACAGATCTGATGGCTATGGAGGGTCAGCCCTCTGTGTCAACAATCGTGTCCCACTTTCACCCCTATCTTTGCCTTCACTTACAGGCAATATGAGTATTGTTGCTGGTATGGTTGAAGGTATCACAGTGTTTTCGATTTACATTGCTCACCCACATCATGATTTTTTTACTATCATAAAAAATATCATTTCAAATATTCATGGACCAATATTGGTCATGGGCGACTTCAACTGCCACCATTTCAGATGGGGGTCTGAACGCTGTGATACCTTTGGTGTTGCTCTGGTTGAGATGTTGGATGACCTAAATCTCTGTATACTAAATAATGGCTGCCCAACCCGAAGGCCTACTCCCGGACAACAAAAAAGTTGTGTTGACTTAACATTTTGTTCGGTCGAGTTAGCAGCTTCAACCCATTGGGAATGTACAACCTTGTCGCATGGTAGTGACCATTACCCTATTGTTATATCCTTAATTAATAAGACTTATTTAGAAAAAACTTCTCCTCCACTTCTGAAATATAACTTGTCCAAACCTGACTGGGCTAAGTTTGTTTCTTTACTGGAGGACAAAATTGATAATCTTCCAAATTTAAATTCAAGTTTATTAGATCCTGTTGGTCACCATCATGCCAAGAGCTGTTACGAAGGTTTTGTTACCGCTGTCACCTCTAGCGCAGATTCCTCTTTTCCTATTAAAAACAGTGCCCGTAATAAAATCCCATCACCTCCGTGGTGGGATCCAGAATGCACTTCACTAATTAGGCAAAGGAACGAGGCTGAAGAGTGTTACAACGCAGAGATGAACACCCAAAATCTCCTAGCATATTTGCAAATCAATGCCAGGACCAAGCGACTGCTCCGTAAAAAGAAACGTGCAGGTTGGGTTAAATTTTGTACTTCTTTATCTCCCTCTACCCCACCATCAGTAGTTTGGAAAAATATTAACAGGTACAGACGTGGTTGTTCCCCATCAATCTCCTCGCCAATGACTAGGGAAACAGCTGACTTCTTCTTTGACAAAATAGCTCCTCCTTATGTCCCACTCCCTTCTGAGATACTTAATGTACCTCTGCATAATGTTTCCATGGACCCTTTAGATGCTCCCTTCTCATTAGAGGAATTGAATGCGGTTCTTAAATATGTCCGGGACTCAGCCCCTGGTATTGATGGTGTGCCATATTCTTTTATTGCCCATTCTGGAGATAAGGCCAAACATTATTTCCTTAATATTATAAATTTTTGTTACAACTGTGGTTGGGTCCCTGATCAGTGGAAGATACAGTTGATTATTCCGTTGCTCAAACCAGGCAAACATGTAGATGATCCGAACAGCTATAGACCGATTGCTCTTTCTTCAGTTCTAGCCAAATTACTGGAACACCTTATTAAAAACCGACTAGAGTGGATTGTAGAATCAAGGGACCTACTGCCGAGGTACCAATTTGGTTTCAGGAAAGGGTTGAGTACAATGGACAGTGTTGGCGTTTTAGTTGCGGACATTCGATTGGCATTTTCCAAAAACGAGTCGGTTGTTGCCGCCTTCCTCGACATTTCCTCTGCATATGACAATGTTCTTCTTCCCGTTCTCAGGCAGGAACTGCAACAGCTGAGTCTCCCGGTCAAGATGATCGAATGTATATGTGGACTAATATCATCCCGTTCTTTGGTCCTGAGGGTCCAGGGCGAGGTCTTCGATAAAAGACAATCTTGGAGGGGTCTCCCACAGGGCTTCGTCCTCAGTCCCCTTCTTTATAACTATATACCGCTGATATTGGGTCTTGCATAAACAGTAACTGCCATATTTTACAATATGCCGATGACTTAGTCCTGTACGTGTCAGATCAGATCCCAATATTAGCGATGCCGCGTCATCTCTCGGCCTCTCTCTGGACTCTTTGAACCATTGGCTTTTAAACCATGGCCTTTCATTGTCCGCTCCGAAAAGCTCGGCAGTAATTTTCACTCGAAAGAGACGCATCCCTCAAATCTCGGTGGGGATTTCAAGTAATAATATTCCTTTGGCAAGCAAAGTAAAGTTTTTAGGCGTCTTTCTTGATTCAAAATTAACAGGTAAACCCCACTTAAATTTTTTAATTAGTAAATGTGAACGTATTGTTTCAATTTTAAAAGTTCTAGCAGGTGTTTGGTGGGGTGCTCACCCCTACACCTTGAAATTAGTTTATAACGCCTTAGTCCGTAGTGTGTTAGACTATGGTACGTTCCACTTAGTTCCTTGCAACAAAGGTGCTCTGGCTGGGCTGGATAGGGTTCAGTCTAATTGCCTTCGGATCATCTCAGGCTGTATGAAGTCCTCTCCCATTAACGCATTGCAGGTCGAGTGTGCTGAGCCACCCCTAGCCCTAAGACGCCAGTATTTGGCCTCCCGCTTTCTGTCTAAAGTTATATGTAGTTCTTCCCATCCCCTCAAAGAAAGGTTAAACGAGTTAGATGCCTTATGCAGAAGCTCCAACTATTGGAAAAATAAAGAAATCCCCCTAATATTAAAGTCATTTCGACAAATCCAAAATTTAGTGAATCCGATTGTGCAGTATCCCAGAATTCCCCTTTTTAACTTCGCCTACGAAGCTTTAGGTTTTACCCCAAAAATTGTTTTTAATATTGGAATATCCAAAAAGTCCCTGACAGCAAACTCGACTTTCAATGCGGTGGTAGGCGAACGATGGAATGGGTATCAATTATTCTTTACAGATGCCTCTAAATCAACCGAGTCTGATTACACCGGTGCCGCGGTATATTACCAAAACTCTCGTATTATATTACAATATAAATGCCCTAAGGAGTCTTCTGTATTTACTGGTGAATGTGTAGCTATATTAGAAGCCTGCCGTTTTATTGAATCACACACCAATATTGAGAAGGCTGTTATATTTACTGACTCCCTTAGTTGTCTACAAGCCCTAACCCAAAACCCTTTTAAAAGTAAACTTTGTAGTCCCCTTATACTTAAAATTAAAACTTCTTTACTGTCTTGTACCAACAGTCAAAAGGATGTTCAGTTAGTTTGGATACCTAGTCATTGTGGCATTAAGGGTAACGAATGCGTTGATGCCTTAGCCAAGGATGCCTGTTCATCTGCATTGGCTGATAACACACATAATACCCATCAGGGTTATGACTTATTGTCTCTCCCAAAATTGAATCTTCAGTGTTCATGGCAGGAGCAATGGAATGTGTCCAGCAGAAAGAAAGGCAGTTTTTTCTATGCAGTCCAACCAACCATAAAACCAAAACCTTGGTTCTACTCTTACAAAAAAGTTTCCAAAACTGTAGTCTCAGTTATTTGCAGAATCCGCTTAGGTTTTTGTTGTACCCCCGTCTTTTTGCATAAAATCAGAATCCGCGACTCCTCTCTTTGCGAATGCGGATTGGAAGAGGGTACTCTAGATCACATATTTTTTGAATGCCCCAATAATATTCCACCTCTCGATCTATATAGCCGTCTCCCAAAATTCAAGTTTCCTCTACCGACTAATTTCCCTTCTCTCTTAACATATCCCTGTCCAGAACTGCTTGTGGCGCTGATGACTTTCATCCGTCACAATAATATAAAACTATGAGAATCCGTGTGGCCTGTGGGTGTGGCCCTACCTGTATGTATATTCTGTGTTCTAACCATATATAATATTTAAGTAACTTTATTTTGTTTGTTTGTTTCAGTACCGTACTAACCCAACAAAACAAGATCTACATCACTTCAACAAATTAATCATATTTTAATTTCTTTGCTATGTATACACTTAAAGACAGTTTTTCTTTTCTGCACACTTGATTTCCCTGTCACTTTGACCATAGAGTAAAGTAATATAACTTTGACATTGGCAGAATTGTCGACATCGGCATTGCTTGCCATAATATAAAAATAGAATAGAATAGAATAGTTTTAATTATTATTTAAGTATTTATTAAGGTGTATCAGTATAAGTTTAAGTAAATAAGTGCATAAAAATTCAGGATTATTGTTTTTCCTGCAAAGTAACAAAGTAAACACATTGTTTTGGTTATTCACCGTTACCGGTAACCTATACCGATCAGCTGATGTCAACCTACGGATTTAAACGGGGAGTATTGTTTTACTTTTATTTCATTGTAGCCAGATATTAGCACACAAACAAGCGTCACTTATTGTATAACACGCTCTTGTTGAGTCCCAGCATCATTTATTCTGGTAGATTTGTTGGTACTTTGCAATAGGGCCTTGTCACTTTGTTCGCATACAAAAGACATAACTTATTTCGAAATAGAGTTAATCTTATAGTATATTAGAATACATAACAACAAACAATAACGTGTATTTCTCATAATTTGCATTGTAGTCTTGATATAAAACTACAACTTCAATCTTAGGATCCTACCCACCTAAAGGGATAAATAAAATCACAAGACAATTTTTGAATTAGTTTAGCTTTGCAATTAATGTGATTACAGCCTACCTCGTTTCTTCTCCTCAAGTACTAATTTTCCCATCTTTTTCTTTCATTTCTACCGTTCCTATTTTGTTTATTCAATTAGTTCTCACCGTTTCTTCAATTTTAATTTCAGTACTAATCTTGAAACCATGCCTGTGATGACCCGTAAGGCTACTGCTCAGGATTTGGAGCTCAAATTGAGAACGGCCCTACAAGAACTAAAGGCGTCTAACATCCAATGTCAACAATTATTACTGGAGAGAGAGGAAGGTGAAGAGGAAGTTAAAAAGATTGTTGACAAAAACACCAAGTTGAAGCGGGAGCTTGTAGACCTTCATCAACAATACCTGGATGTTGTTGAGGAACGGGATAAACTGCGGGTGGTCACAGATGGTTTTAACAGCTGTAGCAACCTATATGAGGAGGCCTTGAGTAAAGTTAGGGATCTAGAAGAAGAATTAATTCATGCAAATGTGCGGTATGCAAAATTACAGAAGGAAAAAGAATGTACTCGGGTTATTGAAACTAACCATTTATATAATGAATTGTTGAAGAGTAATAGTAACCCAAATTCATTAATAACAATTGACCTTACTGAAGATTCTTTACTGAAACAAAATACTAGTAATTATAAAATGAGTCACAATAAAATAAAAAAATATGTCAAGTTGAACAAAATTATTAAAAAATGTAATAAATTTAGGAAACAACAGAAACACTATTGCAATAACATAAAACTAAGGCGAGAACGTGTGTTTCTAATAAATAAATTAGACAATTTTCAAATAAACTCAACGGTTACAGTCAGAAATTCAGGTACTTGAAGAGTCACTACATTCTTTATATAGGAAGTATGTGCATTCTCAAAATCAAATAAAAGAACATATCCTTGCCACAAATGAGTTAGTAGATATGTGTAACTCCAATGCAGGCAGAGTGGACCTGCTGCCTCTCAGCACCTCTCAATGTACTTTCCAGAAGGAACCAATCTTTGAGGTTCTCCAATCGGAGGTACCAGAAGACCTGTCCCAATCTGAATGTACCAGTGAGTGTTTGCTCAAAACAAATGTAACAACTGATATTGTACAAGCTTCATCTACTGTTGCACAGGCAGACAGTAGTTTACTCACTTGCAATAATGTTTCGAATAATGTTTGTTACTATCCTATTATGTTTTCGGACAGTTTAGGGAGAGGGTTAGGTAAATTAGTAAATAACAATCTGAGTCATTCTGTATTAAACTATTGTACGCCTGGGAATTCATACTAAGAAATAATATCTTCAGTAATTAAAAAAGAATACAACTCTAATACAATTATTACTGTATGTGTAGGTAATAGCTCAAATATTTGTATTGATGATATAACTAACAGTGTCACTGAACTTTTAAATGTTAATTGTCATAAAATAATAATATGCGCATTTCCATACTTTGAGCATCTGTCACATAGGGAAAATATTAAGATACATATTCTTAATAAACATATGCATTTCTTAGTTAGTCACTATAGTGACAAGCTTATGTTTCTAGACACCAACAGTTTTGTTGAAAAATTAAAATCAACTAGAGATACAGTGTATCTGCCCATTAGGTTTAGGCGTCAGATAGCATGGCTATTAGCTTTTAATATTAACTCAGACATAAGTAATATGTCGAAGTCATCTGTAATTGACTCCACAGTAGTTAGTAATAATACTAATAAGGTGGTAAGCACAAATAATAGTTTAAACTAGTCAGTAAGACAACAGAAGTTACCAGTACCAATATAGTTAAATTTATCAAAAACAAGGTATCTTCTAGCAATCACTTAGTAAATTGTAAAAAAGGGTCAAAGCAATATTCCATTTTAAATGTTAATTGTCATAAAATAATAATATGCGCATTTCCATACTTTGAGCATCTGTCACATAGGGAAAATATTAAGATACATATTCTTAATAAACATATGCATTTCTTAGTTAGTCACTATAGTGACAAGCTTATGTTTCTAGACACCAACAGTTTTGTTGAAAAATTAAAATCGACTAGAGATACAGTGTATCTGCCCATTAGGTTTAGGCGTCAGATAGCATGGCTATTAGCTTTTAATATTAACTCAGACATAAGTAATATGTCGAAGTCATCTGTAATTGACTCCACAGTAGTTAGTAATAATACTAATAAGGTGGTAAGCACAAATAATAGTTTAAACTAGTCAGTAAGACAACAGAAGTTACCAGTACCAATATAGTTAAATTTATCAAAAACAAGGTATCTTCTAGCAATCACTTAGTAAATTGTAAAAAAGGGTCAAAGCAACATTCCATGAAATTATTTCACCAGAATATTCAAGGTTTTTCTTCTAAGCAATTAGAAATTGAGTTGTTTTTAGAAAAGACAAAGCTCGACATTATTTGTTTCACCGAACACTGGCTGAAGGATTATGAAATGTTAATTAATTATGATAATTATACTATTGGCACTATTGGCAGTTGTTTCAACCGGATAACTATGATGCGTGGTGGTTCACTAATCTTAATAAAAAATAATATCAAATTTAAGTCTCGTAAAGACATAGTGGAACTATCGGTTGAACATACTATTGAACTGTCCTGTGTTGAGCTAGATAGGCATGTAATAGTGTGCGTTTACAGACCCCCTAATTATCAAAACTACTCAATTTTTGAGTCAATAATGGAAGATGTTTTGACTAAACTTACAAATGGCAATAAATCAGTAATCATTTGCGGTGACTTTAACGTTAATATTTTAGATAACAATTCAAATAGCAGTAGATTAATAAGTCTTTTTAAATCATTTAATTTGTCAAATGTGTTTTTAGAACCAACACGAGTAACTACGACTACTGCTACATGTATTGATAATGTTTTTTGTTGCTGTGACTATTTAGAAAAGGCTATAGTGAATTATCTCCCGTCTGATCACAGCGGGCAAACCGTTACTTTTGAATCCAACGCTCCAATACAAAAAGTGAAAAGAAAAGACCAGTAACATCTGGCAATTTAATTAAATTTAATAGCACTTTAATGAGTAAGTTAAACATTCAGGGCCTTAATATGAGTGATGGTAATGTTTTGTATGAAGAATTCTTTTTAGTTGTGCAAACAGAGTTTAATAATATTTTTAAGAAAATACCTAGAACTATTAGCCCTAAGTTTTTATTCAGTGACTGGGCAACTAAAGGTATCAGGAAAAGTAGGGAAAGACTTTTTGAGCTATATGGCCTTAAGCCTTATATAAACACTGAAACTTTTAATAAGTATGTTGCTACTTACTCTAAAACTTTTAAAAATACTTGCAAGACAGCTAAAGCTTTATACATAAGCAACAAGGTAAAATCAGCAGAAAATAAAATTAAGACTGTTTGGAAAATTATCAATGATGAAACCAATAGAAACAAAAGAAATAAAACTGATTACACTCTGGAGACACCCTGTGGTCTAATAAGTACTAATATCGATGTTGCTCAGGAATTTGCGAAATTCTTTACTGATATTCCAATTAAAACTACAGAAAATTTAGCTTCCTCGCCCTCACTTGCTTTTGATTTATTAAAAACGAATGTTTTAGCCTGCCCTTCGGAATTCAAAGAACAATGGCAAGGACAGGTAAAGAATTGCCATTATTCTTTAAACATATAAACCCTGAGATTATTATAAAAACTTTTAAACAACTAAAGATCAAAGTTACTGAGGATTTGTGGGGAATGTCTACTAATGTTTGTAAATCGATTATTGAGACAGTAGCATCCTATTTAGCTTACATATTTAATTTATGTATAGACCAAGGAGTTTTCCCAGATTTAATGAAGTACAGTAAAGTTATACCACTTTTCAAATCCGGCGAATGCAAGGACACGAATAATTATAGACCCGTTTCGGTTTTGCCGGTATTCAGCAAAGTGTTTGAAAAAGTAATGCTTAATCAAATGCTCAGTCATTTTAATTGCAATAAAATCCTACATGATCAACAGTATGGGTTTACCAGAGGGCGTTGCACTACTGATGCCGGTATCACTTTGATTAAGCATATCTTTAACGCATGGGAGGAGTCACAGGATGCCATTGGCATTTTCTGTGACCTCTCCAAAGCATTTGATTGCGTAAATCACGAAACACTGCTTTTGAAGCTTGAGCACTACGGATTCGGTAAACTAGCGCTCAGATTTGTAAAATCGTATTTAGATGATAGGCTGCAGCAAGTTCAAATAAACGGTGTAAATTCATCGGGCTTGAAAGTAAAAATGGGAGTACCACAGGGCTCAATGTTGGGTCCGTTCCTATTTCTAGTTTATATTAATGATTTACCGCATTTACTGAGAAATCAACCTCAAATGGTGTTATTTGCTGATGATACTTCATTGATTTTTAAAGTAAATAGACGGGCACAGCACTATGACGACGTAAATGACGCCATGATTAAAGTTCATAATTGGTTTACTGCAAATAATTTAGTGTTAAATGAGAAAAAACCAAGTGCATAAGATTCGCTTTGCCGAATGTTAAAAGTAGTGAATGTAACGTTTTATTGAATAAGGACGTACTTGAATTCGTCGAAAAGACAGTTTTCCTAGGGATTACGCTTGACTCAAAGCTGCAGTGGGGTCCTCACTTAACATCTCTTGCAGGGCGGCTAAGTTCGGCCGCTTACGCTGTCAGAAAAATCAGGCAATTGACAGACGTGGATACCGCTAGACTAGTCTATTTTAGTTACTTTCATAGTATCATGTCTTACGGTATTTTGCTTTGGGGTCGGGCTTGCAGATATAGATTCTATCTTTATTCTGCAAAAGAGGGCTGTCAGAGCCATCTATAATCTCAGCAGACGCGAGTCTCTAAGAGAATTGTTTAAACAAATTGATATCATGACGGTACCTTGTCAATATATATACGAAAACATCATGCATGTTCGGAAAAATCTTCACCTGTTTAGTAAAATAAGTGACAGACATAACTTTAATACTAGAAATAGGAACAAATTATATCAACCAAGTTTCAGATTGTCAAAAGTACATACTTCTTTTATGGGGTATTGTGTAAAATGTTATAATAAAATACCGCTCGATATTTTGCACTTAAATGAAAGACAATTTAAAACATGCATTAAACGCACACTATGTAGGCAAGCATATTATAAGTTGGAAGATTATATCAATGATAAAAATGCTTGGCATAATGCTGGTCCTGCTCCACAGCCGCTTTAGGGAATTTCTTAATTGCAAGAAGATTATATTGCTCACCCCTTATTATTGACATGAATAACGTGTACCGTTATTATTATTTACTTATTATATTTTATCTGTCGAATGAAATACTTACATACATTGGAAATTTTGACTTTGTATAAATTAATAGCACTATTTCAATTATTATGTAAATGTGAGAACTATGGAGCCATTTATTTATTCAATGTGTTTGACATAAATGAGCATGGCAGTTGAGAGCATTGTCATGCTCGCTCAAATGTCTCACTGATGGTGGCGTGTGGGTTAGATCATTCGGTTCCCTTCAAAATGGTTGAGCTAAGTGGTGCTGATCCGCGCGTCATGTTCGTGAACGGGCGCTGTCAGTTGAGATTGGTCATCTCTTAACTGCCATGGCTTTTATATTAATTTATTTTTAATTAGAATGTTTTGGATTTCTCTTCACTTACATTGTTTTCACATATACATAGAAGCAACAAGAGTAATGTAGCCTGGATTTTGTAAAAGCTTGATTGAAAAGAGTGTCCGTGGAGTTTCTTGCTCGTTCTTCTCCATAGAGACCTACCCTACGTTTTGGAACGAGCAACTAGCTTCAACTTTCTGACTAACTAACTGACTCTTTGACTATTCAAAAGTGCCTGCAAATGGTTTAATTGAAATAAATGCTTTGACTTTGACTTTGACTTAGGTTGTTTTTCGATGCCGACACGATAACACCATTTCACGAGTAATAAATAGCAATGGATAAAATACTTAGTTATACAAAATGTTCAATGTTACTTTGAGACAATGTTAGTAAACTCGTGCTTTGTTCTCGAGATTAGTAACCTGAAATAATAAATCTGTTACCTACATATTTACAGATGTACCATTCATTGATATTGTGTGTCATTCTTAAAATATTTGACAGTTACGGGTTGTCAGAAGTCAGAAAGTTTTACTACCAAGGGGTATCGTGTTACCCAGTTACTGGGTTGTGGAGGTCAGATAGGGAATCCCAGCTGTCATTCTTAAAATATTTGACAGTTGTTACGGGTTGTCAGAAGTCAGAAAGTTTTACTACCAAGGGGTATCGTGTTACCCAGTTACTGGGTGGTGAAGGTCAGATAGGGAATCACCTAGTATTCACCACATACCTACAACGCACCTGCAACGCGCGGCTGCAATGCGGCGTGCCGTTGCAGCAAGCCGTAGTATATGCGCTCTGCCGCAATGGCACACCGCGGTTCACCGTTGCTGTCCGCCGTATGTCGTCAAATACAAGCATTTCTTTTCCATTTAATAGTTATATCTGACAGCAATTACAAATTATAACAATAGATGTGCTTCCCGCCACAGCTCCGAGACAACCGGAGCGGTTGACGGCTGGCCGCAAGTCAGTGCGTTGATATCATACGGTTTCATATAAAAATTGAAATGCGGCCTGCCGCAACAGCGTAATCCGATCCAGCCTGTCCCTTTGCTGTCCTCCCCCAGCGACGCTCTAAGCCGAGGCTCGTACCCCACAGGGGGTGCCCTTAGCGTGTAGTCGGTTAGTTTGTAAGTTATTTTGCCCTGGCTGGAGGCCCTAAAAATAATTATTTAAGTCCGGTTAACCAGCCGACAGACAACCTCCTAGGTTGAACTGCGAGATGCCAATCCGAAAAAAAAATGCCGCAACAGCGCTCCGCATTGCGCCGCAGTGCGTTGTAGTCTTGGGTCGGCCTATTCAATTCGGCATTCTCAATAAGTTGATCCTACCTAAGGACATCCTTATGCTAACGTTGTATTAGGATTCCGAACCGAATGTGTGCTGACACACGCTTATGTGTATAAAGACCCTTATCTGCCCACATTGGCCACAGGTGATTTGCAGCAACGTGTTAAAAGGGAATGATGACTCCGAAAGTTTGTGACTTACCGTTTTTGCACGATTCCAAAAGCTTTTTGGAGTTTTCCAACTTCTTTGTGTCGCCGGCGTAATCTTTTTCGGTCATTGCTATTGAAGCTGCTGCATCAAACATACCTTTGCTGTCCAGCTGTAAGGTTATAAGAAGTTTCTTAATGCTTTTCGGCTGTCTAGTAGTCTACCTAAGTACATACGTAACTGCCTGTCTGTACGTTTTGATCTGGACAATTTTGTTGATTGTATAGGTAGTACCTAACTAAGTAAGTACCTACTTACTGTTCCAACTGTTGGGATTCAGAGAGTTCCACCCATGTTCTAAGTTGAAACCTGGAAAATCCCTCGACTCTTAACTCAGTCGAGAAAACTTTAAAACGTGTCTCGGAAGTCTCCAAAAGTTAGTTAGTTGTCAACAGTTTTAGGAAATCATGAGTTTCCTCGAAAGAGTGTGAGTTGTGGAAATACCGTCACGAATTTCCTCTCCGTGACAGGAAGCCGGCCGTAACCCAATGCGGGTTGGTGAACGTTACAGGACTATGAATTATTGGTTCCAGGATATGCAGCAGTAGTACTATGTACCTAGTAGGTAATATATAATAATAATAATATGTAGGGCCATTTTTTTTGTCAAAATGGCAATTAGTTGATTCATTAAGCAGGGCCCCAAGTACCTACCACCGTAGGTACTTATTTCTGCCACAAAGTAGTGAGTTTCGGTTTAAAGGGTATGAGTACCTACCGTGTAATTACTGACACATGAGACATTTCAACTTTGTTTCTAGGATAGCAACGTGTCTGCAAGGTTTGGTTTGGTATTGCAGATGTTTATATAGGTATACTTAGATGGCGGTGACCACTTAACATGAGATGGGCCGGCGCGACGGCTTTTAGCCATCTCATGACACAGTAAAATGTTAGTTTCCTTACCAATTTTAGACACTTACCATTCCAGTTTTCTTAACCCTAGAACCGTACCCTGGGGTACAACTGAAAAAAAATATTGAAAATTGGTTACAACTTTTTTGTTTTAAAACGGATCTTTTCGCACCCGCGCGTATTTACGGGGGACGGGGGGTCGTGTCGAAGCATCAGTCGGGCGCGAGTTAGACATGGGCAAAATGTATCACTAAAAAGAAAAGATCGAAATGTATCTTTCGATCACTGGGATATGTATCACTCATTTGTATCTTTATATCCTTATGTATCAGTAGCTCACGCTCGCGCGCACGGCTGACGGCACGCTGCGCATTGCAACTCTTCGCTCGATTCAATCATTCAATGTTAATCCAATATATCAGCGAGTGATAGATAAGTAACTATAGCAGTTAGCACTTTGCTTGGTCGTTAGATGAGGTATCTTTCTGATTTATTGGGCTGCTGTTTTTTTCTAGGTATCTATTTGTTATTATAGATAAATATTAAACAGGTCGGTACTCGAAAAATGAAGTTTAAAATGTTTTTATTATTTAAATAATTAGTTTACAAGTGCTAACAGCGTCCGTGTGCGTGTGCCTAGTGCCTACATATAATTAGTAATCTGTGGCGTGCGCTATGCGGTTGCGACAGATAGAAAAAGATGCCGTGAGTGAATCAGTTGTAAAGATACAGTGATACACTGATACATTCGAATGGGAATGGATATAAAGAGTGATTGATTAAAACGGATTGATTCATATCTTTTGTATCTATCACTCCTGAGTTACCCATCTCTAGCGCGAGTCCTGTTGGCGTGCGGTCGTGGCAACGCGTGTGTGGGGTACTCCAGTACCCCTGGGTACAGTTAAGGTAATTATATTAGTTACTAATTAGTGGATGTTTTTATGAAATAATCTATGCTATTGTTTTTTTTTATTCATGATTTTCATTTTTACATTTGCAATATTACCTTAGAAGTAACTTTGTCTGAATACAATGTGTTTGTGCTTAATATTTATTCACCATATTTATACATTTTATACCGATTTTTATACAAAACTTTGCCTCTGCATCTACAAATAACTATTGGCGGTATTTTAGAAAAAACACGACCTTCTAGTGCTCCATCCTCTTCAGATTCAAAATCTGGTAGGTGTTCATTTTGTCCCAGGTCAAAAGACCGTAAATCACGCACTCGATGTGAAAAATGTAAAACTTTTATATGTTTAGAGCACCAAAAAAAGATTTGCCAAAACTGTTAATATAAGTTTGTTAATTTTTTGTTTAATTACGTAACGTGAGACTGAAGTAAGTGCCATAAAAGTCTATGTATGTTGATTATTAATAAATGTCTATTCTTAAGTAAAAAATCGTTTTATTTAACGGGGTACACCAGTACCCCTGGGTACTATTATTTAAAGTCTATTATGGGTACGGTTCTAGGGTTAAAAATGCAGGCAACAAAACATTTAGCGGTGTCCGTATCGGGCATTTTGTTTGCCTTTAGCAACAACATTTCTTTTGGAGTAATAGGATGTTCGTTATTACATTCAATGCCTTCACGGAAGAACCATGCTTTTATTTCTTGATCTGTCCTCGCCTGTCAGGTGAATTTTTTTAAAATTATTACTTTTCACGAATTTTGATCTTTAAATTACCACCAAGGCCTCAAGTCTACTATTACAATAGTGTCAGAATGGTCTAGCATTGATTTCATAATTGTTGATTTTAACGAGTTTGGTAATCTACTCGTACTAATATAATGGCGTCACTATGACTTTCTAATGGTCAACCACTGACACACCATTGAAAGAAATGTTATAGAATGGTCGGTTAACGTTACATACGGACGGTTAAAAAGTTACTATGACTGATGATATTTAACGTACGTTAAATGTAACTGGTTGTTTCATGACATAAAAATCCATCAGTTAAAGTTATTCAAAAAGAGATTCCATAATATTTTGATGTTTGAAGTAGCTGTTTGACAACACAAAATTACGTTGACTGGTCGGTTATGGTAATAGTAACTTTTTGACGTATGATTTTGTGAAAGTGACCTACCATTACAATGTCATTGTGCGACCAATGATCGACCATTATGAATTTAGCAGATTACGAACTCTTAGCAATATGACAATGGAATCGTGTTGGAATGACGAAATTATACAAATAGCAGACTTGGCCCCCAGAACTATTCCCGTACCATTTAGAACATATTGTGAAAAACTGAAAGTTACTAAATAAATACGACACCTTACTTCCTAAATAAATAGGTAATAGAAGACGTCAAGATTTAGGTAGGTACCTATCTACGTAAAATCTTACCTAAATGTGTCAAAAATGTACTTACGTGAGTCCCATAAAATTCTATGAAACAGAAACATAATAAAAACCGAAAGATCATTTTCACTAAACCACTAAAGCAGTTTAACTGTTCACAAACATAACGTAACGTATTCTTTTTATACTTTTTGGATCTCGCTAAGGATTAGAATAATTATTATAGACCAGATCTATTTCAATGGTAATTTAGATATAAAACTGATCAGTGCGATATCATGTCAATTAGAATAAACTATTTTGTAACTTCTTTTTTATGCCAATTATTTATGTTAAAACTAATTATAAGTACAAAATGATCTGTTTTAGATGACATCTTGAATGAGTTGAATGTTACCCATGTACCTGCTATTCAATGCTGGCAATAAACACGATTTACGATTGACAGGTGCATAGCTAAATGTTAAGTTTTTGCTGACTAGGTACGGTCAACAACGAAATCGATTAACACTACAGATTTTTTACATCACATCACTCACATCACATCACTCATATCACTCACATCACATCTCATATTTTTTTGTAAAATGTCTTTAGTACTTAAATAAGTAGTCCTTTTGTCACCGATTAGTCTACCTAAGAAAGAACGGCGTCTCTTAACACAGGCATTATCTGCTTAAAAAGAGGCGCCATTCAACAACAAAATGTATACAACTGGTCATGCAATAAAAACATTTATTATTATTATTATTATTATTATTTTAAACCATAATTCTTGAGCAGAAGGAAATACGGACAGGATAGAAAATCAAGATAAAATAAACTCTTGACTATGACCTGAAATACTGTAAAGTATTACTTGAATCGTATTTGTTTTTGTGTCTTTTTAGAGGATATGAAAATGTAAAAGTGTTAATCTAGTTTTGTTGCTGACTGTACCTAACGTACAGTTATAGAGTAGGTACTAGCTTTTGCCCGCGACTTCGTCCGCGTGAATGTCGGTTATAGTGGATGCAGACAAAGTTACGGATTAAAAAATAGCCTATGTCCTTCCCCAGGATTCTATCTTCATACCAAATTTCATTAAAAATCAGTGCAGCCGCAGCACGAAGAAACTCGTGAAAACATAGCAGACAGAGTTACTTTCACATTTTATAATATTACATAATGTGGATGTGGATTAATTTGACTGACAAAGATAATGATTGTCCGTGCTTACGCGCAACTCAAAATCTAAACGATTGCTAGAACGGCGTAGCAGCATTGACACACACTAGTACAATACAATGATCTGTTTGTGTGCATCAGAAAAAAAATACGCACGAAATAAGCACGAATCATTTAAATTGTTGCAAACGACAGCGAGCGATGTTTTACAGTGCTTTTTAAAATAATTGTCTAAAATAAATGAGTTCGTGTATCGGACTGAAAAATATTCTGTAAATTAAGCATAACCATTATTTTGATAAAGTACCTAAATATATCAGTTATGTTTTTATTCAAATAATGGTGAATAAAAATGGTCAAAGTGAACCGATTTTGTACTTTTTCAACATTGTTTTTTAAAACATAATAGTAATATTTTCGTAATGTTGGCTCTGTAGTAGACTTTATGACTGTATGTCCTGTTGGAAAACGCATGAAACATAATATTTTAGCATTCTGTAATGGTTGTATTCGTCCTGAAAGTTAACTCTGACGTCTATTTTCGCAAAACGCATATGAAAGGATTGTCTTTGCTGTAAAAAACCACAATTAAAAATTTTACTTTTAGTCTGTAGTTTCCTAAATCAAGATCTTTCTAAAACTGTAATTGTCTTTAAATAATCTGCTCACGTCATTACGATATTGCTCTGGGCAAAACGCGAAAACATGAAGTTTTCGTCACGAATCGAATACACGCTCTTAACCATTTCAAACTGAGACCCCTCCGTGCCTCGGAAAGCACGTAAAGCCCTTGTGTTATTCGTAGATCTTTGACAGGTAGTCAGAAGCTAAAAAATCGGACAACCAGTCTTACCAAGGGGTTGGTAACGTGTTACCTAGTAACTGGGTTGTGGAGGTCAGATAGGTAGTCGCTCCATGTAAAACGGTGGTATTCAGCTGCCTGCATTTGGTTAGGCTGGAAGCCGACCCCAACATAATTGGAAAAATGCTAGGCAGGTGATGATGAAAAGCATGCTTATCTAATATTGTGTATGTGTAGGTGTCAGGTGCAGTATTACTAATTAAAGAGCAGTTGTGTGACGCTTCTGTCAAAGTCAAATCATTAGACCGTAAAAAGGCACTTTTGAAGGCTTAATGAAGATTAGGACACAATATAAGTATTCGGACACAGTGTCCAAAACGATATTTTTTTACAGATGACCGAATCATCAGTAAAAAAATATCGTTTTGACCAATTAAAAAGTTGTTCTGTACAGTCAGATCAAAAACTTCCAAGGAACGAAATACGTCTTCCGCATGTCCGAATATAGAGACACGGTGAAGCGGTTCCACGGTCTCGAACCAAGCGCTTTGCTTTCACTTCTAGACTGTGGAATAGGGTATTTTACTCTATACGAGAAAAAATCTATAAATATGTTATTGAGACAGTTTAGGCATAAAGCAGTCGGAAAATGTAAGTTTTAGTTCATAAAATAACACAACAATTTTTTAAATTCAATTTAAAGTTTTCAGTATTTTTAATCTGTTATAAAACACCGTGAAATAGTAGCGGCCATGTTATTACGCCATACGGCTGTGTAAACAAATAATTGTCAACTGTCAGTCAACCGATTGGCGTAATATAGGCGTTGTACTTTTATTATTTTCGTAACCAACGTAATTTTTTCATTATTACACCTAATGCAAAATATGCTTTTAATTATTTTTAAATGTTATACAATTATCATATTTAATATGAGCTCATTTGATATAAAACGAACTGACGTCATTTACGCTGAGCAATATGGCGTCCAGTAATAGGCGTTTTCGTCAAACTACGCGCGAAATTTGAAAATTTATAATTTAGATGCATTTTTATGGCACTTATCGATTGAATAAAAATTTTGTGATTTTTTTGGTGGCTTATTAGCACTACAGAATTTGATTGAGACACTTTTTAAAAATGGGTGTAATACCCTATTCACTGTCCGTTTCTCTGTTCCCCGATAAGTATAATCTGGGTATCTTAGGCAAGCGTGCTCCTCTCTGGTATTGCTAATTATAGGAGCAGGTAAAGAACTATATCTAGCAAGTCGATTGTATTTTACATACCTATATAGAGGTAACCAGGTACCTATGCTACATGGATCAAAGATAGAGACTACAAAGCTCAAAATTAATAGGTATTGTAGTTAGATGTGTTTTTTTATACTGATACTTTATCATATATTTCCTATCATAGGCCTTACTATATTTCCATGACATTAGTCACGATCCGCTTGTTCTATTAATTGTATTTAAGTACCTACTATCTAATGCTTAATCTACATAAATATTGCTGCTGGCAATGACATATATGACGTCATTAATAATTAATAGGTTTAAACCTATTGTTAACTGGCGGCAACTTGGCAACATAAGAAATTAAAAAGTTAAAGAAATGTCATAGATAATCTATGGTCCCTTCGACTCCATCTTTTGCTGCTGAGAGTTAAGATGTTTTTCCTTGTGCGTGTCTATAATAAAAATCTATGTTGAAGTAATAGTTTGGAAGTAAATAAAAACATTAAAACCATCTCCACGTCTCCTTATTTAAATCTCAATAGGTTATGGGCCCAGACTCGCTTATTAATGGAGATTAACGTGGATGCAGATGGGTCTAGAATAAAACTAGATTAAAACTCGGAACGACTTGAAACCAAAATGGATTCTACTTCTGGGGTAAATGCCGCCGCTGGAATCACTGTCGTGAAACTTACGGGCAGCGAGAATTGGTCTCTGTGGAAATTCCAAACGAAGATTTTACTAAACGGGCAAGGATTGTTCGGTGTCGTCGATGGCACAATAAAGAAAAATGAGGCAAGTTTAAAACCAAAAGAATGGGAGATTTTAGATTCAAAAGCCCAAACACACATCGTGTCGAGAGTTACAGAAAAAGTCATGCAACATCTGCTGACTTGTAGTACTTCGGCAGACATGTGGAGTAAATTGTCAAGTATTTACGAACTTAAAAGCTCAACGAGCGTTCATCTACTGCATGAAAGATTCATGAAATATAAATATGAAGATGGAGGTATGGCAAACTTATTTAGTAAAATAGAACACATGGCAAATCAATTGAAGCAGTTAGGCGAAAAAGTTTCTGACCAAATGATGATCACCAAGGTGCTCATGACATTACCACCTCAATATAGACACTTTGTGTCAGCGTGGGAAAGTGTTCCTCAGATATCACAAACATTAAATGACTTGCAAGCAAGGTTGCTTATAGAAGAAGAGCGCATGCAAGGAAATGAGGAGCCCGTCGCTTTAACTGTCCAAAACATAAAATGTTTCAAATGTGTAAAGATTGGCCCTATGAAAAATGTTTGCAGTTCAAACATGACATGTTCATATTGTAAGAAGAAAGGCCATACAGTAGAGCAGTGCTACTTTAAGAAAAATAAAGAAAAAGGAAACAGTTCAAAGGAGAATAAAAGACAAGTTTCAAAAGAAAATAAAGGACATGTTTCAAATAGTTCACAAGATAGTAAAGGGGACAGCTCAAAAGCGAATGCCTTCGATTCAAGTGCATTTATTAGCCATAAAAATGGATAGTGAAATGGATGGGCACAGAAGAATGGATAGTGGACAGTGGTGCAAGTGACCACATGACCCCTAATAAAAATCATTTTTTCAGCTTCTCAGGGATTTCAGGTGACAGATATGTTATAGTTGGAGACGGAAGAAAACTAAAAGTACAAGGAATAGGACAAATAATTCTCACGGCCTATAATGGTAACGAGTATGTGGAAACGTCACTAAATGATGTATTATATGTTCCTGAACTGAAGGTAAATTTATTCTATTAAATAATAATACTCTTAAGGATTGGTATGAAAAATTGGCACACCAAAACTTTGATTATTGTCGATCAGTGTTAAGAAGTAATAACTTAAAATTCATGATAGATTCTGATGATTTGTGTATATCATGTATCGAAGGAAAATGTCATCGCTTACCTTTTCCTCAGAGCTTAAATAAAACAAGTATAATTACCGGCACGTAAGTTGGCCACAGATTTTGTAGTGGGGGAAGTTCGCGCACGCACAATTTCATACATTTTTACATGCGCGAACTTCCCCCACTACAAAATCTCTGGCCAACTTACGTGCCGGTAACTGTATGTGTTGTGAAATATTACATGCTGATGTTTGCGGACCGATGGAAGTTTCATCTGTTGGTGGCTCAAGGTACATTTTAGTAATCAAAGATGATTTTTCAAAATATAGAAAAGTTTACTTTTTAAAACATAAGTCTGAAGTGCCAAGTAAAATAAAACAGTTTATTAATTATGCTGAAGTTGAAACAAATAATAAAGTAAAGATTTTAAGGACAGATAATGGGACAGAATTTTTGAATAAAACATTAGAGTCTTTTTTAAACAATAAAGGAGTACAGCATCAAACTACGGTTGTCTATACACCGGAACAAAATGGTAAAATAGAAAGAGAAATGAGAACAATAATAGAAGCTGCTAGAACTATGTTAATTCAATCTAATTTAGATAAAACGCTGTGGGCTGAAGCGGTTAATACGGCTGTGTACATATTAAACAGAACTTACGTTAAAAATAAAAATACTGATAAAACACCTTATGAATGTTGGTCAGGTAGGAATTTTGATTTACATACTTTACATAAATTTGGAAATCCAGTATTTAGTCATGTACCTAAAGAGAAAAGAAGAAAATTAGATTCAAAAGGAAAGAAAGGATACTTCGTTGGTTATGGGGAATTGACTAAGGGTTATAGAATCTATTATAAAGAAGAAAATATAGTAGAGATTAAAAGGGATGTAGTTTTTATAAAAGATGGTGATTTTGAAGATAAAAATACCTAATAGGGAAAATACAGAAAACTTTGAAATTTCACTCGAAGAAAATAATGTAGATACTGAAAACTCACTGGAGGAAAATAATGATGTTGACTATACTATACAGGATCAAAATAGTAGGGACACTACAATTAGTAGTCAAATAGAAGGTAATAACGAAACATTGGGTCATAGTTTTAATGATAGTTCAACGTCAAGCGTTGATGAGTTGAGTAATGAATCTGAAGGAGAGTTCTATGATACAAATACTGAAGTTCAAAGTCAGGTTAGTCAAGTAGGACAAATAGGAAGCTTAAGACCAAGAAACCAGATTAGGAAGCCAGTTTGGCAAAAGGATTATAGTACAGATTATACATGTCTGTTAAGTTTTATAGAAGATAATCCTAAAACATATGAAGATGCCATGAAAAGTACTGAAAAAGTAAATTGGCAAAATGCGATGGAAGAAGAAATTAATAGTTTAAATGAAAATAATACATGGGAATTAGTACCAAAACCAGTAAATAGTAAAGTTATTGAAAGCAATTGGGTATATAAAAGAAAACTTGATGATCAAGGTATTACTAGTTACAAGGCTAGGCTCGTAGCTAGAGGCTTTCAACAAACAGATTTTATTGATGATGATTTATTTGCACCAGTTGCTAAGCTGCCAACAGTTCGCACTCTATTGGCAATTTGTAATCAAAAGGGTATGTCAGTACATCAAATGGATGTTAAAAGCGCTTTTCTTCATGGTGATATTAAAGATGAGATCTATTTGTCATTACCAGAGGGTTATTCTGATAACGGTATGGTATGTAAACTTAAAAAGTCATTATATGGTCTAAAAAGCTCACCTAAAAACTGGAATGATAAATTTAACTCAGTTATGATATCTGAAGGTTTTAAACAATGTAAAACTGATTATGGTCTCTATGTAAAACAGTATAATGGACAGATTGTTTACTTATTACTGTATGTTGATTTATTAATTGCAGGGACGGATATTGAATGTGTAAACAAAACTAAAGATTTGTTAAAGAGAAATTTTTGTATGAAAGACTTAGGTATAGCAAAATATTTTTTGGGTATATCTATTGAACAGGATGTTACTAATGGTTTTTTTAAAAAAATAGTCAGAAAACATTCCTAAAACAGATTTTACAAAAATATAACATGTCAGATTGTAAAAGTGTTGCTACACCCATGGATTCAAAATTCAAAACAAATAGTCTTAAAAGGGAAAATTCTGAATCTCAAGAGTTAGAAACAAGATGTAGACAATTAATTGGTTGTTTGTTGTATGCAGTATTAGGCAGTAGACCTGATTTGTGTGCAAGTGTCTCAATATTAAGTCGTTTTCAAAAATGCGCTAGTGAAGAGTTGTGGAATATGTTAAAAAGGGTTCTTAGATATATTAAAGGCACAATTGACTTAAGTTTAGTTTTTGAAAGAAACAAGAATGAGTCTATCATTGTTGGCTATGTAGATTCTGACTGGGGAGGTGATTTGGTTGACAGAAGGTCAACAGCTGGTTTTGTTTTTAAAATATTTGGTTCTCCTGTTTCATGGTGTACTAGAAAGCAACCATCCGTAGCTTTGTCCTCGACAGAAGCCGAGTACATGGCACTTAGTATGGCTACAGCAGAAGCTTGTTGGCTTAAACAATTAATAAGTGATTTTTCTATTAATGTTGAATATGTATTAATGTATGAGGATAACCAAAGTTCAATTAAAGTTGCAAAAAATCCAGTTTTACATAAAAGAATGAAACACATTGATATTAAGCACCATTTTATTCGTGAAAAAATTGTAGAAGGTATAATAAAGTTAAGTTATATAGGAACATCAGAACAAGTAGCAGATTTGCTAACTAAACCTTTGTCAGGCCATACATTTGTTAAACTAAGGGGATATTTAAAATTGATATAAGTTGAAAGTTTTTTTGATTGTATGATAAAAATATAAAGTACTGTAGAGTAAATGTGTAGAAGTGTATAAGGCAATTTCATTAATGTGTAAAAGTGAAATGTAAACTGTATAACTAAAAATTTCATACATTTTAAAATGTTGGATAATATGTAATTTAATTTCTTATTTTGAGGGACGGTGTTAACTGGCAACATAAGAAATTAAAAAGTTAAAGAAATGTCATAGATAATCTATGGTCCCTTCGACTCCATCTTTTGCTGCTGAGAGTTAAGATGTTTTTCCTTGTGCGTGTCTATAATAAAAATCTATGTTGAAGTAATAGTTTGGAAGTAAATAAAAACATTAAAACCATCTCCACGTCTCCTTATTTAAATCTCAATACCTATTTACCTACCTTTGGTATTTAGGGCACCGACGTAGCTCTCAGAATATATGCAAATTGAAGTTGCAATTGGCAGGTCACATCGCTCGAAGAACCGATAACCGATGGGCAAGAAAGGTTCTCGAGTGGTGACTACGAACCGGAAGACGCAGCGTTGGTAGGTCTCCCACCAGATGGACCGAAGACATCGTCAAGTTCGCGGGTAACCGGTGGATGCAAGCGGTAGGTTGCCGCTCGTTGTGGCGTTCTATGGGGGAGGCCTATGTTCAACAGCAGTGGACGTCTTTCGATTGATGATGATGATGATTTAGCTTTGAAGTATTTTTTGGGTGGAATAGCAGGGGTTCGCGACTTAGTTAAAGCCGTACAGATCAATCGGTCATCGTTAAGCCACGCTTACCGCGGTCCGTCCTTGGATGGACGACTATCCATTTCACACCGATACCCCACCGTGCCTCACGGCCATTGGTCCTGGCTGTCATTTGTACCTTGTTATTTAACGATCGATATGGGTAGTCAGAAGTCTGATAACGAGTCTGGTATCGTTAATTCGTTACCCAGTAACTGGATTGTAGAGGTAAGTAAGACTGGCAGTTCATGGCGAATCGGACACTGGTATTCAGCTGCATCCGGTCAGACTGGAAGCAACGAAGCTGGATGCTAGGCAGGTGGAATTACAGGGTGGATATTATACCGACGCGAAACATTCTTCTACAATCGTTTGTTTACTTATTTAAAAAATTAAATAAAAAATTAAAAAAAACCCCCAACGCAAAACATAAAAGCGATTATGTAAAAAGTAAAAAATAATACTTTAGTTGAGCCATCAAATGTTTGTTCGTTGAAATGGCGCTATAATGTCGCGGCGGGGTACCGCAGTAAGTCAGTCCCTTAATTTCATTCACTGTCTATTAATTTACCAGCATTTCCGACCAATTATTTACTTCGATATTATCAAATTTTTGTTGCTAATCTAGTTGCTAATCTAGTTGTTAATCTTGTTGCAAATCTAGTTACCATCAGTTCGCTATTTTAGCTATTTAGTTATTGCTTTAAACTTAGCGGTACCCCGCCGCGACATTATAGCGCCATTTCAACGAACAAACATTTGATGGCTCAACAAAAGTATTATTTTTTACTTTTTACATAATCGCTTTTATGTTTTGCGTTGGGGGTTTTTTTAAATTTTAAATTTAATTTTTATTTTAAATTTTTTAAATGTAATTTAGTTTGGTTTTGTATATGAGTTTACAAAAAAAAATTACAAGTTTTTAGTTTTCATTTCGTTACTCATTCCTCATTCCCTTGCAATGTATACTATATACATTATTCTACTAGTCAAGGCCTTTCATTTGATACCCATATATTGAGGGAGTTGTGAAAATAGAATGTAATTCACCATTTTGTGGTTGCGGCCATCTTGGATTTAAAATTTGTCATAGTGTATAGTATTCTACTAGTCAAGCCCTTTCATTTGATACCCATATTGAGGGAGTTGTAAAAATATGTGATCCGCCATTTTTTGGCGGCGGCCATCTAGAACCAATTTTCATCAAACATAGCTAAGCTAATTCCGACTAATTCACCTTTCAAATAAAAAAAACAAAATCAAAATCGGTTTATCCGTTCGGGAGCTACGATGCCACAGACACACACACACACACAGATACGTCAAACTTATAACACCCCGTCGTTTTTGCGTCGGGGGTTAATAAAATACTGATTAAAACGAATCCAAATACGATATATCTGCTACTAGGTACTAGTGTGCTGTATAATCTGGCTGCAGCATAAGACCAAGAATTCTATAATCTTGCATAGTTTTATAGCAAACATGGGTGTTTCAATGGGTGGTCAGTGTGGTCACCTATAATAATATGTTTGAAAGCAAAGTAAACATCCGGTATGCGTCTAAGATCCCTACCGCAGCAAACAAAAGAGCTGATAACTTTAAAACTGCTGAACCGATTTTGATGAAACATGTCTAAGAACCATCGCTAGAGAATCTACTTTCAAATAAAAAAAAACCGCATTCAAATCGGTTCACCCGTTAAAGAGCTACAGTGCCACAGACAGACACACAGACACATAGACACACAGACACGTCAAACTTATAACACCCCTCTTTTTCGTCGGGGGTTAAAAAAACATGTTTTCTTCTTCTATCGACTATATATTATTTTAGTGCAGTTTTTTTAAATTACACTGTGCAATGTTTTTTGTAGATTCGATATCTGGGAACTGGGCAGGAAAAGCTAGTTAGCGATTTACTTGAACAAAAAAAGCCTAATATATGTTAAAATGTAAATTAGGTATAGTAAATAGGCAAACTTATCAATGTTTTTAATCAATGACTCCTTATTTTTGAATTTGTTTTAAATATTCTCTAAGTAAATTTGTTACATACATTGAAGATAATATCGTGTTCTTCAACACAAAAGAGGCCGAAATATAAGGAGAGGTGACTGCCCACCTGGTCCCACAAAGCTCTATTCATAACCTCTGATTTTTTTTAATTATATTCGTTAATGGTCGCTCTGCACTGGCCAGTTCCTAATTATATAGTTATAATTCTCGATCGATAACCTATAATGATAAGATACTAAATATTTAAAACTTATCACAAAGGTTATATCAACATGTATACCTACTAACCTTCGAAATAAGTGTAACTATGACTATTTATTTTATTTGGCTTCAGACAGTATCTGTCAATTTAACGTCAACCTAGCTTACTTGTCCTGCCAAAAGGCACCGTGTACTAATTATGCAAAAAAAGAATATCTCTGATGGAACGGATTTTATTATAATTTACCATCCTATATAAAAATAATTTAGAAACTGTAACACCAAACCAATTGAGACATCCCTTAATTATCCATCCTCAGAGGTGGAATATTTCCTTGATAAATATGGCACCAACTTTGAGGTATACATACACTATCCATTAAAAAAATAATCATCGGAATCGGACGACACTGTACAAAGTTATGGTCAAACATTACTATATAACTTTGTACATATTGATACAATAGACATGCAAGATATAGAAACCGCCATTAATAAATTAAAACCAAATTCTGCTGTAGGCCCAGATAACATTCCTGCATATATCATAAAGGGATGTAAAGAATCCACACATTACACAAGTTAATCAGTTACCAAATCCAACTATTTATTTGTGACTCCCAACATAATTTCCGATCGAATCATTCTGTTAGTACGAACCTTCTAACACTTGTTGATCTCATTTCGCAGCACTTGGACAAAGGTATACAGGTAGATGTTATTTATTTTGACTTCAAGAAAGCCTTTGATCGTGTAGATGATAATAATGTGTTACTTGCTAAGCTTAATAATATCGGCTTTTCACCGAAGCTACTAAAATTTTATGCAAGTTACTTGCGGGATCGTAAACAATATGTTCGACACAGTTGCTTTGTTTCGGAACCGTATCACACTCGATCGGGCGTTAGTCAAGGGACCATTGTGGGACCTTTACTTTTCGGAATTATGGTGAATGATCTCGAAAAGGTTCCTTGGTAGAGAATGCCTAAGGCATTAAGTCCGCCTTTGTACCTTTGAGCATGAAGTATAAATAAATAAATAAATAAAAGGTTCCTAAACATTTCAGGTGCTTTCTTTACGCTGATGATCTCAAACAGATATATGGCATAGAGGAGGTAACCGATACTCACACTCTTCAAGAGGACATTAACTCAAACTACTTTTTAACACTGCTAAATGCAGTGTTATGTGGTTTAGTCGTGCTCACAATCCTCGCCATGTGCAATACTTCCAAGGTGCGGAACCGATGCTCGTGTTAATTCCGTCAAAGATCTTGGAGTTATTTTCGATCCACGTCTAACCTTCCACGAACATATGCGGTCTCTCGCCACTGATTCATACAGGAGTCTAGGTTTTACCATTCGGAATATGCGAGAATTTACCAACCCCATAGCCATTAAATTAGTTTACATGGCTGTAGTCAGAAGTAAACTAGAATCCACTTCAATTGTTTGGAACCCTTATGAGAGTACCTATGCCTTACTGCTTGAAAAGGTCCAAAAAACATTTCTTAGATTTTTTTTAAGAAACTGTATTATTATTATCCATTTTTGTACCCCACAAAATTATTGATTGGTATGCTAAAATTGAACTCTCTTGCCCGAAACTTGTCGCTCAGCTTGTGAGGCTATTTGTGGCTCTTGTACCTAAACACCAGCTTAGGTTAGGAAAGAACTACATATTAGCTGTTCCGTCAGCACAAACAGTCTCCCATTTTAATTCGCCCCTGGTTGGTGCGCTGGCAATGCTAAATGCTCTTCTGGCATCAACGCCGGAGTGTGATTTGTTTGCCGCGAAATGGATAGATGTGTGTCGTTCGTGAATGTTTGAGATTTTATAAGATGATTGACAAAAGATTTTTTTTATGTTAATTTTAATTACCCATTGTTATTTACCTTTTATTTGTTATTTATTACTTTTTTTTTCTTTTATGTTTTGTAATAGTAAAATGTGTACTTTTTATTTTTTACTGTTGGACTTTGTCTGTTATCCTCTTATCTGTAATGAAATCTTCAGGAGATTCGCGTCAATTGTTTAACTACTGTGTCTGCTAATTAAACAGTTGAGCTCATAATATGTTGTATATTTTTCTTGTAAATAAATAAAAAAATATATATACTACCTATACGTGTCGAAGTGAGACTACTATTTTTTTTTAAGTCGGTTAATAAGTGTAAGCTCTTTCACGACTAGGTACCAAACTAGAACTACCTAATGAAAACCACTTACTAACAATGTTAGCCTAAGTACTAGTTAGGAATAAAACCATTGCATTGAACGTGTAATCCAACCTTTGACGACAAGGTTGGCGTAGTCGTTGAGCGATTGACTGCTGCGTTGCGTGTCGCGGGTTCGATTCCCGCACGGAACAAATTGTAAGGCACACAGAAAGTTGTTCCAGGTCTGGCTGTTTGTGTATGTGAGTTTATATGTTTGTAAACGCAACCACGACTCAGGAGAAATTCCAAGTGTGGCGCAACGCAATAAAACTTACCTATGTAAAAAAAAATTATTACCTACTAGCTTTTGTCCGCGACTTCGTCCGCATGAATGTCGGTTATGGCGGATGCAGACGAAGTCGCGGATTAAAAAGTTCCCCAGGGTTTAATCTATCTTCATACTATATTTCCAGATAGAGTTACTTTCGCATTTATAATATTATAAAGTATGGATTATTGTTTTTTTTTTTTTTCTTATACAACGAATAAGTATATTAGTACCTATACATATAATAATGTTATCTATCTTATATTCCAATGTAGACACACACATCAAAAAAAGTTTGCGATCACTTTGAAAAATCGAAATCTTTTCTGTTACGGTAGATTATATGTATTATGATTTCTTCTTCTTTTTAGATTCTTTATTTAAAAATATAGATTTAGAATATAAAACAATAAAACAGTTTAATTGTTTTTCCATATAACAAGGCTTTACTTACGCTCATTCAGAAATCTGATTCAGTCAATTTTAACGTATTTAAAATACTTTTTCGCGGAAAGTTGTGATTGAAAAAATGCCAAGAGGATTATTAGAAGTTTTACGAGCAAGAATAGTAACTTTGAGAGAAGAAGGATACGCCACGAGAGAAATAGCACGCAGAGTTGATATATCCCAATCCTGTGTCGTGACCACGTTGCAGAGGTAGCACGGGATGGGTAATTTAGCTGACCGACCCCGCAGTGGTCGCCCAACTGTTTTAACTGCTACCCAAAAGCGTTATATTGGATTGCTGGCAGCCCGTGACCCAACAATAAACGCTACTAAAATAAAAGCAGAAGTTCGGGTCGCCTCTTGGCTTGAAGTTAGCACTCAGACCATTCGGAATTGCTTGTTTGGAGCTCCTCTGAATCTCTCATCTCTCTCCCGGCAACGACAACGACGGAGATTGCAGTGGGCTAGGCTTCGGCAAAATGAGTACGAAAACATTTAGAAAAACTGTCTCTTCGTTGACGAATCGCGAATCAGTACTCATCCAGATAACCGACGTGTCCGTGTCTGGAGAAGACCAGGAGACCGTGAAAGGCAAAGAACTGCCACTGGAACAGTTCAGCAGGGCGGGAAATTGGTGTCCTTTTGGGGTGGTATTATGTTGGAGCCAGAACGCCTTTGATCCCGTATCGAGCTTCATGACTGCAGACATGTATATAGCAGTTGCTATTGATGGAATTGTCAGACCATTCCGAGTAAACCATGGGCAGCAATTTGTACTGTTTGATAATAATGCGCCCGCCCATCGAGATCAACGAGTCAATGCTGCTCTCCGAGAATACGACATCACAAGGTTAGACTGGCCTGCCGGCTCGCCGGACTTAAACCCAATAGAGCACGCGTGGGATGCTCTTAAATGAGCTGTTTGGAACCGTCAGCCACGTCCCCAGACAGTGCCAGTGCTCAGGGAAGCCGCTATTCAAGAATGGGACAGGTTACCCCAAGAAATGCTGGATAACTTGATTGTCAGCATGTCCAGGTGGATCTTCGCATGTATTCGAGCCAGGGGAGAAGTTATATTATATTGAATATAAACCTTTTATTAATAAATTGTTGTTTAAGTTTGGTTAAACAGTCTTCAAATTTCTGTTACAATTACATTATGATTCATTAGTAATTTAAAAAAAAAATAGTTTTGTTTTTTTAATATGAAACAGTGTTTCATTCTTATCTAAAGAATACACAACAACAAATTTTACTTGATAAAGTTCAATTTAAAAAATTATATCAGCTTATGCTAGGTCACAAACTTTCTTGATGTGTGTAAGTGGCTCTTTTATATTTTTGTGAATAAAGTATTTAAACCTAAACCTAACGCAAAATAAGATTATCAAAGTGATGCTTTTTATAAAAATATTTAGATTTTTCTTTTTTGAAATAAAGATCAACCACAAAATGTACACGTGTTCAACAAGGTGACCGTGGACCATAAAAATATAAAGTCGTTGACATGGTAATAAAAAACATATATCAAGTAGGTAAGCATTTGCCGATAGATTAAAATTAGGTTTAAATGTGGTGGCCATATTACTAGACTTTACAAATATTAGAACAAAAACTTGTTATCCTTGTTTTTAAAAAGAAATTGATACATTTATAACTTTTCTGGACCCATCTACCTAATTAACGCTAAATAAGAAAAGAAAAACACAACTTTTTTACTGACTCTACATACTTTTAAAACATGAAGGTACCAACACTATCAACTCATTTTATCATTTTAAGATAATATTTGTGTAGACAAACAAATATTTATTATAGGTACCTAGTACCTGCTTATCTATAGTCAAAAGTCATCAGATTCTGATAGGAAGAGGTTACAAAAACATTCATAACGGTAGTCCGGTCGTAAACAACACGCTCTGCATACTCGTTACTTACTTTTCTGATATTTTTAATAGATATAGCATGTTTAAAACGAAGATTATTAAATAAACCTTCAATAGGCAAGTCGACCTTCAGACGAAACGCAAGAAACACAATATTTTGGAGACCCGGATAAGATACTATTTTTATTTTCAACCCGAAATTCCTCTCTGCAGGGTAAAGGCATCTCGACTCTCCTTCCTCTATTCTCTATAAAGAGTGATTTGGGACCAGCAGTCTGGTCGCTTGTCATGTAAAGAGACCCATTGGGTCACTGGGCATGTGTACAGTCCATAGATATCCGAGTACAACCCAATTCAACTTCAGCGTGACAACGGTTAAGGTGCTTTATACAATTACCCGTCACAAATTCATAAAGTTTGTTACTGTTCAATTTAAGGGGAAAATTTTGGATAAACTACTATCTGGTGCTTTGTCACCGACTCACCGTAGCACAGCTCTGAAAGTATGTAAAATGTTCAAGAACACCCAAGAAAAACGAATCGTTTTCCTCACCAAACGTACTGCGCAATGGTCCACTGAAAAGTGTAAAGTTTTTTTACCTGTAAATGCTATTGAAGGAAGAAAATGACACCTATAAGACAGTTTTATTTATGCCAATATCGCGTCGGTAAAGGCATCATATAAAGGCGGAGCGTCGCGGGTACCGTAACGCAACTCGCCGCTGATATTCCACCATTTTTTCCTAACCTAACCGAAATGCGCGACGCGATCCACATCACAAAATTTTGCTTTGCGGCACAGTATAACTTATATGTGTACACAAAATACGCGCTTAGACGTGAAGTTGCGGACACAGGGGTAGGACAATCCCGTACAGTGACAAATTTAAGGACTTTTTTTCAAAATGCGCCATCTGAAATCGCCATCCGAAAACATGTAGTTGCTTTATTTCACTATAGATGGCGACACTATCGTTGAAATATAATTTATGCCAAAAATATGAATGGATTTAATTTTAGTTTTGTGACTGATTTAAGATATTATATTTAAAACATGCATAGCACCTGTTATTTGCAAATATTTGTTTAGATTATATAAAATTGTTTATATAGTACGATTGCTAGCAACATTGTTTTTATTGAGATGTCAGTGTCACAAAATGGCGACTGCTCCTTGCGTATACGCATGTCTGTAGTTTTCGTTCCATTTTTGTGTTTTTCTTCGTGAAATTAATCCGCCGATCCGCGTTGAGTTGAGTCTTCTCCTCCGTAGTGAAGTGTGAGAATTTTCCGAAGTTATTGTGTGAGTTGAGCTTTAAGTTCCTCCGAGTTTTCAGTGCAATCGTTCTGTTGCGACCCGGACGCTTTGTTTGTGCTGTTTCTTTGCGATATAGACGCTTGTGACTTATTTGCATCATGCCTAAACGGTGTGCCTTGGGATGTCCATACAGTAAGTCTGTCTGTAAGTGTATCTCTGTCTTATGGTGTCGGCTGCTGGGCATAGGCCTCCCCCACTAGGTTTTTTTGTAATAGAAAGCAATAAACAAAATACCAAATAGTTGAGTTCCATAGCATTTTAGAAGTAAAGATAATTGATCAAGTTTAAGCCAGCTGGTCTGGCGCAAATAAAATGTGTCTTAAATTATGGTTATATTTGAGTGAATGAATTGAGTAATTATTGTGAATTGCTTTTTGTATGGAAGTGTGTTACTGTGATATAAAACAGAAGCAGCATATTTCTTTGCAAAATTACATTGTAATCTGTTCAGCTGATTTTACATGGTTAATTTACAAAGAATCATTCATTTTTATAATACTCGCTGACCCAACAAACATTGTCCTGTCAATTGATTCAATTTTCTCACTGTTTAAACCATCCCTGGACTTTCACAAATATTTCAAAACCAAAATTTGCCAAATCAACCAGGCATTCTCTAGTTTTAGCAAGAAAAAAGTTTTTTTTTTTTTATATAGATAAACTAGCTGACCCGACAGACGTTGTCCTGTCTCTATAACAATCTTTTTTTTTGTGATTTTTTAAAATATTCTCATCGATTAAACCTTTCCTGGGCTTCCACAAATATTCTAAGACCAAAATTACCCACATCGGTCACACCATTCTCGAGTTTTAGCGAACAACAATTATTTATTATTATTATTATAGAAGATTAAGATCATTGGGTTAGGTATGTGTAATTATATTCCAGATCAAAATTAAAATTGTTATTTTTTTTTCAGCAACACCCTACCATCAGTTTCCCCATCCATATAAGAATCCTGACTGTTTCAAGGCATGGGTTAAGATAGTTGGTGGGAAGTTGAACAGTGAAGATGATTATGAATTTTATAGGAAGAAGGTTGTCTGCGATATCCATTTTACAGACAAGGATAAGAATCGTCATAACCGGTTGAATTTTTCAGCAGTGCCATCTCTTCATCTTCCGGGTAAGACATACATGATAAAAGGAAACTATTAGATTTTATAATTCTTTAACATTATCAATATTATTTGTTACAAATCAAGAAATATTATTATTATTCTCTTATTTTTCAGGCATGTCTGATGAAGTTCGTAGTTCAGAGAAAATATTACTGGCGCTTGACCCTGTGATTGAAGAAAGCAGCCCTACTTCATTGAAACTGACAGTGAAAGGTAGTTGTGTACATATTAATTCAAATTTTTTATTGCATTAATGTTGTTAGTACATAATTACTTCACTTATAATAATACTTTTATTTAAGTTATTGAAATTTGGATGTAGTATTCATTAATGTAAGAATATTTGTTGGTCAGTACTTTAAATAATTTTGAAATGTTGATCATCATAGCAATACAAACACTCATTTATAAAATAGTGACCTCGGTAATGACACCCATGATTTTGTAGGTCTGTTTGATTTTTACTGTTATGGTAACAGGAATATTAGCAAGAGAATGTTTTTCAGTGCCATTAAAATTGAATAATAATAATTATTTTTGAATGCTCGGGTAAACAAAGGGTACAGTTGCTATTTCCTTCATCGATATTAATTGCCTCTTCTTCTAAAATACCTTTGCTTAATATTTCAATAAAAAAAATATTTAAGGACAAAACGCAATGTCTCTTTTGATTAAGTTTGATTGGTAGGACGTATTCAAACACCTTTTTGTGTAAGTTGTACTGAAAAAATATCTTAGAAGTACGTATATGTTCAAATATCCATACATGTGATATTACACTGGCAAGTAGAAAAAAATATATTTAAATACTATAAAAAAACTCGGATCACATAATCTTCTTTTATCTACCGATATCATTGTTTTATGAATGTGTGTTTCTATTGCTATGATGATCAATATTTCAAAATGAATGTAAGTATGTACAGACAAAAATGTTATAATAAACGATTAGTTAATTTAGTAGGTAGGTAATCTACTTGGGGTCAGATAGCCAAGTGTAAAATGTCGCCACATATTATTATTATTATAATTAATAAAATTAATTAAATAATATAATATAATTATATTATTAGACCAAATAAAAAGACCAATCAGTCAGTCTCGCACATAGAGGTTTTTTTTATATTTAAAATATCATGTTACGCTTTTATTTTTCAGGCAAATTTGGTGAAGTTGGTACTTCGAAGGAAGTACTACTTGCACCTGAACCTGTGAATACAGAGAGTGGCCTTGCTACATCAAAACTTGGAGTGACTAGTAAGATATACATCATATTATATAAAAGTATTAGATTTTATAATTCTTATATTATTTTATTTTATAAATCTACAAAATAAATCAAGAAATATATTATTCTCTTATTTTTCAGGCATGTCTGATGAAGTTTGTAGTTCAGAGAAAGTATTACTTGCGCTTGACCCTGTGATTGAAGAAAGCAACCCTACGTCATTGAAACCAACAGTGATAGGTAGTTATTTACATAATAATTATTAATTCAATTGTTTTATTGTATACACCTTTTATCCGCCCGTGGCTAAGTAAAAACCGTACAGATCGATCGGTCAAAGATTAAGCTACGCTTGCCGCGGTCGATCTGTTGATGGGTGACCATCCATTTCATACCGAGTTCCCTCCGTGCCTAGGAATGCACGTAAAGCCTTTGGTCCCGGCTGTCTTTGGCAGTCATTAGGTGTAGTCAGAAACCAGAAAGTATGACAACCAGTCTTACCAAGGGGTATCGTGTTACCTGGTAACAGGGTTGTGGAGGTCCGATAGGCAGTCGCTCCATGTAAAACACTGGTATTCAGCTGCATCTGGTTATACACGAAGCCGACCCAGATATAGTTGGGACAAGGCTAGGCAGATGATGATCTAACTTTGGACATTATTTTTAGCACTTCTAATTATGAGACTAAAGTACTACTACGTATTAAATTGTAAATGATTACTTAATATAATTTTATTCTGTTATTTTTCAGGCAAGCTTAATGAAGTTGGTACTTCAAAGAAAGTACTTTTTACACTTGAACCTGTGAATAAAGAAAGCGATCTTGCTACTTTAAAACCGCCAGTGACAGGTACTTTATAATGATTAATTTCATTTATTTATTGCATAATGGCAGGTACACAATAGGGAACATCACGCGAAACTCAGCGCAGGGGCCGCCACTAGCACATACCCACGAGCATAACCTCGTATTCTTGTTTAATTATGTTATTAATTATAATAATAATTAAATTGTGAAAATTTATCAAAGTTTTAATTAATCTTACTTACCTAACTGTACTTTTAACTATATTATGACATTCTACGGTCATTTAAAAGTGGATTCTAGGTTATGCTCAGGATAAAATCATATTTGGTTGTCTTACATGACAAAAGTGAACGTTATTCTGTAAATACGTCTATCTCACCTGAATACTTAACCTGAACATATTTTAGAGTGATTTTTAGCTGCTTCCCAAAGTTTTCGAACATTTTCTTCTTTTGAAAATGAATAATTCCCTTCATTTCGACTTCGAAATACACAGCACTGATGCATTATTGTATAATATAATAGACTTCCCAATTTTGAACTCAATTAAAGGCAGAATTTCACGCTTTGAACGACTTGTCGAAAAACTGTTTACGGATTATGCTAGTGCTGCACTCTGGTGCCAGAACATTGCAGTAATATCCCCTATTGACAACATTTCATATTTTTATCCTACTTGTATTATTACGTTATATAAAAGTAAATACAAATCTAAGGCACCCGTATTTTTCCGTTGTTCAAAATGATGTACTTTTCATTCATAATTTTAACTTTGAAATTAGGTGTATTCTAAAAAGTCGTAAGCGCCATATGACGTCATACTTACGGTAGAATAGCGTTTTATCCTTTGCTTTACTGTGACCCGTCAAAAAACTATCATCATTATTATTAGACTTCATATATTTGACATTGACGTGTGTCTTATTTGACGTTAATGTTTTCATATAAACCATTGAAATGCTTATGCAAAGGTAAACTACCTCATTCCACCGTATAAGTGACGTCATCACATGCTTTTTGGTTTTACTTATTTTTCTCAGAAATGAAGAAATAAAAAAATATATAAGTATTTGGACTCAGGATACGAAAATATAGAAATGGTATTTTTGTTTTAAGATCGTGTCAGTTTGTTTTAAGGTCGTGTCAGTTTTGAAATGTTGTCAATTATATAAAGTTAAAAATCAGCACACATTCACATTTTGTCTTAATGCCATGTACTCTTTCTGTGTACCCAGAAAGAGGCGAGATTAAGAGAGCAGAGGCAGAGGAGGAGATTAAAGCTAAATTTAACAAACAAATTCAATATTTCTCATAAATATTTATCTGGTATTACAGATTGCTGTGCTGGAATTATAGTGTCAGACCACAACTATTGCCGACGGCAAAAAAAGGCAACAAAACAAAAGAAAAGTAAGTTTTTTGTTAAAATTGCTAAGCAACTTTATGTAACAGATTTGTGGATGCAAAAACAATAGCTGCGAGTGGTGTGCAGGCGTGCGTAGGTCACCGATCGGTTTCCTCATAGGCTCACGTAGAAACACGCAAGCACAGACATTTTCCAATCTTACGACGGATGTGGTGTTCACTATTGTATACAACTTTTCTTGAAGCATAATTATTATAGTGCTACTATGTTTAGTTATGGACTATAAAATTGTGTATTTTTTTTACAGGTCGCCAGGATCAGCAGCAGGAGATACCATCATTATGGCTGAATGACCTAAAAACGTCAAGAAGAAAAATTAAGATTTTGCAATCGACATTGATCAGATCACAAAAGAAACACATAACCCTTCAATCAAGATTAGCTAGGGCAGAAAAAATGTCTACAGACTTTTTAATGAAAAAACTTACAAACAAAATGTCGATAGCAGCAAGGATTTTCACAAAGATGCAGTACACCCAGACAAGCAAGAAGCCTTCTGGTCGCAGATTTTCTCTGGAAGAAAAAGTGCTCTCGCTTTCTTTGTATAAGAAGAGCCCAAGATGCTACCCTCTTTTGGCTAAATATTTCACTTTGCCATCTGCTAAATCACTAAAAAGACTTTTGACCAAAATAGAAGTGAAGCCAGGGCTGAATAAATGCATTTTTATGAAAATTAAAAATACTGTCAAAGAGTTATGTCCTGAAAATCGGGTTTGCAGCTTAATTTTCGACGAAATGTCAATTTCCCCTCAAATTCACTATAATGCAGCAAAAGACCAGCTTAGCGGGTTCACCTTTGATGGCATGAAACTTGCAGACCATGTATTGGTATTCATGGTCAAGGGGTTAAGAAAGAAATTTAAGCAACCCGTTGCATATTATTTCACCAACGCCATGAATAAGGCTCAGTTAAAAGAAATTGTACAAAAAGTCATCAAGTATGTACGTAGTACAGGATTAAAAATCATATGCACTGTGTGTGATCAGAGCACAGTCAATGTAAGCGTTATAAATGCTTTGGTAGAAGACACAAGAAAAAAATATTTAAGAGAAGTAAGGGAATGGAAGAATGAGGTAATTGAAATAGGGAAAACCAAAATAATCCCTCTATTTGATGTCCCACATTTATTAAAAGGAGTCAGAAACAATTTATTAACAAAGGATTTGAAATACTACGATTTTGAAGAGAAATGCGAAAAAATTATCAAATGGGATTACTACAAACAAGTATATGAAGCTGATAAAACTTATGGAGAGGTGAAATGTCTTCTGAAACTCACAGATGAACACATTTATATTAACAAAATAAGAAAAATGAAGGTAAAACCAGCTGCACAAATATTTAGTCACAGCGTAGCTGTGACTGCAGGACATCTCGTAGCAAGAGGAGACATCCCGAGGGAATGCCAAAATTTGGTCAAATTTACAAAGTTAATGGACAATATTTTTGACTCATTAAATTCAAATAATTTTCATGTGCCTAATGGTAAAATGTATAAAGGATGTGTACGAAGAGCTA
Organism: Charanyca ferruginea; assembly: GCA_947361185.1. Lineage (NCBI taxonomy): Eukaryota > Metazoa > Arthropoda > Insecta > Lepidoptera > Noctuidae > Charanyca > Charanyca ferruginea. The sequence continues at coordinate 24,119,066 of OX376056.1, forward strand.
CTCCACACCATGATTTGTGGAAGAATGCCATAAAAGTATTAAAAACAGTAACATTTATTAAAAAAGTTAATAACAAAAACAATAAAATCAGTGTGATTGAAACGAAATCTATACCTTCTATAAAGAACTTAATACGCACAATTGAAGGAATGCAACAATTATGGATATTGCTGTCCCAAACATATTCATTTGATGCTATGCTAACACGTAATTTCAACCAGGACCCACTTGAAAATTTCTTTGGGAATATCAGAAGTTATGGGGCGAGAAATACGGCACCAGACACGGTAGCATTTGAAGGGGCCTTTAAGTCCCTCTTGGTGAATAATTATAACTCGCCCCATTCTATGCATGCAAACTGCGAGAAAGACGACGATAATTGCTTGCAGAATCTAGACTTTTTTGTAAGAGACAATGTTGTGACAACTTCTGATATTCCCAGTTCAATTGATGAGGAGACACCACAATTTTCTGAAAATATAGATGAGGAAATTGTGGTGCCAGTCATCAACTTAAATACTAGCAATGTAACAGATGCTGGTCAGGGTAATTATGTGTGTGGGTGGGTACTGGGAAAATGCTTAAAAAATATATCTAAAAGTTGTAAAATCTGTAAGAAAGATATGTATGGCGACCCTAATAGCAAATCAAATGAATATATAAGGGCCAAAGAATATACACAAGGCAAAAGGTCCCTATTATACCCATCAAAGGAAATGGAAAAATGTTTTGTGCAAATCCAAAATGTAGTATCTGACATAATCAAAAAAGACGTACCAAAAAAAAAACCTTAAACTTAAAATTAAAATGTTTACTGACATTTTTGTTGAATATCCATTCAATTGTGAAATTCATAAAAATGAATTAAAAAACTATTTTGACGATACAATTATTAATGTTCTTTTGTATAGTTGGTGCCGTTCAATCAACCGAATTTTGTCTGGCAAAATCACGTATCATGGTGAGGATGAGACCAAAGTAGCTGCGCAAATGTACAGAAATAAACATAAGAGTTTAAATAAATAATATATTAAAATAAAATGTTTTTTTATGTATCCATTCTGTACACTACTGTACCCTGTACACTAATTAACTTTTGCCGTTGTGTATACTTTAGTTACCTTAAGACTTTGCTTGATTAAAAGTTGATATGCATTTATTTTTTTCCTCATTATTTACAAAATCATAGTAAAACTTCATCAAATTAAAAACAAGGAAATTAGGAACGAAACGGTAGCATATTTCAAGATCATATGAAAATGATTATAAAATGTGCTACTTTTTCTTTCCTAATTTGCTGTTTTACTAATTCCTAATTTGAAGTTTTACTATGATTTTGTTAATAATGAGAAAGTAAATAAATATAAACTTCAAAACAAGTAAACTAGTAAGGGAACTAAAGTAATACACAAATACATGCATACACGCAGATACACCTACGCACACATACACATTTACTCATACATGCACACATGTACGTTAGTTTTCGGATGGCAATATGAGATGGCGCTGTTCATCTTTTCAATTGACATTTGTGGTCTACAAAGAAATCTGCGAGTGGGCTCTCTATACCCGATATATTACTTTACTACCCGATACATTACTTTACTCTATGTGCGGACACCAGTACCCCGAGTGTGAGTTTGTTGTTGAATCACGAAATACAATACGGTCAACGTAACTTGGCGCGTCTGAAGTTAGCTGTTTGGCTGCGCAATGGAACTTTTAGGAACGAAATTGTCTACTGCGCAGCTAATCGGCTAACTTCAGACGCGCCAAGTTACGTTGACCGTATTGTACGTGACGATCAAGTTTATCGAGCCAACTAATGAGCAATAGTATTTCAAAAAGTTGCGAGTGTGAGTTGAAGTATCGCATACTAACAGCAGTACGTATCGTCACTTGTCCATTAGTTAGCCGAACGATTTGTTATTTTTCTAATGTTGCCCATTTTGAACTGTGAATGGTTTCGGCGAGATAATACGACTAAAATACAAATCTCATCGTAACTATGTTGACAAGCGCCTTGCGTGCCCTACGTAATTCAAACGTATAATGTGTTCTATGAATGAGATATTCCTATTTCGTTTTAACATGTAGTGAGTAAGGGAGATGGCAAAACGCGGCGTCACCACGTTAACTCTCTAGTCCCAAGCAAGCAACTACTTAAAATTCTTTAATCCCTGAACTTAGCTGCCGGACGACCATAATAATTTCAAAGTTTTTCGCGCTTTTGTTTAACGTTGCTTACTTACTGTAATCAAATTTTCATAATGAAGACAAGTGCATCACAGTTTGAAATGTTGGTTAATTTTATGGAACAGTAAGTACACTTGCGTATAATATAATAGCAACTTATAAATTGTTTAACTTAAAATTAATCTTTTCTTTATAATTTACAGACACGGTGACATAAACAAACTAAATAAAAATGCCAAAGGCAGAATACAGACGATCCAAGATTGGGAACGCCTAACGAATCTGCTAAACAGTGATCCCACTGGGGAAACCAAGAATACAGAGAAATGGAAGAAGGTAGGTATATATGCTAGATGCTAGCACAATAAATCATAACCTATATTTTGATTCAGTTTATCCCCAAATATAACTGGCTAGCTCTAGCTAGCTAGCTCCCTGTATTACTTGTTGTACCTTATATTTGACCATACTTATTAATTCATACACACTACAACAGTATTTTTAATGTCTTTCAAAGGTTTGGAGTGATTTAAAAAATAACACCAAAAAAAAGGCAGCCAGAATAAATAGGGCTGCTTGCGGTACTGGTGGTGGACCTGCACTAAATTTACAGCTGACTGATATGGAACAAAAAGTCCTGAAAATAATTTTACCTCAGGCAGCTACAGGCTTAACAGGTGTAAGGGAAGCTGGCTTTTCTGAGGTTGGTTATGGTGCTTTTATATCATTATTTACTAATTGCAACAAAATATATTAATATTTACTTTTAGTTCCTCATCTGTAGATATACAACAATTAAAATGTTTCAGAATCAAATCGACAGTCCCAACAGAACTGTAACTCTGTCACCAACACCACCTGTGCTGGCTGCTAGTCATGTGGTGACAGTTGTTGAAGAAAGTCCAGTTATTAATATAAGTAAGTATTGCATTAGGTTCAAAATTGAGATCCGTGACTTGGTAGTCGGGCAGTCATATTATATATCATTGCTGATTTTTCATTTATGTTTCATTTTCTATTGTAGTGGATTTTGATTCGTGGAGTGAAGCTGGCCCATCCCACATCCCTCCACCCTTACCTCAACCATCTCCAGACACTAATGTCAACCAAGAACAAATAGAAGAGGAAGTTGTCTTGGGCAGTCCGCCACCAACAGTCCCAAGACCAACGCAAGTGGGACACACTCCACAACGCCGGCGACGTGAAAGAACTACACGTCGAATTTTATCTCCACGACGTCGTGTTGTCAGACAACCCAATCAGATGGAGCGAGCAACAGAGCAGTTCCTGAACTCTGATGAGGGATGGAGGAATTTTTTAAAGAAAAAGCATGAGGATGAGTGCTCTTTAGAGAGGGAGAAGTTACGTTTAAGGGAGCTTGAGTTGGAAACTCAAAAGAAATGGCAAGATGTTGCATCGCTTGCTGTAGATGCTTTACATAAGCTAATAGATTCTAGATTAAACAGAGATCAATGATTATTATCTTATGTAATGCTTCTACATTGTGCATAGCAACATTTTGCCATTTTTTTTATTTGTGCTGTATTTATTGTTTTTAGTTGTGATTTTTTATTGTGACGGTTTAGTACATTGTAATTATAGGCTAAGGTTATGTAAAGAATTATGAAAATTATACTGTGGGCAGTTGTTTTCATCGGAAATCTATGCTGCGTGGTGGTTCACTAATTATAATAAAAAATAATATTAAAGGAGAAACCCAAACTCCATAGAAACTCGGGCCTGGCGTTACAGGGCTGGAATTTGGCCAGAAATTGGGGCATTTAGGAAGGATTCACCAGCTCAATTTTCACGTCTTCCAACAATGGCCAAATCGGTAAAATCAGACAATTTTTACCTACATTTTAGGTTATTTTTATTATTTGAGTTATAGATTAGGTTGGTTGTGTTGGGGTTGCTGTTGTTTTATTTTTATTTTGTGTACTAATTAGATAATTATGTTGCTGTGCTCTACAGGGTCCACGATTGCGCCTAGCTCATAACGATAAAATGTTAACAACTTAAAACATTGTGGAATGCAATAAATGATATGAGTGCTTACTTACCTATGAGAAAATAATATTTTTGAGGTTTTGTTTCCTACGTAAATCTAGAACGCCCATGCCGTGCTGTAGCGCCTGCAGCTTATCACAATGAGGCTTTAGGTAGGTACTTACATACAAATGGCTCAGGGGTGACTTCAGATTGATCTGATATTAAATCTTAGTGAAAACTATATTTATTAGACAAAGACCCATGTACATCAAAACTGGCTTGTATATGTTAATATTGCATCTACTAGGGGATTTGATAGAATCTCAGATTACAGTAACATGAAATTGTAATAATAATTAGGTATAGTAAAATAAAATAAAAAAACACTTTATTCTGATAAGTGGTTTTATTAATCACCTTCTACTTAGGATTATCATAATGTAATAAAACAGTATCTAGAAAATGTGCAGAAGGCAATTGACTACCATGGTGCCATGCCCATTTTGTGGACACAGCAACCAACCGTTTATTTGCCAACGATACAGGTGCAATAATATTAAATTATAGCATTTAGGGAGCTGTCGACTAATACATAAACGAAATGCATCCTACATTAATTTATTATCCTAATTTGTTGGTAAACATAAGTGCCATCTTAGACAACAATAGGTTTGACTTCACCATTATGGTTACCAAAAAATTCATTTGGAATAAGTAGACTTCTTTCAATTATTTGTTGCTTATTAATAAGATTAAGTCCTCTGTGATTGGGCACAAAATAATCATAAACGAGATTTCTAGCTTTATCCAGTAGAGTACCTAAAGTAGTTACAGGAATTTGCAAAGTATTGACAAACAATCATCGGAGTCCCCGGTCCTAAGTTTAATAAAATAAGCAGCTAATCTAGTAGATCCCCTTGTTAGGGTCATAAACTCAGGGACTTCATTCAATATCTGCCTGAATTGGTATTTGTTAAGACTGGGTTGGTTTTAACAAATACCGCTTATTTAATATGGTCTTCCATAGACCAACATTATCGAAAACCAAAAAAATTACAATCAGAATCTTTTATTGAAAATATAACTTGGACTTGATTTGCACTAAATGTATTGATAATATTATCACTAATACCTTAAAGAAAGTTCCATGATGTGCAAGTTAAATGGATACCACAAAAACGATTATTTGGAGGTTCATAATAGTTACATTTTGAGTAACAAAAATAAAAGTATTTGTTAGTCCGTTTCTTTCATGTCTTTGACATCCTTCCACGAAACATCCACTTTCAGTTTCAACAGCTTATAATAATCGGGCATAACAATAAGAGTTCCAACAGTAGGTGTCCTTGCCGCAGAATATGTTTCTTGCCTAGTTAGAGCTTCTTCTAAATGAGGAATGTCCTGGTGATTATTTCCTATTTGCTCGCACCCAACCAGAGTGAAAGACAACACTTGAAGCACCCACCTGAAAATAATTTCTTTAGATTAAAGGGTGTCTGTACACCATAGGTAAATAATTGTGTGATGAGCACTTGTTTGCCTTTGCCTTGTGTCTGGGTGTTGTTTATCTGTATCTGTATGCATTAAAAAAATGTATTTGTGTATGTATATTAGGACAGATGGCCGTGTGTGAAATGTCCCCACATATTATTATATTATTATTATAGATGTGTGATGTGATATTGTCCACTTTGAAAAGTAAAAGTCTGATCTAAATAAATCCTACAAATGAGAAATCCTGATGCAGAAGCTTGACTATTGTCACAATGTCATTCTAATTCTCATAAATGTTTTAGCATAGTAAATAACATCTTTTAATGCCCTTGTTATGAAAATTAAAATAAAGATGTGTAACTAATAAACTGTTAATAAAACTAAGATACTAACCGTGCATGGTAGGATCCATTCTCTTATAACTTCATAATTATATTCTGCGTTCTTGCACTTTACCAAGTCCATGGCAAAAAACTCTTTTCTGAAGAGAATGTCCACAGTGAATACACACTCGTTGATGTCCTATAGGTGTCTGCTCACTTTCTTCTAGTCTATTTCCATCAAGAGATACAGCATTGGCATGATTCCAGGAAGCTTGGCTGATAAAGTCTATATCCTAAAACATACATGTATCATTATAGACTATAAAACAACAGCGTAGCACATTTGAGTAAACATAAGAGGCTTTATTACATTCCCACTGCAGGGACACAGGCCTCCTTTCTGGGAGAGTTAATAAGCCTTATTTAACCAAGCAGGTTCAGTCTGGATTGGTGATGTCACATGTCTTAGAAAATGAATTTGTTGCACATACTGGTATCTTTTATAAAATAAAACTATCAACAGACAAAAAGCGATCTGACTATTCAGTTTGATTTTATTAAATAATTACATTGTGCTAAAATGTTATGATCAAGAATATTGGATAGGTACCTACTTACCGTATGAGGCGCCACCCATTCCCGTCCAATTGAAAAAATCATTTTATCTTCCAATCTTCGCCTTCCCATTGTATTGCAACGGTTCATTGCTATTCTGCAATTAATTCACAGGCAAGGCACAAGCTCATGATGTTCACAAAAGAGCAAAATACTACTGATATGCGGTTTCCAGAAAAGGTCAGCAGGAGTGGCAGGGTACAGCGCCAATGTTCAAGCGAGGGTCAGTCAGAAAGCAATCAATTTCGGAGTCCAGGATTCGACCAGAAATCGAATTAAAAATCCCGAGAAATATAAAAAAAACATTAACTTCCTCAAAAATACGAAAAGCGAATGACAAGTGACAACCAAGTACTCTGTGACAATATTGATTGTTGATAGATATGACATATGACATTGACATTTTGCAGTTTACTAGTGCAATCCGTGGTGCAATCGATTTTATCGATTATTAATTTTTTTTATAATTTAGATGGTTACGTTATGGCATTAAAAATTATTTATTGATTGTTTTATACTAGCTTTTTTAATATTGAAATGGTTTTTATACCTAAAAAAAATATACTAATACAATGGAGTATTATTTTATTATTTGAAATAGTATCGATTTCCTTTAAATCGATCATATTCTTAGGGTACACTCTATTGATTTAATGCCTGCGTTTGTGAAGTTAGTGATATATAATGAAATAAGAGTTTTAACTGTTTACAAAAGTTGTTTGAAACAAAAAAATAGAAATCTACTTATTTTCTACAGTTGGCCATTGCTATTGAGGCTAAGATTTAAATGGGTTAATAAAGAAAAATAGTCGAGTTTTTTGGTACAAATCTGATTCGTGGAACGGTTAGGCCCAGAAACGGGTTTCTCCTTTAAGTCTCGCAGAGACATCGTTGCACTATCAGTTGAACATATTATTGAACTGTCCTGTGTTGAGTTAGATAAGCATGTCATAGTGTGCGTTTACAGACCCCCGAATCATCATAACTACTCTTTATTTGAGTCTATAATGGAGGATGTTTTGACTAAGCTTGTAACGGGTAATAAATCAATAATAATTTGCGGAGACTTTAATATTAATATTTTAGAAAATAATTCAAGTAGCAGTAGATTTATAAGTCTCTTTAAATCCTTTAATTTGTCAAATGTGTTTTTAGAACCAACACGAATAACTACGACCACTGCTACTTGTATCGATAATGTTTTTTGTAGCTGCGACTATTTAGATAAAGCTATTGTAAATTATCTTCCTTCTGAGCACAGCGGTCAAACCGTTGCTTTTGAGTCCAACACACCCTTGCAAAAAATACAGATTCAGTCAAGACCAATAACATCTGGTAATTTAGATAAATTTAAAAAGACTTTAATAAGTAAGTTACTCGTTCAGGACCTTAGTATGAATAATGGTAATATTTTATATAAAGAATTTTTCTCAGTTGTGCAAACTGAGTTTCAGAATATTTTTAAGAAAAAAACTAAAACAATTTGCCCTAAGTTTTTATTCAGTGACTGGGCAACTAAAGGCATCAGGAAAAGTAGGGAAAGACTTTTTGAGCTGTATGGCCTTAAGCCTTATATTAACACTGACACTTTTAATAAGTATGTTACTATTTATTCTAAAACTTTTAAAAATGCTTGTAAGGCAGCTAAAGCGTTATACATTAGCAACAAAGTAAAATCGGCTGATGATAAAATTAAGACTGTTTGGAAAATTATTAATAATGAAACAAATAGGAACAAAAGACATACTACTGACTACACTCTGGAGACTTCCAGTGGTCTCATAAGTACTAATATAGAAGTTGCGCAGGAATTTGCAACATTCTTTACCAATGTTCCTATTAAAACTACTGAAACTTTAGATTCCTCGCCGTCACTTGCTTTTAATTTATTAAGTTCGAATGTTCCAGCCTGCCCCACGGAATTTAAATTTAAACACATAAACCCTGCAATCGTTATAAAGACTTTTAAACAACTCAAGATCAAGGCTACTGAAGATTTATGGGGGATGTCTACTAATGTTTGTAAATCGGTTATTGAGACAGTGGCACCCTATTTAGCTTTCATTTTTAATATGTGTGTAGACCAAGGGATTTTCCCGGATTTAATGAAGTACAGCAAGATTATACCACTTTTTAAATCCGGCGATTGCAAGGACACGAATAATTATAGACCCGTTTCAGTTTTGCCGGTTTTCAGCAAAGTGTTTGAAAAAGTAATGCTTAACCAAATGCTCAGTCATTTTAATTGTAACAACATCTTACATGACCAACAGTATGGTTTCACCAGAGGGCGTTGTACTACTGACGCCGGTGTCACCTTAATTAAGCATATCTTTAAAGCATGGGAGGATTCGCAAGATGCTATTGGCATTTTTTGCGACCTCTCCAAAGCATTTGATTGTGTAAATCACGAAACACTGCTCTTAAAGCTTGAGCATTACGGACTGGGTAAACAAGCGCTTAGCTTAGTAAAATCATATTTAAGTGATAGACTGCAGCAAGTTCAAATAAATGGTGTTAATTCATCAGGCTTAAATGTAAAAATGGGGGTACCGCAGGGCTTCATATTGGGTCCGTTCCTCTTTTTAGTTTATATAAACGATTTACCTCATTTACTGAAAAATCAACCACAAATGGTGTTATTTGCTGATGATACTTCATTGATTTTTAGAGTAAATAGACGGGCACAGCACCTTGACGACGTAAATGACGCCATGCTTAAGATTCATAATTGGTTTACTGTAAATAATTTAGTATTAAATGAGAAGAAAACTAAATGCATAAGATTCGCTTTGCCGAATGTTAAGAGTAATGAATGTAACGTTGTATTGAATAAGGACATACTTGAATTCGTCGAAAGGACTGTTTTCCTAGGGATTACGCTTGATTCCAAGCTACAGTGGGGTCCTCACTTAACATCTCTTGCAGGGCGGTTAAGTTCAGCCGCTTACGCTGGGCTAGTATATTTTAGCAATTTTCATAGTATCATGTCTTACGGTATTTTGCTATGGGGACGGGCTGCAGATATGGATTCTATTTTTATACTGCAAAAGCGGGCTGTCAGAGCAATCTATAATCTCCGCAAACGCGAATCTCTAAGAGAATTGTTTAAACAGATTAACATCATGACGGTACCTTGTCAATATATATATGAAAACATTATGCATGTTCGAAAAAATCTTCAACTTTTTAATAAAAATAGGTGACAGACATAATGTTTATACTAGAAATAGGAACAAATTAGATCAGCCAAGCTTCAGATTGTCAAAAGTACATACTTCTTTTATGGGGTACTGTGTAAAATGCTATAATAAAATACCACTTGATATTCTACAATTGAATGAAAAACAATTTAAAACATGTATTAAACGCACACTATGTAGACAAGCATATTATAACTTTATAAGTTAGAAGATTACATCAATGATAAAGATGCTTGGCTGAATGCTGGTCCTGCTCCACAGCCAGTTTAGGGAATTTCCGAATTGGAAGAAAAGGATGTTTCCTACCCCTTTTTCTATTGACATGAGTAACGAGTATCGTTATTATATATAGATATTTTTAAATTATTAACTTATCACACCACACTTCATATGATAAAATAATATACATTGGAAACCTTAGTTTTGTATAATTTAGCAGCATTATTTCAATTTTGTAAATGTGAATACCATGGAGCCATGTATATTAATACCTTTATGTTTGACAAAAATTAACATGGCGGTTGGGAGTATTGTCATGCTCGCTCAAATGTCTCGCTAATGGTGGCGCGTGTGTTGGATCATTCGGCTCCCTTCAAAATGGTTGAGCTGAATGGTGCTGATTCACGCGTCATGTTCGTGAACGGGCGCTGTCAGTGGAGATTGGTCAGCTCTTATCTGCCATGGATTAGATGCCACTTTATCTTGCTTCTTTTTTGTGTTTTGTATTGTTAGATTACCTTCATCGTTTTCACATATAGAAGCAACAAGAATCATGTAACCAAACTTTGTAAAAACTTGATTTAAAAGAGTGTCCGTGGAGTTTCTTGCTCGTTCTTCTCCATAGAGACCTACCTACGTTTTGGAACGAGCAACTAGCTTCAACTCTCTGACTAACTGACCGACTCCTTGACAATTCAAAAGTGCCTGTAAATGGTTTAATTGAAATAAATGCTTTGACTTTGACTTTGATCAGCATTAACTGGAAATGTATAGCTTGATGTGTAGCTACTTTGTACGGAACCCTCATTTGTACGGAAAAAAAGCCGAAAGGTATAAAGTTATAAAGTTCTGGGTATTAAGTTTCAATTTTAAGCGTTGCCGCTCTGACCCCAAAGCAAAGAAGATAATTTAATATCTTGTAAATGCAGGTGTCAAAATGAAGGAAATTATTTACAAAACATATCTAAATATAGTAAAAATAAGGAAGAAGGTACATGAGGACCCTAGTACTTGACCTAGATGCTTTAATTTAAGTTATTCGTGATGGTAATGACAGGACCATTCGATGCATTACACAATGAAGCTACGCGAAGCAATAAATGTGTTTACTCAGAAATAACAGTTAAAGCACTAAAGTTACGTACTATGTAGGTTGTGAACGAAATCCAATTTCATCTAAATGTAAGCGTATAAAATGGATCACTGCACAAACATCAATACATCGTGAAACACTTGATTCATTGCCAACGAACTGAGAAAATGTTCTGCATACAAAATAATGTTATTTATAGCTTGTGTACCTACTTAATTTTTTTTCACATTGTATTTTCGGCTAATGCGTTGAAAAATGGCGAAAGACGCAAATCCTGTTAAATTTATATTTAGGGGTCGAGTGATGTTATGTAAAAACAGTTGTTATTGTCTCATTAAATCCAGCTATTTTTCATGAATATGAAAATATTTAAAGATGAATGTGGCGTAAATGTAGCGCGTTAACCAATTATAAAATGTACACTACAGTACGATAGGTTCATTTTCATAACACAACTAAATTTCGTTCACAGCGCGGCGTCTACTCTCCGCACACCATAGTCCACCTTCTTTCTATCTTACGCCGCCTGCTGTCACCTTCTCTTGTGAGGACCTAATAACTGCGTGAGGGGATGCCGTTGCCATTGGTTTGTTGCCGTTGTTTGAATACTAGGCGAAACAAAGAATCTGACAACAACAAACACAACTTACACACACACACACATACACATTCACATGCTCTCACACATTCATGATACATATCAGTAGAAGACTAGATTTCGTTAAAATTATCCAAACAACAGTTTGTTTGCTACAAAAACTGCTTTTGATGCTGAAAAATTATAAACTTTTTAGTCGCCTGTATTAGAATAAAAGGTATAATCAGCAACATTATAAAAGCAATTAATAGCTCTTCATTAAATACACATACTTATATACTCAAAGAATATTATTATTTAAGAACAGAATAGTGAAATGAAAATACTTTGTTTAGGAAACTTATATTTTATTGTAATATTTCAGACTCAAAATCATTTATTTCAATTTAACCATTTACAGGTACTTTTGAATTGTCAGAGTCAGTCAGAAAGTTGAATCTAGTTGCTCGTTCCAAAGGGTAGATTTCTATGGAGAAGAACGAGCAAGAAACTCCATGAACACTCTTTTAAAATCAGTAATATTTTACAAATTTAGGTTACATCATTCATGTCATAACAACTAGGTACATATAATTTAATATTGAAATTATACATTAATTACACACACACACACACACACATTATTATTAATATTGTGGGTAGTTAACTAAATTTGTTATGATTTGTTTCTCTTATTATCAATTTAAGTGATTTTAGTATCAATTATTGTCTATTAAATCGAAACATGATTTATTGAGTACTCACTGTATGCACACTGATTTGTGGTTACTTTATTTCGATAATTATTATCGATGGTTTTATTCAAAACAATTGTTGACACATTACTTTGAATGTAAAACGAATTACTTTATGAAATCACTATTGTTTATTCATGACAATGGGGTATTTTACTCTATACGAGAAAAAATCTATAAATAAGTTATTGAAACAGTTTAGGCATAAAGCAGTCGGAAAATGTAAGTGTTAGTTCATAAAATAACAAAACAAATTTTTAAATTCAATTCAAAGTTTTCAGTATTTTTAATCTGTTATAAAACACCGTGAAATAGTAGCGGCCATGTTATTACGCCATACGGCTGTGTAAACAAAAAATTGTCAACTGCCAGTCAACCGATTGGCGTAATATAGGGTTTGTACTTTTATTATTTTCGTAACCAACGTATTTTTTTCATTATTACACCTATTACAAAATATGCTTCTAATTATTTTTAAATGATATACAATTATCATATTTAATATGAGCTCATTTGATACAAAACGAACTGACGTCATTTACGCTGAGCAATATGGCGTCCAGTAAGAGGCGTTTTCGTCAAACTACGCGCGAAATTTTAAAATTAAAAATTTAGATGCATTTTTATGGCACTTATCGATTGAATAAAAATTTTGTGTGTTTTTTTTTGTGGCATATTAGCACTACAGAATTTCATTGAGACACTTTTCAAAAATGGGTGTAATACCCTATTATTATTGTGTTATTTGATTACAGATCTTATTAGATTCAGCACATTTTAGTGTTTTGTATCAAGTAAACGCGTGACGCACTTCCGTGCGCATGGACAGACTTGTATGGAGAGGTTGCAAGGTGGGGGGCATCGCCTTATAAAAGAGCGTGCACTCCGTAAGTATGGCAGTCGATCCTCGGATTCGACTCAGTAAAGAGTTCCTGCTCCCGACAATACTGTCGGTTTACCTGGTACAGCGCTGCTGTATATTCACATAGCTGTATAGGCTTGCTGCTAGCGAGCGATACACTTTGTATTTGGGTGGCTTATGCTACTGTACGAACTATGAACCTTAAGGGTTTGTTCGTTTATCATTGGGTGGCTTATGCTACTGTACGAACTATGAACCTTAAGGGTTTGTTCGTTTATCATTGGGTGGCTTAGGCTGCTGTACGAACTATGAACCTTAAGGGTTTGTTCGTTTATCATTGGGTGGCTTAGGCTGCTGTACGAACTGTAAACCTTAAGGGTTTGTTCGTTTATCATTGGGTGGCTTGGCCACTGTACGAACTGTGGGACCTTAATGGTCTGTTCGATTAACTGTATTGTTGCTGTACCTTTAACTTACTTTATTCTTGTTACTGATTACCATTTGTATTATGTTTTCTTTACTAATAGTGTGTAATTGTTTTTACAGGTCTTGTTTATCGATAATGGGATAATGGGAACGCCTATAGTCCTGACGATGTACTATACCGCTCGGCACTCCTCCTCGATCGCACCTGACGATCCTACATATACATAGCCTTTCATAGTTATCATCGTAATTATACTTATCTATTATTTTCTTCGGGAGCTCCGTACCGATCAACGTTTCGATCAAAAAGTGTTTCAATGAATTTTTTTTTTTTTTTTTTTTTTTTTTTTTTTTCGGATTGGCATCTCGCAGGTCAACCTAGGAGGTTGTCGGCTGCTTAACCGGACTTTCCTGTGGTGCCTTAAAAAATATTATTTTTAGGGCCTCCAGCCAGGGCAAAAAGCTTACAAACTAAGCGACTACACGCTAAGGGCACCCCCTGTGGGGTACGAGCCTCGGCTTAGGGCGTCGCTGGGAGAGGACAGCAAAGGGACAGGCTGGATCGGATTTCCATTATTTAGGGACGAATTTAAAACTACAGGCTCAGCGGCGCGGGCTGGCACGAGCAAGGGTCGGGGAGGGGACGTACGGGGTCGTCGCGGCGGGCCTCGGCGGCGAGGACGGAATGACGGCGGTCTGTGTCTGTGTTTCTTAACTGTACTGGTGGCTTTATTGCTCTCCTGGAGGAGAGTAATAGCATCGTCAGGGTCGGTCAGAGTATGTCTCGGTCGTCGAGTCTTACTAATACGGGAGGGAGTGTACCGGGCGGCCGATACGATTAACGGGTTAGAGTGCTTCTCAGCAGTGTCGAAGAAGCGCTTGGCGGAGCGTTTCATGAACTGCTGGATGGTAGGTATTTTTAGATCGAGATGGAGGTTCTCGTTGCGAAGGTAAAAAGGGGCTCCTGTGATTCTTCGCAAGAAACGGTTTTGGAGGGTCTGCATCCTATGGAGACGGTATGGTTTCGCGTGTGCGAATACAGCACAGGCGTACGTCATGATGGGACGAATGCACGCCGTGTAAATGCGCAATTTGCACTTGAGTGACAATTTGCTGCGTGCATTCAACATGTAGTAGAGCCTACCGAGAGCGAAAGCGGCGCGCGAACGCACCGTCTTTATGTGCTCTCCGAAAGTAAGATGGTGGTCCAGAATCACACCTAGGTATTTGGCTTGCTTCTCCCAAGGGATAGGCTTACCGAACATGGTTATCGGACTGGGCAGAGAGGGGGACGAACGCGGTTTGGAAAAGAGTACTGCCTGACTCTTGATGGGGTTTACCTCGATTCTCCATTTCCGGAAATAAGCGCCTAAGGCTTTTGCCGCGGATTGGAGGGTACGAGCTATGCAGTCTGGGTTACGACCCGAGTAATAGATGGCCGTGTCGTCAGCGAATAGAGCCAACTGGGCCTTTTTATCTTTGGGGATGTCGCTGGTGAACAGCGTGAAAATGAGGGGGGATACTACGGAGCCCTGAGGGACGCCAGCGCGTATCGGGTGGGGTGAAGAGAGCGCACCCTCGATGCGATAGCGAAAGGTGCGATTCGACAAAAAGTCACGCAAGATGAGCACGAGACGATCTGGCACTCCGAGTTGGTAAAGCTTGTATAGTAAGCCGTTGTGCCAGACTTTGTCGAATGCTTTCGCTATGTCAAAGAAGAGCGCACCCGTCATCAAGCCACGCTGAAAACCAGCGCTTATGTGCTCGACGATGCGGTGGACTTGTTGGACGCAGCTGTGTTCGGTTCGAAAGCCAAACTGCTCGTCGGGAATGAGACTCTTTGCTTCGGCAAAGTCTTTGAGCCGCTTATAAATAAGCCTCTCGTAGATTTTGCCTAGAACATTGAGTAGACTAATGGGACGGTAACTGGTGGGATCAGACTTGGGTTTGCCTGGTTTCGGAATGCCGATAACGGTGGCCTCTTTCCATGCCTGAGGAAAAATGTTGTTGCTTAGAGCGCCATTGAAGATGGCGGTCATTAGCATTATGAGATGGGCGGGGAGGAGTTTAAACACCTTATTGGTGATACCGTCAGAGCCGGGGGCTTTCCGGGGTTTGAGCCTCTTGATAATATCGTGCACTTCGTCGGGAGTGACAGGAGGCAGAGGATAATCAGGGTCTTCAACGGGTGGGAGAGAGGCTCTACGTTCGACTTCGGCGTCGACCTCAGAAAGGTGAGCTTCGTCTGCTGGTTGAGAGCTGGGGGTGCATTGAGACTCTATGCTGTCGGCTAGACATTCAGCCTTTTCATCGTTGTCGAATGCGACGCTACTGTCGGAACGAATGAGAGGGGGCATGGAGGCCTCGTTAGAAGAACGGAGCTTCCTCTGGAGTTCCCAGAAGGCTAGGTGGGTGGGCTCGAGTTCGCTAAGTGTCTTGTCCCAGCGGCTGGAGCGCAGCTCCTCGATGCGTTTCTTTACAGCACGCTGTAAAAAGCGCATGTGAGCCTTGTTCGCATCGCAGGGGAAGGCACTGTACGCACGGACGGCCGCGTTCTTCTCGGTCAACAGATCACGCACATCGTCAGGCAGTTTCCAGCGATGATCGCTCATCGCCGGAACCTCCCTTGAACAATCGTTCAAGACGGATTGTACAGTGGGCTGCATCAATTGGTTACCCCAGTTGTATTAAAATTAACTTTGCTACAACTTTGCAATTCAAACATCCTTAACAATAACACAAAAAGTATTCATATGTCCACACGAGATTCGATCCACCGCATCATTAGTTATCCTTTGAATACGGCGAGCTCTTACCAACTAAGCCAGTTAGGTAGACAATTATTTGACAAATTATCAATTTACTTGGCGTTATAATTCTGTCTCTGTCTAATCGATATACGAGTATAATATGAACTCGCAGAGACTGCATAGTTTGTTAATTGAAGGTAGTTATGCATACATTTTACAAATCTATAATGAAATTACCGTCTGATGAGTCTAGTTTAGTTTCACCTTTCGCATACTATACGTGTTTGTGTTAAAAATAATTGAAAATGATTGATAATTTCTTAAGAACTAAGATTGTGGTTCTTTACGAACAAAATGCAAGCATTAAAGGGATTGCCAGACAGTTGGGCATAGCGGTAAATAATTATAATATTTTATAATAATAAAATAAATTGAACAGTATTTTTGTCACTGGATTGACTAACTTAAATTGTATTTTCTACACAGAGGAAAACGGTGCGCTTGTGGGTGCGACGTTATTTGGATACTGGTGATGTGAAGTCAAAACCTTTTGGGCGAAGAAGTTCAGGCATTTATACAGACAATTGTGAACGCCACCGTGATATAATAAATGTTCACTTGAATTCGCCATTCGCAACCACTCGCTCAAGTGCTCAACGACACAGCATTTCAGTCGACACAGTGCGGAGGCACTTGCACGCAGCAGGCATTCACAATTATCGTCCAGCGAAGAAAATCCAATTGTCCGAAGCTCATCGGGCAGCAAGAGTTCGGTTCGCACAGGAGTTTATGGACTTCGATTGGGAAAATAACATAGTTATTTTCACGGACGAAAAAACTTTTAGGTCCGATGATGATGGTAAAAAAATACTATGGCGGAAACCTAACGAACGCTACAATCCACAAAACATATTACCGAACAGATCCAGTGGTAGAATAACAATAGGTAAATAAAGTGCCATACCTATTTAGTAAATAAATTATTGATGACAGATTTTATTTTATTAACATTATTATGAGAAATTAAGCTATTATTTAGCATAGTCTAGCGCCACAATATCTTAAACATTATACTTACTACCTCATAAACTAATATTATTACTAAAAAAAACTTTTTTTCAGGATACTGGGGATGGATGTCATCGATGGGTCCGGGCGAATTGACAGAAATAGGCGGGCGCATGAATGGGAAGACATATCTTCAAATATTGCAAGAGGTTATGTTACCTACAGTGCGTGTTGCGTATCCAGAAGGACAAATATATTTCGTTCATGATAACTGTGCTGTGCATCGATCCCGAATGGTGAAGGAGTGGCTAAGTTTACAGGCTGATATAACTGTTATCGCCTGGCCAGCTAAAAGTCCAGATCTTAATCCAATTGAAAATATGTGGGGTCAAATGATTTTAAATTGGGACTCAAGTGAATTAAAGTCCAAAGGTAACCTTCAACAAGAAGTCATAAGGACTTGGGAATTGATGCGTGGCAGGAATATGGGCTGGAATATGGTAACTCAAATGAAAAGCCGACTACAGCAAATAATACTCAGTGAGGGTCATCCACTCCGCTATTAACAAAACCATTTTTTTTTTACATATTCTGATTACGATAATCCTATATATTTTTGATCCTGGAATCCCGTAATCCTGCTTATATCGTTATAATATAATAAAATAAAGTGTCGACATTGACAAACTCTAAGAATAGATCATTTGACCTCATTATTTCATTATTGTGATTAATAACGAATAGTAGTTGGCGGTAGATAATATTTATGATTTACGAGAGATGTAAATTGATTATTCATTAGAATGTTAACTAATGATAACATGTTTTTTCACTCGTTAATTATGAAAAATATTCTACTACTCTGAAAGGTAAATTGTCAACCTTAAAGGTAGTTTTTTTTAACTATTTTGCAGTGAAACGATTCAAACTTTTCATAAGTTACGGATATCTATAATTTTATATAGGTAGTTAAGCTTTAATATTTATAATAAATTCTAGTAAAATAAATTATATTTCTTTCATTTTAATATAAACCTACTAGTTAAAACAATATTTAAAAAGAAAAAGTTGCAGAAATAGTATAACTTAGAGGAAAACAAAATTTGATGAAAACAAAAACTAGA
This sequence comes from Charanyca ferruginea, assembly GCA_947361185.1. Lineage (NCBI taxonomy): Eukaryota > Metazoa > Arthropoda > Insecta > Lepidoptera > Noctuidae > Charanyca > Charanyca ferruginea. The sequence continues at coordinate 24,137,706 of OX376056.1, forward strand.
AAACCCATCTGCCAGTATCGAACTTGGATCTGCGAATTCACATGCCACATTTTCAACCTCTAGACCAGCTAAGCTACTGACATTGCTTTTGAAATATTCTTCTGCATTGTTGTTCATAACTATTTAAAAAAAAAAATAAGAATAAAACACAAAAACTTGCTATGCGGCGATCACGGATTCGAGCGTAGGTGCTTTCAAGGGGGGTAACCACATCGTGCAGCTGACTGTACATGATTTGTGAACGAGTCGATCGCGCCCGTCGTGTCTGCGACTGTCACCAAGTGGTCGGGGATAGCGTCCAAGTGAGGCGACGTGGTGGATTGTAGGCTTTCGCTTACTTTCCTCCAGTCGGTAATAATTTGGGTCGGAGGGGGCTGGCTAGGATCAGAGGGACCTGAACGGGGAGCTAGTTCTAATATCACTGGACGATGGTCGGAATTAAGCTCGTGTAGCGTCTCTATAGATTGCAAACGGAGGTTCACATTCTTGAGCAGCGCTATATCGAGGATGTCGGGAAGATGGTTGGGATCGTGGGGGAAATGAGTGGGAGTCATCGGGGCGATGACGTCGAAGTTCAGTTGAGAACAGAGGTTAAACACGATCCTACCTCTGGAAGAGGTCCTGTTACTATTCCAGGAGGGATGTTTGGCATTGAGATCGCCCGCCAGTAAGACGGAGTCACCCAGGCCAAGAAGAGCAGAAAGGTCATCCTTGAGGAGGATAGGATCATCCTCCGATGGTGATGGAGGGACGTATGCTGATATAATAGTTAACGGCTGATGACCGGTCATGCCGAGCCGACAGACAGAGACCTCGAGGCGAGCGAGGGAAGGAGGGTCCATAGGAATGCAGTACAGAGCCTTTCTATAGTATATTAGGGTACCGCCCTTGTGACAACGAGACCTATCATTGCGAACTATACGGTAGTTGGCAATATTCGGGTCACGATGATGGGGCTTAAGAAAGGTCTCCTGTATGAGGAGGATATCAAGTTGATGGTCGCGGAGGAAATTGGCGATCTCATCACGTTGGTTAGTAATGCCATTGGCGTTAAAGAATCCTAACTTGAGGGATCGGGGTTTATTAGTACACGGCCTTTCCTTATCCATTGGATTAGCAAGGGTAAAGTTTATCTAGGGCTTGCGTAATCTCCGGATACGCTTTGAACACCTTAAGGATGTCGCTAATATTTGCTTTACACGCGAGTATATCCAGCTTCAGCAGCGGGGTTGCGGTAAATTTGGTAGGCGAGGTTGATGGCTTCGCCTATCCTCTCGGTAGGGAGAGATGCAGGTACGCGGGAGGCTGAGGGCGAGGTTGAAACGGCGGGGGCGGCCTTAGATGGGGCGAGGGCGGCCTTGGGAGCGGCGGTGGCGGCTTTAGGAGCGGCGGGGGCGACCTTAGGTAGGGGGGGCGTGGTCGCGGAGGCTAGGTTCGGCGCGGGGACTGGCGAATCCATCAGCGCTGGCATGGGCAGAGATTGGGAGGGCCTCAATGCAGGGAACGCTCTCTGATGATTCAGCGAGTTCCATGGGGAGGGCCTCTGAGGGCTGAGACGCTCGGGCATCTCTGAGGAGGGAATCTTAACAGAGGGGCTTTCCCTTTGTTGACGAGCGTTCGCACGCTTGGTCAACTTGGGAGAAGAGGATTTTGGGGCTTTGGGGCAGCCGTGGTAATTGGCGGGGTGACCTGATTGGCCGCATAGCACACAGCTGGGAGGTTCTGTGCACAGATTGCGGTCTTTCGGACGGGGACAGTCAGCAGTTGCGTGCTCACCCAGACACTTGACGCATCTAGGGGTCGCGTAGCAATTGCGTTGGGCGTGACCGTAAAGTTGGCAGCGGTGACACTGTCCAACCGTATCGGATTTATAAGGCCTCTCGATCGAGATGCCCGACAAGTGACATACCGACTTTACTTTAAAGATCGGATGGTGGCCGTCGGTGTGATCGCACACGACAAGAACCGAGTCGTATGCAATCGCACCCCTAGCTTTGTGCAGACGATGCACAGCGGATACTGGGACATTTTGCGACTGAAGGTCGGCGAGAATCTCTTCCGTTGAGATTTCTTTGGGGACGCGCCGGATTACCACACGGGTGGGTTTATCATCGGGCAGGGAATAAGTGTGGAACGAAATGTTCCTCACTTTTAACAGGGATGTAAGTTCCCTGTGGTCGTTCACCGTGGGAACTTGAACTTTGATACCCTGTTGGGTCGAGCGCGCGTTTGTGTATTTGATCTTACGATCGATACACAATTTGGACACGTCGGTCCACTTCGCCTTGTCCTGGATGAACAGGGGAGGCGGGGCGGGTAGTTTCTTTTTTGAAACTGAAGGATTGGGGGCAGCAGTGGACAAGGGACTAGGGGGACGGCTGCCCTCTGGACGAGAGGTAGCTGAGACGGGGGCCGAAACCGAGGGGGTGGGGGAGGGGGGGGGCGCGGCTACGGCTTTCTTGGCCTTGGTGGCCTGAGAGGGACTCTTACCCTTCTTTCTCTTGCCTCCCGGACCGACAACTTGGTAGTCGTCGTCCGAGGACGCGGAGGCAGAGTGGGCTTCCTCAGAGTCGGAGTGAGATGGCTCAGAGACGGGGACAGAAGTATCCATTGTTTCTGAAAAACATGGCGACGCAGAGCGCAGCTGCGTGGGAACAATAGCCGCGGGAACAATTGTCGCGGGAACAATGGGCTCGGAAACAATAGGTGTTTCCGCGTACGGGCTTGTTGTCTTAATTAACAATAGGGACGGGATTTGCGGTGGCATAGAGGATGCCGCCACAGGTGTGCCTTCGTTGGCGTTATCGGGGGAAAAGGGGCTATCAAATATGTCACTGAAGTCAGCGACGCTAGCTTCGGCTGCTTTACGGGACGCGGACGAGTTCTCTAGCCATATGTCTAGATCGGCATGGAACTTGGCGCTTGGCCATAAGCGGGCCTTGACGTACGCTAATATATCAGCGTCCGACATGGTCGGAGGGAAAGCTAAGTTGGGGAGGGAATTTTGGGAGATTTAACTCTCAGGGAAGCCTAAATTAAACCTAACACCTAACTCTAACTCCCCGGGTGGAGTGGCCCGGGGATGTGTAACCCTCCCTGTCGGGTGTAGACAGGGAGGTGAGTACCTATTGGTGAGCCCTGAGCTTGTAAAGTTTCAATGAAGTCGGAACACTCGCTTTTATAAGCGGCGACAAACAAGTATGATTCATGGGAGAAGAACGATGACAAGCAAATGTGATTCATACTTATTTGCTATCCAAAGTTTAAACACACTTTATTCTATTTAAAATGATGTTATTTACTATACTTCTACTGTTGACGATAATACGTCGATTGCTCAGTTGCGGGAGCGAATAATAAAAAGCGTGGACTAAATAACAAATCGGTGTAATCCAGGAATACAAGATTAATAGAACGCAGTGTCGTCGTCGTGGTAAAAAATGAAGTGACGTTCGGCTCGGAGCGGGTGACCGCGCTCGCGCCGCCCGTACACCCCGCAGCCGCCGCCGACGCCCGATGCTGCTGCCGCAGCCCGCGCGCTCCCTCAGCGACCGCGCGCCTCCAGCCGGCCGTAGGCATGCCATGCATAGACATGCTCCCCGGGTTGAAGTCGACTTCAAAGAGGAAGAGGACAGATGTTGTTGAAGCCGCGCCGAATTGTCCCTCTCTTCGTCTTCAGGTCAGCGACCCTTGTGACGCCATCGCTGCCGGGGTACACCTGCACGACGCGCCCCAGCAACCAGCAGAGCGGCGGAAGCGCCTTGTCCTTCACAAGAACAAGCGATCCCAACGCTATATCGCCGTTGGTAGAAGCAGGCCATCTCGTTTTCTGCTGTAGGTTGGAAATATATTCGAGATTAAACCTCTTCCAGAAGTGTTGCTTGATGCATTCTACACGTTGATAGCGCTCCAAACGGTTGATGTTGGCGTCGGTGATCTGTGGATTTGGAACAGACATTAGTGAGCGTCCAATAAGGAAATGAGAAGGAGTGAGGGCAGAGAAATCGAGAGGATTGGTGGAAAGAGGAGTAAGGGGCCTTGAATTTAAAATTGCCTCTATTTGAGTTAGGCACGTAGCCATTTCCTCATAGGTAAAATGAGTAAGCTGCAAGAGTCTTTTAAAGAAGCGCGTAAATAATGGAACTTATTTATGCTGTCGATACAAGGACTATCGTGAATTAAAGAAATAAAAGTGTCCCTAAACTCTAGCCAGCACTGATAACTGCCATCGAAGCGTGGTAAATCAATTTTAGGTAATCTAACAAAATTATGTTTAGTCCCACCTGACATTGTTGCCTCTGAACCTGCCACGGAACCTGCGGAGTCACTACGGCGACGCTTGCCGTCCGGTCCGGATAGCAAACTCCGCGCCAGCGCAACCAGCACGTAGTACTGCTGCTCAAACTGGCCTCTCGCCGCGTAGGCCTCGTCCGGCTTGTCCGACGACACCTCGATCTCCGTCTGTAATTCATCAAATTCGGTGTACATGGCTTCAAATTTGTCTAAGCGGGTTTCTAGCTCGATTATTTGCAACTTAGAAAGACTGTCGCAGCTTTTAAGCACATTTAAATAAGCATTGAAGTTTGTAAGCTTAGCCTTCATAGAACTGCGTTTTTTTACTAATTTGTCGGCCATTATGCCGTTATACAAAAATGTTTTGACAGTAAAATTCAAATTTGAAGTAACGGTTAAGAAAAACCGGTAAGAATGCAACAATTGAAATAAGCTCGAAAATAACTGTATAGATAGAATGCAGCGCACGAAGCAACGCAAAAAATGAACAGCTGTTGCCTTGTAAATGTGTCAAGGTCACGCTATACGTTACACTAACTCGTACAACCGCTATAGAAAGGCAGTTATAAGCGAGCAAATCTTTTGCATGCAAAGATTAAAGACGTAAAAAGTGAATGAAATTGCTATTAACCAACTCAATAGGGCAATGAATCGGTAACTAATAGAAACAGTAATGTTATAAAAACAAGAACTGAAAATAATGAATAGGAAAAAGACAGATAAAAGGAATAATTGGAACGATCTCACGAATATCCGAATCCTTATCCACAGTCCCAGTAGTTTGTGACTTCAAATCTTCAACCGTAGGCGACGATGACTCTGCTTGTTTCTACGAAGCGACGCGGGGTCAATGTCCACCAACGTCAGTGTCTTGAGTTCTTGCAAACGCCAAATTATCTTGCCGCTACGTTCTACTTGCGAAGGACCATATGTTGACGATAATACGTCGATTGCTCAGTTGCGGGAGCGAATAATAAAAAGCGTGGACTAAATAACAAATCGGTGTAATCCAGGAATACAAGATTAATAGAACGCAGTGTCGTCGTCGTGGTAAAAAATGAAGTGACGTTCGGCTCGGAGCGGGTGACCGCGCTCGCGCCGCCCGCGCCGCCCGTACACCCCGCAGCCGCCGCCGACGCCCGATGCTGCTGCCGCAGCCCGCGCGCTCCCTCAGCGACCGCGCGCCTCCAGCCGGCCGTAGGCATGCCATGCATAGACATCTACTGCATTTAATCAGAAATTAATTATTACTTTATATTACAACACGAATTACGTTGTTATATATTAATTACATCGGTATAAATCTAACACGGCCATACTGACAAGTACTTCGCTTTCGAAGTACAAACACAATATTCTTATTACATAAAGGTACATTTTGTTTACATAATATCAGTAATCGTTTTCATAATCATCATTGTATAATCAATAATCAGACCTTTCTGGGTAGACCAAACACCCGCAGTCAGTGAAGCTTAATCACCCGCAGCCAGTGAATGTCATAATATACCACAGCTAAGGTTTTAATCCATCCATAATAATACAATCATATCTTAAACTAACATTATAATAAATCTACTACAGCGTTTTGTTCAGTCCACTATCCAGGCCATAGGCGATTTTTTTTTTTGCAACTATTATACTTCTCTGATTTCCAATACCCCTTAATGAGAACCTGGCATTATCTAATATGTTCATAATTTCGTAACGTCCCTTAAATTTTGCTGTTAGTTTGTTATGTCGCCTATGGTCTTGATTTACATAACAAAAATTATAGCGTAGGTGATACTGTTTATCTCTACGCGTTTGGTCAAAGCGGTCTTTGAATGTATCGGCAACAATTTTAAGACGTTGATGTGCTAACTGATGATCGGTCGTTACGTCAATAATTATATTATTATCGAGTATTACTTCATCTAATCGAGCTTGTATACACGGGATGTTCGAGTTTCTGCCTATAAGCAGCCTAATAGGTGAAAAGCCAGTTGATTGCTGTACAGTAGTGTTTAAGGACAATTGGATTTTCCACAAAACGCTCGGTCAGTCTGACACATTACCACACCTAGTAGCTAACATATTGATTACGGTTAAGACGTATCTTTCGTATCTATGTAATGCTCTAAATAACGAACAAACTAAATTGGGGCTAAAGTTAGTGCCGCGGTCAGTGATTATTAATGACGGAGTGCAAAGTAAGGTAACCGTGTCTAAATTCTGTATAGGAGATTGAAGTTCATCAAAGCACCAGATGGATTATCATTAGTCAGGTTTTTCAGTGTCAACAGGAGAAAGCACTTTCCATGCTAACCCTTTACAATCTACAGTAATTTGAATGTCAGGATGATTAACCACATTCCTACCAATAAGAAGATCATATGAAAATCTTGGTCACGGGCCACATGTAAATATAGTTATAAACAAATATCTTTAAATTTAACTGTCACTGTGATAGTTGCAAAAATATGTATTTTACCGTTACCTATTCCACTAACGTACTTATATTGAGTATGGTAAAAATATATAATTTAGTCATTTGGCAATAGATTCCCGTATAATGCTACAACTTACTCCTGTGTCGACAATAGAGTCAATAGACATTTTGCGAATGGTAACGTCAGTAGGCTTAAAGTTTAAAACATTGCATAAAGTATTGACTCGAACATCTAGTCATTGATCTTTGAAAGTTTAATTGCTGTTTGGTCGAATTTACACGTTCAAAAATACAAGTTGTTTCATCATGTCCTACCTTTTTATAAACTGTAACCACATGTACTTAGTATAACATTTTTCTTTTTTTTTCTGATATGTCTCATCCAATTTTGGGATAGGCATAAAACGTTTCTCAGGTGATTGATCTAATGGTCGCTTTTTAGTCTCTACGTAAGCAGAAAACTAAACTAAAATTCTGATGTTGACTAGTCTGAACAATAAATTACAGCTTTATACAATCAAACCGAGATTTTTTTTTATTTTTTTTTTTCGTGTGGGTACATTCAAGTTAATTCAGCACAGAAATTTTCCTATTATCGACCTTCTTGGGGTTGTTAGGACTCGTACCATATTAAAGCAGAGCCCTTGGGGGGCTTTACCTCCCTTTGCGACTTTAGTTAAGTTGCTCCAACCAATTTCTTCTCCAAGCTTGTCATTGTCTGCACACCACGCCACTACGCCGCTGTCAGTGGTGGCGGGATCGAATATCGGGAGAGGCACGTCATCCTGCCGATTCTTACTGGACAACGCTTCTTTGATAGTAGTAAGCAGCTTTAGGTGAATCTCTGGTTCCATTTCGGTAGCAACAATAACCCTGAAAATATAGTAAGATTAGTTTAGCACATGGCATCCCACTTCCGATGTTAGAATAAAAGGTATAATCAGCAACATTATAAAAGCAATTAATAGCTCTTCATTAAATACACATACTTATATACTCAAAGAATATTATTATTTAAGAACAGAATAGTGAAATGAAAATACTTTGTTTAGGAAACATATATTTTATTGTAATATTTCAGACTCAAAATCATTTATTTCAATTTAACCATTTACAGGTACTTTTGAATTGTCAGAGTCAGTCAGAAAGTTGAATCTAGTTGCTCGTTTCAAAGGGTAGATTTCTATGGAGAAGAACGAGCAAGAAACTCCATGAACACTCTTTTAAAATCAGTAATATTTTACAAATTTAGGTTACATCATTCATGTCATAACAACTAGGTACTTACATATAATTTAATATTGAAATTATACATATACATAGCCTATTAAATTATATGTTTATGTAGCCTTTCATAGTTATCATCGTAATTATACTTATCTATTATTTTCTTCGGGAGCTCCGAACCGATCAACGTTTCGATCAAAAAGTGTTTCAAATGAAGTCGGAACACTCGCTTTTATAAGCGGCGACAAACAAGTATGATTCATGGGAGAAGAACGATGACAAGCAAATGTGATTCATACTTATTTGCTATCCAAAGTTTAAACACACTTTATTCTATTTAAAATGATGTTATTTACTATACTTCTACTGCATTTAATCAGAAATTAATTATTACTTTATATTACAACACGAATTACGTTGTTATATATTAATTACATCGGTATAAATCTAACACCTGCATCAGCAAGTACAACTAGAAAAAAAAAAATATTTTCACTAACAATTTAGTAGGTGTATTCTGTAAAAATCTCTCTAGTAAAATTTTGGTAAAGTGAGTTTGAGGTGAGGTGAGGTGAGGTGTTAGGAATTGACAGCTCACTTCACCTAAATTCACCAATGTGGGTCTTTTTTAGAATAGCACATCTATTTGAACTGTTATGGTGTTACCTAAGTATACGTGGGAGACAGCTTCACGACGTTCTCCTTTATTTAGTGTGCGCTTCAGTAAGCTAACCTCTGACCTTTGTAAGAGGACCTCGCCCATAAACTATAAATGATGTCTATCAAAGGTTTCGCTCCAAGGAACTCATGCCTTTATTAATTGTCTAGTTTAAATGTCTGCCTTTATTGTTTTAAAAATAATGTATCGTAAGTACTATTGTATCAGAAAATTCACAATTTAAATAATTACCATGAATTAATTTTTATGTAAAGCTTTTATGTCTAGAGGTGGGTTCGTGGCTAATTAAAATCCACGCAGATCGATCTTTCATTGTTAAGCAATGCTTGCCGCGGTTGAATTCTGGATGGGTGATCAAACTCAATCATACATTCATCCCATCCATTTCAAACCGCGACCCCTCTTTGCTTGCTATTGAGATTTAAATAAGGAGACGTGGAGATGGTTTTAATGTTTTTATTTACTTCCAAATTATTACTTCAACATAGATTTTTATTATAGACACGCACAAGGAAAAACATCTTAACTCTTAGCAGCAAAAGATGGAGTCGAAAGGACCATAGATTATCTATGACATTTCTTTAACTTTTTAATTTCTTATGTTGCCAGTTAACACCGTCCCTCAAAATAAGAAATTAAATTACATATTACCCAACATTTTAAAATGTATGAAATTTTTAGTTATACAGTTTACATTTCACTTTTACACATTAATGAAATTGCCTTATACACTTCTACACATTTACTCTACATTATATACTTTATATTTTTATCATACAATAAAAAAAAACTTTCAACTTATATCAATTTTAAATATCCCCTTAGTTTAACAAATGTATGGCCTGACAAAGGTTTAGTTAGCAAATCTGCTACTTGTTCTGATGTTTCTATATAACTTAACTTTAATAAACCTTCTGCAATTTTTTCACGAATAAAATGGTGCTTAATATCAATGTGTTTCATTCTTTTATGTAAAACTGGATTTTTTGCAACTTTAATTGAACTTTGGTTATCCTCATACATTAATACATATTCAACATTAATAGAAAAATCACTTATTAATTGTTTAAGCCAACAAGCTTCTGCTGTAGCCATACTAAGTGCCATGTACTCGGCTTCTGTCGAGGACAAAGCTACGGATGGTTGCTTTCTAGTACACCATGAAACAGGAGAACCAAATATTTTAAAAACAAAACCAGCTGTTGACCTTCTGTCAACCAAATCACCTCCCCAGTCAGAATCTACATAGCCAACAATGATAGACTCATTCTTGTTTCTTTCAAAAACTAAACTTAAGTCAATTGTGCCTTTAATATATCTAAGAACCCTTTTTAACATATTCCACAACTCTTCACTAGCGCATTTTTGAAAACGACTTAATATTGAGACACTTGCACACAAATCAGGTCTACTGCCTAATACTGCATACAACAAACAACCAATTAATTGTCTACATCTTGTTTCTAACTCTTGAGATTCAGAATTTTCCCTTTTAAGACTATTTGTTTTGAATTTTGAATCCATGGGTGTAGCAACACTTTTACAATCTGACATGTTATATTTTTGTAAAATCTGTTTTAGGAATGTTTTCTGACTAATTTTTAAAAAACCATTAGTAACATCCTGTTCAATAGATATACCCAAAAAATATTTTGCTATACCTAAGTCTTTCATACAAAAATTTCTCTTTAACAAATCTTTAGTTTTGTTTACACATTCAATATCCGTCCCTGCAATTAATAAATCATCAACATACAGTAATAAGTAAACAATCTGTCCATTATACTGTTTTACATAGAGACCATAATCAGTTTTACATTGTTTAAAACCTTCAGATATCATAACTGAGTTAAATTTATCATTCCAGTTTTTAGGTGAGCTTTTTAGACCATATAATGACTTTTTAAGTTTACATACCATACCGTTATCAGAATAACCCTCTGGTAATGACAAATAGATCTCATCTTTAATATCACCATGAAGAAAAGCGCTTTTAACATCCATTTGATGTACTGACATACCCTTTTGATAACAAATTGCCAATAGAGTGCGAACTGTTGGAAGCTTAGCAACTGGTGCAAATAAATCATCATCAATAAAATCTGTTTGTTGAAAGCCTCTAGCTACGAGCCTAGCCTTGTAACTAGTAATATTACCTTGATCATCAAGTTTTCTTTTATATACCCATTTGCTTTCAATAACTTTACTATTTACTGGTTTTGGTACTAATTCCCATGTATTATTTTCATTTAAACTATTAATTTCTTCTTCCATCGCATTTTGCCAATTTACTTTTTCAGTACTTTTCATGGCATCTTCATATGTTTTAGGATTATCTTCTATAAAACTTAACAGACATGTATAATCTGTACTATAATCCTTTTGCCAAACTGGCTTCCTAATCTGGTTTCTTGGTCTTAAGCTTCCTGTTTGTCCTACTTGACTAACCTGACTTTGAACTTCAGTATTTGTATCATAGAACTCTCCTTCAGATTCATTACTCAACTCATCAACGCTTGACGTTGAACTATCATTAAAACTATGACCCAATGTTTCGTTATTACCTTCTATTTGACTACTAATTGTAGTGTCCCTACTATTTTGATCCTGTATAGTATAGTCAACATCATTATTTTCCTCCAGTGAGTTTTCAGTATCTACATTATTTTCTTCGAGTGAAATTTCAAAGTTTTCTGTATTTTCCCTATTAGGTATTTTTATCTTCAAAATCACCATCTTTTATAAAAACTACATCCCTTTTAATCTCTACTATATTTTCTTCTTTATAATAGATTCTATAACCCTTAGTCAATTCCCCATAACCAACGAAGTATCCTTTCTTTCCTTTTGAATCTAATTTTCTTCTTTTCTCTTTAGGTACATGACTAAATACTGGATTTCCAAATTTATGTAAAGTATGTAAATCAAAATTCCTACCTGACCAACATTCATAAGGTGTTTTATCAGTATTTTTATTTTTAACGTAAGTTCTGTTTAATATGTACACAGCCGTATTAACCGCTTCAGCCCACAGCGTTTTATCTAAATTAGATTGAATTAACATAGTTCTAGCAGCTTCTATTATTGTTCTCATTTCTCTTTCTATTTTACCATTTTGTTCCGGTGTATAGACAACCGTAGTTTGATGCTGTACTCCTTTATTGTTTAAAAAAGACTCTAATGTTTTATTCAAAAATTCTGTCCCATTATCTGTCCTTAAAATCTTTACTTTATTATTTGTTTCAACTTCAGCATAATTAATAAACTGTTTTATTTTACTTGGCACTTCAGACTTATGTTTTAAAAAGTAAACTTTTCTATATTTTGAAAAATCATCTTTGATTACTAAAATGTACCTTGAGCCACCAACAGATGAAACTTCCATCGGTCCGCAAACATCAGCATGTAATATTTCACAACACATACTTGTTTTATTTAAGCTCTGAGGAAAAGGTAAGCGATGACATTTTCCTTCGATACATGATACACAAATCATCAGAATCTATGAATTTTATGTTATTTCTTCTTAACACTGATCGACAATAATCAAAGTTTTGGTGTGCCAATTTTTCATGCCAATCCTTAAGAGTATTATTATTTACCTGATTAGTTAAATTTGCATTGTGAGGTACCAAAAATAAACTGCATTACATAGAACTTATCCACACTTTTACCAACAGAACATACTTTGTTATTTTTAATTAACTCACATATTGTACCTCTAATTTGAAACATATAACCCTTATTTACAGCTTTTGTAACAGAGAATAAATTTACCTTCAGTTCAGGAACATATAATACATCATTTAGTGACGTTTCCACATACTCGTTACCATTATAGGCCTTGAGAATTATTTGTCCTATTCCTTGTACTTTTAGTTTTCTTCCGTCTCCAACTATAACATATCTGTCACCTGAAATCCCTGAGAAGCTGAAAAAATGATTTTTATTAGGGTCATGTGGTCACTTGCACCACTGTCCACTATCCATTCTTCTGTGCCATTTTTATGGCTAATAAATGCACTTGAATCGAAGGCATTCGCTTTTGAGCTGTCCCCTTTCCTATCTTGTGAACTATTTGAAACATGTCCTTTATTTTCTTTTGAAACTTGTCTTTTATTCTCCTTTGAACTGTTTCCTTTTTCTTTATTTTTCTTAAAGTAGCACTGCTCTACTGTATGGCCTTTCTTCTTACAATATGAACATGTCATGTTTGATCTGCAAACATTTTTCTTATGGCCAATCTTTCCACATTTGAAACATTTTATGTTTTGGACAGTTAAAGCGACGGGCTCCTCATTTCCTTGCATGCGCTCTTCTTCTATAAGCAACCTTGCTTGCAAGTCATTTAATGTTTGTGATATCTGAGGAACACTTTCCCACGCTGACACAAAGTGTCTATATTGAGGTGGTAATGTCATGAGCACCTTGGTGATGATCATTTGGTCAGAAACTGTTTCGCCTTACTGCTTCAATTGATTTGCCATGTGTTCTATTTTACTAAATAAGTTTGCCATACCTCCATCTTCATATTTATATTTCATGAATCTTTCATGCAGTAGATGAACGCTCGTTGAGCTTTTAAGTTCGTAAATACTTGACAATTTACTCCACATTTCTGCCGAAGTACTACAAGTCAGCAGATGTTGCATGACTTTTTCTGTAACTCTCGACACGATGTGTGTTTGGGCTTTTGAATCTAAAATCTCCCATTCTTTTGGTTTTAAACTTGCCTCATTTTCCTTTATTGTGCCATCGACGACACCGAACAGTCCTTGCCCGTTTAGTAAAATCTTCGTTTGGAATTTCCACAGAGACCAATTCTCGCTGCCCGTAAGTTTCACGACAGTGATTCCAGCGGCGGCATTTACCCCAGAAGTAGAATCCATTTTGGTTTCAAGTCGTTCTGAGTTTTAATCTAGTTTTATTCTAGACCCATCTGCATCCACGTTAATCTCCAATAATAGGCGAGTCTGGGCCCATAACCTATTGAGATTTAAATAAGGAGACGTGGAGATGGTTTTAATGTTTTTATTTACTTCCAAACTATTACTTCAACATAGATTTTTATTATAGACACGCACAAGGAAAAACATCTTAACTCTTAGCAGCAAAAGATGGAGTCGAAAGTGGACATGTGACACATGTACACATGTCATGTGTAAGTAATGCGATTGTTGCATTGCGCGTCATATATCTCGACCGCGTACTGTAGCATTACACATGACTCGACCAAATTAAGCTTTTTTTTTTTTTTTTTTTTCGGTTTGGCATCTCGCAGGTCAACCTAGGAGGTTGTCGGCTGCTTAACCGGACTTTCCTGTGGTGCCTTAAAAATTATTATTTTTAGGGCCTCCAGCCAGGGCATAAAAGCTTACAAACTAAGCGACTACACGCTAAGGGCACCCCCTGTGGGGTACGAGCCTCGGCTTAGGGCGTCGCTGGGAGAGGACAGCAAAGGGACAGGCTGGATCGGATTTCCATTATTTAGGGACGAATTTAAAACTACAGGCTCAGCGGCGCGGGCTGGCACGAGCAAGGGTCGGGGAGGGGACGTACGGGGTCGTCGCGGCGGGCCTCGGCGGCGAGGACGGAATGACGGCGGTCTGTGTCTGTGTTTCTTAACTGTACTGGTGGCCTTATTGCTCTCCTGGAGGAGAGTAATAGCATCGTCAGGGTCGGTCAGAGTATGTCTCGGTCGTCGAGTCTTACTAATACGGGAGGGAGTGTATCGGGCGGCCGATACGATTAACGGGTTAGAGTGCTTCTCAGCAGTGTCGAAGAAGCGCTTGGCGGAGCGTTTCATGAACTGCTGGATGGTAGGTATTTTTAGATCGAGATGGAGGTTCTCGTTGCGAAGGTAAAAAGGGGCTCCTGTGATTCTTCGCAAGAAACGGTTTTGGAGGGTCTGCATCCTATGGAGACGGTATGGTTTCGCGTGTGCGAATACAGCACAGGCGTACGTCATGATGGGACGAATGCACGCCGTGTAAATGCGCAATTTGCACTTGAGTGACAATTTGCTGCGTGCATTCAACATGAAGTAGAGCCTACCGAGAGCGAAAGCGGCGCGCGAACGCACCGTCTTTATGTGCTCTCCGAAAGTAAGATGGTGGTCCAGAATCACACCTAGGTATTTGGCTTGCTTCTCCCAAGGGATAGGCTTACCGAACATGGTTATCGGACTGGGCAGAGAGGGGGACGAACGCGGTTTGGAAAAGAGTACTGCCTGACTCTTGATGGGGTTTACCTCGATTCTCCATTTCCGGAAATAAGCGCCTAAGGCTTTTGCCGCGGATTGGAGGGTACGAGCTATGTAGTCTGGGTTACGACCCGAGTAATAGATGGCCGTGTCGTCAGCGAATAGAGCCAACTGAGCCTTTTTATCTTTGGGGATGTCGCTGGTGAACAGCGTGAAAATGAGGGGGGATACTACGGAGCCCTGAGGGACGCCAGCGCGTATCGGGTGGGGTGAAGAGAGCGCACCCTCGATGCGATAGCGAAAGGTGCGATTCGACAAAAAGTCACGCAAGATGAGCACGAGACGATCTGGCACTCCGAGTTGGTAAAGCTTGTATAGTAAGCCGTTGTGCCAGACTTTGTCGAATGCTTTCGCTATGTCAAAGAAGAGTGCACCCGTCATCAAGCCACGCTGAAAACCAGCGCTTATGTGCTCGACGATGCGGTGGACTTGTTGGACGCAGCTGTGTTCGGTTCGAAAGTCAAACTGCTCGTCGGGAATGAGACTCTTTGCTTCGGCAAAGTCTTTGAGTCGCTTATAAATAAGCCTCTCGTAGATTTTGCCTAGAACATTGAGTAGACTAATGGGACGGTAACTGGTGGGATCAGACTTGGGTTTGCCTGGTTTCGGAATGCCGATAACGGTGGCCTCTTTCCATGCCTGAGGAAAAATGTTGTTGCTTAGAGCGCCATTGAAGATGGCGGTCATTAGCATTATGAGATGGGCGGGGAGGAGTTTGAACACCTTATTGGTGATACCGTCAGAGCCGGGGGCTTTCCGGGGTTTGAGCCTCTTGATAATATCGTGCACTTCGTCGGGAGTGACAGGAGGCAGAGGATAATCAGGGTCTTCAACGGGTGGGAGAGAGGCTCTACGTTCGACTTCGGCGTCGACCTCAGAAAGGTGAGCTTCGTCTACTGGTTGAGAGCTGGGGGTGCATTGAGACTCTAGGCTGTCGGCTAGACATTCAGCCTTTTCATCGTTGTCGAAGGCGACGCTACTGTCGGAACGAATGAGAGGGGGCATGGAGGCCTCGTTAGAAGAACGGAGCTTCCTCTGGAGTTCCCAGAAGGCTAGGTGGGTGGGCTCGAGTTCGCTAAGTGTCTTGTCCCAGCGGCTGGAGCGCAGCTCCTCGATGCGTTTCTTTACAGCACGCTGTAAAGAGCGTGTTAGATTTATACCGATGTAATTAATACATAACAACGTAATTCGTGTTGTAATATAAAGTAATAATTAATTTCTGATTAAATGCAGTAGAAGTATAGTAAATAACATCATTTTAAATAGAATAAAGTGTGTTTAAACTTTGGATAGCAAATAAGTATAAATCATATTTGCTAGTCATCGTGAATCATACTTGTTTATCGCCGCTTATAAAAGCGAGTGTTCAGACTTCATGGGGGGACACTTTTGATCGAAACGTTGATCGGTACGGAGCTCTCGAAGAAAATAATAAGATAAGTATAATTATGATGATAACTATGAAAGTCTGTGTATATGTATAATTTTAATATTAAATTATATGTACCTAGTTGTTATGACATGAATGATGTAACCTAAATTTGTAAAATATTACTGATTTTAAAAGAGTGATCATGGAGTTTCTTGCTCGTTCTTCTCCATAGAAATCTACCCTTTGGAACGAGCAACTAGATTCAACTTTCTGACTGACTCTGACAATTCAAAAGTACCTGTAAATGGTTGAATTGAAATAAATGATTTTGAGTCTGAAATATTAAAATAAAATATATGTTTCCTAAACAAAGTATTTTCATTTCACTATTCTGTTCTAAAATAATAATATTCTTTGAGTATATAAGTATGTGTAATTAATACAGAGCTATTTAATTGTCCTTAAATGTTGCTTTTATTTTGCCTTTTATTCTAACAAGCGCATGTGAGCCTTGTTCGCATCGCAGGGGAAGGCACTGTACGCACGGACGGCCGCGTTCTTCTCGGTCAACAGATCACGCACATCGTCAGGCAGTTTCCAGCGATGATCACTCATCGCCGGAACCTCCCTTGAACAATCGTTCAAGACGGATTGTACATGATTTGTGAACGAGTCGATCGCGCCCGTCGTGTCTGCGACTGTCACCAAGTGGTCGGGGATAGCGTCCAAGTGAGGCGACGTGGTGGATTGTAGGCTTTCGCTTACTTTCCTCCAGTCGGTAATAATTTGGGTCGGAGGGGGCCGGCTAGGGTCAGAGGGACCTGAACGGGGAGCTAGTTCTAATATCACTGGACGATGGTCGGAATTAAGCTCGTGTAGCGTCTCTATAGATTGCAAACGGAGGTTCACATTCTTGAGCAGCGCTATATCGAGGATGTCGGGAAGATGGTTGGGATCGTGGGGGAAATGAGTGGGAGTCATCGGGGCGATGACGTCGAAGTTCAGTTGAGAACAGAGGTTAAACACGATCCTACCTCTGGAAGAGGTCCTGTTACTATTCCAGGAGGGATGTTTGGCATTGAGATCGCCCGCCAGTAAGACGGAGTCACCCAGGCCAAGAAGAGCAGAAAGGTCATCCTTGAGGAGGATAGGATCATCCTCCGATGGTGATGGAGGGACGTATGCTGATATAATAGTTAACGGCTGATGACCGGTCATGCCGAGCCGACAGACAGAGACCTCGAGGCGAGCGAGGGGAGGAGGGTCCATAGGAATGCAGTACAGAGCCTTTCTATAGTATATTAGGGTACCGCCCTTGTGACAACGAGACCTATCATTGCGAACTATACGGTAGTTTGCAATATTCGGGTCACGATGATGGGGCTTAAGAAAGGTCTCCTGTATGAGGAGGATATCAAGTTGATGGTCGCGGAGGAAATTGGCGATCTCATCACGTTGGTTAGTAATGCCATTGGCGTTAAAGAATCCTAACTTAAGGGATCGGGGTTTATTAGTACACGGCCTTTCCTTATCCATTGGATTAGCAAGGGTAAAGTTTATCTAGGGCTTGCGTAATCTCCGGATACGCTTTGAACACCTTAAGGATGTCGCTAATATTAGCTTTGCACGCGAGTATATCCCTAGCCATAGCTTCAGCAGCGGGGTTGCGGTAAATTTGGTAGGCGAGGTTGATGACTTCGCCTATCCTCTCGGTAGGGAGAGATGCAGGTACGCGGGAGGCTGAGGGCGCGGTTGAAACGGCGGGGGCGGCCTTAGATGGGGCGAGGGCGGCCTTAGGAGCGGCGGTGGCGGCTTTAGGAGCGGCGGTGGCGGCTTTAGGAGCGGCGGGGGCGACCTTAGGTAGGGGGGGCGTGGTCGCGGAGGCTAGGTTCGGCGCGGGGACTGGCGAATCCATCAGCGCTGGCATGGGCAGAGATTGGGAGGGCCTCAATGCAGGGAACGCTCTCTGATGATTCAGCGAGTTCCATGGGGAGGGCCTCTGAGGGCTGAGACGCTCGGGCATCTCTGAGGAGGGAATCTTAACAGAGGGGCTTTCCCTTTGTTGACGAGCGTTCGCACGCTTGGTCAACTTGGGAGAAGAGGATTTTGGGGCTTTGGGGCAGCCGCGGTAATTGGCGGGGTGACCTGATTGGCCGCATAGCACACAGCTGGGAGGTTCTGTGCACAGATTGCGGTCTTTTGGACGGGAGCAGTCAGCAGTTGCGTGCTCACCCAGACACTTGACGCATCTAGGGGTCGCGTAGCAATTGCGTTGGGCGTGACCGTAAAGTTGGCAGCGGTGACACTGTCCAACCGTATCGGATTTATAAGGCCTCTCGATAGAGATGCCCGACAAGTGACATACCGACTTTACTTTAAAGATCGGATGGTGGCCGTCGGTGTGATCGCACACGACAAGAACCGAGTCGTATGCAATCGCACCCCTAGCTTTGTGCAGACGATGCACAGCGGATACTGGGACATTTTGCGACTGAAGGTCGGCGAGAATCTCTTCCGTTGAGATTTCTTTGGGGACGCGTCGGATTACCACACGGGTGGGTTTATCTTCGGGCAGGGAATAAGTGTGGAACGAAATGTTCCTCACTTTTAACAGGGATGTAAGTTCCCTGTGGTCGTTCACCGTGGGAACTTGAACTTTGATACCCTGTTGGGTCGAGCGCGCGTTTGTGTATTTGATCTTACGATCGTTACACAATTTGGACACGTCGGTCCACTTCGCCTTGTCCTGGATGAACAAGGGAGGCGGGGCGGGGAGTTTCTTTTTTGAAACCGAAGGATTGGGGGCAGCAGTGGACATGGGACTAGCGGGACGGCTGCCCTCTGGACGAGAGGTAGCTGAGACGGAGGGGGCCGAAACCGAGGGGGTGGAGGAGGGGGTGGGCGCGGCTACGGCTTTCTTGGCCTTGGTGGCCTGAGAGGGACTCTTACCCTTCTTTCTCTTGCCTCCCGGACCGACAAGTTGGTAGTCGTCGTCCGAGGACGCGGAGGCAGAGTGGGCTTCCTCAGAGTCGGAGTGAGATGGCTCAGAGACAGGGACAGAGGTATCCATTGTTTCTGAGAAACATGGCGACGCAGAGCGCAGCTGCGTGGGAACAATAGTCGCGGGAACAATGGTCGCGGGAACAATGGTCGCGGGAACAATGGTCGCGGGAACAATGGTCGCGGGAACAATGGGTTCGGAAACAATAGGTGTTTCCGCGTACGGGCTTGTTGTCTTAATTGACAATAGGGACGGGATTTGCGGTGGCATAGAGGATGCCGCCACAGGTGTGCCTTCGTTGGCGTTATCGGGGGAAAAGGGGCTATCTAATATGTCACTGAAGTCAGCGACGCTAGCTTCGGCTGCTTTTCGGGACGCGGACGAGTTCTCTAGCCATGTGTCCAGATCGGCATGGAACTTGGCGCTTTGCCATAAGCGGGCCTTGACGTACGCTAGTATATCAGCGTCCGACATGGTCGGAGGGAGAGTTAAGTTGGGGAGGGAATTTTGGGAGATTTAACTCTCCGGGAAGTCTAAATTATACCTAACACCTAACTCCCCGGGTGGAGTGGCCCGGGGATGTGTAACCCTCCCTGTCGGGTGTAGACAGGGAGGTGAGTACCTATTGGTGAGCCCTAAGCTTGTAAACCCGTCGCCAGTCTTATTGTGCGAACGGGGCCCTAGCCAGTCTAGTGCGAAGGGTGTAGACACGCCCAACCGACACTAGGTGTGTAGCTGTGGAAGGAAACCAGAGACTAGGTTCGACTAGGAGACCCCCCAAGGCCGAAACACTAGCTCCCGACTCCAATTGACTGCCTCGCCCTGAAGGGGTTTGGCGGGTGTGATTGGGGCAACACCCACTCGGCTTCGTTGGCACCGTAAGGTATCCACCGAGTACCACGAAACTGTGGTTTTGCCCTGAAGGGGCCAAGTGAAGCTACACGACTGACTCTGTTAAAAGGAATATGAATTTCAGCCGTCGCCTTGAAAAAGGCAACTTTTGAACAGTTGGTTGCAGTCGGCTGACTACAGGAATCGTTGCGGCGGGCGCAGCGAGAGCAGGTGACGAGCGTAGCGGCAGAGCGTGGAGCGAAGCGGCGACACGTCCGTGCGCGGCGAGCGTCGAGCGAAGAGTCCCAAATTAAGCATGACTCATGACACTTAAATATGACGCGCGTCGTGCGGTGTCTCGCAGACTCGATCGTCGTGTGTGCAAGCGAGAAGGAGCATGCGCCGGTAAGCTGGCTACGAAATAGGTGAACTATTATTTAGAATTGGAACCGTATTGTTCACAGTTTAAGGTTTATGTTTTATTGATACCGCGGACTGCCTAGTACGTAATGTTTAAAATCATGACTCTTGCCGCACTTGGCACACTCGCTACTCACTCACACACACAAAATATTAAGACACATAAAAAAATGCAATCATTGTTTAAAAAAGTGATTTTTAAATACGTCAATATTCATTGTCTTGGTCAATAATCAATACCTATTGCCATACATGTCTATTGCCAGTCCTAAGCCTGGAATGCCCTTTCGATTAAATTATTCCGTAGATTTTGGTTAAATGTGAAGGAAAATCGACTTTACATATATGACAACAAAAGCAACTATTTACTAGTGTAGTACGAGGGCGCATTGCGTTTGACGATTGTCACATCACAATATCACTTCATAGCATAACGCGCTATATCATCTCATGTAATGATGTATTGCATTCTACATTGCGAGCATTTCATTACAATGACATGGCGCGAAATGAAGCGCGCTGGATGGCGTGTGGCGCTTCATTTCGCGTCATGTTCGGAGTCATGGATGGTGTAATGTCATATTCCTCGGTGCGAAAAGTAATGTCATATTACATGACTTTATAGTGCACTGTTTTGCGCATGTCTTCGAAAGGACCATAGATCAGTGTTACCAACCCTTATGAAAATTTTCCCCTAATTTTTTTTCTGAATCCCCCTAAAAACCCCTAAATATAGAGTTCTATATACCTACTTATTTCTTAAACTTTACGTACATTAAGTTAGTAAATTATATTATTGACTAAATACAGTAATTTATCATGCAAAGATGTTAATTATTTCTAAAATCGCATCTTTATCCCGTTCCTTATTTTCATTTGACGTCCCACTTTTGAAGTCAGTATACGTACGTTGAAGTTCTTTTCATATCAACAGTGGGTTCAAATTTTACACACGATTCGTAATCCCGACTTCACTTTCCTCTTCCCTCTTATCCCGGAAAATCGTACCATCATGACACTCTGTTTCATTTTAAGGGATAATATGTTCCTCAGTTTATTTTTAATTGTCCCTTACATAGAAAAGGCACGCTCAGAGGATGCAACAGAGGCATTGAAAACACGCAGTGTCAATAATGCCAAAGCAAATTTTTAGATATTTTCAAATCTTTTGCAGTTACCAGCATCGCAATCGATATGTAATGCAGAAGATGAACTCGAAACATGTGTCCATGTTTTTTTATGCCATTCCGAAGTCATTTTTGTTGCCATAATTGGAACTCCATCCCAATTAAAGTGGCCCTAAAAAAACCCCCAAAAAATTCCAGCCCCCAAAAATGTCCCTTTTAACACTTCTAGCCCCTAAATTTGGGGGCAAAACCCCTAAGTTGGCAACCCTGCCATAGATTATCTATGACATTTCTTTAACTTTTTAATTTCTTATGTTGCCAGTTAACACTTGCCTGCTTTGGAAAGCACGTAAAGCCATTATGGTCCAAGATCCCAGGGCCGCCAGACCTTACTTATTTTCTGATGGACAAAATATATACAATAGTGTAGTATTAGTGTGTACAATGAACGTATAGCCCGCTAGCTTAGGCTGACGGCCAATTCTCAGGTACCAGGTGCTACAGGTAGTACCTACGAGTACGTAAAAATTGTACTCACTTTACTAACAGTCTGATGTCTGATTTTTACGTATGTTGTGGGGAATATTGTAAACAATTTGAAATTAATACTGCCAGACACCTATCGGCAGTATTTATTGCCAGACACTAGACATGCGCAAAACAGTGCACTATAAAGTCATGTAATATGACATTACTTTTCGCACCGAGGAATATGACATTACTTTTCGCACCGAGGAATATGACATTACACCATGACTCCGAACATGACGCGAAATGAAGCGCCACACGCCATCCAGCGCGCTTCATTTCGCGCCATGTCATTGTAATGAAATGCTCGCAATGTAGAATGCAATACATCATTACGTGAGATGATATAGCGCGTTATGCTATGAAGTGATATTGTGAATTTGTGATGTGACAATCGTCAAACGCAATGCGCCCTCGTACTACACTAATAAATAGTTGCTTTTGTTGTCATAAATATAAAGTCGATTTTCCTTCACATTTAACTAAAATCTACGGAATAATTTAATCGAAAGGGCATTCCAGGCTTAGGACTGGCAATAGACATGTATGGCAATAGGTATTGATTATTGACCAAGACAATGAATATTGACGTATTTAAAAATCACTTTTATACACAATGATTGCATTTTTTTATGTCTTAATATTTTGTGTGTGTGAGTGAGTAGCGAGTGTGCCAAGTGCGGCAAGAGTCATGATTTTAAACATTACGTACTAGGCAGTCCGCGGTATCAATAAAACATAAACCTTAAACTGTGAACAATACGGTTCCAATTCTAAATAATAGTTCACCTATTTCGTAGCCAGCTTACCGGCGCATGCTCCTTCTCGCTTGCACACACGTGTAACAGTTAGTCGCCAGCTGTGCAGCCGTAGCCCAGGAAGCTTCACTCTACTCGCCTCATCGTCAAGAATAAACGGCTAACGCCATCTACTGACATTGAACACAACTAGTATAACAGCAGCCATTAAGGTCTACTGATGCAAACTATCCAATAGCGCCATCTATCAATTATTAGAGACACCATAATGTTGTGGTCATTTTAAATATTAATAACTTTTTCCTTTTTCTCTGAGCATTCATTTATTAATTGGGAAATATTACATACTGTAAATCATATTCATTTGTAAAAGTCTACTTTATAAAACCTATAGCTAATATTGTTATGATTATTATAATAAGTAAGTCAATTTATGTAAGTGTTAAATTTAAACAATAATAAAAAGGGGATGTGTGTGGACTTCCTGTTGGCGGCAGTACATTTTTCGACTAGCGTAACTGGTGGGGACAGATGTTTGTAAAAATACTTACGACTAGAAAAATATAGATTATTAGAACTCCAGCGCGGGCTTCTTATTTCATTCCTGCTTCTGAATACCCGTTATACACGGCGATCGAGTCTGCGAGACACCGCGCGACGCGCGTCATGTTTTATGTGTCATGGAGTCATGCTTAATTTGGTCGAGTCATGTGTAATGCTACAGTACGCGGTCGAGATATATGACGCGCAATGCAACAATCGCATTACTTACACATGTCTATCTGCCGCACTCAGAGACCATTAACGGTTACTTAAGTCGCTCCTTAGTAAAGATTTAAAAAAGTTCACTCTCAGAGTCAGTTAACGGTTCCTTACCGTCCCTTAATGACAATTAAAGTTAAGTACAGCAAAACCTTTACTTAACTTCTTAATGATTGATTTTGACAGTTTCGAGTTTCGTTTAAAGTAATATTTTTTAGCGGTAAATTCGCATTAAATTATGTGAACATGTCTGATCTGGCAGACTTTATTGAGTTTGTGGACTATGCCCGAAGGTATAGAGAAGTTGGACTGAGGCGGTATTTACGTGATTATTCTGATCCCTTTACAAAATACTCAGTTCAAGAATTCCATGCACGCTATAGATTTACACCAGAATCGGTAAAAAGTGTAATATTGCCTTTGCTGGCAACTGACCTAAGGAAACCAACAAAAAGAGGATTACCATTCGCCCCGGAAATAATGTTACTGCTAACATTACGCTACTTCGCTACAGGAAGTTTTCAGGTTAGTAGGTTTTGAATGGGATGAAACTGCATTTGCATTCAATGTTTTAAATAAAATGTTGTAGGGAGTTTGTTAGCGGTGTTATTCAAGTACCTACCTAATAAGTATGTGGTTATCCTTTTTTCCTCAGAAAATGGATGGAGATGTCATGAATATCTGCCAACAGTCAGTTTCACGAATTATTGCCCAGGTCTCTACATTGATAGCAAACAAAATGAAAGATTTTGTTAAATTCCCATCTACTGAAGAAGAAATTAATACAGTGAAGTAAGAACATTTTTCTATCAATATTATTCAATTTTTCTATTAATATTATTAATTTTCATATATTATAGTTGTACTACCTGCTTTATGTGTACCTACATAATATAATTGTTTTGTTTTTTGTTGCAGGCAAAAATTTTATGAACTAGCTCATTTCCCTGCAGTGATAGGGTGTATTGATTGTACCCACATTAAAATAAGAAGCCCCGGAGGAATAAGTTCAGAAGTATTTAGGAATAGAAAAGGGTATTTTTCAATAAATGTTCAGGCTGTCACAGGGCCAAACTTGGAATTTTATGATTTAGTAGCCCGGTGGCCTGGCAGTACACATGATAGTTTTATTTACAACAGCAGTGCTATTAAGCAAAGACTCAACACTGGTGTATTAAAAGGGATCATTTTAGGGGACAGTGGGTATGCAGTTAGCAATGTGCTACTGACACCATTTTTATCCCCCAATTCAGCTCCTCAAGAAAATTATAACAGAAGCCAAATTAAAACCAGAAATACTGTAGAAAGATGTTTTGGTATATGGAAAAGAAGATTTCCTTGTCTTCAAGTGGGTATGGGAATCAAGGTGGATACAGTTGTGGCTGTCATATGTGCCTGTGCAACACTTCATAATGTAGCTTTATTAGTAGACGACTTGGTGCCACTGAACTGGGATAACAACCATATTCAAAATGATGTTGTAGATGTTGCACAAATCAGTGATAATAACTCTAACAGCAATGGTTTTATCATGCGACAATCTCTGGTTGAAAGATTTTTTTCTTAATATTAATTCTTTAATAAATAAAAAATCATAAATTAATCAAATAATAAAACTTTTATTTAAGACCAACATTTATAATAAAAAAGTGTAATCATTTACGAAGACTTATTTTCACTACATTTCTTCAGTTCCTCTAATTCTATCTTGGCCTTTTGTAGTAAGATTTTGTTTCTTTCTTCCTCCAATAGAGCTGCTCTTTTTTTTATGTTTTCGACTTCCAACTAAAAGATAAAAGTATGCAAGTTATCAATAAATTAAGACAGACGGTAATATGTTGCGTTGCTTGTAGAAATTCATAGCTAATTACCTGAGCTTTCAATATCTCCATTTCCATTTTTTTCTTATTTTCTAAATATTTTATTCGCATTGTAGCCTCCCGACGAATGAGGTCTGTGGGTCTTCGCAGTTGATCAGTGGTTTTAATACTCGCTGTATTTTTTTTACCAGTGCTATCTAAAATATTAATAAAAGATGTTAGTATAAAGTGATAGAAACAATTTTTTATTATAGGATTCATCTATTTATATATATAGGTAGGTACCTGAGCTAATTTGAGCATCTTCAATTTGGGGGCTATATATTTCACTATCCTGCACTTCAAATGTTATTTGTGCAGAATCATTTTGTTTGTCAATGTTCAAAATATCTGAAAAAAAGTAACTTGATTTGTAAGCATCATAAACATAACATAATATTTATTTTGAACATTATGGATTACCATCATCGGTTCTTGGTTACATACCCCAAGTGTTGATTGATTCGGAAGTTATTGTTTCCTTATTAAATGGCTTGTCTGTTAATAAATCAGATTCTTCATTGTTGCCGATTGCATTCAAAATGGTGCCATCGTTGTCAAACATATTTTTTATTTCAGTGATAACCACCGGTGCAGCCTGATTAATAAAAAAATAAAATTAGAAGAGTATTAACATAAATCCCTAAATATACAACAGTACAATTACATGTCCCTAGGTCGCTTTTGTTTGTTCTTATATGGTTCTGAAGTATTTAGTAGTAACTTTCTTTAGAATAGTATGAAAATAAAAGGATGAAAGCATTTATTATTAACCTTGTGAATCCAGGGCACGATGCTTGTTGTTCATAATTTATTTACTTATCAAATATTTTCCAACTAATATAAATGATTAAAATGAGCAGAGACTATTAAATTGAGACAACTGAGTCGTAGAGTGGTCACGAGGATATTATGATACAACCTACCTCTTCAACCATGCTAATTATGGCTCCATGTTGTGCTGATGGAGGAGGTGCATGTGGTCCACCTCCAGTTCTAAAAAGATTACCCCTTTCTGTAGCACGAGCTTTGCGTGTGTAAGCTTTCATGTTGTCCCACGCCCTTTTTAAAGTAATAGTTTCACGCTGAAATAAACAGTAGGTATGTAAAATAATCATAACACTGAATCCATTTTATCAATAGTAGTAGCCATCCTACCTTGTGTACATTGGCATTACTATTAAATTCTTGAGCAACGGCTTCCCACGCTGCTTGTTTCTTTGCGACCGATTTGCCATCTGTAATTTTGCTTTCTATTATCGGTCTCTTTTTAACTAATTGTGCCA
This sequence comes from Charanyca ferruginea, assembly GCA_947361185.1. Taxonomy (NCBI): domain Eukaryota; kingdom Metazoa; phylum Arthropoda; class Insecta; order Lepidoptera; family Noctuidae; genus Charanyca; species Charanyca ferruginea. The sequence goes on from OX376056.1 coordinate 24,164,542, forward strand.
ACAAAGCCTTTTCATCGGCGGTGAAATTGGCAACTCTTTTACGTGGGGTTTTTGCTAGTAGATCCTCCTAAAATATATGGTTCTTTGATTACACTGTTTAACTGTTGACTTAAGTAACATATTCACTGAATGTGTTTATAGCGATACTTACCATGATAATATTGTATGATATGTATGATATTGATAAATTATAAACACTCAAGTTTATTCCTTGCCAGGTGAAATACGATACGAACCAAACAAATTATAAAACAAAAACATTTACTACTTATTTTTATTTATTTTATACCATTGACACTTTGACAGTTCGCTTCGCACTTAGTGATGCCAGAGAAAAAATATCCCCCCAACGGCTTTAGTTTATTTACGTTAAACTAGCTGTTTTACTTTGATTTTTGTTAAAAACGAACAATAAAAGAACTGATTGTTATTAATAATAGTTTTAAATGTGTTTATATAAACTTTTTGCTATTTAATATGAACACTTTTTTAAGTGTGGCTACACCAACCGTATATCGATGTGCAATCGATAGAAACATTCGACGATGCTCCGCCCTACGGAAACTTAAACTTGTCATTTAACTAATGAACTCTTAAATTATGTCTCTGGGATGTATCGTTCATTAACGGATTTAATGCTAATTAGTTAAGTACACATTAGGACTAATTTAATGATCCTTTCTGAGTGCGGCAGTATGACACTTTAAATATCTACCGCAAACAACATAACCTTACTTACAGTCTAAGACTTGACTTTTATATATGATATTTAGGGGGCTATTTTAATAAGTATGGGATCTTACACTCCCTTAATTTTTGACAGTCGTTAATGGTGATAAAACGATATTACCTTAGCTAACCTTGTTAATTGTTTATTTGCTTAAAAGTGCAGCCAAAATTCAATTCTAACATACACAAAATGTAGGGACAAAATAATACCATACCGTTAAAGATTTCTCAGAAACCTGAAATAGATATTGCGCCGTAACATAAGCTACTAGTATCAATAAAGTATTAGATTTGAATCGCAACACTGTCATGCTGAAGGCCACAGCCATGTTTTTCAGACGTTGTCTTGTGTTGACTGACTGAAATAGTATTACATTATTGATTGATAAGGCTGGACTCACACATTATGTATATTATTAATTAAGCATAATTATGGGGTATAATGATATTGTATGCATTTCCGGAATTTATTATTTAATAATATGAATTCTGATTCAGAGAGGAATTCAGAATGTGTAAGTCCAGCCTAATTGAAACTTTATTCATGTATTTTACAGCACTGAAGTGTTTATATACTATTTTATTGCTGTGCCGGTCCTATTGTCTGAAGGTCTTTTGTCGAACTTCTCTGCCCACTCCTTTGAATTAAAACGTAATTTGTCAGCTGAAATGGTCCAGACAATGAGAGCTTTTTCATTTGTGTACTAATAGCAAAGGTGTACAAAAGGTCACCGAGGCAGTTAGTAATTGTTTTTTTTAAATTCAAGAGTGTCCAACAACAACGACTATTTTTCGAAATTATAAAACATTCAATAATGAAAGTATTTTCTTTATCTACACTATTATTATAAAGATTTTGCATGTTTGTAACGAATAAACTCAAAAATTATTTCACCAATCGAGAGCAACACTATCCCTGAGTAACATAGGCATGAATTATTAAAAAATAAGGGTCCTTAAAAAAATTCAAGCGAACGCAGTCGCGGGCAAAGTGCTAATTGACTAATAAAGGGACTTATGTGGGGAATTCACTAGACGGACATGCCCGCGGGCAAGTCTGCAGACATGCCTGCCGGACCTCGCTACTATAGGTCTGTGCAACGTTTGCTCAGTCTCAGACCTGAGAGCGCAGCAACCAGTACAGACGTTTTTTTATGATTTATGTATCGAACTGTGGAGTAGTATTAAAATAAAATGAGTTTTAATGAAAATAAATTATTCTGGGTAGATTTTTTTTATTTTTCTTATCATCTAAAAGTATTATTGCGGCACCAGAAATTATGATTTTTCTTCGTCAAGTTGACCTCGTAACAACTTAACCATGTAGGCGATTGAGACACAGACAATCAACTGACGAGTTCGTGCTCCGCGTGTAGTTGCAGCACCATACATGCCCGGACAGACCACTCGCGGGCGTGTCTGCGGGCATGTCTGGTAGGGAATTCCCCGCTTTACATGTCAAATGAGTTTAAGAAGGTAGCCGCATTAATTTCTGTAATTATAAGTAAACTTTCAGATTTCCAAATTTTTTAAATAAAATATATGATATAGGTACTTACTATATCCTATAAGTTGCTATATATACTACTTGTTACCAGGGATACGCTTCCTATTGGCGGAAAATCGTCTTTTTAAATCGGATTATCGGATGTGTAGTTTCGGAGATAACATGCTACATCCAAACTTACAAAGTCTACCTATTTGTTGTGTAGAGACAAAATAATTGCACAGTTATCCACCCTAGATTCATGTGATTACAAGGTAGTAATAATCTACAATGTCATGCGTCGTAGTTTATAATGAATGCACAGTCATAACTGTGTACATTTATATTTTTTCAGGCTGACATGATGATGAGCTGTAATTCAAAATGATTGGTCTTATTGCCACAACAACAAGAAAACATATTCATTGAGAGGAATACGTGTTAGCATAACGGTCAATTAATATTGTACGGACAGCAGAAAAACTAAGTGAGCGAGGTATTCAATTAAAACAATTTATTGTATGTGGGACTGCCTTTGAATTAGAATATCGAAACCAACAGATCGACACAGAATTTGTGACACATTTGTGGCATTATGCTTTTTTACGGAACTTATCGGGCTGGTATTTATATGAATAAAGAGTCGACATTTTTTATGTTAAATTGTCCCAAATATTTCATCAGATTTTTATTCGTGTCTTTATAAACTGTACAAAATTATGTCTACCGTTGTGAGAAGAGAGTCAGCAATACCTGCACAGCAGAGCTGAGTCCCGAATTTTTAATAGATGTTTGATACCCAAAATACAAAAGCCGTGTGGTCAAGTCTGTGAATATCACCACCCCATTTCTACCCGTGGGTGTCGAAGAAGGCGACAGAGGGATATTGACCAGAGGATGGGCAGTAGCGTTCTTCTGAGTACCCTAACACCTACTGCGATCGCCAACATGCCTCGGCCAAGCATAGCAATTACGGCTTGGGGGAGACCTATGCCCAGCTGTGGGCTTCTAAAGGTCGACATGATGATGATGACCCATAAAACTCCTTATTGTTTCTGCAAACCATACCTACAATATATGTACATAACCGCTATATACTTCTGTTGGTCAGTTCGTACAAGAATGAGCCTGTTTAAATGTCACGTTGTGCTTCCTCATTATTAAGCAGCCGAAATAATGGCTGAAAGATATATTTTAGGTCACTAAACATTTGGCAAAGCCAACTTCTTCCGCGACATACAATATACAATATATAATAGACTTGCAATATTGTAACCTCTTGTTTATTTCGAGCAGAATATTGAATTTTGCGGACTGACTGTACAGAGAAAAGACAAATAATGGAGCCGGAGATGTATCTAATCACTCTTGGCCGTATGTTACATTTATTCTGGTGTATCGTTATTGCTTTCTTAATGATACCTAGTAGTACCTTCTGGAATATTATGAGATCGATTTTCATCAGTTCTGAATCTAAAAGTGGGAGTTGAGATTGGTACTCATTCAGCATGAGTGGGTAGAATGATAATAATTATTTATTCGGTAAACTAATAAATATATATGTACATTTTATATTTAAAGTTCGTAACATCTATTTCTTGTTTCAGGAGGCCTACGAGTATCACAATTTCACAAAACAGTGTTATTTTTATATTACATTGTAATGTGCACTGTTGGAATTACAACGCTCTGCTGAGTACTGAAAGTTGAAAATCCAACAGTAGAAATAACAAAGTTCCCTAACCGACATCCATACCTTTTTTCTACATCCTATCTTCCCTTACTTTCAACACCTATGAAATAATGTTCGTGCCACACTTAACGACACATAACAGCCAGAAAGCAATACATAATACACTGGTACTGTGATAAAGAAATCATTCCACTGTATTGTTTCAGCACATTTATGAGGCATATGAAAGACGTTTACTGTTGAATCAAAGGATATGTGATACGTGAAACTGTTACTAGTTTAATAATATTTTGAGTATATCCAGTTCAATCATTTGCTTGTAAATAAGTACAGACGCTAACACATCAAGCTATCCCAAACTGTAAAATTTTCCTAATTGAACATGAACCTTAAACTTTTGTAATAAAGTTGAAAAACTATCAAAGATATTTGACAAATTATTGGATTAGGGTAGTTTGATGTGCTGGCCTCTGTACTAAAGTAATAAATGAATATGTTTTAAAGGCTAAAAACTGGTACCGAAATTGTCACAAATAGATTAAGATTAAAGATTAGATTAGAATAATAATAATCGTTTATTTAATACATAGTCACATTTACAATAAATATCTTACAAATATAAAATAGATCACAATTGCATATTTGCCTGAACTAGGTTGAACCTATGCTTCAGGCTAACGAACTGAAAATCTTCAAGAGAAATCGTTAGACAAACTACCTATATCTATGCCTCGACTAAGATCGATTTGACTATAGTTCAATTCTATATTTATACTAAAATAAAATGCAACAGTCCTGGTCTATCTCTTCTGCCTGCTTCTATTTTATAATAGTAAGGACTAAAGTTTCAGGCAGACATAAATAAACGTAAGGTACTTATATCACGTACTTTGGCTCAGCATTATTTCTGTCAATGTCACACAACTGTTAAACTACAAATGCAAGATAGAGACGGGAATATAGCTTAATGCTATGCTGTTAAATACATTCAAAAAACGTAAAGGCAAGATAATAGTAGAAAATATAATAAACCCCTGCGTATTTATTGTACTCAAAAAATCAATAACTTTAACATCCTTCAGTTTCAGCTACATAGTAAAGGTACATGAGAAATGTAACTAGGGAAATGGGACAAGGATGCTTTTAATGCAATATGATCGATACTCATAATAAACATACATATTTTATGTGAAGTTGCTGACTTACCTTCCGTAACAGCCAATGAGGAGACGACGAACGTATCGTACCTACCTGGAAACTTTGATATGTTCAAATTTCACGTAAAAATTAATAGAACATTTAAAGTTGAAGGTATGATTTTGATTGCATTGTCAACTCACGAATCATGTAAAAATATCACCGTTTAAAAAAAATGATTTTTTGGTTTTTGAGATACAATGAGTTTTTAAAGCTTTAGTTTACGAAGAACGTTGGCATTACCTACCTACTTCTTAATATTAAAAACTGACCAAGAGCAAGCCGGACTCGCCCACGAAGGGTTCCGTACCATTATCTATACAACGTTAGACATCATCAAAAACAAATTGCGGTTTACGATTTATGGCGTATTAAAAAACAACTACTTACTAGATCTCGTTCAAACCAATTTTCGGTGGAAGTTTACATGGTAATATACATCATATATTTTTTTTAGTTTTATCATTGTCTTATTTAAGAAGTTACTTTGGAAGTATCTACCGCGCAAACTATTCAGTTTAGAAAAAAAAATATATTAGAAACCTCAATATTATTTTTAAAGACCTATCCATAGATACCCCACCCGTATGGGATTGACGAAAAAAAATTTTTGAGTTTCAGTTCTAACCGCTGTGACGTTCGCGCATGGAAAATACACCCAATAATTTCTCCGGGCCGTACGTTCCCGCAACTTAAAAAGCTAAGTCGACTTTTTGGCCCTAAATCGCTTTTATAAAGCGGCAACTCCACGAACGCTTCCAAAAAATATGTGTGGTGGCGCTGTACTTCATTCCGCGTCTGTGAATAAGTCGCTTAATGTTTCCGAAGCTAAAAACCATCGACAAAATCAATTTTGAACGTGATGCTAAAATGTCAAAGTGAAATTTTTCAAAACGGTGGCGTGGTCTGGATTTACAATGTAAGTCTTGTACAATTTTATTAATAACTCATGGTATTTGTGTATCATATCAAAAAAATCCTCAAGATTCAAGCATTACGAATCTCTAAAAATGTAATTGGTTCAAAGTCTCTTGCAAACGAAAATCTCGAAATGCAAAACATGGACATGACGCCGTGTTGGGTGTGGGGCATTTTCGAATTATTTTTGTATGATTTACTAAATAAACTTCTAATTAAATGCCCGTAATATGGAAATTAGTTCATTATTAGTATTTACACACACCTAGACAGTAAAAATATAACGAAATAAGGTTAGATTCGATGTGATATTAATTACGTTCCAAAGGTCGTCAGTAGCAGCTTTCGTGGTGGCCCAAACGTCTGTGTAAGGACCTGCAAGAAGGGCTCGTACAAACAAAAAACCATGAGTGTGATTGATATTAATATTTTAGATTTGGAACCTGCTATAAAAGTGAATGCATCTATTTTTGTAGAACCACAAGTCAAGAAAATTAAGGGCAGGTCAGGGACAGACGTGGGAGATAAGGAGGGTGTAGGAAAGGACGAGGACCAGTGCCATTCTGGAAGACCCTCCATCTCAAGCAAGAGCAGAGAGGCAGCTGACGCAGCGCAGAGTGAATGCGCTGCCAGCTAGCGTCCGGCAAGAGTTCATCCTCCGGGAGTGGATGCTCCTCCGAGGAAACGGCCAACAAGGTAAATTTTGGTTTAAGTTTTTTTCTGTATTGTCTAATCACTGCTATCTACTTGATGTTATTTCACTTTGCTATCTGAAGTCCAAACTGTAAGTCAAGTCTGTCAGTTCGTCTACCAAGTTTATGAATCAAATGTATGAATGTATAATTAATATTCTTTAAGTTTTATATGCGAATACAACCCGATACTGAGCTTTACAAAACTTGTTTGTTACAGTTGATGAACTAGAGGGCACGGCTACGTCTACTGCTTCTCCGGAGGATGAGGAGCTGCTGTGTGTGATCGAAATCAGTAAGTACGTATAATAATAATATGTGGAGACATTTCACATGCTACGAAGATCCTGTACTATGGGTGTCAGACCAGACACGATGGAAACACAAGTGCTCATCACACAAAGCTTTACCCCGGGCGGAATTTGAATCCCAATCTAGTTGTATTGTATGGTAATAAGAAACGTATTTGCTGGAACTTTGCTAACTTGGAGAGTTTTGTTCATGATTTTAATTATTAACTTTTGTGTGTGTTTCAGTGGATTTGAGAATGGCTATACCATTCTATGGTTGGATAATTCTTTGATGGTTTTGCTGTGTCAAATTCACTATGTTAGCCTACATTACGTACTCCCACGAATAAGTTTCATACGCAAATACAGCATGATACTGAACTTTATGAACTTGTTTGTTACAGTTGGTTTTTTTTTTATTTTCAGTGCAGAACAATGTCAGCCGGGCCTGCTAGTCTTTAACTGATGAAGAGCCAACTGAGCCTTCTTACTGTTGGAGATGTCACTGGTAAACAGCGTTAAAATAAGAGGGGATAGTATGGAGCCCTGGGGGATATAATTCTTCTGTTCGTGTGTATGTCACTGAACTCCTCCTAAACGGCTGGACCGATTTTGATGAAATTTTTGTGTGTGTTCCAGTGGATTCGAAACTAGTAAAGTTTAGATTCACAATTCGGTCTACTGAAAAATGTAATATATCAAATAAATATTATAATAAAGATATTTTTAAATGTTTTATTTTTATTATTTAGAAATGTATATATATGAATAATTTATTTTGTGTTTTTAGTTGAAATGCCACAATTTTTTTTTTATTTACTTATAAATTTATAAGTAAATAAAAAAAAATACACAAAATAAATTATTCTGTCATTTCAACTAAAAACACAAAATAAATTATTCATAACAAAATAAATCATGTGCCATCATCTCATGTGTGAGAGCCCTACGGGCGGCCATCTTGCCGTAATTTCACTAGCCATCAAATTGAGGTGGGTATGAGTTGTTAGTTTTGGTTTGTTGTGGTACTCAGAACATTCCAAAAAATGACTTGGGAGTATCAAAAAAAAGCTTATGTAGTCTAGTTTAATTTTATTTAGGTTTTATAGGCACAAAGTACAAAATTATAGGTAAAAACTTAGTAAGAACAAATATTTTACTGATAATCAACACATATTCTCAAGTTTGACTTTTTTTTTGAGTACTTTAAACTGGTTGCTGAAATTAAATTTTCTCATATGTCGATTCTATACAGTTTCTGCTATACACACGTATTTTTTACTTTGATGTAACTGCAGTAGTTTGCTAAACAATAAGGTTTAAGTTGAGGCGCATCCGCGGCGCTCACGCGGTCGCGCGGACTCCGCGCGGCTGGACGTTAGACGCGCAGCTTGGCTGCGCGCGCGAACGTGTGAGCGGTAGTATGGGGAAACTCCAAAATGTATTGTTTTTTTTTTCTATTTTTGTGTGAAAATCGTAATGCGGTTCACAGAATACATCAACTTACCAAGTTTCAACAGTATAGTTCTTATACTTTTGGAAAAAAGTGGCTGTGACATACGAACGGACAGACAGAGAGACATGACGAATCCATAAGGGTTCCGTTTTCTGCCATTTGGCTACGGAACCCTAAAAAGAGGTGAAGTTTGTAAGTTCGGATGTCGTATCTTTGGAAGTACTGATTTTAAAAATATCTTTAACCTCACAAGTGTGGTGTTACAGGGTGCAATTTAGTTGCCTGTTCAACAATGAAAGTTACACCGTCAGAACAGTGCTCAGACGATGCAAGTAATTAGTAGTTGCTTGAATTTAATTGTACGCTACATACAGGCATCAAACTTGCATCATGTAAATAAGGTTATAAACTGATAAAAAGCTACACTTTTCATTTACACGTGTTGTATATATATTTACAATAAAACGAGCTGAATGGAAACAACCAAAGGCGAAAGACTACATTTTATCAAATTTTATGGCGTCACTTAACAGAGCCTACATTATATTGAAAAGGTTTGCATGTCATCGTCATCTTTCTAGTTTTGACAACAAAAACAAGTAAGTAAGTACCTACCTAGGTTGTTTTTCACTATAGGTACCTATTTATAGCAAGCATTTACTTAAGACATTACAAAACCGATCTTCTAATGAAACCTTAGAGCACATAATGAAATGAAGATAAGTAAGTATATTTAACATAGATCCATCAGTGTAGGTATTCATGAAAGGGGCCTGTACCCACGTCATACTGAATTCCGTTGATGTTTACGTTGTAATTGTTTCTGAATCGGTGCCAAAAATGTTCTACACGCTAACACCACTATAATAAGACCCGTAAAGTTTTCATAATCTTCTTTTAATACTCGCGAAACAAATTTGCAAAAGGAGGCACGGCTCAAACGAAACTGGTTCTAAATACGTCATACTAGAATTTTATTTTAGCGACTGCTAAAGAAAATATTAACAACGCATTGTCACCAACGTGACTTTTCGACTGCGTATGTCAATCCAATACATTGAGCGGACGTTTGCATTTTTCAGCAAGTACCTATGTATCATTATAATAAAATAGAGAGAGGCACCTTAGAGAGACGACTGTTCTATGTAGCTAAGCCTCGGGATGACTTTGTAATAATAGCATATTCTTGCTGAAAGCTGTAAAACGGTGCTTAAATAGATTTTTACGATGCCAACCAAACAATTGTCGTTAATGTTTTTTATTCGATATATATGTTTGACGCATATGCCTGTGAACGAACTGTTACTGACGTTCACAGAAGATTGACGTTGGTAAACATTTTAGTAACGCCGTCAATAATTATTTATTAATTATTCATGAATTTCAAACACTGAAAACCTTTTGCAGCATTCAGATTTAGAAAAAGAGTATCCAATAATCAGAAGCTGTATTGAATCTAAAACACCGAACTACTCATGCATTTTCGTTGTTTCTGTTACACACATTATTACAGAAACATAGACCGGGCACTGTATCAATGAAAGTTCAAGGAAAAACCTTCAAGTTCTACTTCCGTGTCGAAGATATGACCTTGTCCAGGTGACCCAAATAACACGTTATCCTTGAGCTAGTCCAACCGGGTCAAAACTCCCCACGTACCATATTACCCCGATAAGGGGATTGTGGATAAAAGCCAAGATTCATACAAATGGAAATGAGACGTGACGTCAGAAGATATATCTTTTTTTCTACTGATTTAATTTTGTTTGGGTGCCTAATATCGATCAATGTTTGGTTAGTAAATAAATAATAAAACGAATGAATGAATAGTGAATCAGTATGTAAGTAAAACGAAATTTGGATTTTAATAAGGCATAATTGGGGTTAGTTCTGTAAAATCGAACCAACCGACGTAAAGAAATCTAAGCAAGTAATTTAAATGATTTTGAATATATATATTCTGTTACGGTAAGTGTGATTAATTGAAAATTGATAATATTTTTCCATCATTATTAATAATTACCTCATGATTTGGTAAGTGTGAATATAATATTGAAATTCATCACTTTTAGCAGTTGTTATTAATAATTCACTACACTCGTCGGTAAAAGTAATACTTATATGTTGTGCTACCAAAGTTAATGACAGAAACGAATTGCTGCGAAACCACGTTGTCTTGTCTGCCCTAACCCTAGAGTGTAATTTAAATCTGCGTAGGCGCGGAGGGTCGAGGCGGCATGTTGCATGCTCGCTTGCATGTTGCATGATGATGAGATGCATGGTCAATGTGTTGTTTTGTTGGTGTCTAACCACGTGGCTAACATTTTTTAATGTCTTGAAAGACGCTTCGCATGTTATTTTTGAAAATGTATTACATTTATCGGTTCTAAGGTTATATTATTAATAATCACCGATAAATATGATTAATTTCTCACTTTTATCTAGACTTTCGGTAATTATTAATAATGATAGACAATTATTAATAATTTTCAATTTATCAAACGTACCGTAACATATCTAATGCTGATTAATTTTATATCTATTCTAAGCAATATTTGGAACGTACATTAAACTATTATTGCTGGATAGTAAGACATTTGGCATATTGAATTTATTTGAAGTAATTTATTTATTTTTTTAAAGATAGAATTTAAGTTGACTTGTTTTGGCAAAACAGACCTTGGTTTACTGAGGATAGAATAAAAATTAAAGAAAATATAAAGAAGAGTTAATGACAATGCTCTTTAATGAATTTGCAAGTTGGAGTATAGTCACAATCACAACAAATATCCATAAAATACCTACTACCTTTTAAATATGAGTAAATAACATAGTGTAATAACTTTAATAGCCTGTTTAAGCAAGATGGCAACTAAGTAATGCTTAATTACTCACTAATAACACAGGTGTATACTTCCATATAACATGCTGCACAACTTAGGGAAACCATTTTTAGGGTTCCGTACCAAGAGGGTACAAACGGGACCCTAATACTAAGAGTCTGTCTGTCTGTGTTAACTGGCAACATAAGAAATTAAAAAGTTAAAGAAATGTCATAGATAATCTATGGTCCCTTCGACTCCATCTTTTGCTGCCAAGAGTTAAGATGTTTCTTCCTTGTGCTGCGTGTCTTTAATAAAAAAACTTGAGAGGTGTCAAGGGACACCCGGATGGAACGAAGTTCCTTTCGATTAATTAGTGAAGGAATTGTAATAATTTTTTTTTTTTTTTTAAGTTATAATAATATTTTTTTTATTATTAACAAATATACCTAATGTAATTAAAAGACAATTTAATTAAACGTGCCCGTTTATGTATCGAGCGAAATGGACTCCATATTGAGCAGTTGCTTCGATACAGGGAAGTGTAAATTTTATACCTAATAGGTAAGTTTTTTAATTAAGCCAAAGTTGATTAAAACTGTGTTTGTGAATAGCTCTAATTTATTTAAATAGGTTACCTATAGCACCTATAGGTACCTACGCCTGCCTGCCTTTCTTTTTCTAGCAAAAGAGTACCTACTCACTTACCTACTTACAACTACAAATAATTCGCCAATGATAAAAGTAAGTACCACTACCTACCTAGGTACCCACCTAAGCTCCCACTGGCTTAATTTAAACCAAAACATTTTAATCAAATAAAAAAAAATATTATTGTCGCTAGTAAAACCTAGAGAAAAGTACTCTGTGACCTAGAGCGATAAGGTGCAGTGGTTACCTACTGACGACCGCGACCGATAGAAAGCTCATGATTACCAAACCCAAACTTTCAATAGGTACCTACTAAACAAATCATAGAAGTAGGTACAGTAACTACCTACCTACCTAACCTACGTATTCTATGGCTTAATTATCGACTTAAAATTTACACTCGTTTTCACAATCCACACAGTCTCACAGTGAAAGGTGGACTTATCTCGTAGGTCGTTATCATCGGAATTATCACGCAATGATAATTCCGATGTCATTGAGGTAGGTACCGCCACTATTTGAGCGAATAAACTTAGGTACTAAACATATCGCCGTAGGTACCTAGTTCAAAGAGTTCGCCGCGCCGCCTTTAAATACATAAACATATTCTACGAAAAGCGAATTCAGACTTTATTTTGTAAACGTAAACGGTTAAAAATTGAAATTTTACCAAACTAGGTATGATAAAATTATTCTGAGAAACGTATAGGCTGGTGCCCGACCGGACAATAGGAGCTATGTGCAACCGAATTTCACGGTTAATGTGTAAAAATAAGGTTTTAAATCGCTCCAATATTTTCATAGAAAAGCCGCAATTCAACTAATAATGAACTCTATTTGACAGTTCCAACGATTCAATTTTTCTGTTCGAATTGTCTGCGTTTGTGAAGTAATAAAAATAGCAAAAAAGTGTCGTGACAACTTTTCGTAAGAATTTTTTCCGTCTAGCCCCCTTTCACAACGCGCGATAAGGAACTTCGTTCCAAAATCTATGTTGAAGTAATAGTTTGGAAGTAAATAAAAACATTAAAACCATCTCCACGTCTCCTTATTTAAATCTCAATAGGTTATGGGCCCAGACTCGCCTATTATTGGAGATTAACGTGGATGCAGATGGGTCTAGAATAAAACTAGATTAAAACTCGGAACGACTTGAAACCAAAATGGATTCTACTTCTGGGGTAAATGCCGCCGCTGGAATCACTGTCGTGAAACTTACGGGCAGCGAGAATTGGTCTCTGTGGAAATTCCAAACGAAGATTTTACTAAACGGGCAAGGATTGTTCGGTGTCGTCGATGGCACAATAAAGGAAAATGAGGCAAGTTTAAAACCAAAAGAATGGGAGATTTTAGATTCAAAAGCCCAAATACACATCGTGTCGAGAGTTACAGAAAAAGTCATGCAACATCTGCTGACTTGTAGTACTTCGGCAGAAATGTGGAGTAAATTGTCAAGTATTTACGAACTTAAAAGCTCAACGAGCGTTCATCTACTGCATGAAAGATTCATGAAATATAAATATGAAGATGGAGGTATGGCAAACTTATTAAGTAAAATAGAACACATGGCAAATCAATTGAAGCAGTTAGGCGAAACAGTTTCTGACCAAATGATCATCACCAAGGTGCTCATGACATTACCACCTCAATATAGACACTTTGTGTCAGCGTGGGAAAGTGTTCCTCAGATATCACAAACATTAAATGACTTGCAAGCAAGGTTGCTTATAGAAGAAGAGCGCATGCAAGGAAATGAGGAGCCCGTCGCCACAGAATACTTAATAGTACTACGTACAGAAGGGACACTCCCTTCCCCGCGCTATATCAGATACCGCACCCTCACCCCGCACTTACAAGGGCTAACCGCCGACTCTTTAGCCAGGGCGCTCAAAATCGTCAGAACTACAGCGCTGTAGGTACTGCTGACACAAACACACAATTTTGCGATTTATTTTGTTTTAAGTTTTATTTATTAGTTTTAATCTCGATGATTCATTTATTTTCCAAGTTTTCGTCGTTTTATAATAATACAATTAAAACTTCCGTAATAATAACATACCAACATTACCAGCTATTAATATTGCTCTCTCTCTTTATTGTCTTTGTTATGTACTTATGTCCCTTTCTTTCACGTTCTATTCATTCTTGGAATTGAAAAGTAGTACCCTACGCACTAACTTTGTCGCGTCGCCCCATTGCGTACGGGGCGATCGTGAATTCCATATTTTGTAATTAGGTACCTTAATTTACCATTATTGATGAATAAATAAACCTCTTTACATAATAAATATTATAATATTACTTTTATGTCATTACAAATCCGAGTATTCATAATCAAATATCATTTATTTTATTTATTAGAAATAAATAATTGACCGCTCGGACAAGATCACTTCATAATAATGCTCGAAACGTTCGGGTAGTTCCGTCGTCGTTCGGTTCGCCCGACGCAAAGCGCTGCACTTTTCGCGCCATTTTGTACGCCACGACATCCAACTGATTCAACCCTACTAAAATTCACGCACACATTTGCACGTGTACACACGTCATTTGGTTTTGTAGTAGTAATAGGTAATTATTTTGCAAGTTTTGTATGAAGTGTCCGAGGTGTGCCGTCGCTTTAACTGTCCAAAACATAAAATGTTTCAAATGTGGAAAGATTGGCCATAAGAAAAATGTTTGCAGATCAAACATGACATGTTCATATTGTAAGAAGAAAGGCCATACAGTAGAGCAGTGCTACTTTAAGAAAAATAAAGAAAAAGGAAACAGTTCAAAGGAGAATAAAAGACAAGTTTCAAAAGAAAATAAAGGACATGTTTCAAATAGTTCACAAGATAGTAAAGGGGACAGCTCAAAAGCGAATGCCTTCGATTCAAGTGCATTTATTAGCCATAAAAATGGCACAGAAGAATGGATAGTGGACAGTGGTGCAAGTGACCACATGACCCCTAATAAAAATCATTTTTTCAGCTTCTCAGGGATTTCAGGTGACAGATATGTTATAGTTGGAGACGGAAGAAAACTAAAAGTACAAGGAATAGGACAAATAATTCTCAAGGCCTATAATGGTAACGAGTATGTGGAAACGTCACTAAATGATGTATTATATGTTCCTGAACTGAAGGTAAATTTATTCTCTGTTACAAAAGCTGTAAATAAGGGTTATATGTTTCAAATTAGAGGTACAATATGTGAGTTAATTAAAAATAACAAAGTATGTTCTGTTGGTAAAAGTGTGGATAAGTTCTATGTAATGCAGTTTATTTTTGGTACCTCACATAATGCAAATTTAACTAATCAGGTAAATAATAATACTCTTAAGGATTGGCATGAAAAATTGGCACACCAAAACTTTGATTATTGTCGATCAGTGTTAAGAAGTAATAACATAAAATTCATAGATTCTGATGATTTGTGTATCATGTATCGAAGGAAAATGTCATCGCTTACCTTTTCCTCAGAGCTTAAATAAAACAAGTATATGTTGTGAAATATTACATGCTGATGTTTGCGGACCGATGGAAGTTTCATCTGTTGGTGGCTCAAGGTACATTTTAGTAATCAAAGATGATTTTTCAAAATATAGAAAAGTTTACTTTTTAAAACATAAGTCTGAAGTGCCAAGTAAAATAAAACAGTTTATTAATTATGCTGAAGTTGAAACAAATAATAAAGTAAAGATTTTAAGGACAGATAATGGGACAGAATTTTTGAATAAAACATTAGAGTCTTTTTTAAACAATAAAGGAGTACAGCATCAAACTACGGTTGTCTATACACCGGAACAAAATGGTAAAATAGAAAGAGAAATGAGAACAATAATAGAAGCTGCTAGAACTATGTTAATTCAATCTAATTTAGATAAAACGCTGTGGGCTGAAGCGGTTAATACGGCTGTGTACATATTAAACAGAACTTACGTTAAAAATAAAAATACTGATAAAACACCTTATGAATGTTGGTCAGGTAGGAATTTTGATTTACATACTTTACATAAATTTGGAAATCCAGTATTTAGTCATGTACCTAAAGAGAAAAGAAGAAAATTAGATTCAAAAGGAAAGAAAAGATACTTCGTTGGTTATGGGGAATTGACTAAGGGTTATAGAATCTATTATAAAAAAGAAAATATAGTAGAGATTAAAAGGGATGTAGTTTTTATAAAAGATGGTGATTTTGAAGATAAAAATACCTAATAGGGAAAATACAGAAAACTTTGAAATTTCACTCGAAGAAAATAATGTAGATACTGAAAACTCACTGGAGGAAAATAATGATGTTGACTATACTATACAGGATCAAAATAGTAGGGACACTACAATTAGTAGTCAAATAGAAGGTAATAACGAAACATTGGGTCATAGTTTTAATGATAGTTCAACGTCAAGCGTTGATGAGTTGAGTAATGAATCTGAAGGAGAGTTCTATGATACAAATACTGAAGTTCAAAGTCAGGTTAGTCAAGTAGGACAAACAGGAAGCTTAAGACCAAGAAACCAGATTAGGAAGCCAGTTTGGCAAAAGGATTATAGTACAGATTATACATGTCTGTTAAGTTTTATAGAAGATAATCCTAAAACATATGAAGATGCCATGAAAAGTACTGAAAAAGTAAATTGGCAAAATGCGATGGAAGAAGAAATTAATAGTTTAAATGAAAATAATACATGGGAATTAGTACCAAAACCAGTAAATAGTAAAGTTATTGAAAGCAAATGGGTATATAAAAGAAAACTTGATGATCAAGGTAATATTACTAGTTACAAGGCTAGGCTCGTAGCTAGAGGCTTTCAACAAACAGATTTTATTGATGATGATTTATTTGCACCAGTTGCTAAGCTTCCAACAGTTCGCACTCTATTGGCAATTTGTTATCAAAAGGGTATGTCAGTACATCAAATGGATGTTAAAAGCGCTTTTCTTCATGGTGATATTAAAGATGAGATCTATTTGTCATTACCAGAGGGTTATTCTGATAACGGTATGGTATGTAAACTTAAAAAGTCATTATATGGTCTAAAAAGCTCACCTAAAAACTGGAATGATAAATTTAACTCAGTTATGATATCTGAAGGTTTTAAACAATGTAAAACTGATTATGGTCTCTATGTAAAACAGTATAATGGACAGATTGTTTACTTATTACTGTATGTTGATGATTTATTAATTGCAGGGACGGATATTGAATGTGTAAACAAAACTAAAGATTTGTTAAAGAGAAATTTTTGTATGAAAGACTTAGGTATAGCAAAATATTTTTTGGGTATATCTATTGAACAGGATGTTACTAATGGTTTTTTAAAAATTAGTCAGAAAACATTCCTAAAACAGATTTTACAAAAATATAACATGTCAGATTGTAAAAGTGTTGCTACACCCATGGATTCAAAATTCAAAACAAATAGTCTTAAAAGGGAAAATTCTGAATCTCAAGAGTTAGAAACAAGATGTAGACAATTAATTGGTTGTTTGTTGTATGCAGTATTAGGCAGTAGACCTGATTTGTGTGCAAGTGTCTCAATATTAAGTCGTTTTCAAAAATGCGCTAGTGAAGAGTTGTGGAATATGTTAAAAAGGGTTCTTAGATATATTAAAGGCACAATTGACTTAAGTTTAGTTTTTGAAAGAAACAAGAATGAGTCTATCATTGTTGGCTATGTAGATTCTGACTGGGGAGGTGATTTGGTTGACAGAAGGTCAACAGCTGGTTTTGTTTTTAAAATATTTGGTTCTCCTGTTTCATGGCGTACTAGAAAGCAACCATCCGTAGCTTTGTCCTCGACAGAAGCCGAGTACATGGCACTTAGTATGGCTACAGCAGAAGCTTGTTGGCTTAAACAATTAATAAGTGATTTTTCTATTAATGTTGAATATGTATTAATGTATGAGGATAACCAAAGTTCAATTAAAGTTGCAAAAAATCCAGTTTTACATAAAAGAATGAAACACATTGATATTAAGCACCATTTTATTCGTGAAAAAATTGCAGAAGGTTTATTAAAGTTAAGTTATATAGAAACATCAGAACAAGTAGCAGATTTGCTAACTAAACCTTTGTCAGGCCATACATTTGTTAAACTAAGGGGATATTTAAAATTGATATATGTTGAAAGTTTTTTTTTGATTATATGATAAAAATATAAAGTATATAATGTAGAGTAAATGTGTAGAAGTGTATAAGGCAATTTCATTAATGTGTAAAAGTGAAATGTAAACTGTATAACTAAAAATTTCATACATTTTAAAATGTTTGATAATATGTAATTTAATTTCTTATTTTGAGGGACGGTGTTAACTGGCAACATAAGAAATTAAAAAGTTAAAGAAATGTCATAGATAATCTATGGTCCCTTCGACTCCATCTTTTGCTGCCAAGAGTTAAGATGTTTTTTCCTTGTGCTGCGTGTCTTTAATAAAAATCTATGTTGAAGTAATAGTTTGGAAGTAAATAAAAACATTAAAACCATCTCCACGTCTCCTTATTTAAATCTCAATAAAAACATCACATATAATAACCCTAAAATACCCTAGGCTATTTATTCATTTATTTGAACAGAAATATAAAATATAAAAAGGGTTCTTAGATATATTAACCTTTAACTATGGGCGTTCCATTTTTGTTACACTACTATGGACGTGCGGCCTCAGAGACCGCTATCTTTACGGGCATATTTCTATCTTGATGCGTTAGTATTGTATCATTTTTTGTTTATATCCTTTAGAAGAGTTACTAAATGTAAATAAAAGATGTAATTTTAATGAAAAAAGTATTTATTTATAAACTAAATCTAACGATATAACCATCAAAGGCACTTTTCAGACTTTTTAGCTTGAGATCACTTTATAGGTATATTACCAGAGGAAAATGACTTTTATAGTCAGTTTAACTTCTTTTACAATAAAATATAAAGAACAAAGAACATAAAAAACCTAACATAATTTTCTTAAAACTAAACATAAAAATTTCGACAAGGGCCCAACTTGGTCATATTTATTGACAGTCTTTGCATAGCGGCTTAGAGCATTGCAGGCATATTGGCTGTTTACAGCCTACACAAGTGTGCGTCGTCTTTCTTTTTATCTTTGGTGGGCACAGTTTACACGTCTTACGTTTAGGAACTGTATTTTCTAACACAATTCATAACACAAATGTGAATTTATAAACGTCAATTTATAACACGAATGTGGACGCGCGGTCTCACAGACCGAACTCAAAATATAAAGCGAAATTACTCACGCAGTATTCAGCCGGCGACGTAATCTTCACTCTCAACTGTCGTTTCGCCACTAAAGCCGAAGCTACTGAGCAGCGCATATGCGTGGGGTACGCGGGAGGAGAGGGGCACGAGAATCACAAACGGCACGCGGCCTGTGAGACCGCACGTCCATAGTTAAAGGTTAAAGGCACAATTGCCTTTAATATATCTAAGAACCCTTTTTAACATATTCCACAACTCTTCACTAGCGCATTTTTGAAAACGACTTAATATTGAGACACTTGCACACAAATCAGGTCTACTGCCTAATACTGCATACAACAAACAACCAATTAATTGTCTACATCTTGTTTCTAACTCTTGAGATTCAGAATTTTCCCTTTTAAGACTATTTTATTTAATTTTGAATCCATGGGTGTAGCAACACTTTTACAATCTGACATGTTATATTTTTGTAAAATCTGTTTTAGGAATGTTTTCTGACTAATTTTTAAAAAACCATTAGTAACATCCTGTTCAATAGATATACCCAAAAAATATTTTGCTATACCTAAGTCTTTCATACAAAAATTTCTCTTTAACAAATCTTTAGTTTTGTTTACACATTCAATATCCGTCCCTGCAATTAATAAATCATCAACATACAGTAATAAGTAAACAATCTGTCCATTATACTGTTTTACATAGAGACCATAATCAGTTTTACGTTGTTTAAAACCTTCAGATATCATAACTGAGTTAAATTTATCATTCCAGTTTTTAGGTGAGCTTTTTAGACCATATAATGACTTTTTAAGTTTACATACCATACCGTTATCAGAATAACCCTCTGGTAATGACAAATAGATCTCATCTTTAATATCACCATGAAGAAAAGCGCTTTTAACATCCATTTGATGTACTGACATACCCTTTTGATTACAAATTGCCAATAGAGTGCGAACTGTTGGAAGTTTAGCAACTGGTGCAAATAAATCATCATCAATAAAATCTGTTTGTTGAAAGCCTCTAGCTACGAGCCTAGCCTTGTAACTAGTAATATTACCTTGATCATCAAGTTTTCTTTTATATACCCATTTGCTTTCAATAACTTTACTATTTACTGGTTTTGGTACTAATTCCCATGTATTATTTTCATTTAAACTATTAATTTCTTCTTCCATCGCATTTTGCCAATTTGCTTTTTCAGTACTTTTCATGGCATCTTCATATGTTTTAGGATTATCTTCTATAAAACTTAACAGACATGTATAATCTGTACTATAATCCTTTTGCCAAACTGGCTTCCTAATCTGGTTTCTTGGTCTTAAGCTTCCTGTTTGTCCTACTTGACTAACCTGACTTTGAACTTCAGTATTTGTATCATAGAACTCTCCTTCAGATTCATTACTCAACTCATCAACGCTTGACGTTGAACTATCATTAAAACTATGACCCAATGTTTCGTTATTACCTTCTATTTGACTACTAATTGTAGTGTCCCTACTATTTTGATCCTGTATAGTATAGTCAACATCGTTATTTTCCTCCAGTGAGTTTTCAGTATTTACATTATTTTCTTCGAGTGTAATTTCATAGTTTTCTGTGTTTTCCCTTTTAGGTATTTTATTTTTATCTTCAAAATCTCTATCTTTTATAAAAACTACATCCCTTTTAATCTCTACTATATTTTCTTCTTTATAATAGATTCTATAACCCTTAGTCAATTCCCCATAACCAACGAAGTATCCTTTCTTTCCTTTTGAATCTAATTTTCTTCTTTTCTCTTTAGGTACATGACTAAATACTGGATTTCCAAATTTATGTAAAGTATGTAAATCAAAATTCCTACTTGACCAACATTCATAAGGTGTTTTATCAGTATTTTTATTTTTAACGTAAGTTCTGTTTAATATGTACACAGCCGTATTAACCGCTTCAGCCCACAGCGTTTTATCTAAATTAGATTGAATTAACATAGTTCTAGCAGCTTCCATTATTGTTCTCATTTCTCTTTCTACTTTACCATTTTGTTCCGGTGTATAGACAACCGTAGTTTGATGCTGTATTCCTTTATTGTTTAAAAAAGACTCTAATGTTTTATTCAAAAATTCTGTCCCATTATCTGTCCTTAAAATCTTTACTTTATTATTTGTTTCAACTTCAGCATAATTAATAAACTGTTTTATTTTACTTGGCACTTCAGACTTATGTTTTAAAAAGTAAACTTTTCTATATTTTGAAAAATCATCTTTGATTACTAAAATGTACCTTGAGCCACCAACAGATGAAACTTCAATCGGTCCGCAAACATCAGCATGTAATATTTCACAACACATACTTGTTTTATTTAAGCTCTGAGGAAAAGGTAAGCGATGACATTTTCCTTCGGTACATGATATACACAAATCATCAGAATCTATGAATTTTATGTTATTACTTCTTAACACTGATCGACAATAATCAAAGTTTTGGTGTGCCAATTTTTCATGCCAATCCTTAAGAGTATTATTATTTACCTGATTAGTTAAATTTGCATTATGTGAGGTACCAAAAATAAACTGCATTACATAGAAGTTATCCACACTTTTACCTACAGAACATACTTTGTTATTTTTAATTAACTCACATATTGTACCTCTAATTTGAAACATATAACCATTATTTACAGCTTTTGTAACAGAGAATAAATTTACCTTCAGTTCAGGAACATATAATACATCATTTAGTGACGTTTCCACATACTCGTTACCATTATAGGCCTTGAGAATTATTTGTCCTATTCCTTGTACTTTTAGTTTTCTTCCGTCTCCAACTATAACATATCTGTCACCTGAAATCCCTGAGAAGCTGAAAAAATGATTTTTATTAGGGGTCATGTGGTCACTTGCACCACTGTCCACTATCCATTCTTCTGTGCCATTTTTATGGCTAATAAATGCACTTGAAACGAAGGCACTCGCTTTTGAGCTGTCCCCTTTACTATCTTGTGAACTATTTGAAACATGTCCTTTATTTTCTTTTGAAACTTGTCTTTTATTCTCCTTTGAACTGTTTCCTTTCTCTTTATTTTTCTTAACGTAGCACTGCTCTACTGTATGGCCTTTCTTCTTACAATATGAACATGTCATGTTTGATCTGCAAACATTTTTCTTATGGCCAATCTTTCCACATTTGAAACATTTTATGTTTTGGACAGTTAAAGCGACGGGCTCCTCATTTCCTTGCATGCGCTCTTCTTCTATAAGCAACCTTGCTTGCAAGTCATTTAATGTTTGTGATATCTGAGGAACACTTTCCCACGCTGACACAAAGTGTCTATATTGAGGTGGTAATGTCATGAGCACCTTGGTGATGATCATTTGGTCAGAAACTGTTTCGCCTAACTGCTTCAATTGATTTGCCATGTGTTCTATTTTACTAAATAAGTTTGCCATACCTCCATCTTCATATTTATATTTCATGAATCTTTCATGTAGTAGATGAACGCTCGTTGAGCTTTTAAGTTCGTAAATACTTGACAATTTACTCCACATGTCTGCCGAAGTACTACAAGTCAGCAGATGTTGCATGACTTTTTCTGTAACTCTCGACACGATGTGTGTTTGGGCTTTTGAATCTAAAATCTCCCATTCTTTTGGTTTTAAACTTGCCTCATTTTCCTTTATTGTGCCATCGACGACACCGAACAATCCTTGCCCATTTAGTAAAATCTTCGTTTGGAATTTCCACAGAGACCAATTCTCGCTGCCCGTAAGTTTCACTACAGTGATTCCAGCGGCGGCATTTACCCCAGAAGTAGAATCCATTTTGGTTTCAAGTCGTTCCGAGTTTTAATTTAGTTTTATTCTAGACCCATCTGCATCCACGTTAATCTCCAATAATAGGCGAGTCTGGGCCCATAACCTATTGAGATTTAAATAAGGAGACGTGGAGATGGTTTTAATGTTTTTATTTACTTCCAAACTATTAGTTCAACATAGATTTTTATTATAGACACGCACAAGGAAAAACATCTTAACTCTTAGCAGCAAAAGATGGAGTCGAAGGGACCATAGATTATCTATGACATTTCTTTAACTTTTTAATTTCTTATGTTGCCAGTTAACAGTTTTAACTATACTTGAGATATAGCTTTCAGTTTCAATTGTTGTTTTAATCTCTAATAAAGTCAGTCTGGCTTTGTCTTTCACAAACAAATACTTTGAATTTCAGAATAGTGCTTACTTAGTTGCTATAAATAAGTTATTTGTTCTTTAAGCTAAGTCTGAGGCTGAAATTCTAATAATACAATGATGGTTAAGGTACTCAAGGATTTATATTTAGAACTCAAAACATTCCAAGAAATAAATTTAAAAAAATATTAGTCTTTTATTGTCCCTTTGGGCAGGGTACATATAAATAATACCAGCCTATTATTGAATAGGCTGGTATTATCTATATCGGCCTTAAAGACCCTTCGGCTCCTTCTTACACAGAGAAGACTAAATAAAGTCCAGTTTAACCACAGCTATGCTGATTGTGCCGTGTGGTGCCGGCCGCGAATATCACCACCCCATTTCTACCCGTGGGTGTCGTAGAAGGCGACAGAGGGATAATGACCAGAGGATGGGCACCTACTGAGAGAGCCAACATGCATCCGCCAAATGGCGATGGTATGGCGATTACGTCTGAACTCCCCAAAGTCAAAGTCAAATAATTTATTTCCATTGAAAGTCATTTAAGAAAATTTGAATCTAGTTGCCCCCTTGGGGGAGACCTATGCCCAGTAGTAGGCGTCTAAAGGTTGACATAGTAGTTGTATAGTAGTAGTATGCTGATGATATGGTTCTGTTCAGCCCCATTCTTAAGGGCTTTAAGAAGCTGCTAGATATATCTGACACATGCTAAAAATTATGACAATGCCAGAAAAACAGAGATTATGATATTCAGGCCATATAAGGGGCATCAAAATGTTCCGCCAGTGTGCGTTGGGGGCAGACATTACAAGTTGTGGAGAGGTTCAGTAGGTACAGACGCCAGCACATCAAGCCATACCTAACTGTCAAATTTTCCCAATTGAATATGAACCTTAGCCTTTTGTCATAAAGTTGAAAATCTATCAAAGAAATTTGACAGATTGTAGTAGCTTGATGTGCTGGCCTCTGTACCTTGGTCATATATACTGATGATGGTGACATCGAATATGAAAGACGATGCGGATATTGTTCGCTAGCGGCGTGCCCTATCGGTTGTGGGAAACATGCTATCCAGAACATTTTGTAAAGCCCAAGTACAGACCAAAGGATTCCTATTTAGAACATATTGTCAAAGTTTCTATACGTACCAACTTTGGACTGAGTATACAAGGAAGTCTCGGGATAACATACGTGTCGTTACGTCTGCCCATATATGTTAAAATTCTACTATTTAAGGGAATCATGAGATACCTACTAGAGTGTTATGTTAATCTCTTCTGAGGGTGTAACCTTAGGCAGACGTAGCGAATGAGAATAAAAATATTGCGTATAACTTATACCTGGGTTTACTTTATATGCTTCGCTTGTTAATTCTTTATGGAGGCAGGGCATGGCACGCAGAGCAACGAGACTTGAACACAGGAGGCCACTTTCACCATCTGTAGGTATATAATATCGATGACACTGATACTTCGATATTTTGAGCATCTTAGGTTATTGGTATTTACTGAAACCAAATGTTAAATATTAGATCTTGTCATTACACTACTCAACTGCTGGAAACCGGTATGGTTTCCGCCTTCGGAAGCTCACTTCCAAAGGCACTCGTAAAGGCTTTAAGGTCAAGCATACCTTTGGATGACGGTGGACAATACTAAGGCTTTCGCACCGAATCAATTGTCATTAATAAAAGGTTTTAAGGTCAAGCGTACCTTTAGATGACGGTGGACAATACTAAGGCTTTCGCACCGCATCATTTTATAATATACTAATACTAATTGAGATCTCAAGAAGCTTCAATTATAATATACAACTACAACATTCTCTTAGTAGCCCAGTCTGCTACTTTGTTTTAAGGAGACTTCGTATTGCAGCACCGAAGGTCTCCTAACAGACTTATCTCAGCCTATCGCTTAGTTTCATTCTCACGAGGTTTTCGCATTGTAGTATCGAAAGACCTTTGTGTTAAGGAGACTTCGTATTGCAGCACCGAAGGTCTCCTAACAGACTTATCACAGCCTATCGCTTAGTTTAATTCTCACGAGGTTTTCGCATTGTAGTATCGAAAGACCTCTACACTATTAATTAACCTTAAAACATTATATACTCAGCTTTCAATCCAGAGATCCAGACCAGATGCAAACTCACTTTGGTACACACAGATTCTGACTAAACTTTAGCTAAACCTGAGCAAGACAAAACAAAATACTGGTTCTTACCGTCAGACTGATTTGACAGGTTCGCATGTACTTCTCGCGATGTGCCTGATTGATGTTGCCATTGTATAAAATTATTGTTTTATTTACATTCGCGGATTTTATCTTCTAAAAGTCCGCGACACTCCCGGCCGGGAATTTAAAGTAATGATATTAGATTTTGCGTCCACTCTCTGATCTTCTGCAGAGCTCTCGTGGCCGCACCTCTTCTTTCTTTTGGTACTTCTTTGTCCCTTTTCTTGTACTCATTATGCTTATCCTTATCCATTTTATCGTCATCTATCTTATCGTCCTCCATCTTATCGTCATCTATCCTCCCGTCGATCTCTAGTGATTCTTCACTATGTACTGATGTATCTCTAACGCAGTTGGTTTCATCCTTTTGATCATTTATAGTTTTACTGGTTTTTCCTATATCTATAGGTTCCATAGCTACGTCTATGGATCGAATGTCCTGTGTGTCGAATCCCTCACTTCCACCTATAGATTCGTTATATACTCGATTAGATTCGTTTTCACCATCTTCTATTTCAAGAGGGTATAATAATAATAATAATAATAATAATTCATTTATTTCAGGCTGCATAGGCCCATAGATAAATACCTTAACCTAAACATACATATTTTATAATTTCAACCTTGTGTTAATAGAAACGACTTAAGACTATGTTAGTAGCACTTCACTAAATTGCACTAAGTTGACTGTGTGCTGTCCTGTGGCACTTGTCCGCGGAAGCGACGGAACACCACGTCCTGCGGCTAAAAGTCTTCTTCCATAACGAGGGGCAGGAAACAATTCGGTACTCGCACCACAAACGCCTTGAAATTGACGTTGCGGCGCGACTCCAGTAACTGCACCCTCGGCGTGTACTTTATCTTTCGGCGCACGTACTCTACGATGTCCTCCGCCTTAGTGGTGTAGTGCAGGCGGGAGATATACACCGGTGTGTTCGGCTTAGCGGCACGCAGACTTACGTCGGGCTCCGTTGGTGCTTTGCCGCAGCGGTTCTCGATCTTCCGTGATCGGCGCTTCCTCCTCTGCACCGTCACAAAACCATCCCCATTATCAGCCTTATTCGGCGCCTTTTCCGGTACAGGCTTCATACTAGCAGCGCCAGGGGCGCTCGCTGTGACGTTAGCGGAACCCCCCTGCAGAGGTTTCACCGGGGCTGCAGACACTGGCAGCGAGACGGGGCTCGGGGCTCGGGCGGCGCTGCGTAGAGGTGCCGCAGAGACGGGCGCGGGGCTGCGGGGCGCGCAGGCAGGACGTTTTGCTAGCTCCGCAAACGACGGACGCGCAGGCGACGAAACTGCTGACGCGGATTTCGACGACGAAATATCGAGGCCGGCTCCGCAACGCGCATTTTCGAATGACGCATCTACAGGTGACCCAGTTACCGCCACACTATTGCGTATAGATGTGCTAAAGATCTTGTGAATTCTTTGTTACCTATTTTTACTTTAGCTACTCTACATAGTCCATCTATTCCCTTTTGAAGTGAGACTATCGTTCCAACTTTCCAGGTTTCTCTATTTTTGGAATCACCTCGCAACTGGACGATCTGTCCCACTGCTGGTGCAATTTTTGTAGTTACTCTTGGTTCTTTGTGTGAATGCCAATATCTCTCACGAAGACTTGGTAAATATCTGTTTAGAAACATTTCTTTGAATTCTTGTAAAATGACTAGTCCTTTCTTCCAACCTTCAATAAGATCGGTTTTGGTTACGGTACCTTCGTTGACAAAGTTTTCAGGCGAGCTTTCTACCGTTATGCATTTTCCCATTGTAAGAAAATCTGCTGGTTTTAGAACGTGTTCAAGCTCTGAGTCTACGCTAGTGAGTGGTCTCATATTCACAGATGCTTCAATCTCTTTTGCAATTGTAGTCAACTGACTGTGTGTCAGCATGTGTTTTCTCAATGTTCTTTTCATGCAATTTTTAACTATACCGATTAGTCTCTCGTAAAAACCCCCGAACCACGGCGCAAGTTGGGGTATGAATTTCCACTGTATTTCTTTATTAATACAGTACTGTTTTGACAGGATTTCAGATATAAGTTTAAAATGCGTGGCATTGTCTGATGTTATGAGTGTTGGAATGCCTCTGGTAGCAATCATTCTCCTCAATGATAGTAGGCCTTCTTCTGCCGTTAGATCTTGCACGACTTCTAGGTGTATAGCTCTTACTGCCAAACAGGTGTAAAGGCAAATCCATCTTTTGGTTTCTTCGTTTTCTCCTTTCACCAAAAGTGGTCCCATGTAGTCCACTCCTACGAAAGTAAACGGTGCACTATAGTTCACTCTTTCTGGCGGTAGCGCTGGTGTAGGTGGAAGCTTAAAAGGTCCCCCACCATGTTTCACGCAATTCGGACATTGTCTCAGAAGTTTCTGGACTTGACCTTTTCCTTGAGGGATCCAGTAGGATTGACGAATGATGCTCAATGTGTGATTTACACCCACATGATAATTTTCATTGTGTGTTTTCATTATAATGTTATAGGTAAATTCACTCTCTTTTGGTATGAGAATAGGGTAGCGTTTTTCAAAGGTCCAGTCTGCATTCATCAAGCGACCTTTACAACGTAAGATGCCATCTACGTCTTTGAATAATCTCAAATTGCGACTTAAGTTAGTCTCCTCATCCTTGTATTCTTGTGGGAAATATTCGGCTTGTAACTTTTTAATCGTTTCAAGCTTGTTTGATAATCCACTCGTTTGGGCTTGCAAATTTCTTTCTAGTTCTCTCGACTTGTCAATATTCTTTTCCGGTGTATCTTGACATTCTTTATTAACATGTCTCTCGACTCGAGGTTCCCTCGGGAGACCCTCCCGGGAAAACAGATTTATGGACTGTACCTCGCTTGTAGGCCAAGTTTCGGATCCTTGTGTCAGAAACTGAGGCCCTACTAGCCACTTGTGTCTGTCTTCTTTTGTGCTCACCGATCTTGTAGCAACATCTGCAGGATTAAGTTCGGATGGAACATATCTGACAGTCATTTCTTTGTTTCTCTTGATTTCTTCAATTCTCCGTGCAACAAACGGTGGCAATAATTTGTCTGAATTAACCCAGTCGATAACTATTTGACTGTCAGTCCACAATATTTGTCGTCTTACTTCTAGTTTTAGAGCATCGGTTACATATCTCATTAAACGGCTTCCTATTAGTACTCCCAGTAATTCTAGTCTAGGTATCTTTAGGTGTTCTTGGTCTTTTATTGGAACTAGGCGAGACTTGCCGATTACAAATGATATTTCACCTTTGGATACTATATAAATTACTGCAGCGTATGCTTGCGTGGATGAGTCTGTAAAGCAATGCAGGTCATAATTCTCTCTAGGTAATCTGGTATAACGTCTTGGTAATGCAATTTCAGAGATCTCGCTAAGGTCGTTGTTGATTTCTTTCCATCTTGATGCGAAAATTTCAGGTATGGGCGTATCCCATTTTATCTTTTCTTTCCATAATTCTTGTAACAATAGCTTTCCTGGTAACAATGTAGGCGTGGCGAAGCCGCAAGGATCATAGACTGAAGCTATTACTCTTAGAATGTCTCTCTTAGTATTTGCATTCGGTTTGTTGTTATTAAAACGTAGTCGTAAAGTATCTTCTTTTAAACGCCATTCTATACCTAGTAATTTTATGGTCTGATTTTGGTATGTATCAGAAATCTCATGCATGAATTCTTCAGAGTTCGAGCTCCATTCTCTTAGATTCATAGATATATCGTGAAATGTATCTTTACATCGTTTACAAAGAATCAAGGCTTCTTGCACTGTCTGTGCACCCGTCACTAAGTTGTCTACGTATATGTCATTAGCCGCGCTCCTAATGACGGAGTCCTTTGATTTCATGAGATGGTGTTTAATGGTGGCGTTAAGCAAAAATGGACTTGATATTATTCCAAATGGAACGCGGGTGAATCTCATACATAACAAGTTATCCTCTGTGACCTGTTTGGAAGTATCCTTAAGCCATAGGAACCGTGTAACGTCCCTGTCTTCTCTGTGTAATCCTATTTGTAGGAATGCCTTTTCTACATCGGCTGATAAACCTATTTGATGCGATCTGAATCTGATTATTAGTTTAGTTAGGTCTTCGAGCATCATCGGTCCGCAATATAAACATTCGTTTAAGCTAATTACGTTAGCTGCAATCGGAGGATTTAAAAAAAACCAAAAAAATGATTTAACTTAATTTATTTTAAAATAAAAGAATTACAGTAATTATCTGCTAAATTAGCCTAAGTGCCTATTCGAAGTATGAATATGGAATGTTAAAAACTACGAAATACAATTATTGGCTAAACTAGGTCCGTGCGTCACAAAATGCTATCTCAGCTCGGCGTTTCCGTCGTTCGCTTAATTGCAGCGTATAGTTTTATAATAAAAGTATTGAGTGCTGAGTTGGCGATTTCCCTTATGCAGCTACACGTAACATCTCCACCCGCAGATCAGAAACTATTTTAGAACTTTGAGCGAAAATGTTTCTGGAATATGTCCTCTGGCCGCGCGATCTTCTGTTTTCCCAGGTTCCTCGTAGGTATGTCTCTTGGTGTTGGGTGTTTCGGGGCGTTTGCAAAACCATTTGTTGCGATAGCCCAGTATGGCTATGATAAGTGCGCCTGCACCTAATAATGAAATGTAGAAAGGTATGGTAGTATGATATATGACATCTGATTGCAGCTGGTCAAGTTGTATCGGCTGGCTCGTCATGACTTGATTCTGGATGCTGTGTAGTCCTCCTAGGTCAATTGAACTGAGATGAACTTGGGTTAGTGCAGCTCCCGGTGTCTCCGCGTCGTAGGGAATGTTCATTAGTTTCAACGGTTGCCCTTGTATTATGTCGTTGTCATTGATTATAGTAAGTTCCTTTGTGCGAAGATAACAGCTGATAGGTATGGTAGCGAGGTAGCTTCCTTGTAGCGAATTGAAGTCTTCTCTTCCACAGACTGATTGCACTTTCGTTGGAGTTGGAAATGATAACACGTAATGCTGGTCATCTAGTTTTTCCATGGCTTCTTTTTCCAGGAATACTGTACTGAATTGGCAGGAGCTCTTCAGGGCTTGGTTCGTGATAAGTTCTTGTATGCAGTCAGTTTTTGTTCGTATTTGATGGGTTATTTCCGTTTCACAGAGATACCAGTTATTAAACTTCGAGCATTCTGCTTCTATGTACACGAAAGAGTTTCCATTAGTTGCTATAAAGGGATAGGTAGGAATAAGGGCTTGACGGTTTTTATTGGGTACTATAGATAACTTATACAAATCATAAACAATTTTGGAAATAATAGGAAATCTGAAAGCTATAACTATCTGTTTCTCGTTGAAATACGATCCGGGTCTGATTATATCGTAGTATTCTCTGAGCTCTAGACTTAGTATCCCATCCTTACTGTATATTTTTTCTAACCTATTTATCATAGACCTAAGTGTTTCTACATCTATCATAGAATGAACAGTGCTTGATGCATGTATGAACGCTAACATATTTTCTATTCTAACTAACTCTAATCTTAAGTCTTCTACATTTTCGCTAATAATAACCATAAGTTGACCAAACTTTGCATAATTTATTAAGTTACCTGTTGTATGGGTGTTATTTAGCAGTAAATCTAAGGTGCTATTAATTTTACTTTGGTTTTCGACTAACTGTATTAATACGTTATTATGCTTAGACATCCATTCCTTACTGAGGCTAATGTGATTGTTAAATTCGTTAACTAACTTATTATCATTAATCTGTAGGATTTTGATGGCATTTTCGTATTTTAAGGCATCTGTGTAATCTAGATTTCCGGTTAGGCTCTTAATTACCGATCCAAGACTGTCTACTAGACCTCTCTTTACACGATCAGGTTCTAAAGATTTTAATTGATTAGATACTTTGCCAATTTTGTTAGTAAGATAACTAATTTGGAATTCAAATAGTGTATAAGTATCATTACTAAGTCGACTTTTGTAATCTGATATCTGATACTGTAGCGTTGTAATATGATTTTCTATGTCCCTTAGATTCACGTACTGGAGGAATGTATGATGATGGGTGGTCATTCTTGTCGATCCAAGTTTATACGGTAGTAAGCCGGGTCCATTGGCCAAGCTTTCAAGTTTTATCTCCGATGACTGGGTCCCGTGAAGTACCAGCAATAGTAGAATCCTGTAACAAGTTAGGTTCCTTAGGACCTCTTTTTATTCTATTTTTGGCTACGGGTCCACGTTTTTTGGACGTGTAAACGTGTATGGGTAAGTCAGCCAGGATGGTATCTTGGGTATACCGCGGTGCCGTTTTCTGTCGACTTGCGGAAGGGTTCTTAATGAACACCTGTTGTTGGGGAACGTATTCTATCTCAGGTTCGCGGTTCTTATTTCTACTTTCTATTAAGGCAGTACGATTTGATAAGGAAGTTTCGTTAATAATGTTATAGACTTCTTTCATTTGCGCCCTATGATTATGAACGTACTGTTGTAACGATTGCTGTGTGAAGTCTATGTCTAGAATATCACGTGGGTCAAAATGTCCAGTTAGTAAATCGAATGGTCTGCACCTAGTGAAACTGTGTATTGAGGAATTATAACCAATTATAGCATAAGGCATAAGATTTACGATAGGCTCCTCTTTGTGTTGTAACTTTAATATTCTAATATGTTCAAGGAGAGTTGAATGGAAGCGTTCAATATTACCGTTATCGTTAGGTGAGTGCGGTAAGACTCTGTGATGGTTTATCTTGTGAAGGCGTGTGAATTCTAAGAACAGTTGGTTAGTGAATTCCGTTCCGTTGTCTGTCACTAAAGTTAAGGGAACTCCGTGGTGAGTGCAATATTGTAATAATGATTGGAGTATACTAATGCCCGTGCCGTCTCGAAGGTGGTATGCTTGTCCATATTTGGTGAACACATCTATAAATGTAACATACTTTTCATTGTGAACAGTCAATAAATCCATGTGAACTATTTCGAATGGTTTTGTTGCCGGGGGTACAATATTAAACTGGGGTCTAATAGGTCTCCGGTCATATTTAGCTTGCCCACAAATAATGCATTCGTTGATGAATTTGGTTATCTGGTCTTTCATTTTGGGCCAGTAATACTTCCTTGAGAGGGCTAAATAACATTCGGTAATTCCTCGGTGATTAGTTTTGCCGTCATGGTAGTGTTGAATTATCTCTTGCTGACGCAGATAGTCTTTAACATTTTCTAATTCTATCTTAGCTAGTACTAAGTTCATAGATGAGCTCTTAAACTTGTCCTGTATGACTGGTATGATGGAATACATGGCAAGAGGTGGATTTATTAGGATACCTGTTTTTACTTTTGGGTTTACGTACTCCTTGAGGGCATTGACTACATCTTGTTCTAATTTAGATGATGATATCTGGATTGCTACGCGCGTGTGAGTTTCGAATGGCTTAGTAACTACTGGTTTGCGTTTGACGTCTTCAACTATCGTAAAACATAACTGTCTATGAAATCTGTTAAGGGGTTCGTCTGTGATTGGGACTTCTAGTATGGGGTGTTCGTGACTGGTGTGTACGGTTGCAGTGGATGAGTTCGCAGATGGCGGGTTTTCTGATGGGTTAGGAATCAAAGAACATAATTCGTCTATTAAGGTGTTAGTATCTTCGTTGTGAATCTCCACCCGAGATAAGGCATCGGCGTTCGTGTTAGTTTTACCTTTCTTATAGATGACTGTGAAATCGTATTCACTAAGCTTCAGCCTCCATCTAGTCAATCGCGAATTGGGTTCTTTAAGGTTCATCATCCACTGTAAAGGTTTATGATCTGTCAATACTTTAAATTTACGACCAAACAAGTACGGCCTGAAATACTTGGTGGCCCAAACTATGGCAAGAAGTTCTTTTTCTATGGTGCTGTAGTTAAGCTCACTTTCATTTAACGTTCGGGATGCAAAACACACAGGTTTGTCGGAACCTACAGGTCCTTGAGATAGAACGGCACCAATAGCAACGTTCGAAGCGTCTGTCGTCAGTATGAACTCTTTATCAAAATCGGGATACTGTAGTATGGGGTCATTTGTTAAGAGAATCTTGCACTTTTCAAAGCTGTTTACGTACTCGGAGTCTAGTACAACTTTTCTACCTTTTTTTAAACACGCTGTGAGAGGTTTTGTAATCTTTGCAAAATCCGGAATGAATTTACGATAATAACTTACAAGCCCTAAAAATTGCTTAATTTCTTTCGGAGTCTTTGGAATGGGGTATTTTTTTATTGTATGAATTTTATCTGGGTTAGGTTTTATTCCTTCACTACTTATTATGTGTCCGAGATAACCAGTTCCATGCTTTAGGAATTCGGATTTATCCATTTGGATTTTAAAGTTCGATTCCCGAAGTCTATCGAAAACTTTCTCGAGGTTGGTCATATGCTCTTGTAGTGACGTGGAGAAGACTATGATGTCATCTAGGTACACGAGGCATATGTCATTCTCCCCCTGACCCCTGAGGACATTGTCCATAACCCTTTGAAAAGTGGATGGTGAATTCTTAAGTCCCATGGGCATTCGAAGGAACTCGAAATGTCCATGCTCGACATTAAAAGCTGTTTTCTGAATATCCTGAGGGTCCATTTCGACTTGATAGAAGCCGCTAGCCAGGTCTAGAGTGGTGAAGTATTGGCACCTACCTAGTTTGTCGAGAACATCGCTAATGTTCGGGATGGGGTATTTGTCAATAATAGTTTTTTCATTGAGTTTCCTAAAGTCAACTACTAAACGCCATTTTTGCTTGCCCGAGGCGTCCATTTTCTTGGGGACCACCCAAATGGGGGAGCTCCATGCAGACTCTGAAGGCTTTATTATTCCCTGGTCTAACATTTTTGAAATCTGTTCCCTAACCTCCTGACGATGAATGAACGGATATCTGTAACTTTTTGTGTACACCGGGACCTCATCTGTAGTTTTGATACGATGTTTTATGCGATTGGTAAAGGTTAACGTTTCGCCTTCGATGTAAAACACGTCAGCATATTTCGAGCAAAGAGCTATAAGGTTGACTTTCTCCTCCTCGTTTAAGTGATCTGTTCGTAATCGCGTTGTAACTTCCTGAACTCGCGTGGTACGTTGTTCGGTGCGCGTGCACTCGATATTAAATAAACTCGCGTGCACTGGTCGATCAAGTGATATTATAATATCATTCGGGCTCGTATTTTCTATTTCTAAGTAGCCGCGGTTATTGTCCACAATAGTAAGACACTCACGTATAGTACAATTGCATATAGTCTGTTCGCTAACTAATGCTGCGCCGTTTGGAGTGTCGATCGGTATTCTAACTAACTTCGAAGACTGAGCAGGTATTATGTCTTCATACAAGTTAACATTGCAGGAATTATACATACGGATAGGATTTGATGATGTGCGCGTTACTAACTTCTGATCTTTTAAGTCTATCTTGGATTCCCATTTAGTTAGCAGATCTAAACCAATCAAACCATCGAAATATTCATGAAAACGATATACAAATAATTTGATAAACTCCGGATCGTTAAATTCCGCGAAGCACGGTAAACTTATAGAATAATTATTTCTACTAACCGCGTGTACATTAGTGACTTCAAAAGGGTCGTAATTTAAAGGAAAATTCGAAAAATATTTTTCAACAGCCTCTGGACTTATAAAAGATTGATTCGCGCCGGTGTCAATTAGCAATTTCAAAGGTGGTTCCGAAATTAGTATGTACGGTAACTGACGCTGAGTTTGTAGATTTAATTCTATTTTTGTTTTTTTGATTTCTGGCCCTCCTGAAAATCCTGACTTACCTGACTTGGACCTGCCTGAGGTTCAGTTAGTCCTGTAATATTATCCTGAACACTTACATCGCTTAAAGTAGGATCATAGTTGCACTCTAATGCAGCGAACGGGTTATAATCGTAGTAATTGTTATCGTAATTAAAACCGACCGGCTCGTAATAATACTCCATCGGGTAATATGAGTCGTCGTATGACGCGCACTCATTCATGTTCATTTCGCGACTTTTAAAATAATTTGTTGGTGGCGGATTGCCTGAATTCTGCCAATTATGGCCAGATAACATGGGTCTAGGTGTAAAATGCTGTACCCCACTCATAGGTCTAGGACCTTGATTTTGATTTTGCATCGGAATGTTTCTAGGTGGCAACCGGAACATGTTACTTTGAGCGTTATAAGATTGAGGTACCGCACGGAATATCTGCTGGGTTCGATTAGGCATGCGATTTTGGGACTGCTGATTAGTAAAATTAGGGTTGAACCTAAATGGTTGTGGTGGTGGTAGTTATGGTTATGCCTATGGGATTGGGCCAGTTGGGAATTGGTACCGCGAAATTATTACTACGCGGAGGAACTGGGTTAGTATTAGCGTGAAGCGCTACAGGGTTAGAATTCTTTTGTGTAGTGGGTTTTGAAAATTCACTACGTTCCTGTAAATACATTACGTTAAGTTCTTCCTGTACATATTCAAGGGCTTTTTCAATCGTATCGGGACGCATGCATCTTATACGGGACCCTAATGGTTCCTTTAATCCTTTTACAAAGGCCTGCATAGTAACTTTTTTGTACAGTGTACGTTTCGCTTCCACTGTAGTAGAAATTTGCTCGTGTAATGTTACATACGTCATCATCGTACTGAACAAAGTTTGGCATTCCTCATAGAATTCCTGAGGTGTCTTATTTCCCTGTGTGGCTAAAGAAAGGTCTCTATACAAAGCTGTTTCGTCTCGTTGATCCGAAAAGTTATTGATTAGGGCTGTTCTAATCCCTATCCAACTCTCAGGTATGCCGTTGGAATTGATGGTACAAGCGGCGGAGCCTTTTATTTTATTTAAGATGCCATTTAATAAACATAAGTTATTTAATTCGCTACCCGGGGCATTACTAACATACTGAGTTACTATTTGATCGCATATTCTAATAAACCTAGTTAAAATATTTGGGTTCCCATCGAACTCCGGGACCATACGAAGGGTCTTGAAAATTGCATCCGGGTCGTGGGCCATATTTACGCTATTTATACTACTATATAGTGCCAATCCCACACACAACTTCCCGCACCTCTAGAGTACGTCGTGTGCCGGCCCGGTTGCGCGACTAACTCTAGACGGCACCCCACTATGAGCGATATCCCGATCCCGCCAAAGCATATGACAGTTGGCCACGATCGCTCCTAGTCCGCGCACGCGCTTTGGTTTCCGCGCACTCCTGCGCCTCGCGTGCCGCTACCTACCTAGGTACTAAAAGTTCTCTTTATTTAATGTTCCCACCTACTACCGTGTTTTACATCTAATATACAGTTTTACACCATATAGTTCGGAGTTTTCTTGTGTAGAAGTACCCCGGCTACAACTGGCGTCCCAACGTGCGGCCGTGTTTTAAAGTTAAAAACGGTCGTGTAAAACTGTAAGTGTGTATAACTACGACTATAAAAAGACTCGAAGAACAGTGTAGTGTCGAAACAGTGACTTTCCCGGGTTTCTTCGTGCGGCGTTATATACCTACCTCGCCCGCGCCCCCCGTGGTTTCGTTACGTTTTGTGTACATAGAACATAGTTATCATAGAACTTTTAGCACATTTTGGTGTTATATAGTGACTAGACTGTGGATTTTGTGATTCGAACTAGTTATTTTACGTTTTAGTCGTTCTAGTGCCTATTTAACTACTTCCTAGAACAGTCGTGTACCTAGTCGAAATCAAACGGCCATTTTGTAGGAAACAATCTCGAACATTCTTTTGTTTAGCTACAGTGCTATATTTTTACGAACTTGTTTTTATTACTTACGTTTAGTCATCCTAGGTTAGGTATAGTGTTTTTAGTTTAGGTTACCTAGGATAGTCGTACCTACAGTTACAAGTCGTAATCCTGTGAATATTTGTTTAATTATAGTGAACTATTATTGTGTACCTACCTATATTGACGCTTCGTGCGAGTTACCGTAGTTTTAAGTGTTAGATTAGGATACCTAGAACACTGACTCGTGTCGAACATTGTGATAGGTAACTTTATATATTTGTGTGAACTGATTTTATTTAAAGCAAGTTTTGAATGTTATTTACGTAGGTACTTACGCGTTGTATACGAACGGTTGACGAACTAGGTTACCTACCTAGGTACGCTAATACCTAGTTGTCGTGTCGGAACTTTGTTTATAGTGCGTATAGAGATATGGTGCTAACACGGTCACGTGCTAATAGTGCTTCGCGTGCTACGCAACAGCCTGTAGACACGTACACTACTGCTGGTGAACAGCTGGACGGCGCGATGCCATCTACTTCTGATGGAGGTGCATTATTCGTGGATGTACGGTCGTCTACGCCGCAGCTGGCTGGACCTCCGTCCGCCGGCGCCTCAGCCCTATCACCACCGCCGCTGTATGGGCGTGAGCTGCCTGTGTACTCGCAGATGCACCAGCATGGGCATGCTCCGCCCGTCGCCTCACCGCAGCCACCGATGTCCGCACCCATCGTTATGACGGACCAACAACTGGTATTCCTACTGCAATCCTTACGGTCGCAGCCGCCTATCTATACAAGGCGCGCCGCCACCGCCGACGACGACTGTAAGTACAGCAAACTTCTCTAACTGTACGGCGAGATTCAATGGTACTGGCGATGTCCTACCATTTGTGGATGCCATTCAAATTTTTAAAGACTGTGTTGGTGTTCACGACGACATGGCACTGAGAGGCCTGCCAATGCTGCTCACTGATTTTGCGGCTACATGGTGGCAGGGTGTTAAACACTCGGTCACGAGCTGGCAAGAGGCCATTCATTTAATTCGTCAGACATACGGTCCACGCCTCCCACCTCATAGAATATATAGAGAGATGTTTAGTCGAGAGCAGGGTGACGAACGCACAGATGTTTTCGTGTGTAGGGTAAGAGCCCTAATTGCCCAGCTACCGTTGCACACATTGCCGGAGAATCCGGTGCAGCTGGATATGGTCTACGGTCTACTCCATAGGAGAATACGGGAGAGAGTAACAAGGAGTTCCTTTACTTCGTTCGCCGAGCTGCTACAACAGGCTCGAGTAGTAGAGGATATTTTCGAAGAAGTGTGCGCTGCGGCGCCAATCAAAAAACATATTTCTGTATCTCTCGTCCCGCCGCCGCCGCAGATATCTGCACATGCTTCGGCGTCTTCATCAGCTTTTTCTTCAGGGAATAAAGAAGAAACAGCACCGCCAAACAAAGCTCGGCCTAGGTGCGCATATTGTAAGATGTTCGGACATGTCAAGGATGACTGCCGTAAACTTGTAAATAGGAGTAAGGTGACTGCTGAACCAGTTAAGAGCGAACCAACTGCGGCTCAGCCTGAGCTGCGCCAGTCCGTAACTTGCTTTGGATGTGGTGCGCCCGGTGTGATCCGGTCGAACTGTGCAGTGTGTAGAGGAAAACGCACAGCACCGCCGACCACGACGTCCGCGTTCCAGTCGGTGTCCGTAGGTGAAAAAGTATTGAACCCGCGAGTGCGTCCAATTTTCAATGTGCAAGTGTT
The DNA here is from genome assembly GCA_947361185.1 of Charanyca ferruginea. Taxonomy (NCBI): domain Eukaryota; kingdom Metazoa; phylum Arthropoda; class Insecta; order Lepidoptera; family Noctuidae; genus Charanyca; species Charanyca ferruginea. The sequence goes on from OX376056.1 coordinate 24,203,551, forward strand.
CGGTGCTGTAGGTACCGCGTTATTGGACACAGGTGCGAAGCAATGCGTTGCTAGTGATAGTCTAACCAGACACTTGCGGGCTAATGGCCAAGTGTTTAATAGTGTAGAGACAGAGTTAAAATTTGCAGACGGAACCCATCGGGTTCAAATTGTTGAAACTGCCTTAGTCGATGTAAAGGTGCAGGGAGTTGCAGTAAGCACTCTTTTTATGGTCTTGCCTGGCGCAACTGATTCTTTATTAGGAATGAATTTTATAAAGGACGCTGGCATGATACTCGACTTCGAGAGGAGTCGGTTCTCTTTACGCGATACAGGGTATTACGAGCTGCATTACGAAAGTGAAGACCACGTTGCGGTCAGTTCCACTGTCGGCCTCCGTGAGTGTGAGGGCATTCTCCTACCACCGGCCGATAAGATGAAGTTGGCTGCGCTGCTGGAAGATAATGCAGATATTTTCAGTGTAGGGGGAGGGCCGACGCCCTTTGCTTTGCACAGAATTGATACAGGGAATGCCGCGCCTATCTCAACGCCTCCTTATCGGGTAACACCCGCAAAGAAAGAGATGATTAGGTCGGAAATTGACAAGATGCTCGAACTGGAGGTAATAGAGGAAGCAGAGTCTGAATGGGCTTCTCCAGTAGTGCTGGTCCCCAAAAAGAATGGTGAGACCAGATTTTGCGTCGATTACAGAAAACTAAACGCTGTGACGCGTACGGACAAATACCCGCTGCCTGTAATCGACGAAATCTTATCTTCCACAAAAAGCAATTGTGTGATGTCCACTATCGATTTGAAAGCTGGGTATTGGCAAGTCGAAGTAGCCCCAGAAGACAGACATAAGACTGCATTCGTGTCACCGTTCGGAACGTTCCAATTTAGGCGCATGCCATTTGGTTTGAAGAACTCGCCGGCGACGTTCCAGCGGCTAATGGATCGGTTTCGTTCAGGGCTAAAGGACGTTACAGTTGTGGCTTATTTGGATGACATTTTGATAATCTCAGATGACCTAGATGTGCATCTACAAGATCTACAACAAGTCTTCAATCGCTTACGTCAATTCAACCTAAAAGCCAACCGTGATAAATGTGTATTTGCCAGGGAAAGAGTTACGTATCTTGGGCATGTAATTACTGTCAACGGTATCGAACCTGACCCGTCAAAGGTCCAAGCAGTTGTGGAGATGGTGCCTCCTTCAAATCTAAAGGAGCTAAAAAGCTTCTTACAAACTTGCGCATGGTTCCGAAAATTTATCCCTCATTTCTCTGAAGTGGCACAACCGTTGACCGACCTCACAAAAAAAAATAAATCCTGGGTATGGGGAGAAAAGCAAGTTGACGCATTCAACGAGCTCAAGCGGAGACCTTACCACGAGTCCGATCCTGCGCCAGCCAGACTTCGAGCAACCATTTATTTTACGCACAGACGCCAGTGCCTATGCCCTGGGCGCAGTGATCGTGCAAGGTCCGGAGCCGAAGTCTGAAAGACCAATTGAATATGCCAGTAGGTTATTAACGGCAGCAGAGCACAATTACTCCACGACAGAGCGGGAAGCGTTGGCTGTAGTGTGGGCCCTAGATAAGTTCCGTGGTTATCTGGAAGGCGCCCAAGTACGTGTTGCAACCGACCACCAGCCCTTGAAGTGGCTATTGTCTGTGAAGACACCAAGTGGCCGCCTTGCACGGTGGGCCCTTAAAATTCAAGCTTATAACCTGGATGTTGAGTACACTCCGGGGAAAGCTAACGTAGTGGCGGATACGCTTAGTCGTCCCATGTGCCAACCACCAATAGACGAAGTACCTGACTCTACCTGTGATCTGTGTCCTGTCTCAGTAGACTTACCTCACCGTAGCTCCGAAGAGTTGCGAGCCGTTCAGCTCGAAGATCCTGAAATTAGGAAAATACTCACGGATTTTGAAGATGGCGATGCTGCTACTCGATGGACAGATCGCGGTTATTATCTTTCAAATGGAGTACTTTTTCGCTTTGATCCGGATGGAGAATCCGAGGAGCCCCAGCTGGTCGTACCAGAATCTATGCGCGCCGAGATCATGAAAGAGCTTCATGATGCACCTACGGCTGGTCACTTGGGTTTAGAGCGCACTCTAAAGAGAATCAAGGAGAGATTCTGTTTTTCAAATATGCGTCAGTACGTATCAAAATATCTCAAGGCTTGCGATCTTTGTCAGAAGTTTAAGCCTACCAATCTTAAACCAGCTGGTTTACTCCAAACCCCTGTCTCGCAGCAACGTTTTGAAGTCCTCGCCATGGATCTGTTTGGTCCTCTGCCTGAGGGTAGTAAAGGTGAGAAGTGGATCTTCCTAATTGAAGACACTGCGAGCAGATGGGTGGAGTTGTTTCCGTTGGTCGAAGCCAACGCAGAAAGCTGCGCCAAGGTGTTGATTGAAGAAGTTTTTATGCGATATGGTTTTCCCCGTCGAGTTATCTCAGATAACGGGACCCAATTCGTGTCAGCAGTCATGCAAAAAGCAATGCACGTTCTCGGTGTTCATCAAAATTTGACTCCAGTATACCATCCCGAGGCCAATCCTGCAGAACGAAAGAATCGCGAGATGAAACAGATGTTGGCGATCTTGATAGATCCAGAGCATCGTCGTTGGCCTGAAGTATTGCCTGCTGTGCGATTCGCCTTAAATTCGGCACCTAATCAGGGTACTAGCCACTCCGCCGCTTTTCTAACTTTTGCGCGCGATTTCCGGTCCCCAGTGGACGTAGCTCACGACCTGAGGACGGTCGTAGAGCACGAAAACTACGTACCGCAAATCACGCCATACTTACGTTATTTCGTTCACCGCCTCCAAGAAGTGAAGTGGCGAGTTGAGCGCCAGCAGGATATTCGCAAAGAGGCTGCGGATAAGAACCGTCGTCCTGGGCCGAAGTATCAGGAGGGTGATCTCGTTCTCGTGGATAGCCATCGCCTTAGCCAAGCCGCGAAAGGCTTCACTAGTAAGTTTGCCCCGAGACGAGAGGGTCCCTATCGTGTTAGTAAAGTGGTCTCGGCAACCACTTACGAGGTTGTAGATAAGGAGAACGAACCTCGAGGCAAGTATCATGCCAGTTTACTTACACCTTACGTAGGTGAGTCCGATGTTGTCATTCATGGTAGGAAAAAAGGGAGACCTCGTAAGTTACCGGTTGCCAAGCCAGCTCCAGAGCCTTCAGCTGACTTGGAGGGGGAGGATATAGTGCCAATCCCACACACAACTTCCCGCACCTCTAGAGTACGTCGTGTGCCGGCCCGGTTGCGCAACTAACTCTAGACGGCACCCCACTATGAGCGATATCCCGATCCCGCCAAAGCATATGACAGTTGGCCACGATCGCTCCTAGTCCGCGCACGCGCTTTGGTTTCCGCGCACTCCTGCGCCTCGCGTGCCGCTACCTACCTAGGTACTAAAAGTTCTCTTTATTTAATGTTCCCACCTACTACCGTGTTTTAGATCTAATATACAGTTTTACACCATATAGTTCGGAGTTTTCTTGTGTAGAACCCCGGCTACAACTATCACTATTTAAATCTCTACTGTTATCTATAGCACTCCAGCGAGCCGTACGAGATGCGGGCTTCTGGGAATTGGAGTTTTTCGGGTGAAAAATCTTGGAAGTTGGGTGGTACTAGGACTAAAAGGAAGCAACACAAGAACAATTCAAGTGTACTTACAAATTATTCATCTCTGGTTCTCTCGTGAATCGAAGTCTGGATTCTCCTTCCGGAATTGCAGCTGGACCGTAGATTCGGATATTCGGCGCCGGGGCTCGATAGCCACCCAGGCGATTCGCGTACGCGGATATCGATATTAGAGATCCTAAAGCTCGCGAACCGGCCCGCGAATATCCTACCGACTGCGACAATTACGTTAGCTGCAATCGGAGGATTTAAAAAAAACCAAAAAAATGATTTAACTTAATTTATTTTAAAATAAAAGAATTACAGTAATTATCTGCTAAATTAGCCTAAGTGCCTATTCGAAGTATGAATATGGAATGTTAAAAACTACGAAATACAATTATTGGCTAAACTAGGTCCGTGCGTCACAAAATGCTATCTCAGCTCGGCGTTTCCGTCGTTCGCTTAATTGCAGCGTATAGTTTTATAATAAAAGTATTGAGTGCTGAGTTGGCGATTTCCCTTATGCAGCTACACGTAACAAGCTTTTATATCCATTAACTTTAGCTGAAGCATCGTATACAATTCTAGTGGGCTTTCCTGGCTGTTGGACACCGTGATGTGGTAAGTAGTGTACAGGTCTATCTTCTTCTATAGTTTCACTAAATTCGGGAACTATTTCAATTATTCCTTTCTGTCGCTGATCTTGCAGCGTTTCATCATATGATTGTATTGATTTGGAATTCATTCGTTTGATTAGGCTCTTGAGGCGGCCGAATGCCATTCCAAAGTTGGTGGTCAGGTTAGGCGGAAATTCTTTCCACGGCCAGTGCACGTAATATCTTCCTTCGATAAATTCGGTTGTCTCATTGAAGCTTCTAATCGCTTCTTCTTCCTTTGTTATCTTCGGTGAATCGGTTATCCCGATGGACTCAAGATCCCACAGAGAGGATATGTTTACTTGATCCATTGGCAGGTCTGGTTTAGTTAACTTCACATCTAGCTCTGTTTGGAAATATGTAGTTACCGTTAAAGCCTCTTTAGTTTCCGGGTTCATTATTCCGGATAATATCCAACCGAACTTGGTATCAACTAGATACAGATATTCTCTGATTTGAATCTTCTCAGTTTTCATAAAACTGTAGTAATAATCGTTACCTATAAGAATGTCAACTTGGTCCGATGAACCATCGTCTGCTAGTAATTCTTTCTGTTTCCAGTTACTAAGCTCACGTGGTGCAACTGGTATTCCTTTACATATCATTGATAATACATTTACATAAATTGGTTGTCTAGACATGTCTCTGGTTTCTAAATTAATTCTAACTACAGTACTTTTAAGTTCTCGGGGAGCTTCTGCTCCAAAGGTAAAAATAGATAAGCTTTCCTCTTCTTCAATTGGGAGATCTAATTTACGTGCGATTTTCTGAGTGACGTAGGATCTTTGTGACCCAGAATCCAGCAAGATTCGACATTTAACTTGGTGGGAAGTATCTCCTTCCTTTGAGGCCATAGCAACTGCTGTTTGCAGCACAGTGTCTCTTTTACTGTTTATTGCTGAAAGCGTAGATGAATGTACTTGAGAAGGGAATTGATTGGGACACAATGCTCTATTGTGTCCACGTTCTTTACAATGAAAGCATGGCCTCTGTGATTTGCAACTTTGGATGCTATGGCCAAGACGAAAGCATTGATAACAACGGTTTTTGATCATAATCTTTCTATCTGTAGAAGTTTTATATTTATCGCACTGGTCGTTGAAGTGGCTACCATTACAGAATATACAGCTTAACTTCGCCCTCTTCCTTTGAGGTTCTCCTGATGACTTGACCTTTGACGATCTTGTTTCTTTATTATTAGTCATATTTCCCTTTGCTTCAGTGGGACGTTTCCTGTTCTCTTGCGTAACATGCAGCGTTTTCACAGTGTAATTTTCAATTGCCTTAGGGTTTCGTTCTTGTGTTATTCGACTCGCATCTTCACGAGCAGTAATGATGATTTCCAAAAGTTTCCTTAACTCTTGAATAGAATTCTCAGTCGATCTTATCTTAAGTTCATAAATTAGGTCTTCGGGAAATTTCTCGAAAATTAGATGCCTCAAATGATTATGGTTTATATCTTCACCCAGCGACTCTAGGACTCTTAAATGGCGCTCTACTTCATTTAATACTTTCCTGCACTCATTTGTTGTCTTATCGGAAGGTTTTACTTTAGACAACGCAGAGTAATGAGCGTCGACTAAATGGCAAGTCTTCCCATATCTTTCCTTTAATGTTCTCAACGCAATCTGGTAGTTGGCGTTAGTAGTGTCGAAACCGTCAATAACCTGTTTAGCTTCCCCTTTTACAGATGCTTTTAGGTACAATAACTTATCGACCTCAGTGATGTTTCTGGCGTCGATGTTAGAACCGAATTGGTCCCAAAATTGATGCCAGTTCAAAACGTCCCCGTCGAACTCAGGCAAGTTTAGTTTTGGTAGACGGCTAGAGGTGCTGCTGGCTTGGATGGCCCCCTGTTCGACTGCATCGCTTCGCGTGGAAAACATTTTAATTTTTACATTCAATTCGGCGAGGTTCTGTTCAGCTTCAAGTTGAATTTCGCTCATTTTTCCTATGTCGTCAGCGGAAGGATTATTAATAATACGAAAGTAGTTAGTGAGGTCTTCGTTAAATCTCTTTAATGACGATTCAAGTTTAACCTTTACAACGTCTGCGTCATATCTTGTCTCATCATTATGTATAGAGAGGCGGGAGGATAAGCTAGACTGATGTTCGATTTGATTTGCTAATAATTGCAAGCGGTGCAACAATAATTCTTCCATGTTTGCAAAGGACCTGTAACCGAAATTGTATCATGCCCATACCGTTTACTAAGACGTACAGCATAATAGTCTTTGTAATAATATTTCTATTACGACAAACGATAATAAGGGAATCCTTCTTTTCTGATAGACTTACTCTAGAAGTATATGAGTTTATGTAATAAATTAAGCCTAACAATGTAATTTGATATCATTACCTCATTCGGAATAGTCTCTATTCAATATATATACGAGTAGTATATATATTCTATGTGTACCTACTTGTAACTGTCAATTAGTTCGTTAAAAAATCGCCAAATCTGACTTCAGCCAGTATTTATTAAAATAAAATAAAAACAAGTAATTATGTCCTCTTTATCGTTAGCTTGACAAAACAGCAATTTTATCATAATCATTACACCGGTACTTAAAGGTAATTAATCACTTCTACTTATTTTCAGATGCATCGGAGTTTGCAAGAAATTTAAATATCTGAGGTGTGTTAGCCAATGTGAGGGCTATGCTTTGTTTATCTTATAGAAAATGTATTTAAGTGTTTGGATTCAATTTCATTTGAATCCTAAAATTATAGTTGATCTGTTTCAAATGTGTAAGTAATGTAGTAAGAATTTAACAAGTTCCATGTATTAATATCAAATTTGTCTTCATTAATTTGCTGTATTTGGTTTCAGAAATCTTCAGGATCCTGTTACAAATAACAGATTGAATACATACAAGTTTGATTTCCACAGTGGACAAACATGTGTAGTTTTACCAAATAAATTTATGTTTGAAGAAGTAATTACCCCACACCAAAATAAATGTTCATGATAATCACTGCTGCAGAATTATCTCACATTCTAATTGGTGTGCTATCAACTATTCTTAAACAACTATGATTAAATATCTCGCAGATATTACAATATAAATAAACAAATAGTTCAGTTCTTAGGTGCGGTACTCAAATAAATAATAATACTTGCTATCTCCTTAGTTTCCAATCAAGAAACATTTACTTTCACAAGGTATAGTTACTCCAAATTTTTAACTAAATATTATGTTGTGATAAGCCTCCCTTTTAGTATTGATCTTACTCGCTCTATGTTATGTGGGATGTAATATTATTTATGCGTGTTTCTCATAATATCTATCAATCTTATAAATGTACTAGGTGCTTACTGAACTTTTTAATAAATAGGTATATCGTCAGAATTCTGCCAGTATGAGTTACTTACTAAAGGCGTGTAAGTAAGTAGGTAGGTAGTCTTTATTCAAAGAAACCGATCTCTTTGCAATTTGTATGCTCACTCGTGGCATGCCAATACAGGGTATGATTTCATCTACCAATCTTAATAAAAGTTTATTTACCTCGTAGTCGTGTAGGTTCCGTATTCTTGTTTACACACCGGATCGTACTCGCAGCTGTCTTTTCCGATAATAAACTGCAAATGCTAGCCCAAGATGGTCGATGCTTTCTGCAAATCCCCGATTATCACATCAATCCTAATGTTTTTTACAAAGGTAACATGGCAATTCTCTTGGGCCATCGGTATATTTTAGGATACGATCGCAGATGACATAGATGAGGATAATCGCTCTAAAATAATAATTATTTTTTACACGTTCGCATTTAAATTCACTAGACCACAACCGAAAGTTCCAATCGTTCAAAACTATATTCTTAATGATAACTTACCAATAGATTCTAATTTCTATTCTAATTCGTGGCTTACTGCCAATGATATTCTAATAAACAGATATGTTATACACTCACAAAACAAACGAAAAAAGTGTTCCGCGCAGCAGCGGCTGCACACATTTACATTTTTCATTCATTTTACAATTCACTACAAGTCAAAATGTTGAAAAGGGATGGCTTGAAAAAACCAACCAGAAAAAAAGAGACAGTTAGTGTTGTCAATTGCGCGTGAATGTAAACGGGCATTATCCTGGCCACCAATCACTGCGTCTTGGCATCACAGACTAGCAAAATTTTACGAGACAGAAGGTACAAACCGCGAGTTCATTTATACACGCGGTTTGTACCTATAACAACTAATAAACAGGACTAAATGTATAATAGAATATATAATTACAATATTAAACAGAGTAGAAAATATTTATTTTGTAATAAAATTAATTTCTTTGTTTACGAACAAATGCGATCCATTCTTGAAGCCAGATCTCATTGGATAACCTTAACGAAGAAAGGATAATAAATATCTGTTGTCATATTGTTTAATTTCTAATTAGGTATATAAATGATTGAATAAAACCAAATGATTAAATATTACAAGGTTAGAAAAAAGAAAAACAGAACTGTGGGTAAACAATGACTTTACTGCCTACGATATCGCATCTGTACTTTTATTCTATGTCCGGAGTGAACGCGTCCTTGTCTTACTCACGTGAAACAATGTACTTCCATTTCTTTCTTTTTTCTAACCTCCAAATATAGGAATATTAGGAAAATAATTGAAATATATAAACAAATCGATGTATATTGCGTAGTTACATGTGATATGAGATCCCTTGTGCTTTATTAAATTGGGTATCATAATTGGTACACTTTCTAAATACACAAAATAGCATTTTTTTATTTTTTTAGCTGCTTTAACAAAGCGTACCATTCGTCGCCATGCGTGACGCAGACTAAAGGCAATACGTCCTAATTAGGACGTTTTTGAATCTTCAAAATTGTGCGCTCATAACATATCTGTTTAATATAATATCATTGCTTACTGCCGACAACAATACTTCAGTAAGAAAAGTTATTCAAACTTTTCTCGTCGTTATTTCGTCAATCGATCCATGCGTCACAAACAAAAAAGTAAAACTTTGCTGACATTAGTGCGGTGGTAGTTAACTATTTAATAAATCGTAACGACAACCAATTTCATTTTCTCATAATCGATTTCTCATTTATCGATCAGATTAAAATTCCAGTATTATCTTCTACAGTTTATTGCAACAGTAAACATTGACTTTAATATTCCTGACACGAAATTAAACAGCATTTCATTCCCAATTTTATGTCAGATACACCAGACATCAAGTTCACGATAACCGAACGGTAAAGACAAAAACATAAATTAGTCGATTTCTGAGTGTATCGTGAATAGTTCAAAAGTTGATTAATTGTACATCCCTACGGACTAATATAGCAACTGATGTACTCTTAAATTTTTTAACTTGTTATTCTTCTCTGAAAGGTAATTTTGTATAAACGCCAAGGGTATTAATTAAGAATTATTTACTTCTTTAGTGTGGTATTTAATCCAGATAGATTCCTAAATTAAATTTCATTCCAGAATTGGCTCGTCAATTATTTAACTTCCGGCCGGTATTCATACTATTCAATAAAACTACTACGATTCAATATATTAAAAGAATAAAAATGAATTAAAAACAATAATATAATTTTTAATTACGCAACTTACGTAATTACAATGTTTTCCTTTGAACAAAGGTTCACAGTACATAATTCAAATTATTTACTTATAGTGGAAACAGCGCCATCTAGCGATCCATTCGGAAAACTTAAGTTACAAACAAGGTGTTATTATCAAACTTTACCATTGTATAATAAAATAATTGTAACAAAATAAATCTGTAGCTCGTCGTGGTGTTGGTGGCCTCTGCTCAATCCCGTGTGCTCTGTTTACATTAGTGCATACTGCAACTAAATCTTTATTCACAACTTCTAGTGTGGTTTATGTCTTTAAATATTTAATTAATGATTGCTCTTCTCCACTATGGGTGTTAAGAGTTGTGTCAATTCACTTCTCTCTTACTAATGGTACTGCTGCCATGCCTGCATTAGGCTCTCTTGGCACTCATAACATTCTTGAAATCAGCAGATCCCAGCATCTCCACCATGTCGTTACGTCTGCCCATATATGTTAAAATTCTACTATTTAAGGGAATCATGAGATACCTACTAGAGTGTTATGTTAATCTCTTCTGAGGGTGTAACCTTAGGCAGACGTAGCGAATGAGAAAAAAAATATTGCGTATAACTTATACCTGGGTTTACTTTATATGCTTCGCTTGTTAATTCTTTATGGAGGCAGGGCATGGCACGCAGAGCAACGAGACTTGAACACAGGAGGCCACTTTCACCATCTGTAGGTATATAATATCGATGACACTGATACTTCGATATTTTGAGCATCTTAGGTTATTGGTATTTACTGAAACCAAATGTTAAATATTAGATCTTGTCATTACACTACTCAACTGCTGGAAACCGGTATGGTTTCCGCCTTTGGAAGCTCACTTCCAAAGGCACTTGTAAAGGCTTTAAGGTCAAGCATACCTTTGGATGACGGTGGACAATACTAAGGCTTTGCACCGAATCAATTGTCATTAATAAAAGGTTTTAAGGTCAAGCGTACCTTTAGATGACGGTGGACAATACTAAGGCTTTCGCACCGCATCATTTTATAATATACTAATACTAATTGAGATCTCAAGAAGCTTCAATTATAATATACAACTACAACATTCTCTTAGTAGCCCAGTCTGCTACTTTGTTTTAAGGAGACTTCGTATTGCAGCACCGAAGGTCTCCTAACAGACTTATCTCAGCCTATCGCTTAGTTTCATTCTCACGAGGTTTTCGCATTGTAGTATCGAAAGACCTTTGTGTTAAGGAGACTTCGTATTGCAGCACCGAAGGTCTCATAACAGACTTATCACAGCCTATCGCTTAGTTTAATTCTCACGAGGTTTTCGCATTGTAGTATCGAAAGACCTCTACACTATTAATTAACCTTAAAACATTATATACTCAGCTTTCAATCCAGAGATCCAGACCAGATGCAAACTCACTTTGGTACACACAGATTCTGACTAAACTTTAGCTAAACCTGAGCAAGACAAAACAAAATACTGGTTCTTACCGTCAGACTGATTTGACAGGTTCGCATGTACTTCTCGCGATGTGCCTGATTGATGTTGCCATTGTATAAAATTATTGTTTTATTTACATTCGCGGATTTTATCTTCTAAAAGTCCGCGACAATACGTGTTCAGTACAATAACATCTATAGCCATATAATGGGGTTGAAACGCCACTGTAGTGCCTCTGAAATGTTTGCAGAGGCAAGGCTGAACGCGTTTAATTTTTGTACTTATGGAAGATCAATCATACTACTCTACTAATCATACACTGTGACTTAATTATGGTATTGTTAATATGTTGTTATTATTTTGCTTAATCTGCATTTCGGTCCAAGTGGCGGACTGTCAAGTCCTTATTACTAATTTAAAATAGAGTTTCTCTCATAAGTATATGTTATGTTACCGCTAATGTGCGTAAATTATCAGTTAGAGTGCAGATTAACTTGTCAATCTGCTGATTATCTGGTTGAGTCCGTTAAAGTGGCAAAAAATGTTTAAGTTCTTATATTAACTAGATATTCTGCAGACTTCTTATCGGTAATCTGCAGACAAACGGCCAAGCATACGGTTACGTTAAAAAATAGGTTCTTTATTTGTACAAATGTAATAAAATAAATTAATACAATAGTGTGTAATTAATATTTTACTCGTATGTTACTCCACCGGATTAACCGATCAATTTAGACAATTTACTAAAGGAACTTTACTTTAATAAAATCAAAGCTAGGCTTAAGGCTTCATAAGCCTAAAGACGTAAAACTATTAAACTGCAATAGAATCTATCCTAATTATTGTCACAGTCACAGCTCTATCACATATTCCACATAAGAAAAACACAGAATTACTTATTAGTACAATCTAAAGATTGGTGACATTTTGCAATACACAAATAAAAATTCAATGAACGATTATACGTTATATGCAGATTAACCAGGTAAATTCCCATTTCACCCTATAATGGTTCGTACATGGCAATTTGCGAATAGTTAATGCGCATATTATATTAACGTACCTATTACGTATTCTAACGGTAACATATAAACTAATAAAACTAGGTTATTATAACAAAATTAGGCGAGACGGTTGGCGCAGTGGTCGAGCGATTGGCTGTTGCGCTGCGTGTCGCTAGTTCGATTCACGCACGTGACAAATATATAATTAATAAAAAAAATTGGAAATGGCTAAATCAGCCAACACATAACTTTAACAGTAACATCTAGTTACTAACATTGGCCAGTCGGCAATGAGTTTGTATATCAACAGTCCTCACTGGGTGCTTCGTAGCCGGTTACGCCAAAATACGTCCACCGCAGAACATAAGGCTCCCCAAAAACTGCCATAAACGACCGATCCTGTAAATGTCCTATGAAGGAAACGAAGAAACGGTAATAGTAATGAAAACTCGTCCATATTACATCAGCCGTAGGATGGTTAAAGAGTAAAACTCCAGCACTTAGAGGATCTTTAATATTCAGTATCTGAATTAATATCTCTTCATGTATTCAGGAGCACGTCTGCGTTGAATATTTCACAGTAAATTTATACCAAGGACGGTACTTGAAAAGCAATAACCTTACCTACCTACTAGCTGCTGAATGGAGTGGAAAACTTCCTAGACATATACCTAGCCAGTTCTACAGGAGGTTAGGGAATCTAATATTTCTTTGACAAATGGTCATACCAAGGCCTAAAAAACATTGTGAACCTAGCTGAAACTTCTTAAAACCTCTCACTACATAGATAAACAAGTGTTTGTGGTACCAAGAGTTCAAAGTGTCTCGTTGTTTTGTGGTTTTTGAACTTAAGTAAGTTCTGGGACTCGAATTAAAACCACAAACAGCTCTCGGTTCTAAGAAAACAACAATGTTCTTCAAAATCCTTTACCCTATGAACCAAAGCCCGAAGTACATAGTTATTTAAAAACTGTTAAAAACATAAAAGCTATTTCGTTGTTATAATCTACTAAAAATATTAACGTAAACATCATTAGTAAGTACTTCGGCTTGTCATCATGTATGACAACATCACACCAAATCTGGAAGGGGCACCCTTCCCAAAAAAAGATGACCTAATATTAGTCAAGCACCTCACTGGATTACTGATTTAGTACCTTTACACCTCTTATTTCAAACCAATGAGCCATTAAGAGTTTGTAGGCGAAGTGACGCATAGCTTTATAAAGAGATTTAACGCCCTGATTCACGTGAGCCTGGTATTAGTGATTCATTATGATAACAGAATACCTAATACTAAGTATACTTAGTTTACACATGGTAAAGCTAAGGTACAAATGGCGAAAGAGTTTAGTATTCAGCTGTTCTATTCTGTAAAATGTATCGTGGTGAATTTAATAGAAGTGAATTTTTATTTCCTAAATCCCTAGTGTCAGGTATATGATAACAGCTCACTTGGCCGGGTAGCCCTTAGAGACTTGGCCTGAATTCGCTGATGAAGAAGTTTTTATAAATACAGTACCTACCTATACACGATACCTAAATTCACACTCACCCCCTCTTTTATTGCAGATGAAAGTTATAAACGGGAGTAGATTCTGACTCTTGTAACACATATTTTTACCTAGCTCAGATGACCTCTGAGCTAGGCAAGGGCGTCGCCAGGGGGGGCAGGTAGGGGCAGCTGCCCCCCCCCCCCCCCCCTAGACACTCAAGAAAAAGTAAAAAAAAAAAAAGTTAAATTGATCAAAAAAGGATCTCGCTTGAGTTCTTCAATATTAAAATCTTGCACCTAATTAAATATTAAATTGCCTCCAAATTCTTTTGATCCCCATATTCTATTATCCTATATTTTTTCGAAAATTATTTTTATGGTAATAAATACAATAATTTTCGTTACAATTTTTATTTATTGTGCACAGTGGCGTAGCTATCGGAAGGCTAGGCGGTGCGAAGCATCGGGGCTCCCAGGCTCAGGGGGCCTCCAGCCCCTGGCCAGCAAACCCCGAATTGACCTAACAAAAAATTCTTCCACCTTCAGAATATAAATACGAATTATTTCTGTTGTGTTGTGTAGGTTTTTGTGTCTAGCCACTTCAACCAATCAGCTGTTAATCTGTTATACAACCGATTTATGAATTTGTCAAGTCACTTTCTGATGTCTACGTTCACGCACACCGTTCTGATTTCTGAGAGTTGGCTCAAACCTCATCTTCTCTCTACAACCTACCTTCTTCCTGGTTTCGTTCTTATCCGTAATGATACAACTAGAAAGGGAGGAGATGATGTTGCTATTTGATTTGTCTTCGTAGCGATTTTCCTTTAAAAATCTTTGCTTCTTCTCCTTCACTTTACAGCTGTGCCTCTGCTGAGTAGGTACCTCTTTCTGGAGATCCATATCAAATGTGTTAAAACCCAACTTGGTGCTGTCTATTGTCAGAGCATGCACATTGCGTCAATATGCCCCTTGTTCCCGCAAACTCCTACATATCATCGAGTCTGTTAGTCTCGATGTTCTTTCTCTGCAACCTACTTACTCATTTCAACATCTCAGGGGATGACACGTGGCTCGACTTAGTACTCCTCTGGTCAGGGCGGGGAGTGAGGTGTTAGACTCCCCTCCGGACGTCTAAGAGGGGCGCGCGTGGAACACTACACGCCGCCATCTCTGGTCCTGATGTATGTTGGGGGCGAAAGACGTCCCGCCCGTGGACCCATTTTGGGGGGCCAGAAGAGGGCGTTGTCCACTCTCCGCCGGGTGGTAGGTTGCAATCTCCCTCTCCCTTTCCGCAGTCTCCTTCTGCGACATGACGTTTTCGCAGAAGGAAACCACCACGTCCCCGCTCTACGCTGCCGACCGTCGACTCGACCACGGCCGAAACTACTACTTCTGAGACGAGGGCACGGCGCGGCTCTTCCCAAGCGGCACACTCTGCCAACATATACCGCGCCGTATCCTCCCGGCAGTCGACGCAGTGTTGACACCGGGCTCTCTGTTCATGCGGCACAGGTACTTCCCGAAGCAACCATGCCCCGAGAGCACCTGCGTCACCCAAAACGACAGGGAGCCTTGCCTCCTCCCGAGCCAGCGCTCGTCCACTGGCCGGACCGCCTCGATGATGGCGAGGCCGGCGGTTGGGCGCGAAAGCCTGTCCCGCCATTCCGCCACCAGGACCTTGCGAAGCTGAGACCGACGCAGCTCCATGTGTCACTGAATCTGTCGCTCGCCCCGCGCCCGCGCTTCCTCGCGCCACCGAAATAGTGACTCGAGTACCTTCGCCAGGAAACATGACCCTGTGTCCTGTGTGCTACAGGTCCGACCTAAAATAGTTGCCCATTTGCCAAAATAGTTTGCGTGCGTTGACAACGCTTTCCTCCCTGCTCCACTGTCTCTCCCCTCCATCAGTCTTATCTTGCTTTGCCCTTTTCATATTTCTGATTTTGTTCATTCCTCCTTTTATGTCCAGTCCATTCCTTTCGGGAATGTGCTTCCTCTCGATATCAGAACGGCCTCCACTGACTGGAGGCCGTCCTATGCATTGAAGCGGAAGATGTAAATTTATTTTAGCACAAATAAGCCAAGACATCTTATAAACCTCCTTTCTTTTCTTTTGTATTTACACTTTTACTAGATAAAATGAAACGTAACCGGTTTTGATAGGATCCCAATTTTTTTTTCGCACCGGCGCCCCTTGTCCCGTAGCTACCTACGCCTCTGAATTTTATAGTCAAGAGCTTGTGTAGCTTTACACATCTGAGGCCTCAAAGGTGAACACACGTCGAGAGGCGGAAAAAGCATCAGTCGGCAGTTTTGAATCGCCGAACACAAGTGCGTCACCAGCTGCCGATAGTGCTGACCAAGCGCCGCCCGCCGCCGCCGTCGCCCGCAATCCAACACCGGCTGCGGAAACGTCACACGTAGGTACGTCGACCCCTAAACATACCTACGCTGCTTCTGTCACGAACGGCAAATCTGTTGCGTCGCAACCTAAGCGACAAAGCAAAATAGGGGAAAAACCGAAGAAGGGTGCTGCTCAACCTGCCCTGACTGCGGTCCGTAGTTCCTTGCCAGGAGCGGGCCAAGTTGATGAAGAGGGTTTCATCAAAGTGGAGAAGAAGAAGAGGAGGCCCAATTCTCGTAACCAGTGCGGTACCGCACCGTGTGGACCCAACATGCTGCTGCGTCCTGCTGTGCCTACGACGCAGCTGTACATTTCGCGGCTGCATTACACCACGAAGATTGAGGAAGTAGTGGAGTACTTGGGAGTGAAGACCGACTGGACTCTGAGGGTTGAAGCGTTGGAATCGCGACACAACGTCAACTTTAAGTCGTTCGTGGTACGAGTTCCAACCCAACATCTACAGACCTTTTTGAAGGAGGACTTTTGGCCGAAAGGTGTCGTATATCGACGTTTCCGAGGACGGTTACGCGACACCACGCAGCGAAACACGACGCCGACAACGCCGTAAAGTGTTAAGTTTAGTAAACGTTTAGTTGATAAGGTTTCTTTATATGTATTAGTTTATGGTTGTTTAAGATTATTTGTGTATTTTTTCTATGGGCCTCCGTCGCCTGACAATAAAATTTATTATTATTATTATTATTAATAATAATATATATGTAGGATCGTCAGGTGCGATCGAGGAGGAGTGCCGAGTGGTATAGTACATCGTCAGGAGTATGGGCGTTCCCATTATCCCATTAGGGATAAACAACATACCTGTGAAAACAATTACACACTATTAGTAAAGAAAACACAATACAAATGGTAATCAGTAACAAGAATAAAATAAGTTCAAGGTACAGCAACAATACAGTTAATCGAATAGACCATTAAGGTCCCACAGTTCGTACAGTGGCGAAGCCACCCAATGATAAACGAACAAACCCTTAAGGTTTACAGTTCGTACAGCAGCCTAAGCCACCCAATGATAAACGAACAAACCCGTAAGGTTTATAGTTCGTACAGCAGCCTAAGCCACCCAATGATAAACGAACAAACCCTTAAGGTTCATAGTTCGTACAGTAGCATAAGCCACCCAAATACAAAGTGTATCGCTCGCTAGCAGCAAGCCTATACAGCTATGTGAATATACAGCAGCGCTGTACCAGGTAAACCGACAGTATTGTCGGGAGCAGGAACTCTTTACTGAGTCGAATCCGAGGATCGACTGCCATACTTACGGAGTGCACGCTCTTTTATAAGGCGATGCCCCCCACCTTGCAACCTCTCCATACAAGTCTGCCCATGCGCACGGAAGTGCGTCACGCGTTTACTTGATACAAAACACTAAAATGTGCTGAATCTAATAAGATCTGTAATCAAATAACACAATAATAATTGTCATGAATAAACAATAGTGATTTCATAAAGTAATTCGTTTTACATTCAAAGTAACGTGTCAACAATTGTTTTGAATAAAACCATCGATAACAATTATCGAAATAAAGTAACCACAAATCAGTGTGCACACACAATTAATCATGTTTCGAATTAATAGACAATAATTGATAGTAAAATCACATAAATTAACAATAAGAAACACAAATCATAACAAATTTAGTTAACACCCACAATGTGATTAATAAACTGTCTCCGACATATATAATATGTGGGGGACATTTTCACACACGGCCATCTAACCCCAAACTAGGGAGACCCTGTACTATGGGTGTCAGAAAGCTGATATACATACACAAATACATTTTTTTTTTGTAAATACATACATATATAGATAAACAACACCCAGACACAAGGCAAACACAAGTGCTCATCACACAAATGTTTACCCTGGGCGGGAATTGAACACGCAACACGCTGCGCAGCAGTCGATCGCTCAGCCACTGCGTCAACCGTGTCATTGGACTTTGTACCGTTCTTAGAGCCCCTTCACACTAGCGATTGCCTAACCTACGCTGGACAACCGCTACGCATACGTTCGATACGTTCATCGAACGCCTACGCGTTGGAGAACGTATACGCAGCGCACCGTAGATACGCCGGCACGCGACGCACCGAGACCTTACACAATTTCGTTGTCGTTTCGGTATACTATAATATAATACCGCAGACACCTGCGCCGCGCTAGCGCAGCGTTTTATTATCCGCAGAAGAAACGCCGATGCCGCGGCGTCTGCGCTACGCATATGATCATCGAACGCCTACGATGGACAAATGCTAGTGTGAAGGGGCCCTTAGTACAAACGCTTAGTAAAACTTCATGAGCTTTTGACTGTATTTAAAATTCATGCTATTCCCATCCTGCATATATATCAACTTGCCCCCCCCTGGGCCATCGGCTGGCGACGCCCTTGGAGCTAGGTAAAAATATGTGATTACAACATCATATTATATTATACCAATAAAAATATTACTATTAATAAAAAAATATGTATGTAAAAAAACAATGTTTGATCGCACAAGCCACGCTCAATTAAACGATGAGAAATACTGAAACAACAACACCAAAAAAAGGTGTTGGCAACTTGTCAATTTTTTAAATACTTGTTCATGAATTCTGACGGTTGTTGAGATCAACAACAAACAACATTGATTAACAGTACTAGTGCCACTTGCCAGGTTACTGACTGCCCACTATTATCATACCTGCTCTTCGCACAAATGCGTGATACACATGTACACCCTGCGTTATAATAACATGTATCGAGCTTTAAAGAAAGACTATCAGACATAGTTCGGAAAGACAGTAACATAACTCTACGTGGCCGACGCCAATTTTCTCTCTGTTCCCCTTTAAATGTAATCTGGGTATCTTTAAGGCACAATTAGTGATCTGGTTCATCCTAGGCAAACGTGCTCCACCTTAGGCCACAGGTGGGTAACGGTCAAACCACGGATATCGATATTTATGGGTCAAACGCAAGTCTATTAAATTAAACTCGATTTAGATATTTTTCTTTCTGGTTGGCATATTTCACTCTAGAGGATAAGAGGATATACTTACCTATAAATTACTACCCAGCAAACGTTGTTTCGCTACATAAATTCTCTCTCCTAAGGGTGTGAAAAAAAGCCTATGACCTATTCTCAGACCTACCAAATATACACAAAAAATTTCATAAAACGACGGAGAAGTTCGACAACAAACACTGTGACACGAGATTTTTATAAATTATAATACATATATTTGAAGCTTTTACAAAATTTACATAATACTACTATTATAATTATAATAAATTTCTCTATCGCCATTTCCCGCGCGCTATTTTCGCATACTCGTCTTCCGCATCATAGCTCAAAACTCCGTAGGCAGCCAACAAACACCGTGTTTACTAATTCTATTATTAACTCAGCTGTTATACCACGTTGCCATGTTGATGTGGGATTTAATAGAACAATGTATATTTGTATAAGCAAGCTTCGAATAGTAACGCGATATGATAACGTAGGAACAACAATTTGTGTGCCAAAAGTTTTCTTTTCTTTAAATTTTACGCCTCACTAGGATTTTTTCCTATATCGTGGGTGCTTTTACAAACATATAAACTCACATACAGAAACAGCCAGACCCGGAACTATTACCTGTAGGCTGCAGGTCATACAAATGTTTGTTCCTCGCGGGAATCGAATCCGCGACACGCAGCGCAGCTGGGAATTCCTAAACATGCAAAGTAAACAAGCAAAAGTGCTGACAGACGTAAAGCGAAGCAACACCAACGCCGCAACGTGAAGACTTAGACCATATCCTGAAAAGAAACTTCGGGAGACGTCGTCGCCGACATTGGCGATGCGTAGTCGCAACCCTTTTGTGTGTGGACGCAGTCGCAGGATAAATTACATGATAATCAAAAGATCATGTAACTTATCACGCAAATATAATATTTATCCCCTTACTTATAAACGTTACTTAAAGTTAAAACACGCTTAACCGTAGACGTTGATCATTACTTGTAACATTTATAAGTAACGTTAAGTGCTTTATAAAATAGTAAAAAAGAATTAGAACAGAGAATAAAATGTAGGTATATTTGTTTTGTAAATTATTCCGAAAAAAAAACTAAACTCTGCGATATAAAATAAAGATCTTAGACGCGAGTAATTAGTGCTAAAAGTATTTACTTACACATTAAATACGTGATATCGTAAGTCCATTATTAAATGTAGAATTTTAGACTACAACAATCAATGGTTTTACCATACAATACTACCATAAAAAAAAAGAAAAAATAATAATCTTTATTTCGGATTAGCAACATCCATATGGGTTAGTACACAAGGATAACTTATAACTAAACGATAAACGATTGGCAAATGATTTTTTTATTTTCCTTATATTATACAACATGGTACGAAAATCTTCAAAATCAACCTTGTCTGCAATAGGGTATTTTACTCTAAACGAGAAAAAATCAATAAATATGTTATTGAGACAGTTTAGGCTAAAAGCAGTCGGAAAATGTAAGTTTTAGTTCATAAAATTACAAAACAAATTTTTAAATTCAATTCAAAGTTTTCTGTATTTTTAATCTGTTCTAAAACACCGTAAAATAGTAGCGGCCATGTTATTACGCCATAAGGCTGTGTAAACAAAAAATTGTCAACTGTCAGTCAACCGATTGGCGTAATATAGGCTTTGTACTTTTATTATTTTCGTAACCAACGTAATTTTTTCATTATTACACCTACTACAAAATATGCTTCTAATTATTTTTAAATGATATACAATTATCATATTTAATATGAGCTCATTTGATACAAAACGAACTGACGTCATTTACGCTGAGCAATATGGCGTCCAGTAAGAGGCGTTTTCGTCAAACTACGCGCGAAATTTTAAAATTTAAAATTTAGATGCATTTTTATGGCACTTATCGATTGAATAAAAATTTTGTGTTTTTTTTTGGTGGCATATTAGCACTACAGAATTTCATTGAGACACTTTTAAAAAATGGGTGTAATACCCTATTATTGTTATAAAATACTTGTTAGTCATTAACACGCATATAATTATATCTATGGTTGCGATCGATTACCATAACGCGTTATCATTTTTCCTGTTTCGATGATCTGTGTACTTACTTGAATGTACGGTAAGCAGTGTTTTGAATAAACGTTTTATTGATGTAGAGTATTGTAGAGTACGCATGAGCCAACCATGAGTAAGATAATATCAGCAGAAATAAAATAAAAATCCCCATTACATGGATATTTATCGAAAGATAATAAGGTGCATTGCTTATCTCTCTAATAAAGGAAAAACCCCAATTTTTATCGTAATTATAGAATACCTATTCTAAGAAACCTTTATTTATTTATTTATACTTCATGCACATAGGTACAAAGGCAGTCTTAATGCCTTAGGTATTCTCTTCCAGTCAGTCAACCAACGGTGGTGAAGATAATATGGCAGGTGCATATTAAAAAAAAATTAAAAAAAATCGAAGATTAGATTTGATTCGAAAACGACTTCCATCTCAAAAAAGTCCCCTGTAATAGAGAATAGCAATAATTCAAATGGTAAGTCGAAAATTGGTTGTCGTTTTACAAAACTACGAAACCCAATCAACTGAATCTACAGCAGTAAAAGGAACCGTCTACTACTTACCTTGAAACATACTATGCTGTTCCAGTTCCTTTCTTTTTCAGATAAAAGTAAATCAAATCATTCAGTGCTTTCAGTTTAAATGTGATTGTTTGAAATTGCGTTCCGTTCTGTATTTCTGATTGAATTTACTGTAGCGAATTGCTATATCTTACTGGAAAAGCCTCTGCCTTTCAGCTTTGAAAGGTCAACAGTAGGTACTCGTCGCTAAAAAACATTAAAAACTTTTATTTGTAGCGTGCGGATATACCTACGCCAGTTTTCAGAGGGTTTTTTTTCTTTATAGTTGTTTATGTTCATAACTACTTTAACCCCCCGAAAGATGAATGTTTAGTTTCACAGTGTGTATCCTGTGAAACCTCCAAGATTTCAAAAAATTGAGAGGTGTCAAGGGACACCCGGATGGAACGAAGTTCCTTTCGATTAATTAGTGAAGGAATTGTAATAATTTTTTTTTTTTTTTAAGTTATAATAATATTTTTTTTATTATTAACAAATATAATGTTTAAACTTAATCAGTAGGCTCAATTTTCGTAATAATTGGCTTGTGGTAACTGAAGTAGGAAACATATGTTTGGGATTGTACTTCACTGCATAGTCTCTTCATGATAATGAAGACATGTAGTAGTCGCATCCGCTAGCCTTATGTCACGATTTTTTAGAGCTTAAGTAGGTATCCCAACTCTAGAAAGTCAAAGTCAAAGTCAAAGTCAAATCATTTATTTCAATTAGACCATTATAAGGCACTTTTGAAAGAAACTTGCATAGGCACAACACTATACCTGTCATAGTCATTATCGTTTTTCGTGCAGCCTGCGTCACAGCACAAAAATTGAATTAATACGTTAATTAGTTTAATCAGTGTTTTTTACTTAAAAACAATGCCTAAACGAAAAAATGAGTGCAGTGCAGAAAAAATTGAGAGGAAATTAAAGAAATACAATGATTTATTGCAAAATATGAAGCGTCGCCGGCGCCGGTCGCGCACGCGGTCGCCATCGCCGTCACCCGTACCGCCAGGATAGTGATCTATTATTGGGTTCAATCGAAGATCTCACTCAGAAAGAGCCTATTCAGGACGAGAATAGTAACTCCGGAGAAAATAAAGTCCAGCACGCGTAGCATGACCACGCTATGTCTACGGTAGAATAGACATACTGACAGCAAGAATAGACAAGTTAGAGTTTGTCTATTCTTCCTGTCAGTATGTCTATTCTTCCGTAGACATAGCGTTGTCATCAGGGCCGTCTTTAACCTGTTGGGGGCCCTGGGCACAATAGGATAATGGGGCCCCTATGACCTAAACAGAGTGTTCACGCGAGGATGTGAACATGCCGACGCAGCAGGGCAGTGACCGCGGTGAACCCGAATTTACGTCAATACTTGTTATTTGTTATTTAATTATTGGACAGCATCAGCTGTTTCACACAAGTGCGTTAATATAATTTATATACTCATACATGTAAATAGATTAGTATAAATAACATGTAAAATTGTAATAAAGTCTCTTTCTACACTTCGAGCAACGCTGTTTCTTTACGACGAGACCATCGACTCCTCTCACTGTTACTGCGCCTATAAATGGTTACCGATAACTCTGGCCATACCCAGCCTTGGTTATTGGTCGGTCCGTGAGGCTGCGGATCGGCAGTGAGAAAATCCCATCCAATACACCCTTCATCCTTCCCACTTTCCGTCTGTTGCCTTAGGTCTCATGGCAACAGGCTTCCCGCACTATATATATACGTATATATTGCTGTTATATGTTTAGGGCTAGGGTGTTAGGGAGCTAGGGTTGTTGATAGGCTACAGTCAATACATAAATAAGAGGTACCTACTATATTTGAGATGGGCAAAATCTTTAATCACTTCTTCACCTACATGGACATTAACGACAAACTGGTTAAAATCTCTTGATGCATTACATAACCTTTTTAATATGGAGAAGGAACGCTCGCCACTGCTGTTACAATCTTTATGCTTAAGAAGATTTTCAATAGGTACGATTTCTGTTTTTTTTTCGATTTCTCATTTGGAAATGTGTCTCCAATTTTGTTTTTTTTTAATATGATATGTTCACAAAATTCTTTTTTCCTTCATTTTCACTATGAACAATTTTCAAGTATTCTGTATCATGTATAATGTTACGGCTAATAGCCGAAGTGCGGCTACACCTAGTTTAGGCCGGCTACAACTTGGTGCAGCCGGCCACTTGCGGTTAAACTTAGATGTACATACATCCTACTTATCTTCGGTTAGAACCAAGTTTAGCTTTCATCATAGCGGCTAGAACTAGGTGCAGCCACACTCCGGTGGTTAAATTGTCTGTTTTTGTGCTATTGAACCGGAAGAAGACAGAAAGAGGAGCCCCGCACAGCGTGGCTCCGTCGACTTGACGTCGACCGTCTTCTTCTGCTCAATGGTTTGGTTAAAAAATAATCAAGTCGGGGTACCCCAAGTCCCGAGCTCGCAGGCTACACCTAAGTTTAGGACACGCCGTAATTTCGGCGGTAAGACCCGTCATGGAGGATTGATTAGGGCGACGGCACGGCGCCCTCACGTTCCGGCTGACGCAGATACCGATACGATGAAGTACCGGTGTCGCGAACAATTGCCCGGTTGTCACCACTGCGGAGATTGCTTGGAGGACACAGCGCAGCACACACTGGCAGAGTGGCCAGCATAGGCATAGCAGCGCCGTGAACTCTCCGCAGCAGTAGGTGACCTCTCGTTCCCAAACATCGCTCTTTCGATGCTCCAGAGCGAGAGAGCGTGGGAGGCTGTTGCCTCGTTTAGCGAGCAAGACATGCACGCAAAAGAGGCGGCAGAGAAGGTGAGGGAAGCAACTGCCTCACTTCCCTCCAGGAGAAGACGCACCGGGCGCCGCTGGGTGGTGGCGGGTGCTTAATGACCTCGAGCCTTCATGCGTTGCCGGCTTGCGGGTGGTCGACTTAGGGGCAGTCTACCACCATACCAGATGCAGGCCCATGTAGGCGGCGCGCCGTGTTCCGCGCGCGACACTAAAGGATTCGGCGGCGTATAGACCGCCGAGGTCGACGGGACCCGCCTACATCATTGGCGGGTCATAGCCTGGTGGGGGCGCGGTGCATGCGCGAGCGAATCCCGTACCCCCGCCCATAGGTCAGTCGAGGAACACCGTGGTGGTTTTAGCCGGTAAGAGTCCGGCACACCCACCGTCTTCCCCGGACGAGGGACAGTCCATGAGGGTTTCCCCAAGTAAAAAAAAAGGCTGCACCTAAGTTTAACTGCTACCAGCTACACCTAGTTCTAGCCGGTTAAAACTAGGTGTAGCCGCACTTCGGGTTTTAGCCGTAACATTTACATTCCATTTCCAACTCTTTCTCATGTCTTTATAGTTAACGACTGACTGTTATTAGCTGTCTAATGCTCTTAAAGGAACTTAATCGCTGTTTTAGATGAACGCGTAGTATTATAACATAAAGTATGTATTATAACGTATCAATTATGGGAGGAAAGGTTTCTACTTTGATTTCTATTTTTCCATTCAGTTGAAATTACCGTGTATAGCCATCGAAAAACTGGCGTGAGTTTCTGCGTCTTGTTCTTTGAGATAGGTCCTTTTAGTCAGATTCTGGTTTTTTATTCCTTGGCCGTTGATTTAAAGTAATTCAATTTATCCCTGAGTTTAATAATAAAATCATCAAGTGAAGTAAAAAAAAAAATAGTTGTTTGTATATTCTTTCAAATATTGGTTACAGCTCCAAATTTCCTATAAATATTATTATGTCTCTAGTTTCTTTGTTTATGACCTTCATGCAAGCCGCTTACTGCATCAGCTCGGACTGACCATCTGGTCAATAAAAAGACTTGAAAACTATTTTTCAACCTAAATGTCAATGTATTCCATCGGTGGGGAGAGGCCGAAAAATAGTTTTGTATTTACTGAACCATTTGAAAAAACTTGGTTGCCTCTGAGGTATATATAGGTTGTAGACCACTGGTCTACAACCAATAAGGTACTGATACTTCTCTGTCATATTTGACGCTTTGACTTTGCAATATTTTATGAGAATATCATGATTTTCTAAAAATAAACATGGTTTCCGCTAAATACGTATAAATTTCTGAAACCTTTCAACGAGAACATGGTCTTTTACGTATTTTAACCCATTCGCTGCCAAAAACTGGATCAAACCAGTATTTCCGTACATTTACTCCGCAAATATGCGGAACTGGCAGCGAACCAGTTTAAAGTTCTGGTCAACATGAGACAGATTGGGCGTACTGCCAAGCTCATAGAAAAATATTTTACTACTGCCAATAAATTTAACTTAATTTATATTTTTTTTAGGACCTGTTATTCCATTTCGTCAATATAGGTACTCAATACAGATTTTATTTTTAAACTGTTGGTAGGCATACGTTTACAGCTAAATAAGAAAATAAGGAATGTTACCTACCTTTTCCAGGATTCCCAAATAATTAATTAAATTCACTCAGTAACTCCACACGTCCACACAAAAATAATTTTCATTGTTGGAAGTTACAAGTATTTATTAGGGTATTTTACTCAAAACGAGAAAAAATCTATAAATATGTTATTGAGACAGTTTAGGAATAAAGCAGTCGGAAAATGTAAGTTTTAGTTCATAAAATAACAAAACAAATTTTTAAATTCAATTCTAAGTTTTCAGTATTTTTAATCTGTTCTAAAACACCGTGAAATAGTAGCGGCCATGTTATTACGCCATAAGGCTGTGTAAACAAAAAATTGACAACTGTCAGTCAACCGATTGGCGTAATATAGGCTTTCTACTTTTATTATTTTCGTAACCAACCTAATTTTTTCATTATTACACTTACTACAAAATATGCTTTTAATTATTTTTAAATGATATACAATTATCATATTTAATATGAGCTTGTTAGATTTATACCGATGTAATTAATATATAACAACGTAATTCGTGTTGTAATATAAAGTAATAATTAATTTCTGATTAAATGCAGTAGAAGTATAGTAAATAACATCATTTTAAATAGAATAAAGTGTGTTCAAACTTTGGATAGCAAATAAGTATGAATCACATTTGCTTGTCATCGTTCTTCTCCCATGAATCATACTTGTTTATCGCCGCTTATAAAAGCGAGTGTTCCGACTTCATAAAGACACTTTTTGATCGAAACGTTGATCGGTACGGAGCTCTCGAAGAAAATAATAAGATAAGTATAATTATGATGATAACTATGAAAGGCTATGTATATGTATAATTTTAATATTAAATTATGTGTACCTAGTTGTTATGACATGAATGATGTAACCTAAATTTGTAAAATATTACTGATTTTAAAAGAGTGTTCATGGAGTTTCTTGCTCGTTCTTCTCCATAGAAATCTACCCTTTGGAACGAGCAACTAGATTCAGCTTTCTGACTGACTCTGACAATTCAAAAGTACCAGTAAATGGTTGAATTGAAATAAATGATTTTGAGTCTGAAATATTACAATAAAATATATGTTTCCTAAACAAAGTATTTTCATTTCACTATTCTGTTCTTAAATAATAATATTCTTTGAGTATATAAGTATGTGTATTTAATGAAGAGCTATTAATTGCTTTTATAATGTAGCCAATTATACCTTTTATTCTAACATCAGAAGTGGGATGCCATGTGCTAAACTAATCTTACTATATTTTCAGGGTTATTGTTGCTACCGAAATGGAACCAGAGATTCAACTAAAGCTGCTTACTACTATCAAAGAAGCGTTGTCCAGTAAGAATCGGCAGGATGGCGTGGCTCTCCCGATATTCGATCCCGCCACCACTGACAGCGGCGTAGTGGCGTGGTGTGCAGACAATGACAAGCTTGGAGAAAAGTTTGGTTGGAGCGACTTAACTAAAGTCGCAAAGGGAGGTAAGGCCCCCAAGGGCTCTGTTTTAATATGGTACGAGTCCTGACAACCCCAGGAAGGTCGATAATAGGAAAATTTCTGTGCTGAATTAACTTGAATGTACCCACACGAAAAAAAAAATATCTCGGTTTGTATAAAGCTGTAATTTATTGTTCAGACTCGTCAACATCAGAATTTTAGTTTAGTTTTCTGCTTACGTAGAGACTAAAAAGCGACCATTAGATCAATTACCTGGAGAATAAGTTGTATTTTTAAACGTGTAAATTCGACCAAACAGCAATTAAACTTTCAAAGATCAATGACTAGATGTTCGAGTCAATACTTTATGCAATGTTTTAAACTTTAAGCCTACTGACGTTACCATTCGCAAAATGTCTATTGACTTTATTGTCGACACAGGAGTAAGTTGTAGCATTATACGGGAATCTATTGCCAAATGACTAAATTATATATTTTTCCATACTCAATATAAGTACGTTAGTGGAATAGGTAACGGTAAAATACATATTTTTGCAACTATCACAGTGACAGTTAAATTTGAAGATATTTGTTTATAACTATATTTACATGTGGCCCGTGACCAAGATTTTCATATGATCTTATTGGTAGGAATGTGGTTAATTATCCTGACATTCAAATCACTGTAGATTCTGAAGGGCTAGCATGGAAAAATATTTTTCCTGTTGGCACTGAATTTAGTTTATTCGTTATTTAGAGCATCACATGCCAAAAGTTACGTCTTAACCGTAATCAATATGTTAGCTACTAGGTGTGGTAATGTGTCAGACTGGCCGAGCGTTTTGTGGAAAGTCCAATTGTCCATACATTACTGTACAGCAATCAACTGGTTTTTCACCTATTAGGCTGCTTGTTAGCCGAAACTCGAACATCCCGTGTATACAAGCTCGATTAGATGAGGTACCTAATACAAGATAGTAATATAAATATTGACGTAACGACCGATCGTCAGTTAGCACATCAACGTCTTAAAATTGTTGCCGATACATTCAAAGACCGCTTTGACCAAACGCGTAGAGATAACATAAATTATAGCGTAGGTGATACTGTTTATGTAAATCAAGACCATAGGCGACATAACAAACTAACAGCAAAATTTTACGGACCCTACGAAATTATGAACATATTAGATAATAACAGGTTCTCATTAAGGGGTATTGGAAATCAGAGAAATACAATAGTTGCAAAAGAAAAAAAAAAAAAAAAAAAAAACCGCCTGTGGCCTGGATAGTGGACTGAACAAAACTCTGTAGTACATTTATTATAATATTATTTTAAGATATGATTGTATTATGGATGGATTAAAACCTTAACTGTGGTATATTATGACATTCACTGGCTGCGGGTGATTAAGCTTCACTGACTGCGGGGTGTTTGGTCTACCCAGTAAGGTCTGATTATTGATTATACAATGACGATTATGAGACGATTACTGATATTGTAATTATATTAGTATATATGACATGATTGTATTATTATGGATGGATTAAAACCTTAACTGTGGTATATTATGACATTCACTGGCTGCGGGTGATTAAGCTTCACTGACTGCGGGGTGTTTGGTCTACCCAGTAAGGTCTGATTATTGATTATACAATGACGATTATGAGACGATTACTGATATTGTAATTATATTAGTATATATGACATGATTGTATTATTATGGATGGATTAAAACCTTAACTGTGGTATATTATGACATTCACTGGCTGCGGGTGATTAAGCATCACTGACTGCGGGGTGTTTGGTCTACCCAGTAAGGTCTGATTATTGATTATACAATGACGATTATGAGACGATTACTGATATTGTAATTATATTAGTATATATTGTATTAATATTAGTTTAAGACATGATTGTATTATTATGGATGGATTAAAACCTTAACTGTGGTTTATTATGACATTCACTGGTCGCGGGTGATTAAGCTTCACTGACTGCGGGTGTTTGGTCTACCCAGTAAGGTCTGATTATTGATTATACCATGATGATTATGAAAACGATTACTGATATTATGTAAACAAAATGTACCTTTATGTAATAAGAATATTGTGTTTGTACTTCGAGAGCGAAGTACTTGTCAGTATGGCCGTGTTAGATTTATACCGATGTAATTAATATATAACAACGTAATTCGTGTTGTAATATAAAGTAATAATTAATTTCTGATTAAATGCAGTAGAAGTATAGTAAATAACATCATTTTAAATAGAATAAAGTGTGTTTAAACTTTGGATAGCAAATAAGTATGAATCACATTTGCTTGTCATCGTTCTTCTCCCATGAATCATACTTGTTTATCGCCGCTTATAAAAGCGAGTGTTCCGACTTCATAAAGACACTTTTTGATCGAAACGTTGATCGGTACGGAGCTCTCGAAGAAAATAATAAGATAAGTATAATTATGATGATAACTATGAAAGGCTATGTATATGTATAATTTTAATATTAAATTATGTGTACCTAGTTGTTATGACATGAATGATGTAACCTAAATTTGTAAAATATTACTGATTTTAAAAGAGTGTTCATGGAGTTTCTTGCTCGTTCTTCTCCATAGAAATCTACCCTTTGGAACGAGCAACTAGATTCAGCTTTCTGACTGACTCTGACAATTCAAAAGTACCAGTAAATGGTTGAATTGAAATAAATGATTTTGAGTCTGAAATATTACAATAAAATATATGTTTCCTAAACAAAGTATTTTCATTTCACTATTCTGTTCTTAAATAATAATATTCTTTGAGTATATAAGTATGTGTATTTAATGAAGAGCTATTAATTGCTTTTATAATGTAGCCAATTATACCCTTTATTCTGACAAGCTCATTTGATACAAAACGAACTGACGTCATTTACGCTGAGCAATATGGCGTCCAGTAAGAGGCGTTTTCTTCAAACAACGCGCGAAATTTGAAAATTTAAAATTTAGATGTATTTTTATGGCACTTATCGATTGAATAAAAATGTTGTGTTTTATTGAGACACTTTTCAAAAATAGGTGTAATACCCTATTGTCACCGCGATACTGAAGCCCTCTCGATGCCAAAAATTTACTACTAATTTACAACAGCTACAATCCGTTTACATTTCTCCAGGACTCTTCTTTTCGATGTTGACAAATCTATATGTAATGAATTAACCGCTTTACTTCGTGCCTGACAAGTCACCATAGTTTTATTGGGCTTTTTTGATGTGTTAAAATAATGTGCTTCCAATCATTAAATCCACTCAAAGAGCATAGATTTACATTACAAAGGATTTACATGAAAACTTTTTTTTTATAATTATATGAAAAATGAGTTCACTGATTATTTAGTCTTCAAAATAGTGTAGTTAGTGTCAAATTAAATTGTATTTTTATTATATGTTTGAATTCGATATCGGTTATTGTTTTGTGATCTGGCAGGAATTGGGGGCCCCTATCGATCGTGGGGCCCTGGGCACGTGCCCAGTGTGCCCAGTGGGAAAGAGGGGCCTGGTTGTCATGCTACGCGTGCAGGAAGGTAAATGTTCATAAGAAAGAAATTTCCTAGTGTTTTTTCTTTCTTTAGAGGTTATAAATTACCACGTGTTTGTCAGAGGCCTATTGAGGCTTTCTACTATGCAACAAACCATACTACAAGACGGGCTATTTAGCCTTATTCTATTGTATCAAGATGGGTATTCACCCTCATTACTATTTTCTACTATTTAGTAGAAATAGGTACTTTATGTGTTTCCATGTATTGACATGGGCCTTTTATTCTCCTTACAGAGGAGCCCTTAGATGAAGATATCTTAAGTATTCTTGGGGATGCCCCCCAAGATAACAATTTTGGACCACCAATCCATAAAGAATTGGCCGCAAGATGGGCTGATATTATTAAAAATGGCCTAACCAAAGAAAAAGAAATGAACTCAAACAAAAATATCTACCACCAGATAATTGAAAAACCCTTGGGGCCCCCAAATTAAACTTAGAGGCACAAGCTGCCATAACAGAACTGGCGGTAAAAAGAGACAAAGCTATTGCAGCCAAACAAGATCAAGTAGGCCATGCATTAAGTGCACTTGCTACAGTTTTCGGAAAGCTATGCAAAAACAAAGAAAATGCCCCTATAATCAATATAGTTGTGGATACTGCTCGTCTGTTGTGTGACCACCAACATCAGGAGACCACAACAAGAAAACATTTCATATTGCAGGGGTTGGAGCAAACTACTAGGGAGGCAGTCAAAGACACCGAAACAGACACTTGGCTTTTTGGAGAAGGTTTTGCAGAAAAACTTAAGGCTTCCAAGGCAATTAAAAAATCTGCTCAGGAAATCGAGTGTGAATAAAACCAAAAAGCCAGCAAACCTACAACCACAGAAGCATTTAAACTTCAGGGGCCCGGCATCACACCAGCCTCGGGGTCGTGTATACCAGCCCGGGCCACAACGTTTCTACCAGTCTTACAAGAAGCCAATACCAGCAGCACAAACAGCTTCCCAGAAAGCTTATCCGAACAAGACTCCAATGCGAACAAACAATCGCAACTAAATGAGGTTAGTCATGTTAACATATTAGATGTCTGTGGTGTTATAGTAACTGTGGAGCATAGAGAATTAAAAAGGTTGAGAGAGTCTATGAAAAGATGCTAAGATGGCTGATATATAAAAAGTGTATTGTGTGAAAGCATAATAAAACTTATAATAAAATAAAACCGGTATTTCTTCCTGTGTCCGCAAACATAAAAAAAACCTCAACAAGTCAAACCCACTGTGGTAGATTGAAATATTTTAAACATCAATGGATGACTATAACTTCTAATTCTAGAATTTTAAACTGGATAACTGGCTATAAAATCCCGTTCAGTTGTACACCATCACAACAAGTTATCCCAAAAAATAAATCTTTTTCTGTAAAAGATAGTCTAGAAATAGACACATCTTTAAAACTGTTATTGAACAGTGGCGCCATAACTTGTTGTGAACCATGTGAAGGACAATTCCTTTCAAAAATTTTTACAGTACCTAAACCTAATGGTGGGACTAGATTTATCTTAAACCTAAAGGAACTAAATAAATTTATTATCACCGAACACTTTAAACTAGAAGATTATCGTACAGTTACTAAGTTACTTACTCGAAATTGTTATATGAGTACCATTGACCTCAAAGATGCTTATTTTTTAGTACCAATTCACAATAGTGACAAAAAATACCTTCGTTTTGTTTGGAAACAAGAATTATATGAGTTTCAGGTTCTCCCATTTGGGCTTAATACTGCCCCATATGTGTTCACAAAGATTTTAAAGCCTGTAGTACAACATTTAAGGTCAATGGGTTTCATCTCAGTTATTTACTTAGATGATATTTGGTGTTCCGGTAGCACATATGCGGACTGTAGTATTAATGTACAAAAAACCATAACAACTTTATCTATCTGGGATTTATAATAAATAATGAAAAAAGTTCTTTATCACCCAGTATGTGTGTTACATTTTTAGGTTTTGAATTCAATTCCAAAGAATACACTATTTCATTGCCCACTAAAAAGAGATATAATATAAAACAAGAAATCCATAAATTTTTATCCTTAAAATTTTGTAAAATAAGAGAACTTGCACATTTGACTGGATTACTTGTAGCTGCATGTCCTGCTATAGATTATGGCTTTTTGTACACCAAGGAGATGGAAAGGCAAAAATTTATTTATTTAAACAAGTTTAATAATAATTTTGAGAAAATCATGCCGTTATCTAAAAAATTAATACCTGATTTTAAGTGGTGGTTTTTACATATTGACACAGATGTCAGCAAAATAAAGTGTGGTATTTATACCCTTGAAATATTTTCAGACTCTTCGCTAACTGGCTGGGGAGCCTCATGTGGTAAAGAAAAAGCTGCAGGGTTGTGGAATGAAAAGGAAAGACAACAGCACATCAACTATTTGGAATTAACAGCTGCCTTCCTTGCTCTTAAAGCTTTTACTAACAACCTTCAAAACTGTGAAATTTTACTGCGCGTAGACAACACTACAGCTATTTCATACATAAACCGCATGGGAGGCATACAATACCCACATTTATGTGCTGTTGCTAGGCAAATATGGCAATGGTGTGAAAACCGTAAACTTTATTTGTTTGCATCTTATATAAAATCTACACAGAATGTGATTGCAGATACACAGTCTAGAAAATCCCACTCCGATATTGAATGTGAACTGAATGATGATTATTATAAATCTATTTTAAAAACATATGGTGTCCCGGAAATAGATTTATTTGCTGCTCGGGCTAATGCTAAGTGTGATTTGTATGTGGCATGGAAAAATGATCCTGATGCTGTAACGAGTATTTTCTACTCGCTACATAGTCACATGTCGACCTCTCTCGTCACTTTTTCGAAGTTTTCGGTAATGCCGTGACCCCACTTTAGACATTTGATAGATTGGCTAGGATTTAGTAGAGTAATCGATAAAACCATAGACCATCAGTTTGACAGTTGGATTTTATTTCCCCGGCTGTCAGATTATTTGACGTTTCCGTTTTAGCATAACGGAGACGCACTTTCCTTCCGACACCCCCAAGAACATGGGTTATTAAAATTTTCTTCCGTTCCAATCATTAGATTGGAATATTTCAAAGGTCCACCTCTGGTTGGAACCACTTTGTTGTGATGTTAGCAGCAGTGCTACACCAATATTTTGGGAAATCGTGAGTATCTTGTTGGTAGATTCTTCATAGCCATATGCTAACAATAAACTTGAGGTCGTGTATCCTAACCCTCGTCGATTTTCCATTGTTACAGCACCTTTAACGCCATCGCGGTTTGATTGTGCCCATAGCACGAGTGATTGGCATGCTTCGTTTACAATAAGAACGGTATGTTTCCTTAAATTTCCGATTTACTACCTCGTCGCCATTTTGCTCGACGTGTGGGTTTAACTAACAAAAGATATCATTTTGCTTTCAGCCCAAAGGCGTTCTTATTTATACTTTGGATTTTCATCCATAAAATTTAAATTCATCATGGAGATAAGCTGATGCGTTTCGCCTTCGAGTCTCCAATCCACATCTCAGGTTTAATTTTAAATAGCTTTCCCCAAGCCTGTGGTATGTCACTTTAGTTCTTTTCGTAGTTTCAACTTAAAATCGTGCAATACTGACAGCTTTAGCATAATCTTTAGATTTAAAATTTAATAGTTAAATATCAACTTTCCCTTCTAAAGAAAGGGACTTTCTTGTGTTGTGCTCACCATGCCTGCGGTGTTAGAAATAAATGAGCTATTGTTAAAGAATTTGCAGCTTAATTTCAAGATCTCCGACCTTAGATTAGAAGTCCTATCCTTTCCTTTCCGCTATCCAGGATTCCTTTGTTTTTAATTACCTAGTGAGCTCTGGCGCCCGATCCTCATTTCTTTTAGTTACTTTTGTTTAATTCGAGCTCCCTAACTTCTCATCTTTAGAATCACATGGTTAGTTAATTAAATATAGATTCTTTAATTTTTTTTATTACAATTGGCGCCCGAACAGGGACTGAAGCAGGTTGTACGGTGAGTACAGTCAGTATTGCACACTAAATTCATTTATATTTTAACTAATGAGTCTATTGTTTACATATTGTTTACAATATTTAGTTTACATATTGTCATTCATATTGTTTTTACATTGTAATTGATCTAGTTTATAAACTTTGAATAATTAGACTCATAAGTTGTAACTTAGTTTGGTATTGTATTTTGCAAACAATGTTTTAGTTTTACATTGGATAATTTGTTTATTTTCTTGTGTTTTTAACATGTTTTTTCCTTAGCAAAACCAACAATTGTTAAGTGTAGACCGTGTTATTGTTAAATCTCATACAGTGATATAATTCATATAAGTTAACTTTTTATGTTAATAATTAAATTTAAACATTAAGTACATTATTGTGCACCTAGTTTATTTAATTTTAAGCCGTTTTGTGAGTTATTATTGCACTTTTTAACGTTAAATAACTTAGCAATTTTTTATGGAAATACCACATTGATTTTCATACTTAACCTCAAACTTTAATTTTATTTTTCAAACTTTGATTTATTTTGAAATTCTTTGAAGTTTAGTCCTTGCTTTTCGTTGCTATTTGCCTTGTTACTCGTTAGTCATGGAGGACAAGGAAGTTCAGTTTCCACCGCCTCAGGATTCGGTTGAGGTCGAAGCTTCTACTGCTGTTGATGTTAATGCTGTTGAGAAAGGTCACGAGATGGTTAATGCCACCGATGTTGGCAATCCTTTTGAATCTGGAATCGCACATTCGTCTTCGGATTTTACAGCTCGAGCTTTGCCTTCTTTTAACTCCTTGAATGCGCTTGTTAACGAAAACATTCGAAAAAACTTTCCTCCTCTTACTAAACTGCCTGATTTGAAAAATAGCAGAATAATTTACGATGGTAGAACTTGTGTTCGTGACTTTATTACACAAGTTGAAGAATATTTTCTCTATAGAAATTACAACAAAAATTTGCTGGTTGGTTCTTTTACAGATTTGCTTGATGGTACTGCACTCAAATGGTTTAGATCTGTTCGAATTCGTATTTCTTCCTGGCATGAACTTAAGCTTGCACTTTTAAAACGCTTTGATAAACCTAATTTTGATCACTTTTTAGAAAATGAGCTCCGCACCAGGAAACAGAAACAGTCTGAGTCGCTTCCTGATTTCATTACGGAAATTTATGATATGGCCGACTAGCCATATCATAAATTTCCGTATCTTTCAGTACCTTTATTTGACTACACTTTAGTTAACGTGATACAACAAAATATGTTACTAATTTACACACCCTTTTTGTTTCGTAGACAAATAGATTCAATCGAACAATTTCTAGAACTTGCAAAAGAATTAGAAGTTGTTGTCAATAGAAAACCTTTTAAAGAATCCATTAAACCTTCTGTTAAATCTAATGCCGTTTCTAACGATTTAGTTTGTTTAAAATGCAAAAAACCTGGACATTTATATAAAAATTGCAAGTCTATTCCAGGTGTTGTTTGTTTTAAGTGTCATATAGCTGGGGTCACTTCTAAGACTTGTGACGTTTGTAATTTGGATACTAAAAACTCGCAAGAGTCAAAAAACTGATCAGGCAGCATCGAGCCCACGTTTTTGATAAAACTTCGAGCGTCTCGATGTGTGAAAAAATTGTTAGAAGTCACAAGCCTGATGATGTTGCCCGTGACAAAGAATTTTCCAACTGGTTAGATTATTTAAAAACCTTTTTTAATATTTATCGTTCGGCTCCTATTCTATTTACAAAACAGAATGATGCTAGACCATTTTTAACTTTTACTGTTGGTAATCAAATTTTTTCAGGTTTGTTGGACAGTGGTTCCGATAAATGCATTTTAGGCTCAAATACACATGAACGATTTTTACAGTCAGGTTATAAGATTAGACCTATTAGTGGCGCTGCTTGCACTGCGGATGGCTCCGCCCGGAGAATTATTGGTGCCATGGATTTGCCAGTAACTTGTGATAATATAACTAAATTCGTAGAGTTTTTAATTATTCCTTCTTTTGATCCATTAATTATTTTAGGTTTTGACTTTTGGATTAAATTTAATTTAGCTGAAGATTTGTGGAAGAACATTATACTTGTTCCAGAAAATGATAAACAAGTTTGTTCAATTGCTTCTATTTCTGAACTTTCTCCTTCTGAGAAACAAAAATTAGATAATATTATTGCTTTGTTTGAAGATATTTCTTATGAGAAAAGAGGTTTAGGTTTTACTCATTTAGTTGAACATAAAATTAACGTTACTAGTGAACCTTTTAAACAGAGATATTGGCCTCTGAGTCCTGCTACACAAAAGGAACTTTTTGATGAAGTAGAAGTTTTATTAAGAGAAGGTATTATTCAACCCTCTAAGTCTCCTTGGTGTTCACCCGTATTGGCGGTAGAGAAGAAAGATGGAGGTACTAGATTGTGTTTAGATTCAAGACGTTTAAATTCTGTTACTATTAAAGATTCTTATCCCCTTCCTTATACTTCTAGAATATTAGATAACCTTAGAGGTGCTAGATATATTAGTACTATAGATCTTTCTAAAGCATTTTTGCAAATTGCACTTGAAAAATCCTCCCGCGAAAAAACTGCTTTTGTAGTACCTGGAAAAGGTCTGTACGAATTTGTTCGCATGCCATTTGGTCTCACAAATGCACCGGCTGAGTTGCAGAGACTAGTAGATAAACTTTTTGGTCCAGAGTATGATAATTCTGTATTCTGTTATTTAGATGACTTAATTTGTATTAATTCTGATTTTAATAGCCATATAGCACAGTTGCATAAAATTCATAGTATATTAAAAGAGGCAGGTTTAACTGTAAATTTAAAAAAGTGTAATTTTTGCAAGGACAGACTTCGCTATCTTGGTTTCATTGTTGACAGTAATGGTTTACACACTGATCCTTCTAAATTAGAGACAATAGAAAATTTCCCACGCCCAGAAACGGTAAAACAACTTCGCAGTTTCCTTGGTTTATGTTCTTATTATCGTAGATTCATTTGTAAATTTGCTGATATTGCTTCTCCTTTAACTAAATTGACAGCAGGTAGTAAAAATTCTAAAAAGTCACTTACTTGGAATGACGAAGCTGAAAATGCATTTCAAGAATTAAAACATTCCTTAATAACCTGTTTTGCAATGTCCTAATTTTGAAAAACCTTTCTTTTTGCATTGTGATGCCAGCTCTGTGGGCATAGGTAGTGTTTTGAGTCAAGAAGATGATAATGGTGATCAACATCCCATTGCTTTTTATTCTAGATCACTTAATAAATGTGAAAGAAATTATAGTACCACAGAACGCGAATTATTAGCTATTTTAGATTCCATAGAACATTTTAGACCTTATATTGAGGGAATGAAGTTTACTGTTATTACTGACCACGCTTGTTTGAAATGGCTCCTAGGCCTCAATAATCCTAGTGGACGCTTAGCTCGTTGGGCTGCTAGAATTTCTCAATTTACTTTTGATATTATTCATAAAAAAGGTTCATTACATTTAGTTCCAGATGCTTTATCTCGTATAGAAGTCACTGCTATAACCACTCAGGATAATTTAGTCTCCCCTGATGATGAAATTATTGATCCTTGGTATAGAAAAATATTTATTCAATGTCAGAAATCTCCTAGAAAGTATAAGAATTTTAGAGTCGAAAATAACACTTTGTATAAATATTGTAAAAATAAATTTAACCCTCACAGTCTTTTAGACTGGAAGATAGTTATCCCTAAAGAGAATATCTTAGATACTATTAGGTCAAATCATGATGATGTAAATTCAGGTCATTTAGGTATTCATAAAACTTTAAAGAAATTAAAACAACATTATTTTTGGAAAGGTATGTTTAATGATGTTCACCAATACATTTTGTCTTGTGATACTTGTAAAGCTTACAAACATACTACTTCTCCCCCTTTTGGTACGATGATTAATCCTAAAAAGGTTGATCGCCCCATGCTTATGCTTTCAGTAGATATAATAGGTATTTTACCTAAAACTTATTCTGGTCATAAATACATACTTTCAGTTGTAGATGTTTTTACTAAATATTGCTGGTTCTTTCCAATGATTAATGCAACTACTAGAGTAATTTGTAAACATTTTGAAAAAGAAATATTTCTTAAATTTGGTTGTCCAAAAATAGTAGTTTGTGACAATGGAACTCAATTTACTTCAAAACATTTTGTAGAATTCTTGAAAGGTTTTAATATAACTAAAATATTTTATAACACATTGTATACACCTCAAAATAATCCTGTTGAGAGATATAATAAAACAGTCGAAACTTGCATATCGTGTTTTGTTAAAGATGATCATAGGACTTGGTCAAGTTTTTTGCCCAATGTTCAATTAGCTTTAAATAATAGTGTAAATCTTGCTACAGAATTTACACCTAATTTTCTTATGTTTGGTAGGGAACTTGTTTTAGATGCTTCCTTACATCATTTTAGTAACTCTGTTGATAATTTATCTCAACTGGAGGTTTCAAATAGAAACTCTTATGCAGTTTCTCTTAATTCACTTAGTGATATTTTTGTTAAAGTTCAAGCTTATTTGTTAAAGGGGTATAAGTGAAATGCCGCTTATAAGGGTCGGAAAGTCATTTCTTTTGATGTGGGTGATGTTGTGTGGAGAAGAAGTTTTGTTCAATCTCATGCACCTGCTTATTTTTCGGCTAAGCTTGCATCTAAGTTTTTAAAGTGTGAAATAACTGAAAAAGTTTCTGATAACGTTTATGTTTTGAAAGATTTAAATAAGGGTTCCGTGGGTCGTTATCATGTATAGGATATTATTAAATTTTAAAATTTTGGGGAATTTTTAGACTTGGTATTGGTATTGAGTATTTTTGTGTGAGGTTACACCTCTGTAAGGATGATGAATGAAAGGTTATGGTGTTCTGAAGGTTATTATTATGTTAGGCAACTTCATTACAATTTATTAGATTCCAATTCAATTCTTTCTAAAATAAACTTAGGTCATTTTGGTTAATTTAGAAATACCTACTCTTTACACTATACATTTTACACATCAAAGGATCTTATCTTGTTTGTTTTGTTTGTTTGTTGAGATTGTATGGGATCTTATATCTTTTCTTTCTCTCTTTTTTAAAGGTAATCCTTTACTTGTTTACATTTTTTTTGAAAAAGAGAGATCCTATACAACCTTACACTTTGGGTTTTTTATTACCTACCTAAAAAGATTTAAAAAACTTAAATTTCATTTCAAGTTTTTTGTAATCTTTCTTTTTGTAGAAATCATTCTATTTCTCTCATAGTTTTAAATAGTTATTGATTTTAATTCTTTTTTCTACTGTTGGTTGACAGTGTTGTTTTTTGTCTAGATATTTCTTCGATACTAGACTTGGATTTGACTTTGTTAGAAACGCGTTCATACCGGATTTTGCTTTTGAGGTCATTCTGTAACTTTTGTTATAGAACGTCCTACCTTGTTTTTGCGGTCATTCTGAAACTTTTGTTAAAGAATGTACTTTGTTTTTGGATCTTGGTGTAATTTTTGATCTCGATTTCATCTTGGCTTTCGCCTTTAGGTATTGTGATTTTCCCCTTCGGAAATCCAATATATTTTGTTTGTTTGTCTGTGCTTGGAAGGTTGGAAGAGTAGAGCCAATCACAGCATCCATTTGCCCTTTTACCATTGTGTTGGTCATTGTTGTACCAGTCACAATGTGGAATTTTGACTTTTGTCATACCTTTTTACTATTGTGCTCGGAAGTTCGGTGGTGTAGCGCCGATCACAATATGGTTTTTGTTTGTTACAGGTTATTGCTGTGACAATATTTTTGGATAGAGCCCTTCAACTCTATCCAACCTTTTTAGATAGAGCCCTTCAACTCTATCTAACCTTTTTGTTAGGAATCAATATTTTTAGATAGAGCCCTTCAACTCTGTCTGACTTTAGTGGTTCGGAATCTATACTTTTAGGTAGAGTCCTTCAACTCTATCTAGAATTTTTGTTTAGGTATTGTTATTTTTAATTGGTTGTTGCTGAGATAGACAGAGGCTATGGTGCCTAACTG
This sequence comes from Charanyca ferruginea, assembly GCA_947361185.1. NCBI lineage: Eukaryota > Metazoa > Arthropoda > Insecta > Lepidoptera > Noctuidae > Charanyca > Charanyca ferruginea. Next base: position 24,244,854 of record OX376056.1, read on the forward strand.
TACTCAAAGCTGAACTGTAGGTTAGTTGAGGATAGTCAGCGGCGATAGTGCCTACCTGCACTCCAGATTGGTTGGTAGAGATGTGTAGAGTTAGTCAGTGGCGATAGTGCTTAACTGAACTTAAGTGATGTGGTTTAGTTTAGTAGGTTGGCTGAAGTTAGTCAGTGGCGATAGTGCTTAACTGAACTTAAGAGGTGTAGGATAGTTTAGTAAATTAGTGTAAAGTTAGTCAGTAGCCATAGCGCTTAACTGTACTCAAAGTTAGTGTTTAATGTTTAGTAGTTTTGTTAAAGTTTTAGTCAGCGGCTCTCGTGCCTAACTGAGTTTAGATTTGTTTAGTGTTTAGTCTTGTTAGAGTTTTAGTCAGCGGCCCTCGGGTTTAACTGAATTTGGATTTGTTTGTTGTTTGGCTTTGTTGATCGGTTGTAGTACCGAAGTTTTAGTCAGTGGCCATGACGCCTAACTGCACTGTAATAGTTTTTTGTTTTTGAATTTTTTGTTCACTTCGTTTTTCGTTGTTTCTTTCTAATACAAGAAAGTTCCTTTCTTTTATTTTTTGGGGAGGGATGTAATGTAACGAGTATTTTCTACTCGCTACATAGTGTCGACCTCTCTCGTCACTTTTTCGAAGTTTTCGGTAATGCCGTGACCCCACTTTAGACATTTGATAGATTGGCTAGGATTTAGTAGAGTAATCGATAAAACCATAGACCATCAGTTTGACAGTTGGATTTTATTTCCCCGGCTGTCAGATTATTTGACGTTTCCGTTTTAGCATAACGAAGACGCACTTTCCTTCCGACACCCCCAAGGACATGGGTTATTAAAATTTTCTTCCGTTCCAATCATTAGATTGGAATATTTCAAAGGTCCACCTCTGGTTGGAACCACTTTGTTGTGATGTTAGCAGCAGTGCTACACCAATATTTTGGGAAATCGTGAGTATCTTGTTGGTAGATTCTTCATAGCCATATGCTAACAATAAACTTGAGGTCGTGTATCCTAACCCTCGTCGATTTTCCATTGTTACAGCACCTTTAACGCCATCGCGGTTTGATTGTGCCCATAGCACGAGTGATTGGCATGCTTCGTTTACAATAAGAACGGTGTGTTTCCTTAAATTTCCGATTTACTACCTCGTCGCCATTTTGCTCGACGTGTGGGTTTAACTAACAAAAGATATCGTTTTGCTTTCAGCCCAAAGGCGTTCTTATTTATACTTTGGATTTTCATCCATAAAATTTAAATTCATCATGGAGATAAGCTGATGCGTTTCGCCTTCGAGTCTCCAATCCACATCTCAGGTTTAATTTTAAATAGCTTTCCCCAAGCCTGTGGTATGTCACTTTAGTTATTTTCGTAGTTTCAACTTAAAATCGTGCAATACTGACAGCTTTAGCATAATCTTTAGATTTAAAATTTAATAGTTAAATATCAACTTTCCCTTCTAAAGAAAGGGACTTTCTTGTGTTGTGCTCACCATGCCTGCGGTGTTAGAAATAAATGAGCTATTGTTAAAGAATTTGCAGCTTAATTTCAAGATCTCCGACCTTAGATTAGAAGTCCTATCTTTTCCTTTCCGCTATCCAGGATTCCTTTGTTTTTAATTACCTAGTGAGCTCTGGCGCCCGATCCTCATTTCTCTTAGTTACTTTTGTTTAATTCGAGCTCCCTAACTTCTCATCTTTAGAATCACATGGTTAGTTAATTAAATATATAGATTCTTTAATTTTTTTTATTACAATGCTTTTAAGCTTGATGCATTTACTTTGTCATGGAAGCCATATTTCTTTTATGCTTTTCCTCCTTTTGTTTTGATTACAAAAGTCTTGCAAAAGATAATCTCTGAACAATCGGAGGGTATAGTTGTAGTACCAGACTGGCCAACACAGCCTTGGTACCCTGTATTTCACAGACTTGCCATTTCTAAACCATTCTTAAGGTTAGGTTAGGTTAGGACATTTTGGCCCCTGTGATAACTTGTTAAAATCCTATTCCAGCAATCTCCAATTTCGTCAACGCCTTATCCTGGTTGCCGCGCGCTTGTCAGGGAAGCGCTTGCAAGACGCGGCGTATCTGCGGGCTCAATGACTGTCATGCTGGCCTCCTAATCTGAAAATACTTTCAAACAATACAATACTTACTTGAAGCAGTGGTATGAATACTGTCTTAAACTGCATTTTGATTACCAACAAGCGTCGGTGCCACATATTCTGGCATTTTTATCAAAATTATATGATGATGGCGCAGTTTATAGTAGTATAAACTGTTGCAGATCAGCTCTATCTCTTATTATTGGTTCAAAAATATGTAATGACGATAGAATCTCCCGCTTCTTGAAAGGAGTATTCAGACTTCGGCCACCGCATCCCAAGTATGATATTACTTGGGATCCATCAAATTGTTCTCAATTATTTAACTCAGAGAGGTGAAAATAATCTTCTATCTCTAGAAGAAATTTCTAAAAAATTAATTACCCTTTTAGCAATTGTAACTGCACATAGAGTTCAAACATTTTCTCTGATTAAGATAACAAACATTCAAGTTTTATCCGAAAAAGTATATATTAAAATACCAGATCTTATTAAAACATCGAGGCCAGGCAGTGTACAGCCAAATCTGATATTACCATTTTATACAAGCAATACAAACATTTGTCCAGCCAGTGCGTTACTTAATTATTTAGAACGTACATCATGCTTAAGAGACTGCGACAACCTCTTTATCGCCTTTAAAAAACCACACAAGGCGGTGACGCCTCAGACGCTTAGCAGCTGGATCAAGACTACTCTGGAAAGGAGTGGAATAGACGTGTCGATATTCTCAGCATACAGCACACGACACGCAGCCAGCTCGGCAGCTAAGCGCCTGGGTGTCAGCGTTGACACCATTAGAAGAACAGCTGGATGGAGCAGTTCATCGAGAATTTTTGCTCAGTTTTATAATAGGGAGGTTGTTACAAACGAAGATTTTTCTATTGTTTTAAGTTCGATTACTTAACTTTATATGGTGATTTAAACTTAATATAAATAAAAATATTTTTATATGCAGATTAAAATTATTTTTCGACTCTCTAAACATCTACATGTCTTCATTATCATGAAGAGACTATGCAGTGAAGTACAATTAGAAATTAAACGAACTTACCTAAGTGAAGTTCCATTTTAATTGTACGAACTGCATAGTCTCGAAATGATAACCTATAACCCAACCCCACCCAAACTTATTTAAAAATAATTTCTACCCTCTAAACAAAAAATATTTGTCGAAAAATAATCAATGTCTATACCTATAATTATGTTATACCTAACTGTTATAAGTTGAACCTCTGAACTAAATGACAGGTATAGTGTTGTGCCTATGCAAGTTTCTTTCTAGAGTTGGGATACCTACTTAAGCTCTAAAAAATCGTGACATAAGGCTAGCGGATGCGACTACTACATGTCTTCATTATCATTTCGAGACTATGCAGTTCGTACAATTAAAATGAAACTTCACCGCTCACACGTTCGCGCGCGCAGCCAAGCAGCGCGTCTAACGTCCAGCCGCGCGGAGTCCGCGCGACCGCGTGAGCGCCTCAACTTAAACCTTATTGTTTAGCAAACTACTGCAGTTACATCAAA